>OY998235.1:11214934-11814934 GCA_963922035.1 Amblyjoppa proteus
GAGGATCGATAGAACTTTTTATATTTTATGAGATAGAGCATTTTTTTTATTTAACGAAAATGTTTTCATTGAAAGCTCATTTTTTTTTTTTTTTGTTTCTATTTCATGAAAACAAAGCTTTTTCTTTGAGGAAAGAAATAAGAAAAATAGACATCAAACAATATTCACATCGAGACGTATATAAAAAAGGAAGAGCCTCAACCATCTCCAGTCGATCCTCTTGCAAGAAGAAAAAAAGAATTTAAAAAACCGCCCGGAGTGGTGAACCAAGAGACGCAGGAGAAGTAGACAGGTGGCAAGAAAAACTTGGCGGTCGCTGGCGATTGAGAAACCGCTGAGAGACGAGAGGAGAGCCGGACAGAGAGCGGCATACCAAAACTGTATATCCACGGAAGAGGGATGAAATAAGTTTCCGCGGACAATTTCTAAAGCTTCGCGGCAATGCGCGAAACGACGACACGGTGCGAGAGGTTTGAAGAAATACGGTCCCGGAGGGCGGTAGGATTGTGCGAATGACGGCGACGAGCTCGCCAGAATCGAGGGCAAATACTGTGCCTCGGTGAGGCACACAATATTATCACACGGTAGGGATCTAAACTGTCCGAGATGTGCGGAGGCTTTCGCGAAAGCTCGGGGCTATAGGTGGTGTATGTACAAGCGAGAGCTGCAAGCTGTCGACGAGAGCTTATTCCAGCGCGGTTCTTTTTTTTCCCCCCTTCCTTTTCGCGAGAGAAGACGTAAAGACGGAAAGCAACGAGGTAGTATCGCTGAGCGCAAAGAACGAGGAGTTAAGAAAAAGGGAGATGGAAATGAGCGAAGTGATGAAAAAAGAGGAAAAAAAAAATGGTTAAACCCAGACCTCTCAGAGGGGCTGAGTTTGCTCGTTTTCTGATGCGAGTCGGACGGGACGTTGAATCGCGAGAGACGGAGAAAGAGTAGAAGATTCCGGGTCGTAGCCGTTTCTCTCGACTCAGCGGTACCGGACTAGCCCAAAGTTTATCCAACTCGGTGTATAACCGGCGCCGCTCTCTCCACCAGGTATTTCCAGTCTTTTGCCCTCTTCTCACCGACCCCTGTGAGTGTGTGTTTGCACAGAAAACCCGACAGGAACGAGGAAACCCAAAGCTTTGAGAGGGAGAAAAGCAGCGACGCGCTCATCCTTTCCGCCCATCCTCGGAGCGAGGAGTCCTACATCACCGTATCTCGGAATCACGACGTCAAATGCAGATGGGTGTGCACTGCTCGCGAGTAAGTCCCGTCGCTTGTTCCTCAATGGGGTGGTTCACGGGGGCATCACTCGAGGTGTCTCCGGGCGTTGTTTCGACGCTGCACTTTAATAATCGTACCTCTCGCGTCCCTTAAAGAATAAAAGTGAACGGGTACGGACGGAGGAGGCGCAGACACCTCGCCGGCGCAGTAACTCTCATGCTTCCTTATTCCTTCCTTCAACCCACTTCGAACGTCCTCCTTCCGCCACCTCCCCTAACTTCTGGCGCGATTTTAATCGTGAAAAAAGCTTCGATCCGCCCCGCACTCCCAATCTCCTTTTATCCCATCCGATTCCTTTATGAGCACTGTGTATCGGCACGGTGCGCGTACAAGCGGCGCAGGACCTGCCGGACGGGTGCAAAGTGCCCGCTCCGAGGAGGACTGAGAGAAGCCCCGTAGCGTTAATTAAATTGATTTCATCGACGGCATGCCCGGCACGGATAGTCGGAGCCTCGGCGCACCAAACAGCAAGAGCGAGGTCCTAAGAGTGTGTCCCGTTGGCTTTTGAAGATGCAAACGAGAGTGAAGAGCCGCTAGCCTGGCGGCCGAGGGCTGCTCTCGCGCGAGGGTGCAAAGCCCGAGTTTCAAGAGCCCGATAGCCACGGATCTCTCTCGCTGCCGTATATATATATATAACCTCTCCCATCCGGGCCCTTTTTCCCCACCCCGACTGCTACCCTTATTTCCTCGCTCGACACTCACCCCAGAGCTTCCCTCTGTGAGCGGCCTCCGCCGCTCTCTAATAGGCGCTGAAGGTATACCGATCTCACCCCCCCCCCCATCTCTGTAGCGGGAAATTAAATTAAATGACCCATTCGCGAGCCGGCAGAGCGATACACACACAGGCTCCTCCCGACCGGGAATTCCTGATAATTTAATCACACCGGCTGCATCAGTGAGTAACCTAATTTTCGACGTCCTTTGTCCTCGCAGTTTCGAGCGCCGACTCGGACGTATCGAGGAAACGGCCGGGTATAAATGCCAATGTGGAAGGTCCGGGCGGCGCTCGGGTGGGAGGAATGAAAAAGGTTAACTGCGATGGAGCCGACGAGCGGGCGAAGAGGTGTCTGGGAAAAAAAAAAAAAAGGAAATACAAGCGAAGACCGATAGTGATGGATGGGAGGAACGATAGGCGAGAGAGGCTTCCGATAATTCAGCCGGAGAGTTTTTATCAGAGGGATCGGAGCGAGATCGATGGGGGGCCGTTGAGAGCTAGTAAGGAACTTGTTTCCGCAACAGAAAAAAAAAAAAAAAAAAAAATAATGATAGGCGGAAAAAGATTTTATCAAGCTGACACAATGATGCAATGTTACATTAGCTTTATCGCCGGCGGATCTGCGATACGGATGGAGCTGTGGAGCAACGAGTGGTTTTACGATTGGCAATTTGTGTCGGGCGGCTGATACATGTGTATAGGGGCGAGATTGAGGGATGTATAAAATTAGAAAGTATCGGCGCGATTGAAACTCCACGATAAACGAACGGTAGAGGCGGCAGATCGAGATTTATTCTGTGTACGTTGGAGATGATATTAGTTCGACGAGCGGTCTCGGCACCGGAACCTGTTGCGAACTGGTTGCGAGAGGCTTCGCAGACGGCATTGGGGGGGGGGGGGCGGGGGGGCGCGCACGGCCAGGTGGAGAGACACACGGAGAGATTGTGCATGGAGTGGTAGTAAAGCCGACTAACTCGACAGGGGATGAGATTGACGGTGTGCAGCAGAAGAGGAGAGACAGATCGGGGAGAATGCACATTCAGGCTTGCTAAAGCCCCCTCCCGAGGCCGCGATGCCCCGGCTGTTATACCCCAGAACTGATTTATTGCATCTATTGCAACGTGCAAACCCTGTGGGACAAGCTGCTACCGTCTGCGAACCTGTTGCCAGACCGCACCGTTAAACAAGAGTCTATGAAACCGTACCGGTTGAGTTATTCGAGAGATAATAACGTACGACTTTGAAATTTGCATCGATGAGAGCGTACAAGTGCTGCCCCGGGGGCACGATAAAATCGCGCGCGAGATTTATCGCGCGTTCTGTGGACACTCCTGTTTTCGAATGTTTCTGTGTCGTCCTTCCGTTTGCAGATACAAATTTTGCATGGACTTGTTTTTTTTTCACATTTTGTTGGTTAATTTAAAAAATGTTTAATTTTCTTCGGAAGTTTAATGAAGATAATTTTTGTACATATGTTTTTTTTTTTTTTTTAATATTGAAAGAAGATAGAGAATGTTTGACGGGAACTTAGTATATTGATTATGGGGTCACATAATTTTGCCGAAACTATAATCGGCCGAATCGTTGTATAGCACTTCATTCGAATGCACTTCATTCGAACAGTCAAACTTCAGTAACGTTATTTTGCTGAATTGTAAACTGGCGAATCTTTATTTTTCCAAAACTTTATTATTCCGAATCTTCGTTTTCGCGAACGTTACTCTTCGGAAATAGTAATTGGCCGAAAATTATTGCTCCGAATTGTCATTTAATCAAACATCATTCCTCCGAACACTAATTTCACCGAATTTCATTTCCCGAATCGTTGAATTTCGAAGCAAATTGTCAAGTGGCCGAATCATCATTCTTCCGAATAGTTATTTATCCGAAAAGCCATTTATCCGAAAAGCCTTTTATCCGAAAGTCATTTATCCGAATCGACTAGTACCGAATCTTTGCGATAGTTACCCACAAGTTTGAGCCTACACATTTTTATCCCCCGCGATAAATGGATATAATAGTAGATGTTCAGAATACCATTTAGTTTTGCGATTCGATTGATTGGCGATTCGAACGATTGACGATTCGAACGAATGACAATTCGGACAAATGACGATTCGGGTGAATGACGATTCGGCGACTTGACATTTGCAAGTTTACCGATTCGACAAAACGACGTTCGGTGAAAATATTATTCGGCAAAATGACGTTCGGGTAAATGACGATTCGGACGAATGACGTTCGGCCAATTACCAATTTTCGAAGAGTGACTTTCGCTGAAATGAAGATTCCGAATAATAAAGTTTCCGAAATTTGACAATTCGGAAAAAGTAACGATTCGGCAGTTCAACGATTCGAAAAAATAAAGTTTCGGATATTTGACCATTCGGATGCAGCGCGTTCGGACCCATGGCTTTCGGCCATACGACGATTCGGCCAATTGCATTTTCGGCAAAATTATGTGGCTCCATTGATTATTAAAGAAAATACTAAGAGTTACGAGGAGTCCTGCCAATCCTCGGTTACGAGGAGTCCTGCCAATCCTCGGCATTCATGCCAGTCCTGCCAATCCTCGTGTTTTAATGCCTCCGACACTGAGAAAAGGAATTGATTCGATTAACTAAATGTCGCGGTGACATAGGGGAGAGCGGTGCAAAATGGCACAGCGAGGCAAAACGGGATAATGTGACAAAACGCAATTTTCCAATAACTTTAAGATGGTGCCAATTGCGTTACGCGGGGCTAAACGGATTTGAAAACCCGGATGTATCGTTGGGACAAAATGGAGCATCCAAAAATTATTGAAAGATTCAGTTTCGCCCTCACTGTCCCATTTTGCCCCGGTCTCCCCTACGTTCAAAGCTGTTATTCGTTTGGTACAAATAAAGCATTGTTTTGTTGAAGGCTTATTTCCTTCGATCTATTAAAAAAATCTTCGATTGAAACAACCACAACTATTGTACCAAGCAAATACCCCTTTGTGAACGTATGTCACCGCCCATTTGCTCAATTCAACAATTTATTTTTCTCCATGTAGTGATCGATGCCCCTTCGTCGATTAATTCAGTGGTCTCGGGCTCGAAATATCGGTGGTCGTTAGTCTTCGCGTCAGAGATTAAGCGCACCGACCGAGTACCGGTACTCGCCGCAAGGAGATCCTTCTGCGAGAGCGCGTGCACACTCGCTCGGGGAAACCTGTTGCAACGCCATAGCAATACATTGACCTATCGGCTAAGTTGTACATTTTATAGTGTACAAGCGTAAACCGCGATGGCGGTAAACTGCGGGTGTTGGAGATCCTGATGCAGCCTCCGGAGGTCCCGCGGGTGCAGGTTTAGCCGTATAGCGAGGTCGTAACTGTTTGGTCCGCGCTGTTGCGGATAAAAAATATTGCCGATCGTATACCGGCAGTGCCGAGGGTACGGAGGAAAAGCGCGCGGGCAGAGGAGGGGGAGGGAGGGGGGGGAGGGGAGATGGACAAATGGGCAAGTCGCGGTGCGAATAACCGGAGGTTAACGCGCTGAGTATACGATATTTCGAAACATTAAAGTGAATACCATCCTAAGTCGGTTCTTAAAGTGCCACAGTAGAAGCGCGAAGACCTCCGATTATTTACTGCTGTTGGTCCGACTTGCCCCGCGGCGCTCCGTCCGTACAAACTCTTTTACGTTCCTTCCGGTGTAGTTTTACGTCTTTACCGCGCAACTTTTACGACGCTCACAGACCTTACACCAAGGGTACTTGGCGTGTAACACCGTTGCCATAATAGTCTCGAGGATGCTCGGAGTGTCACGGGCGGCGAACGAGGAAGCTATACGACGAGGAAGAAGCGCTCGTTTCATCGATGATGCGACGGGATGAGATGAGGAATAAAGCGACGATGAAAAAAATAAAATAAGATAAGAATGTGCGGCATAAAGATCGATGGCAAGTCGGGTGTCACGGTTCGAAGGCAATTTTCTCCGAAGGACTCGAGAGAAAATAGGATCTCGTTCGTCGAGCTATTTCATAGGGAGAAAAGTAAGAGGACAAAAAATATATATGGAAGGGGATAAAAATTGTCCGATGCAATTGGTCGACGACGACGGGTCGACAAGGCCAAACCGCGGAAGTTTTTCCTCGCTGCTTTCGTGACGTTCAATCTCTATCGCCTGCATAGCCGCAGAGCCTCGGCCGTTCCGAGAGTCCAGCAGGTGTGCAGGGGAAAACTGAAGACGTTGGCGCTCAGGGCGGCAATATTTCACTCCCCAGCACTCCGGCTTCGCGCTTCGTCGTCGCTTAGAGCGGATATTTGTCACACGGAGGCGTCTCATGTGTACGTATATATATATATATATATATATATATATATATATATATATATATATGCGTGTGTGTGTGTGTGTGTATCTGTGTAATGTATGTGTATAGCGAAGAATGTGGACTTTTCTCGCGGTTTACCTGCTGCGGGCGATCGTCGCGTAAAGAGCGAACACCTTCGAGCATACGCGAGGTCGAAGGTTGAATCTTCAGGCGGTCGAGCGAGACCGGATATTAACTTTAAGGGGATACAAGATCATGCTTTCGTCGCTTAGCGGCCGGAAAATGAATGACTATTTCTTTAAAGGCTCCGTAGATATACGAAAAAAAATGGTTTATTTATCTTTTTGGTAATTAAAACTTCGCTCGAAAAGTTTCCCAACGATTATTCATTTACAATGGAATTCAACAATTTTTTGGTATTTTTTGTGTAAATGAAAAATCGTTGGGTAAATGATTGTGTAAAACAATCCTCAGGGTCGAGTATAAAAAATTGCAAGAGAAGCAGAAGGAGCGGGAGAAATCATATTTAAAAGTACACAATATATTAAAAATATATATATCACCGGATATTGAATTCCTCCTAGAGTTTCTTATATTCAGACCTAAAAATTGTTTCCACGATCGAAATACTATTGCGAACAGCCAAACATTCGGTATCTTCAAACGGATACCCAGATACGGCTGTTAGGCGGCAGCAAGTCGGCAGACGATGATCGGATCTCGGCTAGTGCCCAGCATTGGCTAATCTGTCGATTGATCACCACTCCGACATTGGTCTCGATAGTTGGCAAAGCGCCGTCCACCACAGTGTTACCGGCGCCGTCGTATGGTCGTAATGATGCGTCTTCGGTGATATCAAGTGGATGTTCGCCCATGACGTCGGACGACTTTGCCCAAGTACCCGCTAGCGATGTTCAACCAATGTTCAATACAAAATATGTCTAAACAACGATGTTCTCTTCTTCAATTTGCACTTCTTCTGAATGCGTTTTTTATGATTCCAAATTATACATGATAGTTTTTATCTACATTACTATAGCGCTAACCGGCAAAGGTTCGTCAACATTATTAATTAAAGTCTGCATAAAAAAAAAAAAATGAAATAATAAAACCTAGATCATTTAAAGTAATTGGTAAGTTAATATTAAGGTAGTACTTCCGGTACAGTCCCGTGATTTCAGAGAAAATTTCGAACTCTTCTTGATGGAATAAAAATCTGAAAAAAATCAAGTGTATAGCAAGTGCTACAAAGATTGTTTTTGTTAAATAACAATTTCAATTTGTCATTAAACAATTGAAGATAAAAATTATTATTCAACAAATTACCCGGCAACTTAACTATTTTCCTTCAAAAAAATAATTCGTTTATTTTTATGAATACGTATGATTTTTTTCAGATTTTTGTCCCATCAACAAGTGTTCGAAATTTTCCCTGAAACTCACGTTTGGCGGGACTGTGCCGCAAGTACAGCCTTAAATCAACGCGCAATGGACGTTTAGCGCACATAAAAGATTCGAAAAAGTGTTCAAGATGAGCACTGCCGAGGTCGTAAGGGCGTAAACTACTAGTCCCGAGTTCACAAGTTCGAGTCCCCATTGACGACCAAATAATTTGTTCTCGTGATTCCAGTGCACTTAGGCGTTGCGTAGAATGTTTTTTTTTTTTTTTTTATCGCTTATTAATATTTATTTACCCAACGTTGGTTGGACGTCGGTAGCCAACATCGGATCAACGTCGTTTGACAACGACGGACTAATGTTATCATCCCGATCTTGACTGGCGAGCAGAGTCGGATCGACTTTCCAACTCAATCAGCAATAAGTTGCTCCAAGCTCAACGCGGCTCTAAAGCTGCATCCGGATGCTTTCATTACCGACGCAAAGAATAAAATACCTCTTAGTAAAACAACCCCTTTGGCTGGAAATCAATGTTCCCTCTCTAAACACTGTCCACAGAGAATCAACACGAAAAAAAGGAATCCTCCAAAAAGGGGCGAGATCGACGTGTGTCCCGCCCGTGATGCCAGACGAAAGTGAATAGTCAGATAGAGAGAGCAAGATGGAGCCCGACTCTCCCTCTCGAGAGTCGGTAGCGTAGGTCCGTCGTCTGATGAGGTAGCGAGGTTGATTGTAGAAACGCCACGAGGATGGAGAAACGGAAGGGTGATAGGTACGCCCGGAGAGAGTACCGCACGGTATGTACAGAGAGGATCGAGCGAAGGAGAGACAACCTGAGTTTACGGCGAAGACCGGGCGAAGTGAGTACTGCGAGACGAAAACCGGAAGGGAGGAAGAGGAAGGCGGCTGAGGGACACAGGGAGTGAGCGAACCGGGCCGGGGACGAAACTAGATAGGATCGAGATTGGATCACGCCAAGATAGAATTGGATGGGATAGCACTGATGGTCGTGGTTGGGCTTTGGTATTTGTACTAGTATGTATATGTGTACGTATATATAATATATGTATACACGTGGGTGGTGTGTATGTGTGTGTGTCTGTATCCGGCTGGCATTCCTTCCGTGTTACACGTTGCCTCCGGCACTGGTTCGGTGCGCCGATGCTATTGAACTCGATGTCACGGTATACGTATATAAGCTGCTTCGGTACACCTTTCAAATTTATTCGATCAATTTCTCGAGAACCGACGACGATCTGCACGGCTATCGGTGGGATGGAAAGACGACGATAGTCAAGCGGCTTCGATTGAGGGGGTTACAGCCAGACGAAGAGGAATCACCGCGACCACACGGAATTTGCGCTATGGTATACATATAGTCCTATCCGCGTACCTATGCAACTATGTGCCAGATAGCGAGGGCCGTGCGTAGATGTTTTTCTTCTGTTTCGATTGAATTATCGAAGGCTCGCGATTATATCGAGGGCCTAGCGGCAAAATGGCGAACAGGGTGTGCTTATACACAGCCTATGCACGCTTATGGAATTAGGACATCGATATACCGACGAATCTTCTCTGGCTATTGTGATAATAAACTTGTAAAATATGTACCATCTTATACGAACCGATTGACGGTGTCTTCGGTATTTCATTCATCGGCATTACCTGCAATCACAGAAAATGCGGTTGAGATTACAATAGTACGAAATGGTTTTACAGTTAAAATTATAGGTAAATTTTTGGTGCATCATTTTTTTTTTTTATAAAAAACACGTTCCAAGATATTTTCATAAATGTAAAATTAAGAAATAAGGATGATATAATTTATACACGAGTTTTCATTCCACATTGTGAGAATCTTAATGTTTTTCGGGTTTTTCGAGATACCGGGCGTACCGGACAAGTCGAGTTCTGAAAGGTGCAATGACTAAGGTTTATGTGTTCGTGTAATATGCAATAGCACTGGGGTCGATAAACGGCCGCGAGTCGTTGAGACCGAACCGAGGCCTCGCCGGGATCGTCAGCTAAGTCATCGTCGTTCTCACACCTTGACGCTGTATCTTCTTGCCGGCGAGACGATCTCTTGAAGATAACTATCTAACCGTGCATTATGCATGCCTCCATGGTCTCTTCATCCCTCGTTTCCCACCCTCCAGCCTCACCGCTACGGGGTAACCTACTTTTACACACCACGTGTAAATCGCGATACCTCCACTCATTCTCGCTTTTTTCACCTCTATGTGTTTTTAAAATTTATTTATTTATTTTATTTTTCATCATTAATACACACGATTAATTTTTTGTAATGCATAAAACACCGGTGCTATGTTAAATTTAATACAAAGAAAAATTAAATTAAAACAAAAAAAAACATACCGATGATAAACGATAAACCGTTTAATAAACGTAAAAAAGTTACTTCAAAATTAATGAAACAATTAATTATGCAACACTAATTAATTTTGTTTTTAATAATTTACGATATTAATGTATTGATCGTTTTCGCTACAGTCGAGAGACATCTCCCGAATACAGTTTTTTTTTTTTAATATTCACTCGGATGACCGGACGCGTGACGGGCAACGAAAACAGCAAAATCACGGGACCTCCCTGAAACACATAAGGTAAACGGTCCAGTTTGTGACCCCCATGACACAATCGAACCTCGATTAAGGGTATCCTTGCCAGACACGCGAGGGGGACACGAGAGAGAGGTGCTCCGCTAAACGCAGTAGTCACACAGTAAACAAAAAAAATTTGTACTCTTTACAACAAATTATTGTCCACAAACGTCCACAATTTTGTATTTGTTAATTTCCTAAGTTTTACAAACAAAAGTACAAACTACAATTGTTAATAATACAGGAAATAAAAGAATATGTTCGGTATATTCATATAAGTGACAAACAAGTTTCTTACTTATTCAACAAAATAATTTTTACGAAATTTCGCATTCCCATTTTACGAAATTATTTTTTACTGTGCACTGTGCGAGATAGAAAAGTGATAAAAAGCAAGTGTGCTAAAAAGAACGACGCTTCGTTTTCTTTAACGGCAGTTGAAAATGAGTAAATATTTTCCGTAAATATTTTTTCGCATTTCGACACCAGTAAAGTATACTCTCAATCCGTTAGTTTTTTTATTTCAACAGATCAGAAATCGGAGTAGAAAAACGCTTCATTGTATCCTCTCTGATGTCAGATCCGAACCTTCCCGTCTTAAAATACGTAACTTTGAAATAACGTTGCAAAAAAAACTAGACCGTCAAAATAAAGCGTGTTTTCTTTTCTATAGAGAACATAAGTCTGATCAAGATCGAACAGAAACGACTTTTGGTACGAACATCCTTAAGAATACATTTTAAGTCATACACTATCTGTAAACTTGGACATTTTTTTTTTTTTTTTTTTTTTTTTTTTTCAAACACTTGCTTGCAAAGTTGATGATAATTTGTTTTAAATGCTCGTAAGGTATTTCTCATGTGCGATCCTTATTATTCCCGTTTTAATGGTGCGAGGTGTGACCGATCGAGGCGCCCAACTTTCCACCTCGCTGGTTTTATCGTTCAAGGAGATCCTCGAACAAGTTTCCGAATGCAATATCAACACCTCCGATGCCCCATTTATCGTTACGAGCAGGGAGGGATCGGGCGATTGGAGGCTCTCGAAATTTGGGCTTATCGAGTTTTGGCCGTAAGTTCGGAAACCTCCACCCCACCCCTTCGACCCTCACCGGGTTTGCTTGCGACGTATTAGCGCAGTTGCCGTAGTGTGTTGAAGGCAAAGCTCAAAGTTTCACGAAGCAGTGCGGTCGCAGGCGACGACGAGGACCAAGTAGACGACCACCGGGGAAGGGCGCGACGTGCTTGCCGCTCAACGGTCGACGACACCCCCGGCGTAAAAGCTTTTGCAGACAGCATCAGAGGAAATATAGCGTTGACGAAGTGGAGTGGTGGGGAAAAAAAAAAAAAAAAAAAAACCCGGAGAGAGAGCGTCGGGGAGTGACTGAGGTCAAGCTGGCCGGAAATGTAGCGGCTTTACATGCCTCGGTGAATCTTCTGACTTGTGATTCACGGGAGCTTTGAACTTCAAGGAAAATTTTCGTTCCTTTATGCTATTTATAAAAAAGTTTAATTAAAAAATAAAATATTAAAAAAAACCGACGAAAGCCAGAGGTTGAAAAAAAAAAAAAAAAAAAAAAAAAAATGTCGTTTCACGTTGTTGGGTTCGAAAGGTTAATGCGACAGCGGCAGGTTCGCGAGAATCGGAAGATCGGTTTAAAAAAAAAATAAAAGAAAAAAAAAAAAAACAGAAACAGGACTTTCATGCCTTTCGCAAAGTTTAATCAAAGACACGAAAACATTCGCGGTGAATTAGTATTTCGCGTTCAAAGGTTAATACGGGACAAGTCGTGAAAGCCGGATCTTTTTTTTTTTTTTTCTTTTTTTTCCAGCATCGACTTTGCGAGCGAGTGTTTGAATTTTTTTTTGTTTTTTTTTTTGGTTTTACATAGGCCGTGAGGGTACAACACGTCTCGAAGAGTCGTTGAGCTGGCTCGAACTGCCAAGGGCAGCAGGTACACAGGCACCGCGGCAAATTGGAAATTTCAATTTGCCTCTAGCGCAGGGTAAATACGTAAACGGGAACGATACGGAGTCGGACTAAAAGAGGCTGAGGGGACAGAAGCGGAGTACATTCTGCTTTCCTTATGCACTCCTCTCTGGCCTTCTCAGCGACAAAGTCTCCTCCGCCAGCTTCGAAGAGGGAAGAGGTAGAGTGAAGAGTAAGTACAGAGAAACGCTGCTGCATCGAGGCTCGGCTGTGCGAGACTTTCGTCGACTGTGGCAATCGTCTCGGGCAATGTTTCGCCCATCCACGGAGGATGGCGCAGTTTTCATCTCGAGTGGAACGAAAACAGGTACGACCAAATGTATACACGTACATTGCATATTCTGTACCGTGCAGAGGTAAACGGTGCTCAAGCAATACTACGAGATTCCTTATTGCGCTTGTATTGTATGCTTTAAACGGGTTTCGCCAACTTTATGAACTCTCCGACTGTTATTTACCGCGCGTTATAGAGGGTAACACCAAAACTAACATCAAAAGCTAACACATAAGCTACGATTACCAAACAGCCTGCACGCCCTCATAGAATATGTATTTGTATTTGTATTTATTTGTATAAAAGGGGAAGAAATTCCCTTTTTACATACAGAGATTAAATGCTCAATTGTGAGTGCATTGTGGTTTTCAACCCATAGCTTAAAGTTAGGAACAGTATTGTTGTATTAATTGTTCTAATTAAATTTTTGCACTACAATCGCGGACATAGTAATAGCGTATTTCTAAATGCGAAGAGCGGGATTCCGAACAATTCTTCGATGCTGTCAAATTCATTGGCTAAACGTATGAGCCTAGGGATTAAACTGATGTGTTCGTAGTCAGTGCTGTATGTTGGTATTCTGAAAATCGTCCCGGTTCCTCGTCGGACGAGCCGGAACACAGTGAATAAATTCCCTAAGCAGATCCGGACAATCGATATAACCATTTAGCACATTGTAAAAAAAAAAAAAAAAAAAACATTAGATCTGCGAAGCGACGCCTATCAGTGAGGGTGTAAAGGCCTAGAGCTTGTCTTACGGGCTCGTAATCATGATCCCAAAATTGCATCGTACGATTTAATCGATATGCGGCGAAACGCAAAAATTTATTTTCAACTCTTTCAAGCATATCGAAAATTACTCGAGTGTGTGGACACCAGATATTAGATAGAATTAGACAATCCATATCATTTTTTTTTTTTTTTCGTTTACAAGAATTTTTGTATTTTTAACTGATTAAATGAAAACTCGCTATTTAAGTTCGTCTGAAAATAATAAAAAAAGAATAAACTGCACTGTATAAAACGTTATGAAATTTTCAACACGTTTAATATACAAAGTTATATGAAATATACAACATCGGTCTTTGAAATTAGAATTCATATGCATTGTATTTGAATTTTAATGGTTTTATATTAAATGCCATACCTGTATATTAAAATTACCGGTGATGGCACTGAAAATTAAGACGTATGAAAATTGTCTTATTATGAGGTATGAAAATTGTGTTATTATTACAAATATTATTCAAAAATATTCTTCTTGATATACCGGTAATGCAATATTATTACATACGTGTCAATGAAATTTCATATACCGTGTATGCATGAAACTTCGTATACATTTATGCATTTTCAAATAAACATTTTTTACCGTGTGGAGTATAATACAAAATTTCGTTTTTGACACCTTTCTGTTGTACTGGAGCTTTTATATTTGTATTATTTTAAAGCAGATTTCTTTGCTGCGTTCACTCTTCAGGCCGTAGTTCTTATATCCGTCTTATCGTGAGTTTTCCCATTGGGCCACAGAATACACAAATACAAATGAGCAAATGAAAGATATCTCCGAGTTTTTCGATTCTGGGTAGTTTTACGTTTTCGCGTTATTTATCTTCGTTTAAACTTTTATTTTCTCCAAGTACATATTTGCGTATTATTTGTGGGCAAACAAATACCATTCGTTGATTTAGTATGCATGTGTAACCGCTGCGTCGTGGATGATTGACGGTTGCTCTTCCGCGGAATATCGGGAGATATAAATTCGAGCCGGATGATACGCCGATGATCATCGGTTGGGGGCGGGGGAGGGGGGGGAGGGGCTGTTATGTGGAAGGAGTTTTTGTAGCTCGTTACACCGTAGGTTGCACAGAGTCGCGGTGCTGGCCGGTGGAATTCGGTACGCACCGTAGACAGTAGTATCGGCAATGGCACTGGTCCATGTATCACCATCACCAACGTTTTTCGTAACGAATGCGCAGAGTTGATCAAAGCGGTTTGAGCGAAACGAGACCCAAGGGAATTTATTTCGTACGATTTTGAATCGACTCGTTCAGAGAGCAATCGGCAAAAATCACCGTTCGCCAATTGGTAATGGGCTCGGCCGAGGCCTGGCCGGTGCGGATATTCAGGTGGAAAAAAACATCGACGGAAGGGGATCTCCAGCCGAAAAAGAAAAAAAAAATAAAATAATAAAAAAGCGTCGATTTCACGTTTTGGTTGCCGCCACTGCTGCGAGTGCAGACTGGAAAATGGATGGAGCGGGATAGACAGTACGATAAAGCTCGAAGAAAGAGAGGGGAGGAAAATGTGATTGAAGTAAAGAGAGAAAAAAAAACGCTAGCCGAGCATATGGGAATTCGCCACGTAGGTGGAGAGCTTGAAAGCTAAAGGGGAAACGAATGTAAACTGATTCGAAGCTCGTTAAGTAACGTTCGCTCGTGGAATCGATCCGTGCGTATGGTATAGGGATATATATGCACTATGCACCGCAGGTGTTGTCTACCTGCGCGGTGCATAAAGTCGTTCATTTTTTAGCGGGTAACGATGAACGCTGGGACTTTCGTTGCTTTTTTTTTTGGTCCTTCGTCAGTCGAATGAAATTTCACCAAGCTTTTTTTTTTTTTCATATAATCGTGAAATGATTTATCGAAGCCCGTAATGGAAAAGGTACATCGAGTGACTTTTTTCCATATTCATTCCGAGCCATTTGCTATCGCATTCATTCGTACTTGTCAAAGAGATACACGAGTTTGCCTCTTCTTTCTTTGTCGACTTTTCTTTTTTCCTTTCATGCGATATTGACATGCAATATGGATAAACGTTGACTATGCAACGATTTAAAAAATATTTTCTTTTTCTTAACCCAAATTTCAATTTTTCACGTACAGTTTTTAATCTCTCTGATTAAAAATATGATTTTAATGGTGTTAGAACTTTTGGGCAACCGTGCATCGTAATAATCCGTGGATTATTACGATTACACTATACATAAGTAATGTTTTCAATTCTCTCCCTTTATTTTTGTTCTATTTTTTTTTCATCTTCTTCTTATCGCGGCGAAATAAAGGCGAATCTCACGTGATCTTTGACATAAATATACTAATAACTTTGGCGAGCCCCTCGGAACATTTCGCCGCCCCCACGCGTCCCAGGCGATGCGGTGCACGGAGCGATGAGCCGCTGCCGGCGTCTTTGCTACCGTTTGCCCCCGTGTACCGCAGCAACCAGCGATAGCGTCAGCTTCGCTGCTTCGTGGGTGAGAAAAAAAAAGAAAAAGGGGGAGGGGGGAGGGTTAGGGGGGTGTTCGGTGCGCCAGAGAAGTCATAGAGGTTTTGAAGAGAACCTTCTATGTATATAGGTGGCAGGTTAAGGGTGCGGAGAAAGCCTTTGAGCCATATCGCACGCCTAGCGATTCGCGCGTGTAGCGAGCCCCCTCCCCCCCCCCCCTCCCTCCGGGGCTGTTACAACCCCCTTGGCAGTGCGAACTCCCGTCACCGGGGCGTCGCGACGCCGACCGACCGACGCCGTTCATATTTTCTTCGCTTCTTCGCCCTCGTACCTCTCTCCCCCATCCCCTACGACTCGACCCCAAACCCCCCCCCCCCACTCCCACCCCCGTCCCCTTCTCTCACTTCCTTTCCACTTTTTCATTCGCCAGCGACGCAACTTTCCGAGCTTGAACCTTTCTGACTTTTCCTCTGTGCTGGAGACCGCGCGCGGCGGCGGCGGCGGCGGCGACTCGCGGGGGCGGCTTTGCCGGTACTCCGCGGTTGTGTATGCCCAGTGTGCTATAGATATCCACGCTACCGCTGAGAGTGGGCGATACACCGCCAGGATTTTCTCGTCTCACTTGCACTTTCGCCTCTTGGGTGATTTTATTTTTATTTTTATTTTTCGCATATGTTCTATGGATATAGTGGCAGTGTGTCTAGCAGGGATATGCATTTATACGAAGTAGGCGGCCGCCCGGGTGAGGAGTGGGGCCCGACCAAAGAGAAAGGTGGAAACGGACAGAAAGAGAGCGGGGCGGAAGAGTAGAGGAGAACTGCCGCTCTCGCGGAGAGAGGAGCTTTCTGTGGCAAAGAGAAGTGCGGATGGCTGCAGAAGAGGCTATGGCGAAAGGGCGAGAAGTGGAAAGTGGGGGCGGGAAAAAGTGGAAAACGTGCGATACCAGGGTCCGAGAAGGCCGCGAGACGGGGCTGTCGTCAGCAGCTACACGATTAACATGTAAAGGGATTCATACTCCGGGACCCAGCCAATTTATATGCGTCTGGCTTAACGCTAGACGTATATGGCGTTCACGCTGCAACGGAAATCGGCCTGTAATACTTTGTATTCCCCGTTCAGTGTCTGCGGGCATACACGACAACCCTCCGTTATAGCTGCATCATTGTCTAGGCTTTTATCCTCGTTCGCTCTTTATATCGCTCGGTTCGCGGAAAAAGAAAAACAGAGAAAGAGCCAACTCTTTTGCAATGTAAGCCTTTCGCAATGACTGTTAAATACGGAGGTTTGGATTACGACAATACGAACCGTGGATAAACAATACGATTGCATGGATGCAGGTCGAACGGAAAGGAAACTTATGATGATGGTGACGATGATTGTTATTATTATCATTATTATTATTATTATTATTGGAGTTGGTATTGTGTTGTTACACCAATTCCTTAGGGTTTACGAGCTCCTTCACTCTCTTTCTACCACTTTCTTATCAATGTCGCCGGTGCGATTCTTGGACCTGGAGCTTCGTCGCTCCTAACCAGGTGTCAGTCTCGGACATATGGCTATAGTCGTAGTTCGTACCGATAGCGGTGGATGCGCCTGTGGCTTCGGTGATCCCTAGAGTCTGATTGACTCTAATCGTTCGCGGTCAGTACTTGGATTGGTGACCGCGTAGCCGTGCACACACTGGCGGATTGGATCTGTTCAGCGAACGGTCGAATTCTAAGGATTGGAGTTCGTACTCCAAATATCCAGTATGAACATCAATAGTCAGTTGGAATAACCGGCTGTATCGGCGCAGGTTTTCTGCAATTTTCGTGCGCCCTCGAGCAAATACAGTATGGGGAGAGGAGGTGACTGCGGCTGCTGACGTGAACTTTACAAGCGAGAAATTGGACATATTTATTATATTGGACAATTTTATTATATATATATTGGACAGGTCGAGGGTTCGATTGCCGGTGCCGTCGTTTCGTCGAAAAATAAAAATATGGGTGGGTAGCTCTAGAGACATATACTTCAGGCACACGCACGGTCGTACGTATGTGCCACAAGTATATAGCTGCTGTCCATGTTTACAATGTGTGTGAAGTTGGCATATCAAAATAATATGCTGAGAATACACATTCTCAGCAAAGCTCCACGTAGCTCCGGTGCCGTGAAGCGAATCTAAGGCAGACTATATCAGCATAAGTTTGCCGCAGTTTTCCTATGCTCATAGTCGTAAAACTAAGGCGAATGGGGAGACTGGTTTGGTGCGTAAGAACAACAAAAAAACAGAAATGGACAAAAATAAATAAGCGAGGTCTAGTAAAAATAAGTGAGGACCAGCTAGTAGCTTTAAGAGGCGCGGGACAATAATATATTTTTTAATTTATCTGTATTGTCACAATATAGATAAATTTTAAAATATATTATTGTTATGATTACTATAAAAACTGACTTATGTCGGCATCAAATGACTAGAGAAAAAATGGGATAAACATTTCGCATTTAGACGTCTAAAAAGTTCGCTCTGTGAGGCTTTATTCGACGATTAAAGAATGTGCAATTAATTTTAAGATATATATAGTATATAGTGTTCGTAGCAAAAAGAGTGAATCCCAGGTGTACGGTAGCGACGCCGACCCCACCGGTGATCCGCGACATTCATACATGCTGTTCGTCATACTGTTCGTCATACTGTTCTCCCGGCAAATAAACTCGAAAGTGGAAGCACGGTTTCGGGGAGACAACGAAGAAGCCACGGAGACAAATGGGAGAGGGGGCGAATTCTCGACCGATTTACTATTTTAATAAAGCGAGAAGTTATGCGAGACGGAGGAACCGAGTCTGGAGCGGCCGGGAACGAGCGGAGAATATGAGAGAGGGTTGCAGGGCGAAGGAGCGACGGCGCGAACCGGTCGAGGGAGTTTCGGGAAGGACTACGACGAAGTGCTGCTGTTCCGCATACTCCAGGAGATGCCGAGGAGGAGGAGGAGGAGGAGGAGGAGGACGCTAATGGTGTCATAGATTTTCTCAGCTCCCTTCACGGGCTTCCGGTAGATTCTCGCCGCACGGCATCGCTGCACACTTCATCTCTTCGCCCTCTCGGCCTCCCGGACTGCTTTTGGACTCGTCGCCGATTCGCCTTCGTAAATACATAAGACGGCCAAAGTAAATGCCCAGAAAGAGGAGGCACCCAGGGAGCACAAACGACGAGTCGCTTAGCTTTTACGATCGCTTAGAATAATTTACGATTGATTCCTGTGCCGTGCGGCTATACCTATATCAGCGCAGAAAGACCTCCCCCCCCCCCCCCCCCCCACTGCCACCGCGAGCCGCATGAATGCGCGGGACGCTTCCTTTTTATTGTAGTTATTCTTATCTCCTACACTCGTTCACTTTATACTCCAAGCTTTCGACCCTAAATCCTCGAGGATGGAGAGTACATAAAAAAAAAATAAAAAAAAAATAAAAGATTTATGTACCGGGATGAAAATACGTCTCTATAAGAAATAAGTTGGAAATGAGTTGAGAATTATATGAAACGATAAAAAATTTGTTGCTAAGCGAATATGCAGAAATTTGTGAACTTTGGGAAATAATGGCGTCGATGATAATAATTTACACTACCTTAAAAACACTTATCGAACGTACGATGGTAATAGTGTAAATGAATTTAATTGCCTAATGAATGTTACGAGCACATCGAAGGAAAAGAAAAAAAAAAAAAAAATTATTGACTTATTTAGACATCAAATTACTAGAATAAATGACATAAAAATTTACGCGGGACGATTCGTTTTTATTCTAGTTATTATTATCTCCTACACTCATGCGCTTTATACTCAAAGCTTTCGATCATAAATTCGCGAGAATGGAGAGTTCACAAAAAAAAAACGAAAAAAAAAAGATTGATGTATTTGCATGAAAATACTTCTTTATAAAAGATAATTTGTAAATATGACAATGATATGAAAAGATAAAGAGTTTGTTGCTAAGAGAATATGCAGAATTTTGTGGACTTTGGAAAATAATTGGGCTCGATGATAATAAATTACCCTATCGAAAAAAAACTTATCGAACGTACGATGGTGATAGTGTAAATGAATTTAATCGCCAGACAAATATGTTCCAAGCTCCTCGAAGGAAAAGGAAAAAAGAAAAAAAAAAAAAAAAATTGGATCAGTGCGATTCACACTAATAACAAAAGACGAGTCGAGTGAACGACATATCACCGATCCTTTTGCTGCGAGCAGATGAAGGGAAATTGAATTTTTTTTTTGGCTGCCGAATGAATATCTGGCGAAGACTCCGATTCAAGCGGGGGGGGGGGGGGGGGGGGAATTACGGTTCTGATACGAAATGGAGGTATTAAACACACTAACATCGGTGATATATTCCAATCTACGAGTGTATCACAAAATCATAATACAAAGTGTATATATATATATATATATATATATATATATATATATATATATATATATATATATATATGATCTATCTACAAAAGCTGCAGCGCGGAAGCCGTTCCGATCGGGAACTCTGGTCGGAGCAGACAAAATAAAGAAGAAAAGAAGGAAGAATAAATCCGCGAGGGTGCGCGGCGCTCGCGAGAGAGCGGGGTAAATCCCCGAGAGCGTGAGAGACTCGATCGAATCTCCACTGGATTGTCCAATAATCCGCTCTTCATTTTACCGAGGAGCGAGGAAAGTGAGAGAAAATCCGACGAGCTCTTTTCTTTTTTTTTTTATTCCTTTATGTCTTTTCTTTTCCGGTCCCCCTTACTATATTCCCTCATACCGGCCTCGCGATGTCGACGCGCTCGCCTTTCTATGAAACTCTCGCGACCGGGTTCGTACGTAATACCGGGCAATATGTTCTTATCTTACGGTTCTGCAGTTCGGCTCCGTTCACAAGCTCGCCGTCGCTTTTGTACAAACCTCCCTGCCGAGTAGGTTCCTTTTAGCCGAGAACGGAGAAAAGACTGTCGTTGCGGATTCGCGTATATGAGAGGAACCTCGGAACGCAGAAGTGCCGCTAAAATCGCAGTCAGGATATTGAGAGACCGGAACGGTGCTAAGTGCGACAAAAGTTCTGGGGATTTTTTTTTTTTTTTTTTTTCTACTGTGTCACCCTCGGATGCTTTTTGAATAAATGTTACCAACGAATGAACATGTGTTCTATGTCAGTAACGATTTTATGCTATTCGAAATTTGGACTGTGCAGTCGAAATCAATTTTTTTACGCGAATTTTAACGGAAGAAAAATTGATCTAAATACAAAACTTTTATACGATGTTATTATGCAAGTAAAATTTTGATGGACTATTGACATCTGTTTTTTTATAAGGATTAACCGTTCGGGTTTTTCCCGTTAATAAATACATAGGTAAATACTTTCGATAGCTGAATATTCCGCGCTCAGCTTCGCTGTAACTGAAATTTGCTCCACCATAAAAATTTATCAAGGTGTCGTGATTTTGAACGAATCCAAAGAAACCACTTTGATTCAACGTCCGGATGTCACGGGCGACTGTGCGAGGTCGGAGTTCGCGAACGATGTTGGTATTACCTTTGCCTTCATTATAATAATATAAATACAATATCTTTCCTTATTATTTCTGGAAGTTATTCGATAGGGTGCTCTCCCGCTTCCAACTTGCTCAGAGCAGACTTCGAAATGAATGGCGAAAATGTAATTCTTCCCGGTTTTCTCTTTCGCTCCGAGGATTCGAGGAATATTACGACGAAGCCGTGCGAATGGACGAAAGGGAGAGAGCGAGGCGGAAGAAAACGGGACGATGAAAATAGATGGTCGAGCACACCGGGCCAGATTTAATTACCGACTCGCGGGCGGAATCGTCGCCGCCGCAATATTCGCCGATTATTTCCGAGCCGGAGAAAAATAAAGGTACATAGGTATAACAGTTATTACATATACATATTAAGAGTACATGTTTCAAGCACATACCGACGAGCGGAAAACGTTTTGCCTCCAACATCCAGTTGAGAGTAACAAACTTTTAGGGGCTATTATATTTAGTATATTATATCTGTCGTCTCACTGTACACCGTCTGTCGGCAAAAGTAAATGCAGTATAATTGTCGCAGCGGAGCGAGATAAAGTGACTTTTGCTTATTTTATCTTGACACCCGGGAGAAGCAAGTAGATGTGCCTTTGTCCCCAACTCTGCAAATCCCGAGAGTTTCATTTCACTCGGAATAAATTTTAATAAACTTTGTCGAAATGCAGAAACGGATTAATTTTCTTAAGATTATATTCAACCTTTCGACGATAAATCTTTGCGTTGATCTCTTATTTTATTATTATTTTTTTTTTTGTTTTCAAATTAATAAGTAAATCCTGACCATGATTCGTAGTTCCGAAGACCGACGAATCATGATCCCGAACTACTTTGTATCCAAGCCGAGGCGCAACGTGTCTCCTGTCTGAGAAAAGAAGAATCAAGAAAAGGCGACAAAACGCTCCTTGCCAAAAGCGTGTCGTGCCAAAGATTTGGCGTAGCCGCCTCTCGAGCGCAATCTTACTGCAGAATGTACTCGTCTGGCGCTCGGGGATGGGAATGAGGATGGAGAGAGGGTCCTCGACCATCTGCTCTTATTGCCGCGACAAACTACTGTGCTTTCGTACTCCTGTGTATATATATATGTACGATCCCGTAATCTCCACCACTGTACGGTCCACGGATGCATAACGGTACTCTCCGCCAGTGTATACGTAACTAGTCGTTTTCCGCAAGGATATAATGACCCGCTGGCGTGAAAGATGATGATGCGAGAGTGGGTACACAAATATTAAGGTGGGTGGGGTATCAGCGAAGGGTAAAACCGGGCGAGGTACGTGCGCGAAACGTTGTACCGAGTCTTCGCCTAAGGATCGTGGGCTCAAGATACGCTGCACTCTGCACACACTCGGCGTACACAGGGTGCTTCAAAATTTAAGCGAAGAAAAATTTAACATCCGTATTCACGATGATAAACTTAAGGTGGTACTAGCGGAGAGCATGAGCCCACGTGAGTTCAGAGAGGATTGAGAGACGAATTGCGAAAGCTTCTCGATGAGATAAAAATCTGAAAAAAAATCAACCATATGGAAGGTACTGAAAAGATTAATCTTGCATAATAATAATTCCAATGTGTTATTAACAAATCAACGAAAACAAATTTCCCCAACAAATCACACGGCAACCTATTTTTTTTTTTTTCCCCATGAAAATGATTTGTTAATTTTTCTGAATACCTATGAATTTTTTTCAGAATTTTGTGTAACCTTTTAAAATCGCGTTTTTAGTTAATAAAAAAACGTAATTTTCAAAAATTCGATAAAATTCTGAAAAAATTCACGCGTATTCGAAAAGATTAAAAAATTGTTCTTATATGAACGAAAAGTTAAGTTGCCGGGGGATTTGTTGGACAATTTTTTTTTTTCCATTCATTTGTTAATAGCATTTTGGAATTATTTTTATGCAAAATCAATCATTTTAGCGCCTTCCATATGCTTGAATTTTTTCAGATTTTGATCTCGTCGAAAAGTGGTCGCAATTCTGTCTGAATTCTCTCTGAACTCACATGGGCTGAGGCTGTCCGCTAGTACTACCCTAAGGTAGCTCTATCGCTTGGTATTCATTTCGCGCAAGTTCGAGAAAAGTGAGATAAAATCGCAAATACTTCTCGATGGTATAAAGATCTGAAAAAATTCATGCATATTGAAGATACTGAAAATATTGATTTCGCATAATAATAAGTCCAAAATGTTATTAACAAATTGAACAAAAAATTAATTGTCTAACAAATTACCCGGCGAACCAATCTTTTTTTATTACGAAAATGATTCGTTCATTTTTCCGAATGCGTATGATTTTTTTCAGATTTTTTTATTTCCTTTGAATTTTGTGTGTTTTTTTCCATATAAAAAAAAAAAAATTCAAAGCAAATTAAAAAATCTGAAAAAATTCATACATACTTAGAAAAAATGAACGAATCATTTACAACAAAAACAAAAATGGGTTTCCGGGAAATTTGTTAACTAATTTTTTTTTTTTAATCCATTTGTTAATAACATTTTGAAATTATTATCATGCAAAATTAATATTTTCAGTACCTTTACTATGCATACATTTTTTTCAGATTTTTATACCATCGAAAAGTATTTGCAATTTTATCCCATTTTTTTCTCGAACTTATGCGGAATGAATACCAAGCGACAGAACAACCTTAAGGAACTCATGCCTTGGAACTTTCTTCGTCTACGAGGCACAGTTTTTGAGTAACGAGCGATCAAAGTTTCGGCGTGGCGCAAGAAGATCCCATTGGCTCATCTTTGTTCACTCACAACTCCGGATTTGCGCATCCGATCAACATATTCCAAAGGGAAAGTTTGTTTACCTTGTCATCGTCGATGCGATTTCCAAGCGGGAATTTCATAAAAACCTGCCAGCAGTCGTTTCATCGGCGGATGTTTATCCGCTCGTCATTCGACCCGTTCAATTAAATCGCTCCAAAGGGAGCGTTCGAACAGTTTCTTAACGTGAAATGGAAATTCGGAACACCCTGTACATGTCTTCGCGTGCGTGCAAAGTGCACTACCGTTGAACGTACGAGGGGCTCCCGGTTGCTCTGGAACACTCTCATTCCGCTCTCCTGACGCGCAGGAAGAGCAGGCGCGACGGAATTATCGCAGTAGGATGGAAAACGAAAGAAGAAAAAAAAAAGCCCAGCAACGAAGAGAAGAACGGCGAGTTGTAAGTGAGACAAAATGAGAATGTGTCGGAACGAGGGAGGGGGGGGGGTTGGATGGATTACTAAAGGGTGTACGGAGTGACGAGCGTCGGAAAGTGCCGGTGTGTATTGTGAAGGCGCGATAAGAGGATCATTTCATTGCCGAGCCGTCGACTGTGGGAGTGGCCTCGATGGAGAGAAACTCGACGCACTCGTACGATTTCGTACACTTTATTCCATCCGTAATATCTTTCCTGGCACTCTCGGACTCTCCGGTCCCTCGATCGTCGTTCAAAACGACACTGCGACGTACCGTACCCGCTTCGACGTGAGTATCAGGCCCGCGAGTGTCGTTAAGTTAAATCGGTGCGAATATCGACCGAATGGGCGAATTAGGCGGTAGATTTTTACCAGCGATTTCTAAAGTTTAGTGAGAGTTACCGACCGAGTCGGCGAAGATCTTCGCAACTTCTCCTTTCCCAAGACGCAATACATTTTGGACGTAAAGTAGACTTTGACCGATCGGTTCTCCCCTCCTCCCCCCACCCCCCCCCCCCCCCCCCCCCAACCCAAATGCGAAAGGTCTCTGGGATAATCGGTGCAACACTTTGCGAGATTTTGACATAGCTCCTTGAAATAAGATTTATTAAAATCAAATAAATTTCGATCTTCAAATGACGTTTATTAAGACAAAAAGAGATGTTTACTTCCGTCAATGAAATCCTTATTAGATTCAAAGAACGGCTATTGGCTTTAGAGCAAGTAAAAAAAATGTATTCAAAGATTTTTGTACTTTAAAACAAATGTTTATTCGCGCCAAAGAAATTATATGTTTGAGGTCAAGACAAACGCGGCCATTATCAGCTGGCGGGCAGAACAGAGTCGTCAACGAGTTAGTCGTCTGAAAGCATCTCTCGCTGATATTGTCCAGACGCCAGACGTGGTTCTGTATGCAATCCGAGGTCGCCGAAATAACTTTGTTGAAATCGATAGATCTTGACCTCCAGATTACGAATATATAAGGTGTTTTGCGGAAATCCCGGTCGTTTAGTTGTCAATCGCAATTGTTTATTAACAAAATTCGTTATTGTTTTTTTCACTTCGGATATTTTTTTTTTTTTTTCGTATATTTTGATTGATTTTGAGTTAAAAATGTTTTACGAAATTTTACTCTATAACCTATAGATTCGTAGCAATGAATTATTGAAAATTGCAAATAGGCCAGAACTGCTCTACTCAATAAATTTGTAGGGCCGAAAATATAGGTCGTTGACGAAAATTGTAAAGGACTATTTATTCGCCAAATGAACCGAGGAATATGGAGAAAAAAAATATACGACACTGTGCAGGACCGAATATAATGATTTTCAATCAGTCGCGCAACCGCAGTTTTTTCGGTTATTCCGTATGCTCGGCTATTCCTTCACATCCCCGAGAATTAGATTACGAAGCAACTGAACATTTTTCTTCGTCCTCGATAAATTTTCTTCGATGGGAATACATTTTTGTTTTTTCTGAACGACGAAGCCGGCAATGTTTTATGGTGCTGGTTTCGGTTTTTAATATTTTTTTTCTTTTCCCACTTTACACACCCAACCTCCCCCCCCCCCGATTGCGTCCAAAGCCGACTTACCTTACTGTGTTCGCATTCGCAAAAGGGCACAGGGAAACTGCGGAAGACCCTCTGGCCATCCACAGACCGCTCTTTCCCCAAAGATTGGTGTTCCTACACTGTGATCTCCCAATCTCCGAGAAAATTGCCTCCCGCTCGATTCGACGCGTCGACCAGCGCACGGCTCGGCGATCACCCATACGAGCATTGGCGCGAGCTTGCTAGTGCTTGACTTTGGGAACCACCAAAAAGCCACACACCAACCCGCCCACGTATCACTATCGGTAGGTGCTGGTTTTTAGTTGGCACGGGCCGTTCTAATGTTTACCTTCGCCATTGACTCGCTACAATGATAATGACAAAATTGCACTTTCGTTTAACTCGTCTTCGTATTCCGCTGGCGGGACCGAGGCGTTTCACGGGATTCGCATGTGCGGATGATAGGAGAACGACTGTTCGACGATGTCTTCTCGTCGTTTCGCCGTGCCAAGAGCGTCGCTATGAGTTCTACCTTGGCAAACCTTCAGCGATGCTGACTCGACGGGACTCTGTTTCTCTCTCTTGGTGTGTGCTCCGTCGTTCCGTCCCGCTCTCGTTATCGCGGCGACTGTTCTGTTCGTCGCCCCTACGGGAGATCAGCGCGGAACGAGTGGCGAGCCGCGGTCGTCGTAGCCACGGTCATGCACTGGCGCAGCCAACGGTGTGAAATGGAAGGGGAGCCGAGCGAGTAAAGCTGTTCTCCGGATAATTTCCTTCGGGCAATTCTTTTCCCCGGGTCTTACTTCGAGCTTTCAACCGCTCGGAACCACGGCGAAAATCACGAACGAATTGCGGTAAGACCGCGAAACCACTGGCGGTTATGATCCGGGGTGCGGGGAGTAACTCTGATCGAACATTCTTCGTTCCGTGCAGGCGAGGCGTTGTTTTCGTGAAACTTTTTGGTTTAATTTTTTTTTTTTTTTCTCGACATTTTTCGTGTTACGGACTGTCATTATCGATCGTCGATCGGTACACTGCAAAAAAAAAAATATTGTAAATTTAATGTACGATTATGACGAACAAATTAATGTACTTTTTCATTCGACATTCGAGTAATTCAAGTAAATTATCGACATTAAAGTACTTTCATGGTAAAATAAAAATAAACTATTAAAAATAAAGTATTTCCAATGTTTTTCAAGACACCGAACATTGATTTCACGTCATAATTGTACATTAAATTTAATATTACAGTTTTTTCATAAAAAAAAACTTCCAGTCCGATACATTAAATTTGTCACGATTTTTTTTTTTTTTTTTTTTTTTTTTTTTTTTTTTTTTTTTTTTAGAGTGTATCCAATTCGACGGGAGTCTATCGAACCCTTTGAATTTAATGAAATTTCGCAAAATTTCTTAACGAATGCAGTGAAATGTGTGCACTTCTCGAAATTTGTGCAATATTCTGTGAAGAAAAAAAAAAAAAAAAAAAAAAAAGAATGATCGTGAATGGCGCTGGATTAAAGTGGCATGGAGGCTTGATGAAGTCGTTCGTACAATAGCAGCGAAAAGCCGCTTTTCCCAGTCGCCGGCTGAAGGGTAAAAATTAATTTACGAATGACTCATTCGTCATATAAGGAGATTACTGTGAAATAACAGAGGCTGTCGGGTACGTGACGATAGCGCGGACCGAATTCGGTCCGTCGGTATTATAATTGGTTAAAAAGTTTGGTGAAACAGCTGCCCGACGAGCAGGAAGGAGGGGCGGACGGAATTTTGTCGAGCAAACAGAAAGTTGGAGTATATAACTCGGGCTGCAGTGTGCTATCGACGGGTGTACGCGTTGCATCAGCGTACGCGTTTATTCAGTCGGATGCCCAGCAAAACCGAGACGAAGCGCGGCAAACACGAGGAGAGCGAGTGTGCTATTTCGTTCCACTGGCAGATTCAACAAACAAAAAATCACCCGCTCTCGACTACGTGTTATACAAAATTATCCTATTTATAATTTCAGATTATATTTATAAAAAAATTATAAATTCAACATTACTGCATTTTTTTTTTTTTTTTTTTTTTAATTAAAGAGCGTGCAAAGTGATTCGCACAATTATTTCCTCGGGTTTTACGGTTTTGCGCATAATTTCCTCTATGATAAAATTTGTTTTTGATTTGATTTCGACACCGAACGAAGATGCGTGACCACTCCACTAGTCCACAAAACTTAAAGCCGCTATCTCAAGCAGTTTCCGAGTTACAGTTACTCTAAATAACGCAAGTCCGTTACACACGCATACATACACATCCGGACGTCAGTTAAAAATCACATTTCTTGACGTTCCCGAAAATTTCTATTACGCTGACACTGAAACCACGAAATTTCTTGTTACACGAGAACTTCCTCTACGAGAAAGCCCAATTCGACGGAATTAGTTTTGTCAGTCGAAAGAAATGTGGAAATTTCCCGAACTTTCGAGACAATTGCAGCACGTTAATAAACGCGCTTCTCGCAACAAAAACAACAGCAACAACAACAAAAATCAAAATAAAAATTTTTCAGCAATTAAGCTACTACCTCCGAAATGAAGCGAGATTTTTTTTTTTTTTTCTACTCTACTCTTTCCGCCACTTCCGTTAGCTTTTGCTCTCCAGCCCCCTCGGAAGCCATCTCGAATGTAGCTATAATAACCGTACTTTAACAACCGCGCATACCGCGCGCATTCTAGGTATATGATACAGGCGAGAGAGAGTTCGGCCTGCCGCGTTAATATAATTTCATTAGTGCAGCGTCGGTAGGATACCGAGGGGGTTTTTCGGGGGTTGGTGAAGAGGGGGGGGGGGGGCGGGGATGGGCACCGCATGCACCGAGGGGTGGATTTAGTCGCGGCCGAATGAATTCCGGCTGGTTTCCGGCCGCCCGTCCTCCACCCCGTCTCTGCAACCAAACTCCGAGAGTAGCACTACATCTCGCTGTTGGTGCCCGTGCGGTCGCAGCCAACGGTCGTGGACCTCAAGATTGGATATTATAAATTTTCCCCCGGTCTCTCTCTCCGCTTCGTTCGCTCATCCCACGAAGCCTCCCTCGTCCCTCGCACTTCACCCTTGCCATCGTCCCTCCGTCTCGGAACCAAGAAAAACGAGGGCGAATGTAAGAAATGCCCGAGGATCCGCGGAGCCGTCGAGAGGAATCGGCAAAACCGAGGCAAATGTCTATTAACATAAAACAAATGATATATCTCCGCGGACATAGCGACTAGAGACTCCTGCGGCAGGAATAACCGAAGAGCGGTTATTCGCTAATCCTTCGGGCGAAGAAAAGGAAAAATAAAATAACATAAAAAAGCTGAAAATTGTAATTTTCAGTATTGCTTCCTCATAAAAAAGTTGCAAATCGTAATTTTCATATGGTTTTTTTTTCACTGTGCTCCATTATTCGCAAAGCTTCATTCTATGAGAAAGCATGTTCTGTATTTTTGGCTTCCTCATAGAGGAAGCTTCGCGAATAATGGACCTCAAACCGTTTTCGAGTTATAGTCGTTTTAAACGATGCAAGTCTCTCTCACACACACACACACACATACATCCGGACGCCAGGTAAAAATCACATTTCTCGACGTTTTGAACTATTTTAAGTACTCTGACGCTAAAATCTCGATTTTTTTTTTTTTTTTTTTTTTTTTTTTACGAAAAAGCTTCCTCTATGAGGGAGCAAAATAAAATAAAAAGTTCGGAAAGATTAAAGCAGTGAACTTGGCTTGTTTCGTTGAGTTTCCGTTTCAGTACCGAGCGACCGTCGGTGCCGTTGCTGAGCAATACGAGTGGTGTATGCGCGGACCGAGGGGTGGGCAACGGCTCGTTGAGACAAGTTTCAAAATGAGTTGATTCGATCTCTCGTTTCGCGTTCCCGGCTCGGTCCGTTCGGGGGGGGGGGCGAAAACAGGAACTCTTCACGGCTGAGGAGGAGCGGAGAAAACGACAGACGGAGGCGAAGGGATCTGCATAAACGGGCGGCGTACCGGAGGAGAGGAGAGTCTTATACTCCGAATGCGCTTATAAAACCCGGCCCGACACGACCGGCGAACGAAGGATTCTCGCTCTTTATTTTATCTCCTCTTTCAGGGCAGAGCGTGTCGCGTAGCGCTCTTCCTACTTTCGTTTATTTTTTTCATCCTTTGCCTTTTCTTTTTATCTTTCTTCATTCTTCCATTTCTCCCGCTCGTCGCTCGATCTCTTAGGGTCTTCAGAGCCGTTGATGACTCATCTCGACGAGGGGGGGGGGGGGGGGGGGGGCTTTCCACCGTTCGCACCTATAATTGCGCTCTTTCACTCGCTTAAACCTCTCATTTGCACACCGAAGGTGAGGATAGCGGAGGTGTCTCGTTTCTGCCGTATCTCTTAATTTACTTTATTACCAGCGAGCTTTGCTTCGACCCGCGTTTTAGCGCCGAGTTTAAGACCCTCTGGTGGGGATTGTTAAGCGCGTATGTGTGCATAACCGTACGTCTATCGCGGACGAATTTCACCTGCCTCGGAGAAGTCAGCGTTTGCCTCGCACGATATTATTTCCTGACGGTGGGCTTGTGTGTTTCAACGGTGGGAGATTATGCGCGGGCGGATTTGTGCGGACGATACGTTCTCGTTAACTCTCGACGGGATTCAGCCCGTACGTTTGTCGCACTACGCTATTCGATTCACTCGGTGGTATTTGTTGGGAGGGAGACATCCGTTTGCGGGAGTATTTTTCATGGGTTGTTCACTCGCACCGATCACGTTGACAAATGAAGTTTCGGAGCGGGATATTCCATAGATTATGGAAGTATATTTTTAGCATTTTAATTTTTCTTTCATTCAGGTGAGTCCTTGCGAATAGTGTTCACTTGGCATAAGTTTCAGAGACACGAGAGGAGAGACAGAGACAAAAATCTTAAGAAAAAAAATCAAGAATATTAAAGGTACCGAAAAGATTAATTTTGCACAATAATAATCGCTAAATGTTACTAATAAATTGAAATAAGAAATAAAATTGTTCAACAAATCTCGTAATTTTTCGTTTGATACATGGGCGAAATGTGTGAAAAGTCACGATATTCAAAGTGAATTTAAAAATCGACAATACACACTATAAAAATAAGTTGAAAATTGTAAGTACTATAGAACTTAAAATTTACTTACATTCTTACATTAACTGAACATTAATGTACTTTTTTTTTTTTTTTTGTAAGATTAAAGTACCATATATTTAAATCATACATTTGTTGCCTGAAATCTACAAAAATGTTCGTCAAACATAAAGATTCGACTGTAAAATTGCAACGCACATGTGTTTGAAATTTCAGAAACCGTTTATGTAAAAAAAAAAAACTTCCAATACCGTTCATTAATTTTCAAAAAAAAAATTGTTTACCGTGCATCCTTTAAGCGTTCGATGAAAAATTGACACATTTTTTAATACACCCTCGAAGAGCCGATAGCTCTTCCTTCGAAAATGATTTCCAATATATATTGTTTCCTTTCGATATTGAATTTTAATTATTGTAACTGACATGGGTTCGTGTATCGGGACGTGAAAAGTGTTCAAGCCTTAGATACTTCGGGCGTTGATGAGAATTGGAATAGAATTTAAAAAAAAAAAATGTTAAGTACAGCGAGTAAAAAAGAAGTAGACCGCATATTGAAAGTATGATCCACCTGGACGAGTTTCACCGGGAGGATCGAAAGTCTTGCAGATCCTGCACAGGATGTACTCCAGGGGGGGGGGGGTATTACTATCGCGCGCGAGGGTCGCGAACTTTTTCAATTAGGAAAAAAAATCCTCCGGCGAATTATCCGGGACGAGCTTGCCTTGGCGCGGTCCGTTCGCCTCCGCTAACGAACTTCCGTATAGACGAGAAAACAGTATAGCACCGAGATAGGAGGGTCGCGGTGTGGCAGGAGTAAAAAACAAAAATACAATTTCTCTTTTTTTTTTTTTTTTTTTTTTTTTTTTTTTTTAACAACATAGACACCGGCGAGGATCAGAAAAAGAAATAGGATGAAACAGTAAGAGAAAGCGACGCACAGTGGAAGGGAAAAACGGTTTGGAGGGAGGGAAAATTTTGCCGCTACATTTCCCCGGAGAGGTAAAAAAAAATGGCCGAACGTCCTGACAACGACTACGACGACGGAAATATCTTGAATGCGACGGGAGTAGCCTCGCCACTGGCCGCGTTACCGCACCAAACCCCCGTTCCGTTCTCACTGTAAGCGCACGAAACAAATTTATATATCTGTATATCTACGAGGGAGTTCTCGTTTTCGGAAGTGCCGTCGCCGGATGCTGGGCGACGGGCAAACGCCACCATCGTGGCTCGCACAGTAGTGAATAAGAAACAAAAAAAATAAAATAAAAAGATAAAAAAAGAAAAAAGGCAGACACGAATTTGCAACGGAGACCTGACGCCTGCAGCGGACAGCTACAACCGACACCGAGGAAACCGTGTGAGCCGAGAGTCATAAAAAAAAGGGAATTCGCCTAAGAAAAAAATACCTGCACTCAGCGCCCTTGACTAAATGAATACCTGTACCCGGCACACTTGAGCAATTAAATGCCAGTACTCAGCGCACACGAGTGAATAAATACCTGTACTCAAGGCACTCGAAGTAAGGCACCACGCTCGTTTCTGGAGCGCAAGCCGACTCCCGACCTTCCCAATATATATACTTGTGCAGAAATTTGGGTAGGGATCCAACTGGATTCTTACTAAACTCCCTATGTCCAACTCAGGATCCAGTTAGACATCCAGTCAGTCGTGTTCTGGAGGTAGGATGTAACGGTCGCAAATTTGATTCTGATCGGGATTCCAGACCGGGTTCCTGATTTTGAATCCCTATCAGAATCCGGCTTGAATCTCAGTTGAAACATTTTGAAACTTAAAGAAACAGTATCTTGAACTGTCGTTATCGGAGGCAATTTTCATGTTTAATTATATGTACGAACTTACTATTGTAGCGAATGCTATAGCTTTTTTTTTATTAACCTAAGTGTTCAACCCAAAGAGGTGGAGTAAATCGCACGTATAAATGTTGAATATAGTGCAATGGAATTTTTATCTCGCTCATTTCATCCTCTACACTCAGAAAAACAATTTATTTTCTTTGTTTTTAGTATTTGCTATCTCAGATTATGCGCAGTGTCCCGAGGTTTGAGTTTTGTAAGTTAACTTTCGCAGTGTGAATATACATGTCAATTTTTATTTCATTGCTGATGATAATATCAATGTCTCAATACCATGTTGCAAAAAAAAAAAAAAAAATTGTATACACAATTGTTTTCCCGTGAATACCGATAATAATAATTCTGATGAACGTAAAACATATGCACAGAGCACAAAGGTTTTTTTTTATATTCGTATACAATGAGGCACACTTGTCAGTATACTATTGTCAATAATTATTAATCTACTATGAGTATGCAATCAATGAACTTATGAATTAGTTAACAGTTCAAAATTGATTAACAACCGGTTCAGCCATGATTAATTTACAGTTTTTCTTTGTTATCACCAATTAGTTGATAATGGATAATCCACAACTAGTTAAACGTGTTAAAATTTTGTACAGTTTCTTAATAACTCTTAATCTCATTGAGTTCTTAAATGCGTGAATGAGTTCGCAAAGAAAACAATTTAATGGGTGTCTTATCGAAAGGATCTGTACGTAAATGTTCCCTAACAAATGCCGACTGCAAGTTGGAAGTCCTTGCGACACCCCGAACTTGACTACTGCACTATTGTAAAGTTCAAATCAGAATCCAGCTGGATTCGTGAAGGACGCCCTGTTCAAGGTGTCCCTGGAACATCCCTCGGTGCGCTGATGATTGTTGTTCACCTTTCAAATCAGGATCCAGTTGGATTCTTGCTAGCAGATACTTTTTGGGGAATCCCTAACAAATCCCGATCAGAATCCGATCATATGTCGGGAGTCCCTAACAAATTTCTTCACGGGTACTTGCGATTATTGCACTCTATTTGTGTCTGCACGTTTCACTTCCAACAATCGCTTATCTCAATCGGGCTTTCAACGTATCGCGAGAGTACCATCGCTCTCGGCGCCCAAAACAATCTAATGTGCTGCACATCGAGAACGATCCTCGTGCACGCTGCGGAAACCGCGAGACGCTCATTTTTGCGAATAATTGCAGTCATGAAAGCATCTCGAGACACTCCGTCGTTTGAGTATTTAAAGCCCAATCCGCCAACCCTCGCCTGCGCTCGAGGGTCTCCATATATCCAACGGAGTGCTAACTTGCTAAACTCGAAGTTGGCTCGGAGTATATGCTCCCGAGTTACACGTAATGGTCGTCAAGAGTACAATTCCCGTGAGCAGAATGGAAGAGCCGTTGGAGAAGGGGCGATCGAGGGGGTTTTCCGAAGGCGAAGTATCGAGGGAACATGGGCCAGAGCGAGAACGCACCGCAGTTCGTGTAATGTACCAGAATTCGATTTGCCACGGTTATCCGCGTGTACATGAGAGAGGAATGGCAAACTCGCGGGTAGAGTTTAGGGCTGTAGCCCTGGCTAACTCTCTCTCTTTCGGCTTCCGGCCGATGAGATAGACGGGGAGAGGGAGAGAGAGAGAGAGAGAGAGAGTGAAAATTATATTTGTACCGGAAACGAGACGGTACGCAGAGATAGCACGACCCGGAGGCAAAACAGAGGACACCAACGATGAAAAAAAAAAAAAAAGCCACGAGAGATCCGTGGGATGAGCAAATTGCAAAAACGATTAAAAGGTTAAAAAAAAAAGAAGAAAAAGAACGAGGAGAATGAGGAAAGAACGGTAGAAAAACGTTAACGGGACGAAAGCCACCATGCAATTAGCTACATCCAGTTTAATGAAAGCGGTCGCGCGAGCCGACGCACCGAGTCAATAAAATCCTGATAAAGTCGCGGTGAGTGGGGGGGGGGGGGGGGGGGGGCGAGTGGAGGGTGGGCACGGTGAAATGGGTCTTTTTCGCGTCGAGAGCCAGAAAATGGAATGAAAAAGGAGATGATATATAAAGAGAATCGTGGGGGGGGGGGGTAAAAACAAAAAGGAATGGGATCACTTCGGTGGAGACGAACGTCAATAGGAGTCAGTGAATGGTTGATGGATCCGAAACAATGTTGCACCGCGACCGGTCAGGGGAATACAAACGACGATAAACGTGGGAACGACAGGGTCGTTAAACGTCTAGACATTTACGAGTGGGACGGCTGTTCGAGAGCGATAAATTTGGCCCACATCAGTGTCGTTTGTGGCGGTCGCCGTGTGTATCTTGTCATGCGGGTGCACCTGAAGGAAATGGCCAGTTGGATGTAGTCTTTGGATTCGTGAGGGTAGTTCATCGGTCCGACGGTAGTTCACCGAAACCGGAACCCGTCCGATCAAGCACCTGGTGCCGGACGGTGTGCATCCACGCGCTGATCACCTCCCGTGTTCGTACACGTCCGGTGATGAATGACGAAAATTCGTCAGTCTCCGATCCGTGCCTCCAGACGCAGATTGGGACACATAGATGAAAACCGGAACACAACGCTCAGACAGAAGCTGAATGCGGATTTCCATCTCGGATTGCCGTCCCGAAACGATCCGCGCAAACCGATTCGGCGCTTGTATGTCCGTCGTTTTCCCCTTTCAGTCTATGCTCCGAAGCGTTTACGTGCACGCGTCGCGAAAACGCAATGGTCTATAGGGGAGCTTCAATTCGGCTATAGGTACCGGTGAGCCGGCGTCTCTATAGACCACGCGGGGCGGGCCACTCCCGTCGTCCGGTCTCGATTTTAGGCGGCGATTCCTACTCTCGCCGATGAAAGCTATACAGCTTTCGGACCATGAACACGGACAGCGCGTTTGCTGCTGTTGGTGCTGCTAGATTCGTCGAACCATCGACGAGATATGAAGGGGCCTCCGAAACCCCGAATTCCCGACGCTACAGCTCATCGCGAACAAATACCGCTTGAATATACTCGCTCTCTACGCTCTCTTCGCAACCCCCCCCCCCCCCCCCGGTTTCCCTGAATTTCGATGGGAAAAACCGCTATCAACGACAGAAAGGCCTACCCCCATTTGTCTGTATCTCCCGTTCCCTCTTCTGCACTCTCTTTCTTCCCGTTTCAGCTTTCCGTGCAACGAGGCAACGGCACACGAGTCTCGGAGCTCGTGTCTCTTTCCGCAGTGCCCGAACGCATCGTCCCGTTTTTAATGCCCCAACCGGCTCCACAGCCCGTCGTTCACCCGTCTCTGTCTTTATCATCCTGTTATACGGCGCTGTGTCCAACGGACTTCGAACGAACGACGATGTCGTTCAACTGTACTGTGTACAGAATCGGAATTGGACGAGGATTTCGTGTAAATTTTTGTGAGAGGGGTAAAAGAGACGAATGCGTCCCGGTCCATTCATAATCGATTTCCGTGTCAGCCGGACACACGATCGGTGGGCCGTATTGACCACACTTACCTTACGGCAGGAAAGTTGCTTTACCGTTCTCTTAGGTTTGCATTGGACTTCACAGAGGTGGGTGCGCTGACGGGTGGACTGGAAGGACCAGCGGTTGATCAGGTCGATTTTTGTTTTTCAATAACCGATCTTTCAATATAGCGCAGAATTAACTTTCAAATTCCAGCAGCGTTTGATATCCTCACCATTCCCCGATTACGTCCCCCAAGTTATACGGCGCTGTGTCCAACGGACTTCGAACGAACGACGACGTCGTTCAACTGTACTGTGTACAGAATCGGAATTAGACGAGGATTTCGTGTAAATTCTTGTGAGAGGATTAAAAGAGGTGAATGCGTCCCGGTGCGTTCATAATCGATTACCGTGTCAGCCGGACACACGATCGGTAGGCCATGTTCACGACACTTACCCTACGGCAGGAAAGTTGCTTTACCGTTCTCTTAGGTTTGCATTGGACTTCACAGAGATGGGTGCGCTGACGGGTGGACTGGAAGGACCAGCGGTTGATCAGGTCGATTTTTGTTTTTCAATAACCGATCTTTCAATATAGCGCAGAATTAACTTTCAAATTCCAGCAGCGTTTGATATCCTCACCATTCCCCGATTACGTCCCCCAAGTTATACGGCGCTGTGTCCAACAGACTTCGAACGAACGACGACGTCGTTCAACTGTACTGTGTACAGAATCGGAATTGGACGAGGATTTCGTGTAAATTCTTGTGAGAGGATTAAAAGAGGTGAATGCGTCCCGGTCCATTCATAATCGATTTCCGTGTCAGCCGAACACACGATCGTTGGGCCATGTTCACGACACTTACCCTACGGCAGGAAAGTTGCTTTACCGTTCTCTTAGGTTTGCATTGGACTTCACAGAGATGGGTGCGCTGACGGGTGGACTGGAAGGACCAGCGGTTGATCAGGTCGATTTTTGTTTTTCAATAACCGATCTTTTAATATAGCGCAGAATTAACTTTCAAATTCCAGCAGCGTTTGATATCCTCGACATTCCCCGATTACGTATCCCAACTCTCGATCCAACCGACAAAGATTCGAACGGCATTTTTCCGTGTCGGAGCCCTTATGCACAAGACCTTTGACATCATCATACGAATATTCGTGTAGCGGAATCCAAGCGGAACCGACACTCGCCCACGACACGCGTATCACAAGCGGCTCGTCTTCGAAATTCGTCCCTCAGTTCCTCCGCTAACCGGGAAATAATGAAAGGGCGGATAAAGGGAGAATGAAAAGAAAAGCGGTACGGCACGATTATGTTGCCGGTTAACGGATAAAACCGGCGCGAGACCGTCGAGAGAGGGATACCCCCTCGGCGTATAAAGTTTGAATCCGCACTCGAGATTTATCCGCAAGAGGATGAGGTGAGGAACCCGGCGTCGAGGCCGGGCCGCAGAAGGGATGAGTTCCGCAGTACTCTTTTCTCGTGGAGAGCAGCGAAGGATAAGCGCAAGGACGGGGGGGGGGGCGCGCACCCCACGGAAGGCTGCGTATCACCGCGACGCTGGAGTTGGAGAGGATGGGGGTAAACCCAGCCGCATGCGGATCGACGAACCCGAGTCGCCGAGTCGGAATAATGTGGCGTCGATAAATGGCAGGCGTTAGCCGACGTCGCTGCGAAGAGGATGGACGTTGTGCTTCCGTGCTTCTGTGGCAATACGGGTCGGAGGAGGGGGACGGGCGAGGAGGGGGGGGGGGGGGGGGGGGTGGATTTGAGAGAAGGTTCGAACGAGTTCAACGGAGAGAGGACAGGAGGAACGGCAAACGGCAGCGATGGATTGCCACTGGAAGGAGGGGGGGGACTCTAAGAGGAAAACGAAATAGAGAGAAAAAAAAAAGAAAAGAGTGCCTCTGGCTGCGACCAGTCGAGGGAAGAGGAGGGACGATGAGCTATAGCACTGTGCAGTACTACTCTACGACGTCGCTTCTTTCCAAGCTATTCGGTAGATTTTTACCGCGCTGTAACGAGAAATAAGATAGAGAATGAGGGAGCCCCTCGCTCGACCTTCCTCTCATTTCTCGTGACGACGCTCTTCCTATATATATATATATATGTGTATACACCTTCATGGTTATTCGTTCCGTTCGACGATGAGAAATAATACTATTGCGGCAGTAAAGTTGAGAGGAAAGCGAAGAACTCGACGAGCTGCAGGCTCGACCTCGGTGACCTTGGAAGACATCCGGTGATGGAGCGGCGAGGAACGTTCGTTTAATCGTAAATTGGGGGGGGGGGAGATTGGTTGGTATTACGATCGTCCGTTCGTTTGGGCTGTTCAGCGGTTTATTTTTTATTTTTTATTTTTTATTTACTGCACCGCATTCTTCTCGGTGGGGTTTGTCGAACTTGATTAAACAGCGAAGACTGAGCCTTTGTTGGAATAAATAGATGAAAGATTAATGGACTCGCGAAAATCCGGAGAATTTTTTTTTTCTTTTTTTTTTTTTAATTCCTCAATTTTCATAACGAAATTGCATAGCGCCGAATAAAGGAGCCTCGGTCGTTTACCGGTTACATCGGCGAAATCGCCGCTTCAGCCGGTATGAATAGAAATGTTCGAAATGAAATGAAAAGGAATGGATTAATCGGAAAGAGCGAGAGACAGAGGGGCGAGAGGAGAGAACGATGGAGGCAAAAAAAAAAAAAATGCGAAGAGTGAATGAGGGAATTCTGGCATGCAATTCCAGGCCACATCGATCGTTGAGAAAACGATGGCGAGGGACTTTGAATGAGAAAGCGAGAGGGAGAGAGAGAGGAAAAAAAAAGGGTTGCGAGAGACCGGCAAGAGGCGCCATCGGTACACAGCAGTATTGTATATAGTGGAATAGGAAAGGAAGAAAAGAGTGCTCTAGGCCGATCGAAACAATGGATTCTCGCATCCGCAAAGTTGGAACTCGCTCCAATTTCTTCGCACAACGAGCGACGAATCCGCAACCCAGTTTTTTTTTCCCCATAAGCTAGATGAGCGTCAGCCATATATTCATATTGCACTTCGCCGCTCGCTTCCATTTCGACACATTTTTTGGTTTCCTTTTTTTTTTTTTTTTTCACGTCCTCAAAGATTACGGACTCCTGACCTCGATTTCAATACGGATTCTAATTGCTCTTTTATTTTCGTTACCAAGCTTTCACACTTCAGCGAAATTCGACGATTGCTCGAAACTCACGAAGCGCGCTATTATTTCCTCCTTCGATCTCGAACAAAAGGTCCGCTTGAGATCCACAGTTCCGCTGTGATGGATCTATTGTAGTTCCGCTGTAATTTACCGTGGCAACCTGATTTTTTATATTACATTTTATATTCCTTCAAAAATGGATCACATCATTTTATTTATTTATTTACTTATTTATTAATTGCACAAGAAATGTCTATATTTTTTTTTTACTCGGTGCGTAAAGTGCAGTCTTAAGCACGCTTCGCGCGCCCAAAAACTCCCCTTTAGCACCTCGTGAAATAAAATTTCGTACGATATACGTGCGAAAAACCGTTTTCTTAATTCGTGTGATTGCAACACTCGCCTTCGGCTCGTGCTGCAAACAACTCACACTCGTCAGAAAAAGTTTTTTCGCACTAGTATCGTAATGTACTATTATGAAGTAGGTTAATTGACCGATACATTACACTACGCATGCATAATTTTTTTTGTTTGCTTGAGACTTAGGACTTACGCGAGTCTTAATCGTAATCGTGAGGATTTTTTTTTTTTTTTGTTTTTTTTTTTACTGGCGCGTGGCCTCGTTTCGTCTTTCAACCTGGAATTGGTTGAGGAGTACATAAACGAGGGTCTCCGAAGGTTAGAGCCACGGCAGAGTGTGTGTACCCTGGCAAAAATAACATCCATAACGAACCGGCTTATAAATGCACTCGTGCTCGGCAGCATCGTAGTACATCGGCCTGCCGACGACGGGCCGACGTCGTACAGCCGAGCTCCTGCAGCCCAGACTACAAGCGCTGAATAAACAGCCAACTAATAATAGACCCTCTGTACGAGGAGGCGAAGGAATGATCGGGCGCGTGTGAGCCAGCGGATGGAAACTCGCCCCACAAGCCTCTGATATTCAGAGTAGACGCCACACACACATATATATATATATATATATATATATATATATATAATATTGAACACGAAAAATCAGTTCGTCAGACTCTGCGACGCGTAATGACGTGATTTCGAAAAAAATAATCCGCTTTCGTCACGATATCTTGTGCTGCTGTGAAAATAATTCTGTAGAAATGTCCGTAAGCCGGTTCGTAGAATCTGTCGAGGGGCAAGAGTTTGATTTCAGAGGGGCCGAAAAAATTAATCTCCGACGAAATATATATGGCCCAGTGAAACCGTCAACGTTGGCCACAACAGTTTCGACTTGAATTATTATTTTCTAAACATCAATTCAATTATCTCATATTTTTGGAGTTATAGAAAAATCTCGTAAATATTCGATTCTCTCTGTCGTTATTACCCGTGGTATGAAAATTTTGCGCCAATCGATATTCCTTTCACTTCTACCTCTGCACAGATAATGGAACTGTGACCAGAGTTTGATACGAAATAAAAGAAATAACGCGCAAAACGTATACGGTGGTAAACAATTTTCGGGAATTAAATCGAGCCCGCGCGATGATTATGGAGAATTATTTTTTTTATAAATGTTTCGATGTGGGAGCATTCCATATTGAAATCTATTCTGAAAATGTAAGAATGACTCGAAGAAAATCTTGTAAAATTCTTAAAAATTCTATATTATGAATACATATATTCTAGACACAATTCATAGAGTTTTGACTGCAGTTACTACATGCAATTTTTTTCGAGAAAAAAATGAAAAAAATGTAAACTAATGAGATACAACTTTCGTTCTAGGCTTCAAAATTTTCATATCTGATACAGGATTTTTGAGAATTTTTACAGATTTTTAATTTGGTCTAACGATATGTTCACTTAAAAAAATTGTAATTAATGCAAATTGAAAAAAGAAAATAAAAAAAATTTTGGAGTGATTTTTGGAGTTAGACCAATATTCAATATTCAATTATATATATATATAATATTGAATTGAATATTCAATTTCAATACTTTTTTCCGAAAAGTCTTTATCTCTATGAATTTGCATCGAATCGTAACAAAACTTGAGAAAGACATAGATCGTGATTGAAAGAAACTGCTTGCCAAATTTTGTCAAGAGATTTTTTTTGTCGATTCGGAGAACACCGAACTATAAGAAAACATGCGCGGTCACGTGATCGCCGTGAAACGCATAACTCCCGTCTTTTTTTGCCCTGGCTGCCAGTCGGGAGTTAAAAAAAGTCGATGGGAGTGAAAGACAGTAGGAAATTAAATCGAGCTCGAGCGACGATTATGGAGTATCGAACTCTGCGCCAGGTGGCTGCAATTCGAAACAATTGTTTGTCGAAAAAAAAAAAAATATATATATATATATATATAAAGTTTAATTTTAAAAAGGAGGTGGAGTAAAAAAAAAAAACATCGCGACACCTGTGCAATACGCCATTTGCGCGTGAGGTCGACTAATCTGTCGATCAATCTACTCGGATCGGTAACTGCAACACTGGCCGTTAACGGCCGCCTGTGACGGACACACCGTCAAGCCGATAATAAACATTGGTCGCAATTTACATACCCGCTGTACTGTAATATCGCGATGAGTATGTGGGCGCGTGTCAAAGTATGCAGCATTGATGAAACAGCGTATGCACATAAATATAAACGAGCATCGTCCGTCACCGAGGCTTCTCTGCTAGCCGGTCACCGACCGCTCGCATATTGACAGATTCGCTGGCGTACACCGGGTTATTGACATGCTCGTTCGACCGCTCGTTATTTAACTATGAGATTCTCTCCTCTCGCCGCACACTTTTCCCTCTGTCGCACCGTCCCTCCTTCTCCACGCCGTCACCATTCCCATATGACTATAGATCGAGTCTGTCAGTTCGACCGAGCGGGCTTTGTAGTTATACTATACACCAGAGACTCATCGTGTTACGATTTGTCGAGCTCCAGACGATTTTTTTTTTTTTTTTTTTTTTTTTTTTTTTTTTCGTGGGCATTTTACCCTTTTTGTTTTTATTTAAAAAGTAAAAGACTCTCGATATGCTGCAGCGAAACGGTCAATGAAATTTCTTTGCATCCAAGGTCTAAGATCTTCATGATTTTTTTTTTTTTTTCTTTTTTGTCGCTCGTCTGATGTATTCCAGAGGGTGATTATTCATTGTCATTATTGAGGCTCGTTATGTCACGATTTGTCGAGCTCTAGACAATTTTTTTACGAGGATTTTTCCTTATTTTTTTAATTCTAAAAATTAAAGACTCGATATACGCTGCAGCAAAAAGGAGCCAATGAACTTTCTTTGGTTCAAAGCTCTAAGATATTGATCTAATTTTTTCTGTCGGTCGTCCGATGCATTCCGGAGGGTCATTAATCGTGGTCATCATTGGAACGCATCGTGTTACAATTTGTCGAACTTCGGACGATTCTTTGTCGTGGGTTTTTCCTTATTTTTTTCATGAAAAATAAAATAAAATAAAAATTCTCGATATTCCTATTACTTTAACTTGTGCCACTGCACAGATCATCGAATCGTGACAAGAGAATGATTAGAAATGAAAAATAACGCCCAAAAACTACACCGCGGTGAAGAGTCAATGAAATTTCATTGCATCAAATCTCTATCAACAAAGGTCTTCGTGATATCTTGTTTTTTTTTTTTTTTTTTTTCCTCTTTTCATTCGATCAGTTGTTATCGTTAGTCATTGTCGTTATTGAATATCGCGTTATCATTTGTCATGCCACGGAAAATTTTCTTTTCTATAATCTGTTCCTTCTTTTTTTTTTTTATTCCCATGACCCTGCGATTTTTTCGTAGTTCTGTTTAGGTGCTTTTTTATTCGTCGTCGTTCGCTGTCAAGAAACTTTCACCGTCGTCCGTTGCAAATTTCTCGACTGCGAACGCTCGTCGAAGAAGTTTAATAAGGGTGTTTGTATTTGTTTTTTTAACGATGTAATTCTTTGAAAGAATCGATAGGCGTTGCAAACAAACTTAATGTACGAGGCAAATTTGAAAATTTGTTTTAGAGATTTTTCAAACTGAAGGGCCGATATTATTAACGTCGATAGACTTGGCGTCATTGTGAGAATACATAATTATCGTCCAATTATGTATTTTCAGAATAACACCAACGAATCTGAGATCCGAGCTGAAAAGCTAGGGGGTTTCCTTTTTCGTGAGTCTATCGACCTTAATGATATCGGTTCTTCAGTTAAAAAAAAAAAAAACATCTAAAACGAATGTTCAAATTCCCCGCGTACATTCAGCGTGTCTGCAACGCCTCGATTCTCTTAAAGAATTTATATCTTAAAAAGAAAAAAAAAAAAAAAAAAAAACAAATACAATCACCCTTACAAAGCTTCTTCTACGAGAAGGAAACACCGAAGGAATTTACGAGCAGCTCGGGGCAATATTATGTCTACAAGATTGTGGCGAAAAGGGGATCGAAAGAAGCGCGGGATGAGAGGGAAAAAAAAAGAAATAACACCAGAAAGCAACGACGATATTTGTAGAGACCTCCGAGTGTTGGGGTGAGTCGGCGAGAGGGCAAAATAAAACAAATATATGTATATATATCTTTATGATATATATATATATATATATATATATATATATATATATATCATTATACGAGACCCCCGTTCGAATAATATCACAATAATGTGATACACAATACAAAAATTTCTACCGGGAATGACTGGGTTGGGACCGAGGCCTATAGATTTATCGTTGGCGTCGTCGTTCGAACAGTTAGTTTATCGTAGGAGAGTCGATATAATTCGAGTGGCCCCGGAGAAGAGCCGCACCGATGAGCCGGCAACGATCGATGTAAAAATTAAAGAAAAAAAAAAAAAAAAAAAAGAATAAAATAAATGTACACGAAAGGGGATGAAACAATACAAAAGCATCGATAACTCGAGTGGTGGAAGAACCGAAACTCGTAAAAGCCGAACGGACGTAGCCCCTCCCCTCGGGGCCCCCCTTGTTTGCGTTTTTCGACCCCCTCCCACCCAACCCCTATTATCTCGTAATTATCGCATAACGAATAATTCAATTAATTACAAAAATTCATCTTAAGAAATCCAATCAATTAAAGGACCTGGCGATGCCATTGTTCGCTCTCGCCGCTACAGGGGTGGGTGAGGGGTTCCAATACTCGTCGATGAATTCAGAATGGGGAGGGGGTGAGGGTGGGGGGGGGGGCGAAGAAAAGCAACGAACCAAGAATGGATGGAAGGAAATAAAACTAAAGTATACTATATACAGAGTGCGGAAGTGGAGAAAGGTATGCCCAAAAAAAAAAAAAAAAAAAAAAAAAAAAGGACACCGAGATGGGAAAGGGAACGAGAAGGGCGGAAGAGGGCGGGGGGAGGGAGAGGGTGAGAGAAGCGTGGAGAAAGAAAGAAATGAGAAAGTGTACGGGGAGGAAGTTGAGGCTCTCGCGGTCTGAAGAGGCACGGGGAATAGAGAAACGCCCGGTAACTTTCATTGCAAACGAACAAAGGAAAAATAAATGATTCGTAAGCAGGAGAGGAGAGAGAAAAAAAAAAAAGAAAAAGGAAGAACAAGAAGAGAGGAAAAAAGGAGGAAACAAAAAAAAAAAAAAAAAGAGTTAGTCTCGACGAGCGCAAAACTCTTTCCTGCATAGCACTGGGGTAGGAGAGTCCGGCAATCGTACAACACAAAAGAAAAGTCTTTCTGTCTTCGTCGCGCGGTTTCTCTCCTCTCGCTCGAGCTCTGGATGGCACGGCCGGGTGAGTTCTGCACGACGGTAGGGTGGATCGCCGCGGCGAAGGCGAACCCGGTTAGCCCCCGAGCAGCTCATACACTGCCCGCGGAGCCATGCGCATCCCTCTTCCAACTCTTTTCCGTCACTTGGCGTACTTTTCATCCAGTCGGAGTTCCTCGCAATATGCGTTCCCCTCACTCGGCACGAGGATCGGCTGCGGCGGGGCGACACACGCGCTGAGACGCCGCGCCGTTGGCACAGCAGCGACCAGATGAAAGAACCTAAACACACGCGAGCTCGCGTCACAGTTTCACTTTGACTGACTTGTGAAAACAATCGAAAACTAACTGAGCTATGCGTGCGCGTGTGCGCCACGGAGTCGAAGCGCCACCGGTATTTCTAAGCTATTGTCGTTTATTGCCATTGTCATTGTTTTAAGTCGACTGACGAACTAACCGCGGACAGCTCATAAAGAGGCATCACAGGTGTTACAGTAGAACCTCGATTATCCGAACTGACTTTATCCGATAGTTTCGACAATCCGAACTATTGCGCGTAATTCACGTATCCTCAAGGATATCCGTACCAAAAGTCGTTTCTGTTCAATCCTGATCATACTTACGTGGTCTCCGGAACAAAATACGCTTTATTTGTTGGAATTTTTTTTTTAAAGATTTTTTAACCGTCTAGTTTTTTTTGCAACGTGATTTTGAAGTTAGGTTTTTTTTTACATGCGAAACATCGGAGCTAATCTCAATAACGATACAATGTAGCGTTTCTCTCCGCCAATGTCTGTTCTCTCCCCTTGGTCAATTGGAAAACGCTCATGAACTTAAGAACCAACGGTTGTTCCGAGTCGAAACCTAGGTGTGTTGCCTTGAATAATTGGCACCGAAACGATCGGACGGGGCCCATATTTTTGTTTTTCGTCCCGTGATGGGAACTTTCGGTGATTATGAAAAATTGGGGCTTCTTACGTGGATTCGAATAGCTCAGTTCGATTTCACCCGAAAATTTTTTTTGTTTTTTTTTTTTTTTTTTTCTTAAAAACTTGTTACGATATTTTCCATTTGGGCATCCGAGAGTTTCGATAACAGTGGCTACCGACGAGCCATTATGGTCGCGTACGACATTTCGTTGACACCGAACGGTCAGGCCATTTATTCGTCCCGTTCCTATGCGAGAAACACGAACAGGGAGATTCCCCGTTCCGGTTGCGTTCCCATTGTTTAATCGGTCGCGCGAATTGCCTTTGAAATAACGAAATGCTCGTTAGCCCAGTGACACTTGCGGGACAGAGAGAGGGACGAAGCCGGGTGAGATCCATGCCGGATTTCACCGAGCAACGAGCATCGCTCTCATCCCTCTCTTTCATACCGTCCGAATCGGAATTTGCGTGTGAGTGCGCGCGTGTTTGGCAGAATCAGCCGTCCCTCATGGTTTTTCACCAGCTATCCGCGACCCGGCAGAACCGCCCGGTACAACGCTGCTGGTTCGTTCGGGTGAACCTTTCCGGACAGATCCGTCCGACAGCGCCGGCAACGTCACAAATCCGACGAGCGTCATTGTCGTCAGCCTTTCCAATCCTCGACGAATCCAACGAATCGTCCACCGAAATCGTCACTTCTGACTGGCGTTTCTCGTCACCGGCTAACGCCATTTTCCAGCGCTAGAGCGGACCTCGAATATACATGAAATATACTTGTTGTCACGCATGTGAAACATCGCGGTCGTCAATAAAAACTGTTATTAACTCTTTTTCTATCTCCCAGAGGAAGCTTTTGTTATGGTGAAAACAAAAAAAATTTGAAATTTTGATGAAGACGTGTTCAGAATTTTCAAAAACATCGGAAAATCAGATTTAGAAAAAACAATTATCGGATGTACGTATGGGTCTGTGTGTGTGAGTGTGTGAACACTCACACACACAGTGTGAACACTCACACGCACTCACACACACTCACACACACAGTGTGCGGACGGGAAAAATTAAAAGCGCTATAACTCGAAAACGCCTCGACCAATCAGGCTGAAATTTCAGACACAGGATGGGTGATTAACAGTCAATGTTTCTGCATAATTTCATCTAAAAATGATCGGTTGATTTTTTTGTACGCTGTTTTTAATTTCTTCGAAAATGTCTCTGTGTGCACACTGGCTCTTACAATTTTTCAGTTATCTGGCTAAAAACGCGTACACACATGGAATATTATCGCCCGATTTTACCATTAAAATTTCGAGAAAATCAATCTAACCGTTTGAATTTTATGTCATTGTGAATTTTTCGACTTTCTTGAAAAATTAGTGATGTCACTTAAAACTCAATTTTCCTTATTAAATGTTCATTTATGAATGAAATAAGTAGTAGATTCGTGATCAGCGTACAAAAAATACATGGGATACAGTTGTGAAGCGACGACTAACGAAAAAAAGTTTATCGCGAATGTTTATAGCCAAAAGTGCAAAAATGAATAATTTGGGGTATGTTCAAACAGCGATTTCTATGCTTCGGCAATAAATATACAAGATGATGATGATGATGATGATGATAAGGAGGTATCATTTGAATTTCAGGAGTGTCAATTGGAAGTTATTGGAAAAATTCAGGAGCGCATAATTCCATGTATTTCGATTTTTAATTTTCAAAAATTTTAATTTTCAACTTTTATGAGAAAGCGTTATGAAAATTTCGATTTACACCTTTGATGTGAGGAAGCGATATGAAAATTTGAATGTTTAACTTTAATATTTTTCTCAACGATGCCCATCATTTGCGTTCGAAAGAAAGTTCTTGCGTGTTAACCTGAATTGACATTCGCTTCTTTTTCCAATTTTCCTTCAACCGAAAATAGTGTTGGCACCCGTTCAACTAATTGCAGTTTTCATTGCTGACTGAGTCCGAAATCCAAAGAGGAAGTCTTTTCCGAGTTATTTGGCTGTTGGACTCGACCGAGGGTTAACTAATCGGTCGATGGATCGCTGCGTGATCGATTCGCCGTTAAAAGCGAAGAATACACAAAAAATCCAACGATTCGTAATAAATCTCACTTTCGGTGGGGGCGATTCGGTAAATCTAATTACGCTTCGCTTAACTGGCGAAAGTAAAAAAAAAAAAAAACAAAAAAAAAAAAGCATCGGCGAGAGATTCAATTACAAGCTTCATGGTACCTTCACCGGGCAACATTGAAGTTTTTGATAGACGCGTTCGTGTCGATCGACGCTTCACGGATGGGTCATGAATTTTTAATAACCGCGAGTATAATTGGCTGCCCGATGTGACAACCGGTATGATTACCGCATAAATACGCCGGTAACGACGCACGGACGAGTTATGAAACGCGACGCGGAATGGACGTCGCTGCCCACGTTCGTAAAGAGCAAAATTTCACGGACCTTCGAGAGTGAACGCCCGGCTGCGCTCAAATGTCCAAAATTCCCCGGTTGTTTTCTGTTCCCTTCGCAGCCGAGCGATTCGTAATATCCGCTAAATGGTTAAACGGTCGTACAATCGAAATCCGTTGGAAGCCCCGACAATTTTGCCGTGCACCGATTGCAAACCAGCGGAGAATCGTCGTCCCCCGGGTTGCACGCTCGTCGTCGATGTGTGCTTTCGATACGTGTATGCTTCGCGCGGTGTGTGCACGCTCGCTCATTCGTTTTTGTCCCATCACCAGGCAATTATGAGTGACGACCGCGAGCACGGAACATCGAGTATTTCTCTCGTTTTATGCATATTTCAGGCAGATGGATTCAGATAGAATAGAACAATGGAAGGTACAAAAAAAAATTTATAAAAGAATTAAAAGAAAAAAAAAAAAAAAAGGAGCGTTGTTTACCCGCGAGGCGCGACATGGCTCGATGCCGCGACCCGCCACCCCGTCCATCCGCGTGTAAACGCGGATTATACATATAACTGTGTTTGCGATAAAATAAAACGAGCCTCTCAATGCACATATCCGCACGGAAACCCCTCACTGTCGTTCGGGTGGTCTCGTTTGCGTATTATACGCAAATTAATTAAACTCGAAACGCTTCCCCACATTTATCACACGAGAAATTATAGATGAGAGTTGAAAATTTTTTTTTATAAATTTTGTCTTATTAATGGGTAATTATTATTGTTCGCGTACGAATTTATCCGGGTGAGTGAAAGGGAAATGAGAATCAATGGATCAGGGTTGATTTTACTTGGTCATTTAAACAAAAATTTTATTTATTTATTTTATTTTATTTTATTTTTTTTTGTAATGCAAAATAGTAAAGACGTCCGTAAAGGCTGAAAAAAGAGTACTCTCGTTTCAGCTGTTGAAGAGAATTAGGTAAATAAAACGTTTCATTCGTTTGTCGATTGAGAGATTTTATTCTTTTTTAGCATTCCAGAAATTTGTCGACTCCCTTTACCAGAAATGCCAAGTCTTCGGTTTTTTTTTTTTTAATTTAACTTTTGTTAAAACAAAGGTATCTTTTCGAATGAAATATTCGGTTATTTTACCGCGGTAGTTTTTCACCTTTTACAACATTTTGCAACTATTAGCTATAATTGTCGAAAATTTTGATTTTTTAATTCTCCTCAGCGGATTCTAAAAGTACTTCGATTTCATAGGGATTTCGCAGAGTTTTTTTTTCATATACGCTATACTTCGGCAGTGCGAGGCGGCTCGAAATCTCGAATATTTTATTTTGACTTTAAATTTAGATGTTCCGAAGTTTTTAAAATTTTTTAAATAGCCGGTAGCGACCTCTAGAAATGCATTCATTTCGGGGATCCTTCGCAAATAGCATTCTTATTTTATCCCTCACGATAATACGTGGTCGCTCCCAGATAATTCAAAAATGCTCAATCTATTTGGTAACATGTAAAATATTTATTTGATTTAAATAAATATTTATTTAAATCAAATAAATATTTTACTTATACTAAAGAAACCGTGGCCGTAAAGTAAATTATTTTTCTGGCTGTACATCTCGTTTAGTGCGGAGGGCTCGAATAATCGAAGGTCGGACAAGCGCGGTCCTACTCTATAAGGATATCGAATGGATGCTCGAGTAACCGGAAATTGTTGGCATTGTAATGCGGCGTCCATTAGACGAGGAAACGCGTCGGGCGCGTGCATAATTCCATCGACGAGGGTCGGCCGTCGGTCTCGAGAGTCGGCTTTGACGAATATTTCGAGAGGCCCGATGTCCGGGCGACGCGAGTGGTGTTTGCGCGCATATTCGCCGAATCTGAGCGATGCAGGTAACCCGAGGCTGTTGTATCTCCTCCTGTTGCCACCCTCCGGTACGAGTTCTCGAAAGCGATAGCGTGCATACCGCGGATAATCAGTAACGAGGGATCGCATGTCGAGATCGCTCGTCGATGACGTCGGAAGCATTTCTCGAAGCCGGAGCAATGTCGTCGAACCGCGCCTCAGCGTCGGGCCGCGAATCCCTCGAATATATTCGTACGATAAGTGCATTCAAATGGTCCAGGAAATTTTCACTCGGTATTCGGGTCCCTGAGAATTCTCTGCTCTATGAAATTATGGGCTTTTATGAGAATACAATTATGATATTTCCAATAAATTATAAAACTTAAAGCAGTAGCAAAAGAGATTCATTGACCTCCCATACAATGCTACATCTATTTTTCTTTCGAATCCTTTTTTTACACGAAGATCGACCGAAGGCCTTCAGCCTAATAAAATTTAAAGTTTCCGAAAAATTATAAAATTGTAAAATTTCCGAAAAATTGTAAAATTTTAAATTTCCGAATAATTATGAAATCTTAAATTTCCGAATAATTATAAAATTTAACCGTCGCAATACTCTGCTGAGGTAAAGGGCCCAGTTTCTGACACTTACCCACTTTGTAACGGGGGTACTTCTGGCATAATCTGCGCCCCCCCCCCCCACAATTCGATATGCAGCCAATGGGTAGCGCGCGTTTGAGGTGTAAGAATCCGCGACTCTTGGTCCTCCTTATTTATCCCTATGATTTTGCAGACTTGAAGTGCAAGAGCTGCGTAGAAGTGTCGGAAACTGGTCACCTTACATTATACGAAGCTACGGGAATTACAACCGTAAGAACGCGAACAAGAGAACTTACCAAACGATTCGCCACGACCCAAATAGAAAATATCAAACCATTATGCATACAACCCTCACCAAACATAATACACGCATTCAAACACCCAACACTCATAACTTACCAGCAACTCGAACGAATGAGCATCGACGAAATAAACTGACATTTTTCATTATAAGTACCAATATCTAAAAAAAAAAAAAAAAATATGAAGAAAATATATATTTGTAAAAAGATGAAAAACCGTGACTGAAGGACTTCGGTCGATGGCCAATTGACAGCATATATGGTGATCAAAGCCTGTTACGTACTAAAAACTGTTCCACGTTATGCACTGTCAATAAATTCACTACTACTACTACTATGAAATAAAAAAATTTGCGAAAAATTATAAAATTTAATTTCTTTTCTCTTAATATAAGTTGTTCTGTGATTGAGGATGACTCCGTGACATCCGGCCGGGACTACTGGAAATGACAAGTTCCTATTATGCGTCGTTTATCCCATGCGGACAGTGACGAAGACTGCCGCGCATGCGCCGCTTTAGGCACTCGGTGACTTCCGAGTCGTGAAATTTAATTTAAACGCAGCTGTATGTATACCGTTATAAGCGCGCACGTGATCACCGTGTAACGTCGCAGTCGTCTCGGCACCGCCGTACGTTCGTACGCTAATGTATCATGAAGTACGCGAATTGCCGGCTCTGTGGCGAGAAAGCAGGCAGTACGTGTGGGAACCGCACGTCCAATCAAGAACCATTATGCGCGAATTTCGCGGCAAGCTCATTACCCTCAGACCTCGTCGTTCCGTGGCGCACGTGAGTGGACACGGAACACGCGGAGGCGACAATTTGCCGGTCATTGTCCACCAGAATTGAGAAATTCGTTAGCCAGCTTATACATCGCGCTTTGGAAGAGACGCCGGCGAACGAAATGTCTTGCGGCAACACCGGATGGCTTTATGGGATAGAGAACGGTCGCTGCGAAACGTTCCAATTATCCAATGCTATTTCCGGCCGGCAATAACATCCACTGTAATATCTATCTGGATCTGCGTCCGGCCTACATGCATACGTAACGTGCAGAGCAGAGCAGTAAAATAGGCAACACCTTATCTTGTAGACGATCGTTCATAATTCTTTTCTTGTTAATTTCACAAAAAAAAAAAAAAATTGTCCAATTTAGAAATACTTGTTTGTAAAATTAACAAAAAAAAACATTTATGGACAATTTTTTTTTTTTGTCGAATGTACCCATTTTTTTTTTTTCACTTGTAAGATTCTGCACGTTATGAACATAAAGTTGACCCACGATGAGGTGTGCGGTAATTTATCTTTGCCGTTAAAAAATCATTCTTCTTAACAGCTCGACATTTTTTTCGTAACGAGATGTGCGAACTAAATGTTGCTCTTTAAAAGTTTACTTTTTACAACGTTCACGAGCGAATAAAAAAGTTTTGGGGCGATATTCTCTTAGAAAAATCGTAAGACGCATTAACGCTATTCAACAAATATTTTAAAATAATTTTCTCGACGAGTAATGACAATGTTTATGCGACCTGGCAAATATGGTAGATTAAGCGTCAATGGTTAAAGTTTTCATTTAGTGCCCACTATTTAAAATGTGAAAATTAATCACCGCAAAATATTACATTACTCCAGGAGGGCGAACAAACTTTTCTAACGAGTGTGAGTTTGCAGCACGAGCTGAAGGCGTGTGCTGTAATCACACGAGTTAGAAAAAAGTGTTTCGCACGAGCAATGCACGAAATTTTTCACCATAAGGTGCGAAAATGGCGGTTGTACGCACGCGAAGCGGGCGGAAAAGTGGCCATTTCCGCATCGTATGAAGAGAAAGAATATATATATATATAGACATTACATTTTCTATATTTTTCCCCTTGAATCCATTCGGTCGATCAAACTCTCGCGACAAAAGTTGACACTTTTCGGACTCCGTTGCTAAACCGAGTTAACTATCGAAAAGAAGAAGGTAACCCCCGCAGTGCACCGTAAAGTTTTCCAGTTACGACATACTTCACTCTTTCATATATTTTCCAGAAATTTTTCGACGCCGCGCGAAACTATCGCCGCTTTTCTCTTCGCGTCTCGGCCCTTCCGCCCTTCAGTCCGGCGCGTCGTCACAGGAGTTACGGAAAGTACGATTCGGAGTCTCCGTACGTACCGTACGATCGAGTAAGTTTCACCGAGATCGCTCACACTCGCAGATTGAACACGCGTGTTGCTCCCATTCCATTCGACCGACAAATCCCCGACCAACTTCGTCGCACACTGCGGAAACCGCGAGTCCGATTTATCCTCCATATTACTTTGTCGACTCCGCGCCGAACCGGTCAACCCTCCCCTATACTTTTATCGTAAATTTTTCCCTCCAACATACACACGTCGTCCGACTCACTTCCCATTGCCGTCGCCACGGTCCCTTTGAACTTTACAACTTTCGCTGAATTCCGATGGGTGTGTCCCACCAGTATGAGAGGACAGGACGGAAAATGAAAAAAAAAAAACAAAAAACAAAACAATAAAAAAAAAATAACATTTCTAAATAAAACATGCGAGAGAGAGCATCGCCAGAGTAGAACGAAATTTTGCGGAGCTCTGTATCGACCTATGTTGGTTCAAAAGAAATCCCTCAACTTTTGAACCGGTAAAACCGTCGTGGTTGACCGTCGACGTGTGCACATTGATGGACACGCGGTGGCCTGTAATAGCCGTAGAAACGCGTGTATAGCTATGGACTGTAACGCACAAGTCCATAGGGACTGAGAAGAATTATACAGAGGGGATAACAAAAAAAAACCAACGGAAAAAAGATAAAAGAGAGCTTGGGGAAAAAAAAAAGAAAAATCTGTGAGTCTAGACTCCACATGTTACTCCGGCTCGGAGATATATATCGTTGCGATGTTTGTACGTATCCGGGCGTTCGGTGTCGCGTATGTAAAGCGGTCCGCAAAGGTATGTAACGTTTCGTACGGCTTGTACACAAATAAATCTCACCCGGGTTACAGAGTTTCCGCGACAGGGATCGGTCGGTATGTGTGCGAACCGCTCTGGCCTGTGTGTGTGTTTATGGACGCTTATAGACCCGGAGTAGAAATAATAATGGGGCACGGGGGTTCGCAAAGGACTAGGGGTGACAAGCTGGGACGAAAAATTATTCATATCGGCGAGGCTTGATCAGCCTCGATTGAATACTTCGTCGGAGAGGCCGGTGATGAAGCCATTGTATGAGACAATTTCTTTCGATAAGTTTCATCGGAAAATGATCCGGAAAAAAATTATTAATTGAAGAATATTATCAATTTTACTTAATCGTTCACATATGAAAGTGCACAGAGAAAATAAATCAGTTGATTCATATAAGTGCATTTAGTTGGACGGAGATTTGGACAGGTTGATCAATATTTATTTAGGTGAAATAGGGTATATTTAAATCAACAATATGATCAATGTCGAAACATCAATCGAGTTCAAACATTCTATTTATTCAAAAGAATAGCGACCGGTTTGGTTGGTTTGATCAACAATTGGTCAACTAAACGTACGCGTGTTTTGACGATTGAATGTGAGAACTCAGTTCGTTCTTTGCCTTTAATAAATGATTTTGTTGTGCTAAACCTCAAAATATTTTGGGAAACTACGTGATTTGGTTGAGTCATATTAGTGTTTCATTGGAATTTTTGACCCAATATACATAACTGAATGATACCGATACACAGGTACGTGTATCGGATTGGAGGGAGGAGACGCAAAAAGCTATTGCTGTACCGCAATTAGTTGCGGTAAAGTGAACTTTAGTTTACTTAGTGCGTTTTTGAAACGACTTAGTTTTTCGAATCATATGCAATGCGCACTCAAAAACACTTCGTTATTAACTCAGCTACAATTTATTTGATTTAACATGGCGACGTACAATCCATTCAAATCATACTCCGTAAGATGATCAAGATTGTGTTTTTCATATCGGACATTTCAGTTCACTGTAATTTGTTACATCAATTATCATTTTTTTGACTGAAGTTTGAAATAGCAACGACGAAACAATGCCGGTAGATGGCAAGCACGAGTAATCGTTTGTTGCACATGAAACAGTTCCTGCTACAATTAAATCGCTACAATTCAAATTGCATCGATGCTGACCGCTACCGTACGTATTCTTACTTTCTCTTCGGTATCCAATGACAGCAATGCATAAGTCCAGACTGGGTCTCTACTACCCAATCTGTTATTATAGCCTTAAAGCTAAAGCTACAGTACCTCTTTTTACTTTTTCCTGGGTATCCAATGAAGGAAACGCAAAGGTCCAGACTAGCCCTATACTGTCTTATCTCTTATGTAGCCTTAAATTCGTTAGATTAAAATTGCAGCGATGCTCACCACTACAGTACATTTTGTACTTTTTCCTGCGTATCCAATGAAGAAAATGCATAGGCCCAGATTGGGCCTATACTGCCTAATCTGTTATCTATCCTGAAATTCACTGGAATTAATACTGTAGCGATACTGACCGCCACAAGTACTTTTTTTATATTAAGTGAACAAACTATGTTTTTCGTCCTAACATGTGTTTTCTTGTTTCACAGAAATATTTATACCAGAAGCATAATCTCTGTTCACTCAAGAAAGCGATATAATTGAAGCATTGAGAAGTTTGTCTACTCAATTACGTATATAAGTTCGATAAAACACATATTTAATTACTAAAAACTAAATTCATCGTAGTCACCTAGAGTCGTGTAGGTCGTAGTGTTTCTCATTGTGTAATAACATGAATGATTTTGGGTCGCATTACATACATGTTTATTTGAAAATTGTTTGAGTCAATGATATTTGTTTTCTCAGTGTGTTGTTCAATACGAACCAAACGATGCAGTTGTGTCTTACGTGTCTCAGTATCAGCCGTACCTGCAAGCAGAAAGAAAACAGTAAAGGTCAGATTACAATAGAACAAAACAAATTTCATGCACCCAACGCTGTAAATCAATTTGAGAAAAAAAAAAAAAAAAAAAAAAAAATGAGCGACATATGTCTTCAATTGTTTTAAAAAGAATCAGAGATGTATTTCGATAGAAGTTTCTTTCCTCGCGTGTCCATCCACCGTGAATTCACTTATACATCCGTATGTCTTCAACATATACAAATTTATGCCCCACCATGGATTCACTGCGCTCAAGATGACTATCGTGCATCTCCGCATAATTTTGTATTCCATTATTTACAGAGCCCAGTGAAATGCCGCGTTCCTCGCATTATGCATTATGCCACCGCAGTTTTGGACTGCAGCGAGAAGATGAGATATATTCACATTGCTAACGGTGGACAACTGTCAACGTGAAAAAGTGTCGTCGGACGAATCGACTTTGCCCTTCGCGTCCCGACCCGACGCGCCGCAGATGCTGCACGAATAGCGTTTCCCCCCTCAAACTATATCGAAAAATCTTTCTCTCCCCCCCCCCCCCCCCCCCCACCGCCGCACACGCTCGACAGCTGCGGTATTTCACCACTTTTCGAAGGTCCTACCGGGCTCCAAGTGAAATAAGAGACACCCCGAACGTTTACCGGACCGCGCATCGAATGACCGAGCAACGAAGGAAGAAAAACCAGCCGGGCGTGATGGAAAGAGGTCGTGCGTACGAAATTGGAAGACACACGTGCGCAAGCAAGGTCGTAATGAGTTTTCGGTAATTTTCAGTGAGGAATTTCTCGGTTCCCGTGGAGTTTCGTGGTCCTTAGGTGAAACATTGTCGACACCGTGAGCAACGATCCCGCTTAGCCGCAGACCGGAGGCTGCCTCGGGCTTGTCTGCGCCCACACGCGTGTTTCACACATTTGCGGATGGACCGGCCGTGGGCGTCTTGTGTACCCTCCGGGCCGAAAATCCGGGCACAATGGGACTGTCGATCTCCGACCTTGCCGCCCTGTCAGCGCGTGACGATGAAAATACGAGAGACCCCTCCAGCGCGGTTTCTTTCGGGGTCCGTTCTACGAGGAACTCCTCAAGCTGCAGTGTGCATGTTGGCCTGCGGACTCTTTGTTGTTCTATGAACTCCGATCCGAACTTCCCACAGAGATCAGGCCATTTTCGGGCTACCGAGGATGTTTTGTTGGTATTTGAGAGAGATTTATCGACTACCGAGGCACTCGATCCATTGGGACACTATTATTTTTTTTTCGGCGTTTAGTAGGCTCAATGGCGGGCACATCATTTTAGGATCGTTAAGGACGTATAGGCTGTCTAGGCGAACCCTTAGACGGAATTCTACTTTATCGTATTGGAAAATATTATTATTATTGTTTCATAAAGTATTTGCACATTTACATCTCCATTACGTTAAAGCTTTGTACAGTAGAACTCCGATTAACCGGAATGCTCGGGACCGAAGAGTTGCCGTACGATCAAAATCTCCGTTAATCCGAACCGGACAACGAAAGTATATAAGACAATACAAAGTCATCAAGTACAAGCCAACTCCGTATATTAACAATCGATTGTTATGATTGTACAAACCTCAAAAGTTCATACAATGTTGTGCATACCGCGGAGAAAGTCGCCTTAAGTTAGTTAAGCGTCGAAAAGCACTCACCGTCTTATTTATTACTCTTTTATCGCCGACCGGTCGATTACTGGTACATGGTCGATTACCGGGACGTTCGCCTTAGAGAATTTCGTGTTTGAACATGTCTTTGCAGTTCGCTCAATCGTGTCAGGTCGCGTGTGCTGGCGCCCTACTCCGCACATTTAAAAAAAAAAAAAAAAAAAAACCCCCCTTCCAAGACGCATGGTTAATCCGCTTCACGGTTCCAGTGTATAATACAACAGTACCGCGTGAAAAAAGGTGTCACCCCACGTTGAGGCATTATCGAACGGAGAGCATTTCTGGGAAGTGTTTCCTGCCAGGAACAAGAGAGAGGGGGGGGGGGGGGGGGGGAGAGGAAACCGGCTAGATGTCCGGGGTAGCTGCTGGAGTATGTGCAAACTGTTTCACACGTGAACGAGAAACGCGTTACACACGATTCAGGGAAAGGCCTCGTGGTCGGTGGGATTGGTCGATGAGAACGTGTCGGATTTAACGCAATCCGCAACCACCGCTGGTATCGCACGGAATACAACCAGAGACAGCTGGCCCTTCTCGCCGCCGCTGCGGAGCTCGGTAAACGACAGAATTTCGGTGGCGTTTGCAGTTTGCGGTTTACGGCAGAGAGCCCGAAGCCGACGCGCAGGATAACGTTAACGCGATTACAATGTAATTCATAAACTATGCAATGCTGTCTGGGAGGTGAGAGTCCCGTGCAGCGCCCTCGCGCCTAAGGGACGCGCAGTCTCACATACTCGTAATGCTACATGTGTGTGTGTGTATATATATATATATATAAGCGTCACAGTACTTCGCGAACAGTCCGTATGTACCGTGGCACTATGCATAATACAAATGCGGCCGCAGTGAATGTCGCGAGTTTCCCTCCTTGTTCGACGATATATCGAGATAACAATTAGAAAAAATTTTATTCCATTCTGTGGACAACATTTTCTGATGATTACATTTTGGCTCGTGGAACGAAACTTGCTTCATTGAGTGGACAAAATTTTTGAATGATTGCATTTTGGTTCGTGAATGGAAACTCGCTCCATTGAGTGGGCAAAATTTTCTAATGATTGCATTTTGGCTCGTGGATCGAAACTTGCTCCATTGAGTGGGCTAAATTTTCTAATGATTGCATTTTGGCTCATCGATTTGAAACTAATGCCATTGAGTGGGCTAAATTTTCTAACGATTGAATTTTCGCTCATGAAATTCTTAGTCGACGATGAAACCGAGAGATTGGTCAATTTTCCACCCCCGTCTTCACCAGAGTAGTTTTTCGCCCGAAATAAAGTTTTCAACCACTTTTACCATTACTCTTCTTTTCTTTTTTTTTTCTGTTTCTCTTGTGTCTTACCGGATGTTGGCGTTGCAAAGAGATACACGAATTTTCTCTTAGGTGACCCCAACGTCATCTCCCTCGAACATGCGAGCATCCATTTTGCAGAATGCATTCGCGCACATGCCCCGCAGGTTGACTTCCCGTATTCTACTCCGCGAAGCTTTAACCCTTGCGGAGAGAAACGCGTGGATAGTGCACATGCATCGAAGTCGTACCACATTGCCTTGCGGTATACATATATATATACACACACACACACACACACACACACACACACACACACACACACACACACACACACACACACACACACACACACACACATATGCATGTGTTCTTTACGAGAATTCTCGACTACTATACCGCGGGGATCGAGAGACTGCTGGTGCGGGAGCAGCCTCGCACGCTGCGCACTTTGCCAAGCGTTTCACGTACGTGGAATGGAGGGAGGAGCGAGGCGGAATAAAGGAGAACGAGGAAGGAAGTACGAACGTGGCGCGTTGTTGCGGTGGATTCTTCGGTACGAGTCTCTTAAAACTACGCATAAATCGAGAATTCACTGGTGGCAGGGCTAAAACACGCGAGCGCGTGCACGTCGGATGTTTCAAGCTTCCTGCCGGTGAATTTTCGATTCCGAAACATGTTTACAGTGATGTAAACGAAGTTGCGTCCACATAATTTTTACGTAAATTATTAAAGTATTAGTGGCAGTATATTGTATTATATCTACCAGTAGTGACGCAACAAAACAGCTAAAGAAATTCTTCGTGAGGAAGCAAACCCGAAACTATGATTTTTCCAACATAAAAGTCACCAAAATTGCAGCGAACCATTTAACTCAATAAAACAACAACAACAACAACAAAAACATTATTTTCTTCGTAAATGGTAATAGCGGGTAAAAATATATTTTCATCACTCGGTGCGGAAATGGCCACTTTTCCGCCCGCTTAGCGTGCGTAAAACCGCAATTTTTGCACCTTGTGATGAAAAATTTCGTACATCCCTCGTGCGAAATAGTTTTTCGCCCTCGTGTAATAATGTACTAATTTACATTAACTGTAATATTGTAATATTGTATTCCTAAAGTATATTGCTATATACTTTTACCGGTGCTTCTAAAATTGCAACTTGATATGAAAATATGAAAGTACAATTATCTTGATGAAAGAAAGCCTAAGGTCATTTAAACTGAAAAAAAAAAAAACTTCCTATATCGGATATACAAAAACAAAAGAGGCTTGATCAGTCGAAATCTAGAACAAGTTCTATTTTTTAAAGCACTCCCACAAACTCCCTGCAATAAACCGGAAGTCTATTACCGACGTCTTCACGGTGCAGGTTAAAGCTCTCTCTCCACTAGCATCTCCCGTACATTTTCGTATCGGTAAAATCCGCCGATGTACTCCGCAGCCTCTGCAGCAGCTTCCGTTTCACCTAGAGCCGCTGCACTTTAGAGTCGGGTTTCACATTTCCCCGCGGCGACGACGACGAAAAGGAGAGAGGTAAAGCTACTCCCGCCGGCAGACGCGAGACAGCAACGGTATCCTTCCTAATCCGATTAGATCTGATACACTTACAGTGCGCATACAAGATACGTATAGAGATTTTACCGGCGGCGGGCAGGCAACATGTTGTTTCTATGGGTAGTGGAGAGTCTGCTGAATATTGCGCACATCGCGACGCTCCTCCCATTTATATTGATACAGCATTGTGTTCTCACTGCCTCACTTGAAACTTGGACGAAGTCGAGTTTGTCTCAACTGTATTGCAGCGTAGTGTTAGATGCACATGTAGATATGCAGAGGAGACTGGGACCGGATGGGGTAAACTGTGCGGCGCAGACGCGGGGCAAAATGGTTAAGTGTAAAACCAAACTAAGAAATATCGGGTTAAATGATAGATAGGATTAAATAATAGGGCCGAATAAATGACAATACTGAAATAGTGCATTACTCCACGAGGGCGAAAAACGTTATTCTAACGAGTGTGAGTGAAAAGTAGCCATTTCCGCACTGTGTGATGAAAAGAACTATTCACTATGCACGAATGTTTCTAACTATCTATATATGTGTGTCTCAGCGAATTTGAGGTACACATTTTTTTAGGATGGTCGCTAATAATATATATTTTGAAGGAACCTCAAATTTACGTGGAAATAAAAAAATTCAAGGACTTCAAGGGCCACCGGACACCATGTCAATACATCGTTTCAATGTGGGGGTTAGTCCGTTTTGCCCCTGCATTCGGAGACGACGCATGCTAGACTGGATTGCACTCATGGATCTCCGAGTTTCCATCTCGTATTCTCAACTGAACGGCGAGAGATTCGTGAAATCCCTGAAGCTTGTTTATATTTAAATACCCTGGCGCTTTGCATACGGAGCTAGGCTGACGAATTGTAGAAACGCAAGCCGCAAACGTATAAACACTGCGTGTTTACGCATCACCGTTCTACACAATTGTCATGCGATTCCTTGCTAATGGCTCAACTCAGAGGAATGAAACTGACGAGGAAAGAAAATGTACTAAATGTACGAACATTTTTTTTTTTTTAAACTGTGTACCAAAACTACGAAACACAAGCAAACTGAGAGGCTTCGTTCCCAAAACACTGTTTTCGTCTCTTCTTATCGAATTGAACAGAAATTGACGAAGAAAAACGCTACATTGTATCGTTTTTGAGGTTGGCTCCGATTCGTCGCACGTTAAACTTTGAAACGTAATTTTGAAATCACCTTGCAAAAAAACTAGACGGTTAAAAAATCTTAAAAGATTCCGACAAATAGAGCATCTTTTTTTCTGCGGTCCACACAAGTTTGATCAAGATTGAACAGAAATTGACGAAGAAAAACGCTACATTGTATCTTTTTTTAAGATTGACTCCGATCCTTCGCATGTTAAAACGCGTCACGTTGAAATCACGTTGCAAAAAAAAGCTAAACTAGCTAGTTAAAAGATCTCTAAAAAAAAAATTCCGACAAATAAAGCATCTTTTTTTTTCTGCAGCCCACACAAGTTTCCTCAAGATTTAACAGAACCGCCTTTCGACAAGGATATCCTTAACGGGCGCTTTTCTCTAAAAGCGTGAGTATCCAAAAATCATCCCACATTCACCGAGCGATCCTCGAATCTATTCTCCGCGAGTCTCTAATTGGTCCACAGTTTTTGTGTTCCCCGTTACCAAAATCTAACGGGATTTACCAGCCACAAATGTATTCCCACCATCTTCCACCGCAAGAAACAATATCGTCGTCGAGAACGAAAGAAAAAAGGGACGCAAAATATGTAAAAAAAAAAAAAAAAAAGATTCGCCTAGGGCTCGCGAAAACGGAAAGGGGTTCGTGAAGTGGAAACAGCGGGATGGAAGAGTACGGACCGAGCGGTAAGTGAGGACGAACCTGTGTGCGCACTACGTGTGCAGGAGATGCGCGCCGTAAGGTACGTGCCCTACACTAGCTCCGGCGTGCAGTGCATTATGCAAAGACGAAATACGCCTATATAGCGCGAAGGGCTTCGGTGGATTCGAAGTTGCACACGTTTCTCGGGGCGGTGAGGTCGTGGTTGGACGGTGGTCTCAACTCGCATCGATGCGAACTGAATATTCATACAACGGAAGCTGCGCGCCATCCCTTCACTGCCGCCGCCACTTCCGACCACTCTCGTGTATGCGGTATACGTAACGTCTGTATATATCCTATTCCTAGCGTCCCCCTACACTATCAGTATACCCATATATGTGCGCCTATGTGCTATACAGTGCACTATGTCTATCCCGAGCCTATGTCGACAACCGAGAATCGCAAGGGCGTATCTCGCCGCGCTTTTCTATCTAAATCGCGGGAGATGGGACCTTCTGCCTCTCGGCGTCCGATATACGCCTCAGTTCATCCAACTCCCTCGCTCGAACGCCCCCGCGCTCTCGATGGCCTGTGACTCCCAACTTCGGTCCCCCGCCCCCCCCCCCCCTCCGCCTCTCCGTGCCCCTCGCCTCCTTGTCTCGGTCTCTCCTCCCTTATCGTTTCCCGGCATATGCATCGAGTGGTACAGCGCGCGGTCGTCCCGCATCCGCAGTCAAGCGGCGAACGGTTCGACGCTCTCGGCCGTACGTCAATTTCAATAATAAATAGATACGAAAGAGACAGCGCGACAATCGGGGGAGGAGAGAGCGACGGCTCTGTCGGTCGCTACGACGAATGGAGATAAATGTCTATCCCGGTGTTGCGGACACAATCGGTCAAGGTCGAATGATATTTCGGAAAATTAATTGCAATTAGTTTGTCGAAGACTCGGGAATATAAAAAAAAAAATGTAGAACGTTTTGGTTTTTTTTTTTCCTTTTTTTATTGTGAAAGTTCGAGGCGATAGACACAATGTGTACGACCATATCGCTGTATGCCGAAGAGCCATTCTGTGATGAGGCAAACAAAAAAAAAAAAGATGAAAGCAAAAGATTTACCAAGTAAAATGAAAATTTAAAAAAAAAAAAAAAAACCAATATTTGAGACGTGCCTGGCACGTTTCGCTCCGACGAGCGTCTCGAGGAGGCTTGGACGCTGGAGGATCCGCGAAACAGAGCGATTTTAATAAACGGAGCAGAATTGGCGTCAGGGTCGGAAGATATTTCGGAAAATGAATTATAATAATTTGTCGAACACTCGGAATGAAAGAAAAATTATAAAACGTTTTCATTTTTTTTTTTTTTTTTACTTTTTTCATTATTATAATTTAAAGCGGAAAACAGAATCTCTACGACCAATATCGCTCTAAGCCGAAGAGCCATTCTGTAATGAGGCAAAAAGAAAAGATGAAAGTAAAAGATTGACCAATATATATATATATATAAATATTTGAGACGTGTTTGCACGTTTCGCTCCGACGGGCGTCTCGAGGAGGCTCGGATGTCGGGGGATGCGCGAAACAGAGCGATTTTAAAGGTTAAACGGAGCAGAATTGGCGTCAGTACCAATGGGAAGCAGCTTCTCCTTCGTCTTCTTCCTCGTCCTCCTTGCCTGTAGCGTGATGAAACGCTCGCGCCGCTCACAAGCATGCCGTTTTACCCTCCGACGTCTTTGACGTTTCTATAACGCAAGCAAGCCTTTTCCTCGTTCCTACCCTCGTGAAACCGTTACACGATTCTTACTTTCTCGCCGCACCCTTCTTTGCATCGTGCCGACGTTTTTTCTTTTTATTTTTTTCTGCTCCATCCAAACTTCCCCGCTTTACCTGCCCTCTATATATATATATATATATATATATATATATATATATATATGTATATATATATATATATACATATATATGTGTCTGTCCTCTCCCGTCGCTATGGCACTCGTTGTCGGTTATCTTCGCGCCGTCAGATTTTTTTCCATTTCCCTGAAATCCTTCGTCACCGGAGCGGAAATAATTGACGGCGAGGAATGCTCGCCGTGGGAGGCGCGCCCTTACCAATCGCACTTCTCATACCTCTCAACCTCGACGGCTTTTTATCTCACTTATGTGTATATATATATATATACATGTTCTTTCCCTGACAATCTCGTCTCCGCGCGACAGATCGTCATCGTTCATCTCGAATCTTTCTCTGGAGTTATCTTTTGTGTGTGTGTGTGTGTGTGTGTGTGTGTGTGTGTGTGTGTGTGTGTGTGTTTTTCTCTATATTTTTTTCTACTTTCTTGTTCACTCCTATTTGTTCTCCTCTCGTTTCCCACTGACTCGTTTCTCACACACTCCAGTCCGTCCCGTTCATACGCGGAGTCTCTGTCGCACCGACATCGACGCTCCCGAAATAAGCACGCACGAGGACACATCCGGACGAGAGATTAAATGCACCGAGTGAGAGATGAGTTTTTATTTTTTTTATTTTTTTATTGTCACCCAGTTTCATCTCGCCGGCTCTCTCGTCGCGGCCTCTTTAATTGAGAGACTCTCCGTGCGAAGTTTATTCGAGCCTCAGAGGCGAATCCTGATATTGGGTTCAACGGACTTCGGACTCGGCAAAACCTGACCCTTTGATCGCCATTTTTTTTCTCAAATGAAAACTCCCGATGCCCTTTTGCAGTAAAATTTACTAAAAAATCAACGGACTTCGGACTCAGCAAAAATTGACCTACGATCGTCCTTTCTCAAACGGAAACTCGCTATGTTCTTTCGCAGTAAAATTTACTAAAAAATCAACGGACTTCGGACTCAGCAAAAACTGACCTAGGATCATCTTTTCTCAAACGGAAACTCGCGATGTTCTGTCGCAGTAAAATTTACTCAAAAATCAACGGACTTCGGACTCAGCAAAAACTGACCTACGATCGCCATTTTTTTTGTTTTCAAACGAAAACTCGCGATGTTCTTTCGCAGTAAAATTTACTCCATATCCAGAAAAATAATTTATTTGACTGCCACCGTTTATTCAGATTAAGTACAATATTTATTTCATTTACGTGACTATTTTTTATTTAAATCAAATGAATACTCCACTTAATCTAAATAAACGGTGGCCATCGAATAAATTATTTTTCTGGGTGCAAAATTAACGGACTTCGGACTCAGCAAAAACTGACCTACGATCGCCTTTTTTTTTTCAAATGCAAAATCGCGATGTTCTTTGGCAGTAAAATTTACTCCAAAATTAACGTCAAGAGTCACTTTACTTCGACGATTCGATCAAACACCAACAAATAATAAATCCTGAATCAATTATTGGCACAAAAAAAAAAAAAATGTATAATCTTTATCAATCCTAAGGACCCGAAAGTAATCTAGAAAAAAAAAAAAGCATAAGAAAAACCGGCGAAAAAAAAATCGACGAGCCAGTCGGTTTTTTTCTTCTCACCTCGCGGAGTCCTCGTAATCCTCCCTCGTTCGCCGGCACTTGGCCCGTTAGTTCGGGAAAGCCAAAGTCGAGGATGAGAAGCGCCGTTGGTACGTCGGGGGGGGGGGGGGGGGGGGTTAAAAGGGGTGAGTGGGTATCCGCAGTGAGCGAGAGGGAGAGGCAAAACGAGTGACAGAGAGATGGGAAGCGCGGGGGGGGGGAGTGAGCTAAAAAGAAATGAATAGGGAAGGCTTTCACACACTATCGCCACTAATCGACTCTTGCCACTAACGAGCGACGCTCGTTTCTCGCCCGCCGCGATTTTAATAACCCCCCTCACGGTCCCCTCTCCCCCCCCCCGCCCCCCTCGGGGCCAAACCACCCAACGCCCTCGCGAGAATACTTGGTCGAGCCGCGAGCTACCGAGAACCAAGAAAGTGGAGAGAAAACAGAATGAGGAAAATAATGAAAGAAAGAGAAAAAAAGATTGAAGAAAAAAAAAAAAAAAAAAAACACGAAATCCATAGCTGTACGCGAGTTGGCGAAGCGTATCGAGATCCGCGTATGCGCTCGCGCTCTTGTAAATGACGTTTTGTTCGCCGCTCGCCGAGCCGCGTAATGTGTCTTCAGCGAAAATGATAATAACAACGATAATCATTATTATTATAGTAATAATAACAGTGGTCGCCTCGCACAGCTATCGGCGGTGTGTAAAAATGTACAAGTGTGCGGGTGTAAGTCCAGTCGTAAAGATATATGCGTATACACGCAACGTGTCGGAGAGGGGAGGGGGAGGGGGGACTTTCAAAGTTGATACTTAAAACGCTGCGCGTGTAGCCGCAGCGAAAGTCTTGATAGCCTCGAGAGGGAAAGATCAACAGCATTAGTAAAAGGAGATGAGCAAGATCGAGATAATCTATTTATAGGTATGTGTGTGTGCACATATACATTATACATATATATATATATATATATATATATATATATATATATATAACATGGAAGAAAGAAGGAGTGAAAAAAACGACTCTCGACGACGATGAGGACAAGCAGATATGCAATGAAGGCGACGTCGAGTAATACGCGCGAGAAAATATATATGCATTATATATTTGTATGTGAGCGAGAGCTTCCCGCGGAGGACGGCTGTGTGTGGTAATAGAGCGATAAAAAAAAAAAAAAAAAAAAAAAATTGCAAAGCCTTTGAAGGGTCGAGGCAGGGGCTCACGTGCTCGGGATTCAGACCCACCGCGTCTACTCTGCTGTGCAGATTACGATGAACAAGGGAAAGACACATGAAACCGGAGAGGGGGAGAGAGAGAGAGAGACTTTAACGAGTTCGAATAACGCGACGAGTCAGTGAGCCGTAATTACTGATTAGAGCTTTTACGACCCACTGAGCGTAACTCCACGACTGCACACTTTAGGTCCGTATATATATATTATCGAATCTTGCATGTACTTGTTGCTTGTTTTTGTTTGTTTATAATTTCGTGTCTTGGCCGATAATTTTATTTTGCGGCATTGGGTTTTTTTTATAAGCGACATTAAAGAAGAAACGATCGACCCGCCAGAGTTTGAAACGACATCGCGTCTTCCGGGTTATTCCTATTAGAATTTCTATAAAAGGCTATGAACGCGAATAGTGAAAAAAAAATATATTAAATTTCGGGAAAAAAAATAAAAACATACAAATGAAAGTGTTTCCTTACATCGCTATCGCCGTAGTAATAATTATTATTTAACTGCGGCTACGAGCGAGCCGTCGGCACATTCGTAGGGTGGGAAATAGTGTGCGCACTCCTACATCGTCATTTTGACGTTTCCGCTAAATTGCTGGCCCTCTTCGGAAATTTATTTGTTCCTACAATGGACATGTCTTAGGTGGATTAGGCCTTAGGTCTTATTCTAAGCAATTTTTTTAGACTGTTTTTTAGAACTGTTTAAAATAAGGTTCTGACCGAGACACGTCATTGTAAGAACAAATGAATTTCTGAAGAGGGCCAGCAATTTGGCCGAAACGTCATAATGAAGATGTAGAAATACGCTCATTATTCTTTAAATGAAGATGCAAGGAGCACGCACATTATTCTCCATTTTACGAATGTTCCGACGGGGTCTCTCGTAGTCGCAGTTAAATAACAGCATTTCCGTTCGTCGACCACTGCAATCATATCGCAGACACCACTGATGTTTGATAAAGAATTTCTCCGAGTGTAATTCTTATCTCCGATACAAATATTCTTTGATATTATTTGTACATGTATCCCTGATTCTATGTTCTCGATATTTTTTAATCCCACATTTTACCATACCCTGTCCATACAAACTTGCCACACACATGCCCGATACCTGCAGGCCCGTGGGTACATAAGCGCCAATGGTACATAGTTATACGCACATACATACATACACATATATATATGTGTGTGTGTGTGTGTGTGTGTGTGTGTGTGTGTGTGTGTGTGTGTGTGTTGTGTGTGTGTGTGTGCATGAATAGTCGATAAAACTCTGGTTCAGAGCACTATCGCTTCGGTTCTATCTCTCGGCTCACAGCGCCGAGCCTCGTGTTCCTCCGTATCCAGACTATCGGAAAGAGTTCCTTTTCGGTTTCTTCGCTCCGCGACAAACGGGTCTCTTTATTTTTTTATTTTTTCATTTTATTCCATTTTATTTTTTTTCTTCTTTTTTTCACACTGGTTTTCTCTCCGGGCCGGCACGTAAATAGAGAACGTTGCCGCTTCCCGGTATCCAGTCTCCGATATCGCCGTTAGGTGAGAAACACTGTGTCGGAATTTATTGCTCCATTTTCCACGCTGCATTATCGACTCGCGCCCAGAAAGCGCATACCCGCTCTCTCGGCCGACGGCGTTTCAATGGTTATGTACTCGCTCGCTCGCGTTTCGTTACCGCTATAACCCCGGAACGCATTTTGCCCGCCACTCGCGCCGGCGACGAAGCTCTTTAAATTCCTTGTTCGGCCATCTACCGGCGTTGGTGCGGCGCTTGTCGCCCACCGAACCCTGGAACTCCTAGCCAACTTCTCGCTCGGCCGTACATCCACCTGGGTTTATCGTCGCAGACTCCGTTACCACTCTTATTTACTCGGGACCATTTTATCCGCTATCCGTTATTCTTTTTCGGCATTAAAAGTCAAGACGACTAAGCGTTTTGGATCGAGCTTTTTGGAACTAAGAAAAAATATCTTTCTTCGTGAGATTTGTAATCGTGCGGCAGAAAAAAAACACAATAAAAAATATTACGAGCGCTCAGCGGTTAAAAAAAAAAAAAAAAAAAAAAAAAAAAATCCCGATTTCCTACACCGAAAAGAAGATTTGATAAGATCAAAGAAAGTTTGTTTTAATCAACCAAATCCGGCGATTGCGGCTCGCGAACGAAATATTTAGTTAAGTTGACTGAATAGTTGGACCAGCATTAAAAAAAAATCATTATTTCATTCTCTCAACCTAGAACATGTTCGATCTAATAGAATTGGTAATTATATCGGAACAAAAAAAAAAAAAAAACACCTTCGTTCGAAACAAATATCTAGTGGCACAGAGGAAAAAAAAAAGTTTGTCCCGACTCAATCTGGAGTTGTGTCCCAGTACTGTTACTTACGTTATTTGTTACTAATTAATTTCATACGTGGCCACATCGTGTTTTATATGCTCGATTGTTATCAATACGTCGTTGCTTATTAATACAACACAATTTTTACAAATAAACATTATATATATCCAAGCGGGCCTCGAACCCCGAAACTAACGCATCCTGACCTAGTACGTTAATGCTACGCTACAATCGCTTATTGACATGTGTAATGTTGATTCGGATAAACAAGTTATTCTCGGCAATGAACTTAGACTCAACTTCGATGATTTGACATTGAAATATCGAAACAACTTGAATGTTGTTTATTGTGGTTATAATATTTGTGAATAACTAGGATTGGCGTCTCGTCGAATTGGATAAAATCATTTTCACTATGACAAATGTTCGTACATATACGAACACATCGAATCACATTTTTTTCAAAGTGGCCGAATATGCATTCAAGTCAAAATAATATACCTTCTGTATGGTGACAGTATATACGAATGAATCGAAAAAAAAAATGTTGATTTAATGCAGTTTTGGTTCACTTTGAACCAACGTTTTAATCGCAATAATCGCTTTATGGAATTGACACAACGTCAGCAGTTTTAGTGTTTCGACAACGGTGCAGCCTATTCAAATGCGCCTGGATTGATTCAAAACAATTTTCCGCGACCGCATCTTGTGAGGTTGATATTGCCAAACCTTTTTTGTCGGTCTAATAAACATTGTCTCCTAAATAAAAACCATTCGTCGCAAGAGGATCCTTCTGCGGCAAGTGGATTCTCATTTTCCGCAAATTAAATCCCCCTTGCCACGAAAGGATTTTCTTTAGCTCGTGCCACAGAGGCTTGCAGAAAAAAAAAAAGTCCCCTCTCCAATTCTTTGCCTTCCGAAATCTTGTTGGACAGTCGGATCACGAATTTTCATTGGCGGAGGTTCGTCGGCATGCAAATTTATGCATTCCTCCCGGAAATCTGACGATTTTCACCGGGTCGCGGAATCGCGTGCAGCGCTCCGTCCGCAGCCCCGACGAGCTGGGTATACACGGACGATGACTGCAGAGAAGAGGTCTCGACGATCACGCTCGTTCGCGTCGTTGACGTTACACGCTCGCTCGCGGTTAGCTTAATTAGTAATTATCCGTGCAACGATGTCTAACTAGTAGCCTCCTGCCGCGGGTCTTGCGCCAGTTTTCCGACCTCTACACACACTCACACACTCGCATACATACATACATACATACATACATACATACATGCATACATACATACATACGTACGAACGTACGTACGTACGTACGTACGTACGTATGTATGTATGTATGCATGTATGTATGTATGTATGTATGTGTGCGGGTATGTGTATGCATATGTAAGTGTATGTTTGTGTGAGTTATATAGATACCTATATATGGGCAGAGTAATGAAGATGAAGATGCATGTATACATAGATACATAGATAAATTTATGTATACATGCACACAGAGTTAAATTTCGAGTCCATGTGTCCGTGAGTGGGAAGAGGAGGCGGTGAGTCTAATTCCTGCTCGGCCCCGCGGAGATTCGAGTAAAGCAGCTGCGGATATGGGTCTGAGACGAGGGAATATTCTGAATCCTCGGAATATATAATAGCTCCGGCTCGATTCGGCACCCTCGGTATGGTTGGTTCTAATCAGCGATGGGTGGGCCACGGGGGGTATCTATGCGCAACGTGCCGACGCCCACGCGTTTGCCCCCCGGGGTTCCAAATGAGAGAGGAGCAAATTTGTGCACAATTCCGTGCCTCTGGCTGCTCTCTGCTGGCAAGGGACGGGAAGGGAGGGGGGGGAGAGGTTTGCCGGCGGATGATAGGGTTACGTGCGCTTGCCATACAGCCGACGGTCATCGCAGCTCCGCGATTATTAATCGAATTGATAGCTCGTCGCCGAGGTCAATCGGATGATTCGCCGGATCGGCGGCAGGAATATTGGGATGAACGATAAACCGTGTCAATCACGAAGGGACCGTGCGAACTGGACTATACAATTAGTTGGATGCTGGCTCGATTTCATCCGGATTTCAAGGGGGTTATATTGGCGATTTTGAAATTATCATCGCATAATGGTGGGGATATCGACGACGCTAATGGGATATTCGTCGAGGGATTGTCGACCGATGTAACGAGGCGAAATTTATTTATGGAAAATTTATGTAATCGAAATGGTGTAACTGTTGGGGGAGACTGTGATCAATGGAAACGTCGATTCAACGTGGTGATCGTTTATTTTGGGGGCAATCGAATAAATCGTTAAATTTATTTGATCGCGTGTACGAATGACTGTGCGAACGGATGAATTCAGATAAATCGTAGTTTATGCGTATAGAGTACGATCTATGCGAATCGCAACGACACGGTAAATTTATGGTCGAATATTGCACACCGAAAAATCAAAATAGAAAAACATCCTTGCACGCAGTAAAATAATTTATTTGACGATCACCGTTTATTTAGATCAAGTAAAATATTTATATGATTTAAATAAATATTTATTTAAATTAACTAAATAGTTACTTAAATGAAATAAATATTTAATTAAATCAAATAAAATTATTTTACTTCATCTAAATAAATCGTGACCGCTAAATAAATTTTAATAATTCAATCTTGAATGCGCTATCTGTATATTAAAATTACCAATGATGGCATTGAAAATTAAGATATGCGTATATGAAAGTGATGTTATTATTATAAATATTATACTAATAATGTTGTTTTTAATATACCGATAATGCGATACTCGTACATACGTGTCAATGAAATTTCATACACTGTAATATGCACAAAACTTCGTGTATATTTTATGAATTTTCAAACAGAAATTTTTAACAGTGTAAAACATGTCCTAAATCAGCCGAACAATTCATCTAGAGCGGAGGTACCAGAGTACTCAACATCCACGAGTACAGCATAGAGAATCGCGGCACGTAATTCTTGACCCCACAGAGATCAGAATATTTAGCACGGGAACACAGCTCGAAGAGGCGAAACAATATCGAAGCCATCGCCACATGAGTAACGGGAGAGCGCGAGCGAGACTATGCGCGAAGCAAGGAGAACGGAAAAACGATTTCTCGCACTGGATCGCGAAAGTTGGCGGACCGCATCACATTTAGAAAAAATGTCCAGATGTGCGTGCGTGCGTGTGTTCACGATATGTAAAACAATTAATTATTCAATGTTTGATCCTGTACTTGTGAGTGATGTGATGTTGAAAGCCAATTGAAAGAGTCGTCACAATTGAGAGGATTTCGCGAGACGAGACGCCGATAAACTTATGCTTCTTATATCTTTGTCTTCAATCACCGACACAGAGAATGAAACGATGGATTTTGCGTTGTTGGATTTTCATTTGTGAAGTGATTTTTTTTGTTAATCAAACACCTCCAGTGCTGTTCAGAGGTCAGGAACGCAGAAACGGCAGAATTAACTTAGTAGAGTCATGAGATGCGTCTGTGGATGGCCGATGAAGTTTTGTATTAAGGAGGATGACAGTGAAAATGAAGAGTTCATGCCGTTCATGCTCAAATGTTGTACGATATATTTAGCCATAAGACAAATTATCATGACTATGAAGGATGGTTTTGTATAATGCGAATATATATATATGTATGCGATATATATATCTAATAAATAGCTCCGGAAGCGTCCAGAAAATGCCATTGCGACTGTCCGCCAATTTATCACAATGGCACCGTAACACCGTACGTTAACATCGAATATAAACTACTATGATAATAACAATAATATTTGGAGTTTAGTCGACGCTCGATGAGATAATCCATGCAGCATTGAAACGGCAGTGGCTTCAGCCAAGATTTTAATGAGCGATCGAGCGTCAAGCGTCAATTGAAATCGGTGTTAACGGGCCGTCGAAGAGAGCCGAGCTGAAGCTGCCATCGGTAATAGTTTCGTCGCTTCCTCTTGAAACATCGACAAACGACTTATCAATAATATCATATTTTATCCTCGTCCTCAGGCGGGAAAAAAATTGTTGCGATTAATTTTGCCGATTAATCTCGGTAAATTCCGCCAGACGGATCTGCAGCGTCGGCATCAATTACGCCACCGATCGTCAAGTTGACTTAAAAAAAAAAAAAAAAAATCGCTATGCTTATTTTACCAGCGACCAGAGAACAAGTGTACTTGCAGCCTTTCATCGTAAAAAAATCTTTCGTAAATAAAAAAAAAATATTTTTTTTTTCGAAATCTGATAGAAAGAAAAAAATTACCATCGCCGATATCGACCAATACAGACTGTACTGTCGTGCTCCAAAAGTACCCAATTGTTAAACTGCACCAGCGTACTCGGCCATTGCGGTTCCAATGGCGCTGTTGCCGACCCGCTGCTCCTGCACTGTCAACTTGCAAGCCGACGCAGGTATTTAACGATACACGCGAAGGTTTTAGTACGCCTATCCGTGTAGGTGTGCAAGCGAATGAGCATTTTTCTTCTCTCCGCGTTCGTGAAGGTGAACGTTTAAGGTTTAAGCTTCCAGGAAAGGTATTATGATCGTAATGGTACATGCTAGCGTTACTACTGCAGCACGTATATCTATATGTACATAGATTTACTAGGTATGTAGCATATGAGTCTATGTCTATATATATATATATATATATATATATATATATATATGTGTGTGTGTGTGTGTGTGTGTGTGTGTGTGTGTGTGTGTGTGTGTGTGCGCGCGCGCGCGCGCATAGATATATAAGTATATGTACTCTTTACTAGGTATGTAGCATGTAAGTCTATATATATATATATATATGTGTATATATATAGATATATAAGTATATGTACTCTTGTTACGATCCTATCGGTCTACTCGCAACGGCACGGGCGTTCTCTTTCCCTTCGCCCGGTACGTCGCAGCGCAGTAGAGCGGCGGGTGTCAGCTACGGGATTTGTCCCGTGGGACACAAGCTACCGCCGGGCGCAACCCCTGCGGTACGAATTACGAGAAATCCCCGACGTGTACCTATCCATACTATCTCCGAGCCTCTCGCCTCTCGCCGTTTGTACGTCACTCTTGTTTTACTTTTTATTTTTATTTTATTTTTTTTTTTTCGAATTTATCACCAGAGAGCGACGTGCCGAGATTTTTCGTACAAAGCCCCTAAAACCGGGCGAAAGGCTCACAGCGACCGACACACACACACCTGATGCGAACCGAAGTTCTCGTAACTCCGGCAATACCGCCTGTGTCACGAGATGCACCGCGGATATCGCACAGAGGATTCTACACGGCTTCGTATTTATCAGGAGAGAGGGGGGGGAAAAAAAAAAATACTGCAATTCCGGTGATGTTGGATCATTATTTGGCGGAGCTGCGACGCTCGAACTTACGTTATTTTTTCTATTTTTTAGTTATGTTTTTTTCTTTTTTTTTTTTAGATTTTCGAAATTTAGGATTATTCGAGGATTCGTGAATATTGTTTGTTTATCGAACTAATGTTAATCCGTCGAACTTGCGCCCTTGCGGTATTTCTGCCGTCGGTGGATTATCCGCTCGACGCCAAACTCCAAAAGTCGCGAATAATTTCATAGCTCGAGGAACATTTGTTTCAAACCTCCGCGGAATTTTTTTGTTTTGTTTTTTTTATTACCGTTTATTTATATCAGCCGTTGTGATAGCAACGCAAATTTTTAATAAGTGACGAATTTCAATACGTTTTCGGTGTTTCGGTAAAAAAATAAATAAAAAAATAAAAAAACTATATTTGTGAGAAGAAAAAAAAGGAAAAAAAAAAAACTGCAATCCTCTTAGCACGGTCTTACTTGACGGCAACTTCCGTGAGAGACCCGCCTAGTCATACGTTAGGCGCAGAGTGAGAGTTTGCGTCCCGAAACGCAAACACTAATGGGGCTCGCTCGGGAAACTCCGTCGGTCTGTCTGTTGTGTCGGTATAGCAAGTCTGCTGCGAACCTCGTGTTCCGCCCGCGTATTTCACTGACACGAACGAAATAGTTCCTACAATGTATAACCGAACCGTGTATTTATCCGTGCGCGTCGAATCTCGGCTGCCGCCGGAAAAGCAACAAGCTGGTGGCTCACCGGCGCCTGCACGAGAAACGATGGAGGTTCAAAGGCAAGTAGAATCGAACCCGAACGCACAAAAATGAACGATAATTTATTATTATTATTATTATTACATGTTTTTATTATTGTTATTATTGTCTTTTTTTTTTTTTACCTTAAGACATTCGTCATCAGTCATCAAGGCACAAACGTCTCTCTCCTCGCGCCGAATAATAAAAAAAAATCTATCGTTACTACAATTCCCGACGATTTAATGAAAATCAATTGATCAACGATATGTCCTGTGCGAGAGCGGTTGAAGTTCGAACGTACGTATCAGCAAACATGCACGAACAAAAATAATCATTAATTTATTATTATTATTATTATTATTGTTATTAAAATAATTATTTTTATTCTTTCTTTCTTAGCGTAAAAAAATCGTCACAAATCATCGAGATAAGGTTTTTCTCTCTTCGTGCCGAATAGTAAAAAAAAAAAAAATCTATCGTTATCACAATTCCCGACGATGTAATTAATAAAATTAATTGAGTAAACGATGTCCTGTACGAGAGCGTTTCGAAGTTCGAACGTACGGTATCATCAACGAACGAACAAAAATAATCAATGCTCTATTATCATAATTAAAAAGAAAAAAAAAAAAAATTATTTCAATTCTGTTTTCTTACCGTAAACAATTCGTCATCGGTCATCGAGATAAGAGTCTCGCTCCTCGCGCCGAATAGTAAAAAAAAAAAAAAAAAAAAAAAAAATCTATCGTTATGATAATTCCCGACGATGTTAACGAAAATGAATCGATTAACGATGCGTACGTGCGGTATCGACGAGAATGGACGGCAATCGTGCTGTTTTATCGTTATTTCTCAACGAGTGTTTACGTTAACGTCATTAATGGATTTCGATGGAGTCAAGAGTATCTCGAGAGGACACCCGAGGCGGTTCGATGGGGAGATTCGTGAACCGAGCCGACGAACCGGTAGGATCGACGAGAGGCCGAGAGAGCTCGACCTTTCCTCGACGCCGATGTCTGTCAGCTTCAACAGTACCGGATAACCGGGGCGCACGCGACAATTAATTAACCCCCCAGCGGCTTCGGCGAGAGCGCGGTGCGGCTTCCCAATCAACCGATTGCTTACTCAACCGCGCCCGGATGAGCGAACAAGGGGATTCCCCTCTGGACGACCGTGGGTCGTATCTCCGACTCACGCGCAATCAGTCTCGACCGTCCGTGGATTGTCCCCGAAGCCGCCTGATCGATCAGCCCGCTCGAGTCTGACGGGGCTACTGTTCGGTACGGTATTATATTTGCCGTTGGCGGAATCAGCTAAGACGATGGTCCCACAGGCGGTCCGAGCTGCGCCCTGAATACTCGATTACGGCAACATTCGTTCGTCTTTGTATTCAATCCAGAGACTCCAGAGTTGGCCAGTATTTTAAATACCTGATGTATTTTCAGTATTTTAAATACATATTTTCAGTACTCAAATACTTTTTGGTATTTTGAGTAGTTGTCAAAGTACAAGGCACTTTTGGTTTTCTTGGGTGTACGATCAGGCCGGACGGGATGGATGAATCGATGGATCGATGGACGGTCGGGATGGATCGATGGGCGAGCGTGACCAAGCTGGCTCGGCCGTCCAAAATCCACCCTGTCCCACCCTGTCCCACCCTGTCCAGGCATCCCGTATTGATTTTAATTAAGTATTTAAAAAAGTACTTACAAATGTATTTAAAATACAAAAGGTATTTTATATCTTAAATACACATAGTATTTTGTATTTTGTATTTTGAGTACTTTCGAGTATTTTGTCCAACTCTGCCAGAGACCCGAGGCGAAGATTTCTTTAATAATCCGCGTCTGATTTGGATTGGCAATGTGTGTATGTATATATATATATATATATATATATTTTAATCAATCTTATATTTAACTAAAAATTATTGTGATTTTTTTTTTTTTTTTTCATGGAAAAATCAACGATTACTGAAAAATCTGAAAAAATTCTTGCGTATTCAGAAAAATAAACGAATCTTTTACACGAAAAAAAAAAAAAAGTTGGGTTGCGGGTAAATTTGTTAAGCAATTATTTTTTTCATCAATTTGTTAATAACATTTTGTAATTATTATTGTGCAAAATTAATCTTCTCAGTACCTTTAGTATGCATGAATTTTTTTTTCAGATTTTTATACCATCAAGAAGTACTTGGAATTTTTCTATTATTTTTGTCGAACTTATGCGAAGTCAGCCTCAGCGAGACTCCCTCCTTAACTGGCGTTCCCAAATTCTGTGCCACGCCACCTGTAACATAAGTTCTTTGTATTTTATAAGATGATGTGAGAGATGGGGGTTGTAAAGAGCAATTGACGCCGTACACTGGAAAATAAAACTACAACTATTTTTCAACGAACCGTATATTTAACTAAAAATAGTGAGATTGAAGACAACACTTTTTCCTACGCGCTCGTGGACAAAAAAAAAAAAAAAAAAAACTTTCGCCGAAAGTCTATTTTTTGTGTATATATTTTTGATCTAATACGACCGGTGACTCGTCTCGTAAAATGCAGACGCAGCTGGCACTGCCGGTTATTAAAAAAAAAAAAAAAATCGAATATTGCAAAAAAAAGCGGGGGGGGTTCGTAAGTGGTTTAGAGAGAAAGACTGCCTCGGATGCTTATAGGCAGAGCTTCGGGGCACGCTGTTCCCCAGCTTGGGCGCCCGTAACGCCTATTATAAATTACTCTTCCCCGCGATATTCAGACACTTTGAGAGTTCGGGCATCTTCCCGTGGATATTCGCGTTCCGCCATGGTGCTTCAAACTCCCTCGTTCTCGTCGTCGGTACGAACGGTTCGTGTTTCCGTTACCTCCTCTTCACGCTCTCGCTATTAATCTCATCGTTCCCTCGCGACGTCTTGCGCACACTCGATATATTAATTTTCCTCTTGCAAACGCGCGTTTGCAACGTGCAAGGGTGGACGGGGGGAAGGGGAGGCGGGGGGTGGTTCAGCCTCTGCGTGGCAAGCCGCCTGTAAAACCTATTTTCGTACAGCTAACGCGAACGACGCGAAACTTCCACGAGTCTTTAATCATCGGGTGGTCATGCCATGGAAAATATATATCGCGCACGCGAACGCACGGGCTTTCTGCCGCGCAATATACAATGGAATCTGCGACAAACGAGGCTCGCGAGCGAGTCGTTTATTAGATTTTATAAATTGTGTAGCACCTTGAGAAAAAAAAAAAAAAATCAATTAAACTAAAAAATATATCGGCGAATCAGCAATTAAGCTCCGTCGGCAATGAAAACTGTAATGCATGTCTGTTTTTTTGTCCTCATTTTTTTTTTTTGTTAAAATCAAAGTTATCGACATCGACTTACCGATTGTAGATCGGCATCGATGTTGGGTCTAATTTTCGGTTGAGCCCGAAACGTTTGCGAGCTTTGAGAAAAATTAATTACAATTTTTTTCATTTTTTTTTTTTTTGTAATTCGCCTCGCGGTGATGCGAAACCTTGACGGTCCTATTTCATACGATGTCGAAAGACTTTGAACAAAATAGCATTGGAGTCTTCGTTCCCACCGTAGCGGAGACAAACAAGGGCGATTGCTTGCCACCAAGCATTGCTGTTTGCTTGCTGTTTGCTTGCTGTTTGCTTGAAACTGCTGTTGCGATATTGCAACAGCAGTTTCTAGGAGGAAATTGCAGAGTACCGGTAGCAAAGATCCACCAAATGTTGCTACAAGCTATCTTATTATTAACAGCCGTGAAAGAGATCAAAATTCCGGATGGTCCATTTGTGAGTTATATAAAACATGATACACAAATGGCTTAGCACTGACGATCATCGGAATTAAATTTATGTGAGAATCGACAGAGGCACCTAAATTTCATATGAAACCCAATTTTTTTTTTTTTTTTAATTTCACCCAAAACAACGCTGACTCAAGCGGATGAATCTTCGAGTGAAACGTGAAAGCACCGAGCCTTGCTGATTACTTGCTGACAATATGCTCATAAGAACTTCCGACATTCAATTTCGTCAAAATCATCGACAAATGCTGATGCACATGCCGCAATTTCGCCGCCAGCCGCGCGGCCCAGTTTCCATCATCTTCAATTGTCGGATGGTACTCTATGAAAAATATACTAAAAATATAATTAAAAAATATACGCATTGCGGCATTAATCAAGAGCAAACCGCTCTTCAACATGCCGTCAATTTCGTTTGCATTTAACGTATACTGTATTGTTAGGATAAATTGCGATTAATGGCGATAACTGGGAAAAGCGACGGAAACCGGACCGTTTACCTTATTTGTTGGCGGATTATTGACAAAATGCTATCGGAGTTATCGATCTCGGTCTCGGACGGTATTCAAACACTTCGATCGCTAATTAAAGCGCTCATTGATTTTTCTTTTTTTTTTTTTCTTACAGGACTGACCAAAAGCAAATTCTTATCGATTCTTATCTTATCGGTTGGCGGATTATTGACAAAATGCTATCCGGGTTATCGATCTCGGTCTCGGACGGTATTCAAACACTTCGATCGGTAATCAAAGCGCTCATTGATTTTTCTTTTTTTTGTCTTACAGGACTGACCGAAAGCAAATTCTTATCGATTCACTGTAACCGAGATATAGAATGAAAAACATTGGAGCTCTTCAGTCGGGTGGCACGGAAATTGACGAGCGGTTGTTGGCATATATATATATATATTTTTTTTTTTATTGCTCTCTCGCATCTCCGAGCTTCCCTCGCGTTCTCAGCGAGACTATGCACCAGCCAATTTTTCATACAACAGCCACATATTACGGTCTCGCGCGGGACTATCCACCGGCCAATTTTGCAAACAACGGCCACATATTACAACCCAGTTGGTTTCGATGGAACAGGAGTGTATATACATATATATATATATATATACATATATGTATACAAATAAAAATGCGGGTGTGTGTTGCCAGCGACAAGAGTGACGAAGCACTCGACACCCACGAGAGTCGAAAGGATCTGGGCCGCGGGGTATGCGACTTCGCCGCGGTGCAGGCGAGTGTGTTATTGCGAGGGCGGAGCGGCGAGAGGCCGCCGATGTCGCGCTGGAGAGAGAGAGAGAGTGGCCCGTGCGCGGCTAATTGGAACTGGCGCGATGAAGAGTACCACCAAAGCATCGCGAGAGCGTATATTTATACCGCTCAGCGGAAAAAAAAAAAAAAAAAAAAAAAAAAAAAAACCCAATGAGAATGCACGTATATGCATACAACGCGAATAGGGTACGATCAAATTGAGGGGCAGAGGTGTACGTCTGTTAAAAATAGAGCAAGTGCCCGAGAAGTTCTTACAGGTCAAAAGCTACAGCGAAATCGTTGCTCCGAGAACATGCCGGGTCACTGAAAACGGTGTAAAAAGCCCCGTGACTTTCCCTGAATAATTTTTTTTTTTTTCTTTTTGGCAAAATTCAAACTAATGATACGAATAAGAGTGGGGGGGGGGAATGGGACAGTGCGGGGGGGGGGGGGGCAAAGCTCAATTTTCCAATAATTTTTGCATGCCCCATTTTGTCCTAACAACACATCCGGATTTTCAAGCCCGTTTTGCCCCACTGTCCCATTTTGCCCCGCTCACCCCGTAACCGACTGAGGAAGCTACGACACGTCGACGTCTATTCTACAAAACTTTTGGGATCGATTTAATCGTAATGAAAAATATTGTTTATAATTGGCGATTTGACAAATTTACCCGCAGGTAAGTGTAGTTAAATTTTTCAAAGATTCATGAAAATTTTAGTATCTTTATTTTTTTTTTTTTTTTTCGCCGTTGAAGAATCATTAAATAATTCCAGTGAGACGATTCGGTCTCGTGTCCGTCTATCTATGCCGGCCGGTACTTAAGCAACGTTCGATCGAGTACTTATTTCGGCGATCCACTCCCCGGAACATTGATGTAATAACATTGTGGCGTGACGAGGGCACTTCGAACTTTAAGGAGTGTACCCAAGGATTCCGAGAGTACTTAGAGAGAGAGAGAGAGAGAGAGATATTACTCATCAGCGGGAAGTTAACGGGTACTTTGCCATAGTTAATATTTAATCTGCCTTGCAGAGCGTGTACTCGGTTATAAACTTCAAAGTTTGAGAGAGTTTCCGAAACTTTTGCTCGATATTCCGACAACAACTACTAATTCATCTGCTGACCGTTCCAGCTGTACGAAGTACAGCATTTAGAGAAGTAAAAGGATCTTTCTCAAATTCCTTCAGTATTTACTGTATTATATATATATATATATATATATATATATATATATATATATATATATATATATATATATATATACTAGGAGACACCCCTTTATGCACTTAAGGCCTTATTGCTGTAAATCCTCTAAAAGACGTATACCCTTATAATTGTAAGCCTCACTATTACGGTTCCATTTTTAACCAACGACATGTCCCTATTATTGACCACGTCGGACCCTATTATTGTCCCCCTTAACTATAATGTTGACCTTCTTAACCCTCTTGTTGACCCTCTTAATCCTACGGTTGACCCTCGCAACCCTACTGTTGACCCACTCCGATCCTATTATTGACCTCCTCTGACCATATTATTGACCCACCCCTTGATTCTTGACCACGACGGCGGTGGAATCTTCATATATATATATATAGTAAAAACAAAAAGAATTTATGGCAAGCTGCTAAAAAAAAGCAACTCGTAAATTCGCCGTCGGCCTAACGAGATATCGAAGCCGTTCGAAATATCGGATATTAAATTACCCCCGTCGGTAGTGCAGGAGGATGGTTGTGTCGAGGTAGAGAAGCTTCGACTCTAAAGCAGCCTCTCAGCATTGAGTATCACCGTTCACGCTCGTGTACCACCTACAACGAGCGCCGAGGAAAAGCCCCCCCCCCCCCCCCCCCTCTGTACAGCCCCTGACAACGCAGCAATCACTGGCTAGCATCACCGACGCTGTACTGTATATACCGACCCCTCGCCACTTGCAACGCGAATACGCCTTTTAATCAGATTTATCGGGGAGTGAAATCGTAATTAAGCGAGTGACACTGTGGGGAATTGTGGTGAGGTTCGAGAGCCTCGCCCCGTGACACCCCCCCCCCCCGCCCCGACTCCCAAACCCCTCTCGCTTTGCTATGCGCGTCTCCGGGGCTCTTAATTGTCCAAAGATACGCTGCCGACGCTCTGTCGTTTCCGTTCCAGAAAGCCTTCCAGCGATCCGTACGCGAGACCATTATTCTTACAGTAATTCATTTTTGTGTTACTCGTCTCGCTCACCTGCAAACGATACTTTATTATTATTATTATTATTATTATTATTATTATTATTTAGAGGATTTCGTTTTGTTCTCCCGAGCAAGTTTTGTAATTATTCGAACAATAGTAATTGCAAATGCTCGTTTCGTCGGTGGTTAAAATTTCTCAGCGAACAATAGAGTTTATCCCTCATTATTCTCGGGTTACGCTTTTGCAGATGTGCCGCGGTTCGCAAACACCGGTTTCAGAGAGATTCGAGTGTTCCGGGAAAGCGGGGAGAGAGATTTACACATAATTCGTCAACGCTTAGCTAGATTGCATGCACTTGTCCCATTTAATCCCTCGTGCGTATGTGCAGAATCCTGGATCAGAAAGTTAGTCAGCTTCGGTGATTGGCAAACGTCATATATGCTCGTTTAAATTTAGTACATTAAAAAGTTGCAAAATTTGTTTACGCTATCGTCAAAAATTTTGCCAATCTTTCGACCCGAGTCGTCGAATCATGGTGCAGGAAGTCACTCAGCTCCGCTGGTTAGCAAACCACAAATGTGCTCGTTTAAATTCGGTATTTTAAAAAGTTGCAAAATTTTTTGTCTATGCAATCGTCAAAAATTTTGCCAATCTTTCGACTCGAGTCGTCGACGAAGATTTCAAAGTTTCGCGAATTACATCGAGATCAGTAAGAATAACGCACGTTACATCGTGCCGACACGAAATGAATTCGAAGCGAAGCTGCGATGCAGGGGCTCGTCATGTGTCATGTCCAATGAACCATGCGAATCATACCATCGTAATCATCGCATCAAATGTTCACGATAATTGCGTCCTGTCGTGGCTGCAATTGAGTGAGGCCGAGAGTCGTGGAACGGGCGCGCGCTACAGAAGCCCCCTCTTTAATTATTTATAAAGCCGTACGAGTCATTCGCGCGTATGTCCCGTTGACTCTCGCATACCGTAAAATCTAACGCTTTCCTCTTCTCATTGACTTTGACAAACTGCGCGGCTGTATAATAAAGCACTCGTGGCACGTCGAGCCACTCTGCAGCTGTTGAGCGCAACTTCGCAGCACGCTCCAAAATTACCGTCGCACAGACTTCTTTCCCCGATGTTATTGCGAATTCATCGGAGCCACCGGTTCGCGTCGTGACAATAATTCCGATTCAAACTCAATCCCAGCTAAAACTCGAGACTTCGCGGAAAAGAAAAACGTTTCACGCGTTTCGCAAACTTCGCGACGAGATATTTTTCAATTATCTACGTGATTTATTTAAACCAAATAAAAACGCTTTAACAAATTTAAAAAAAAAATACGTTCGATTAAACGAATTCAATGATAAATTTAATGAGAATTTCGAGGATCTCGGAAATAAAGATTCAGCAACTCGAGGACATTTCGAGGGTCGCATCGCGACGACAATGTCGATTCAAACTTCATTCCAGCTAACTCGATACTTCGCGAAAGAGAGAAAATGCTTTGCACTGTAAAAAAAAAAAAAAAAAAAAAAAATGGTTAATTTAATTTACGGGAAAGTGAAATTTCCTTACATTATTTACATTAATTGAACATCAATGCATTTTTACTGTAATATTACAATACCAGATATTAAGATTACAAATCTTTTGCCTGAAATTCACAAAAATTTCCATTAAAAAAATACTAATTTTACTGTAAAATTGCAACGCATATGTATTTGAAATTTCAGAAGCATTTTATGTAAAAAAAAAGCTTCCAATACTGTTTAGTAATTTTGAAGCAAATTTTTTTTTTTTTTTACAGTGTGTAAGTTTCGCAATCTTATCCACGAAGTATTTTTCAATTATCACCGTCTCATGTTTAAACAAATAAAAATTAATGAATAAATAAGACTGCATTGAATTCAATAAATTCTCTAACATATTTAAGAAAAAATTGCAAAAATCTCAGTAGAAAGATAGAAGTTCGGTAACGATTGTAAAAAAAAAAAAAAAAATAAATTAAAAAAAAAACAATTAAATTAATCGACGACTTTTCGTCCATCTCATTATAATTCCCTATGTTGAGCCTGCAAAGAGGCTTAAAGATATCGAAGGTTCGCTCGAGGCTCCCCGAAGCGAAAGGGCCCTGAAGGGACAATAAGCCCGAGAGCTTTTCACGCCGTACGAAGAGAAGAAAAAGCGGCACACGCAGTTGCGAAGTTGGAAGGGGTAAACGCCCGAAGCCTCGCCCAGACATCAGACGACGTCTCAAGCAACTTCGTTCCTGCCGGCAATGTAATTGTCATATGCTGCCCTTTGTAATCCGGGTAGTCTCGGATGTTATACTCTCACAATTACCTGTCGTTCTGCGCTGCGACAAAAGTGTACGTTAACGAGCTGCTGCCACATCGCCAGACCGGTAGCGCAAGGGTAAAGTACCCACCAGGATTATACGTACGCAAAGAACACAAACAGGTCGCGGGGGGGGGGGGGGGGGGTTTAGGAGAGGGAGTAGATATGCACTGGATAAGTGTACGCTATACCTTCCTTTCTGTTCCGTTCTCATTCACCCGCCTTCTATCCGTGCATTATTAGCGCGTGCCGATGAGTTTCCGCGTGCACGTCAGCGCAACAAAGACCAACCAACGACAATTCACGAGAGCGGAGATATGAGCTGCACGGCTGCTGAAAGGCACAGCGAGCTTTCGTACCGTCGAAGATGTCCGTATGAATGTCTAAAAAAAAAAAAAAAAATTAAACGAAAATCCCACGACCCGAAATTTATCGTACCAAAAAGAAAAAAAAAGAAAAAAAAACCGTGTGCGAAGATCCGCAGCTATGCGATCGAGACGGACGTGTTGACGCGTCGAAAGTTCCGGTGTGACGGTTGTGTATGCGCATAACAGGAAAGGCGAAGCTCCGGCCCTACACGAATACGGCACAACAGCGTACGATGGGACGAAGGGAGAAATCAAGAAACTCGAGAGAATGTTCCTCGATCGTTCGCGAATCACACTGGTGCGCACTATTCACGTACAGCGTGAAAAGCTCAGATGAAAAGGAAAACTCTGCTGGACCGGTTGCCAACGGTGCTGCACCCCATTTAACAAAGTTACACACTACCCGAGAGGGTAGCGACGACTACGGTATAACTATACTTATATATGTATCCATATAATATATATATATATATATATATATATATATATATATATATATATATATATATATATATATATATATATATGTAGATATGTAGATATGTATATATATATCCATATACTTGACGCTGCTTCGGCAAACGCCCCTCGAGAAACCCCTTCGAAAAATTCTCTCCACCAGCGGAGAGGTTACCCACTGGCATACCCCCTGCGGATTTTCTCGAGGGTCTCCCGCAAGGTTGACTCAACGTCGGGTCCCTCTTCTGTACATCGTTCGCCGCCGCTCAGGATTCACGCAGGGCCACAGTGAAAGTTCCGACACTTCCTTCTCAATCTTTCCCGGGCATTGTGAATCGCGTCGGAAATGCGGCATTAAAGCGCCACAGCAGAGGATTGATTCCCGATCGCTCCAAGGATTGGTTCTCGATCGCTTCCGTTGCCGACATTTCTATTCCCTACCCAATTGCCCTGGTCACCTGCTCGACAATGCTCGGCTCTTTGCGGGTTAGCTGTCTTGTGTGCTGCGCCGAAAATCAGAGAGCATCTAACCGGATGCCGATTTACCGTGATAACCGATCACGAGAGCCTCCGTTGGGTTTTAAGGCCAACCCGCAATAGAAGTGCCTTCTGCGCAGAATGTCGAGACGGACGAAGTAGCGAGACGCGTTCAATCGTACACTCGATTGTTGTAACGGAAATGAATCAAGTTACCAACGTTCCCAATTTCGGTTTAAGTGTACACCGTAAGTATCTAACACTCGCCCACTCAACAGATCAAAAACTCTACACCGCTACTTTGTTGCACCACCAAAAGTTTACGTATTCGTATGTGACATATTTCTAAGTTTGGAACATTTCGCTGATACACTCGCCAACTGGTGACAGCTTTAAAACATAATAGTCCAATATACTCCACATGTGTAAAACTACACGCGGGCAACCTTACGCCGGCGGGTAGGAAAGACGGGGTGTGCTATTAGGCAGGTAAGATGAACCATGTACCGACTGTCGACTGTTAATCACATGCTGACCCGTCGTGTGGTTCATCTTGCATGCGTAACAGTGGCGCTCATCGAACGCCCCTCTTGAAACACGACTTTCCTCCCCGCCGGCGAAAGGTTGCTCGTGTGTGGTTTTACACACATGGAGTATAATGGACGCGGTATGCTTTAAAGTTGTTACGTTCGGCGAGTGTAACAACGAAATGTCGTAAACTCGCAAATGTGTCACATGTGAATGGGTAAACTTTTTGTGGTGTAGTAAAATGGCGGTGTACAGTCTTTAATCTGTCAATCGAGCACGATTAGATATCTGCCGTGTACACTTGAAGGAAGTTGTGAGCGTTTGTAACTTTTTTGCGGTTTACGATTTATTTCCATTATAACGAGTGAGTGTACGATTAAACGGTTTACGATTGAAGGCGCTTCAAAGGAAGGGTCTTCCAATGGACGGAGTTCGACGCGACACATGTGCGAATTAACATATAAATGTGCGTACCACTATGCGATTATGCACTGTAGCAAAGGTACGACCGGGTTTTCAACACACCTACATTCGTATATATCCATTTTCGTATACATCATTGTTCTTGCGCCTTGAGTAAGAATATTTCAGACATTACACAGAAAAAGGCATTCCTTGCCCAAACTAACCCCTGCGCATATAGCTACTCGCAAATATCGTATAGACGCGAGTGTTTTTCGCGCTCAACATAAGAAGGGGCCTTTAAATTGTCGTAGACTCAACCGTACACGGATGCAAGTTAACATGTGTAAACTGTACACCACAATTTACTTACATTTGCATGCACCACTGTTTGATTCTTCACTTTACCACTATACGTACGGCGGCGTTCCGAACAGGCCAACATTTTTATGTTTTCATTTTCCTATAGCTTATTCTATCTAAAGAGCTATCGAGTTTACATATTTTATGCATTACACCCGAAAAGAAGTCTCGTGCCCAAGGTAGCAGGCTACATAAAAATCGTACAGACGTTCAATGATTCGCCCGCCCAACATGACATCTCGCCGTTGGGATCGATGTGGGTCAATTTGGGTTTCATCAGTTTCAAAAGTTAAGAAGCGCGATTAGCTCATCGATAAGACAGAGTGAAAGTTTGAATGTTTAAGCCACAAACCGACGCGTGTGGTTTGAACTCCGTGCATTTGAAGGTGCCACCCTCGAAGTAGCCGTCGATTACTGGTATGAACAGTGTGCAACAGAGAGTAACCAAGTCTCTCGTGAAATTCTTGGATTGGAGTTTTGTCGATAATCATTTGATTGTTCGCAGGCGGTTTTTTCGAGTTCAGAGTGAGATGAGGAGCAATGAAAGTTCGTGGTACCGAGACCCGCGATTCTAGAGATTCTCCGCGAATCTCGCGATGTGCTTCAGGTTGGTCACCTCCGAATAGACAAACATTCGAGCTTGTAGTCAGCTCGTATTTCTGGCTGAAATTGTAGAAGGATGTAACTGGATACATACAACATCGCAAGATTTGTCGGCTCACGAAGCCGGCGAACGGTCCTTCGCTCGGTTTAATGGGACGAAGGGCGATCGGAGAGCCGCGAAACCGTGGTCGCTGCCGACATTATGGAGCCTTTTTCCACCTAGCCGTTCGGGGTTGGGGCACCCTGTAGTAATTCAAGATCTTTTAACCAAATGGATCGTGTGATGTCCTTTACCGTAAAGCCAACGGTAAGACAATTTGCGACGCTCCCAAGGAATTAGTGGAATGATTGGAATGATTGATTCTCGATCGCCCTAAGTGTGATCGCCCCGAGAATGAATTCTCGATCGGCCCAATGATTGATTCTCGATCGCCCTAAGCGTGTGATCGCCCTAAGCGTGTGATCGCCCTAAGCGTGTGATCGCCCTAAGCGTGTGATCGCCCTAAGCGTGTAATGATTGACTCTCGATCGCCCTAAGTGTGATCGCCCCGAGAATGAATTCTCGATCGCCCCAATGATTGATTCTCGATCGCCCTAAGCGTGTGATCGCCCTAAGCGTGTAATGATTGATTCTCGATCGCCCCAAGGATTGATTCTCGATCGCCCTAAGCGTGTGATCGCCCTAAGCGTGTAATGATTGATTCTCGATCGCCCCAAGGATTGATTCTCGATCGCCCTAAGCGTGTGATCGCCCTAAGCGTGTAATGATTGATTCTCGATCGCCCCGAGAATGAATTCTCGATCGCCCCAATGATTGATTCTCGATCGCCCTAAGGATTCACGCACCGAATCCCGAGTTTCTTCTAGCGACGATCGACTCCGCCACGGTAGCAATGTAGGCGTTGTATACAAGTCATCCGATTTTCCAGCCCTCTTTGGGACGATAGTTTCTGCGGTCGACGGGACACGCAATGATTCGGGAGACTTCGAATTCAACTCTGAACGTCCGCTCCGACGATCTTCTTCTTCTTCTCGGCTCAATATCTCGCCCCAGGCGCGGGAATAAATGTAACGGCATTAAAAATAATGACGAATAGTAAATCATTGTTACCCACCGGGCCATCAGTGGCTCTTGCTTCTTCGCGAAACACCGCTGGTAGCCACGTTAAACGCTACGGGAAATAACGATGCGTCGACAAGTAAAATTTCACGCCAAGAAAAGTTAACCATGTTTTTCGCGTGTGTGTGTGTGTGTGTGTGTGTGTGCGCGCGCGCGCGCGCACGCACGCACGCGCGCGCGCACACACACACACACACGCGCGCGCGCGCGCGCACACGCACACGCACACGCACACGCACGCACACGCACGCACGCACGCACGCACGCACGCACGCACGCACGCACGCACGCACGCACGCACGCACGCACGCACGCACGCACGCACGCACGCACACCCACACGCACGCACGCGCACACACACACACACACACACACACACACACACACACACACACACACACACACACACACACACACACACACACACACACACACACACACAGGAGAAACATGGTTAACTTTTCTTGGCGTGAAATTTGAATATGATATATATATATATATATGGGATACACGTTGGTGTGTAAACGTACGGGGGCGATACGAATGCGAGACTTACAGGGAAATAAATATTCGCGTCGATCCGCGTATCTCAGCATATAGCGAACTTGCGCAAAGTCCGATACGCCGGTGACACTTTGAAAAATGATAAATTTGAATTTCTCGAACTTTCTTCGGGAAATTCAGTGTTCGTCTAGTTTTCGCGAATTTTATCGTCGCCGTTGGGGTGAGAGTGGCGAAGTTTGGATTTCAAAGCCGCTCCGTCACCGGGCTTCGCGCAACGACAAAGTCGATAAAAGCGTCGACGTTGGATTCGAAATTTTCAAAGCGTTTCGTCATTGTCCGTAAATAATTGATTTATTTTTCATTTCATTACGTTCAAATGTTTATCTCCTTTCGAGAGCGAAACGACATCGTAATGCAAACTCCGCGCTCCTGTGTGAGGACTCGGAAAAAAAAAAAAAAAAAAAAAAAAAAAAAAATCCAATTGCCTCAGCTAAATATGTTCTGAGTAAGCGCGTAACAGTTTCTTTCTGCTTTTCATCGTTTTCTCACGCCCTCCTGCAGCTGGCTTTTATATCATACTTAGCGCCACCCTGAGCGTTCAATGTTCGTTTAGTCACTTGAAAATAGTTACGACGATGCACGGTGTGTACGTGTACTTGGGGTTACGCGCATGAAAGTATGTACGTTAAAGTGTGCGTATATTATGTACGGTGTAGCGAGAGGGTCGGTTTAGCTGCGGAAGCGGATCTAGGTCGTACGGGCTCTTGGACCATAGTCATTACGCAGGCACGCCCGGTTGAAATTGAGAAAAAAAAAAAAAAAAAAAAAAAAAAAAAAAAAAATTGGAGTGTCGGAGAAGCGATGAGAGTACGCCGGGGGAGGGGGGGGGGGGTCAAAAGGGGGTACGAGGAAATGGAAGAACGAAGCGTGAAAACTCGTTCGGATTCGACGTCGGTTATTAATCCGGAGGTCGAGAGATTGCGTGCGGGTCGCGCGGGCTACCGTTTTCCAACGCTCAAGGGCACCTTGGATAGCGGAATAATATATTTTTAATGAGAAATATTTTCTCCTCAATTTTCTCGATAATATAAAAAAACAATCAATGTTTATGTCGGAGCGCTTGGTACGACTGTACAAAAAAAAAAAAAAAAAAAAAAAAAACGAAGAAAAAACTAGACAAAATAAAAAAGCACCTCAATAGAAATAATTTTTTAACGAATCATAAGAGAGTTTTATCGGAACCCAAGAGAGCAGTGCTGTTTTATAGGAGAAAAATAAATGTTCCGATACTTTTTGCCTCAGCGATAGTAAGAGAATCGAGCGAGGATTTGAAGTTTCGTAAGAATTCTCTTTTTTTTTTTTTTTTTTGTTGTTTTCCTTCTTACTTCGATTACCAGAAACACTGCTGAGTACGAGGTAAAGTAACAGGAACTAGTCCACTACGAGAGATGCTCGACGGTCGAGGAACCCGGTCGAGACGCGCTTCGTATACCTGAGCGGTTCGGGTAGTGTGAATAATGGAAAGATATGGCCCCGGCCTTTTTCAGACGCACATTCGAACGAGTCTGGAAGTTGAGCCTGAAGCTGGCAGTCACTGACCACGACTTATCGGAGATGCCATTGGTCCGACACTTGCAGTGACGCCGCATAGTAATCTTTTATTGTGCACATTCCGAACATTTGCGTTTCGAGGGTTTTTTTTTTTTTTTTTTTTTTTTTGTATACGAACAATACCGAGAGAAGTGCGTAATGTCATTTAACATGTGCAGTCACGTCGGTTAAGCTCCGGGCTATTCAGCGGCCGATAATAAAACGTTCGCGCGTCTTTTTTTATGCCACATTTCATTTGGCACAGACAAATAATTCTGCAATATTTAACTCACACTCTGTCATCTCCATTGAGAGATCCGGAACGATCGGCTTTTTTGTTTCGTCATGTTCGAATAATACGCATCCGGAAGCCTTCAATCGTTATACACTTGTAATGAATGTTTGACCCTGTCGGAAGGTATAAAATTTACTCTTTAACAAATAACTTCCGATAATTCGAACGGCTTTAACGATAGATTATTGTTACAGCCGTTATATACATTATCGTTATTGTTATTGTGATGCAGTATTGGCAAATGTTTGTGTAGAGTGTTTACGGAATTACTCGTTGCCAAATTAGCGTTCGCGATTAAATGTGCGCATCATTGGCCTGAGAGTTAAAAGTTTAATTTACTCGCGAAATTACATCCGACATGCTTTGTGTCACATTATTTACTTGCTGACAGTTATCGAAGGGTTGGGGCCATTTTACTAACTCGATCAATGCAATCGACTAATTGAAAGCGAAGTTTGAAATTTAAGGATACCGTGAAATTATTATTATTATTATTATTATTATTATTATTATTATTATTAAAGGGACGAAAACGAAGACGTAAGTACTTTTTAAAAAGTTCAGCAAAGTTTTTCGTAAAGGTATCGTCGAGAGACGGGGAAACCATTGGGATACCGGTTTGTCGGGCTATAATCAGCTGTCCACAATTATAATACGCGAGCGAGAGAGTTAATTACAATTAACTCTAAAAATCCTCGTACTTCGCATACGATCGTGCGATAAAAAAGATAAATAAAAAAGTACTGATGAAGAAAAAACAAAAAAAAAAAACAAAAAAAATACGAATTCTTACCTTGAGTATAACGAAGTCCATCTCGCCTCTCTCCCTCGTTCCGCACGTCCGAGACACCGCAAGATTCCCTCCGCCGAAAAGCCTCCCAACCTCGAAGTCTTCCGTTACAATAACACAGCAATATATCTAATACAGCACGCTGAGCGGCTCTATGAACCAAGGCGCCCAGTAGAATCACCGCTTCAAAACACCGTCAGGAAAAGCCGTTGGGAAAAAAAAAAAAAAAAATTTCTTTTGCAGCAAAGCCCCTTCAAGGGATAGTTCGAGCCTCGTCGAATAACTAGAGCATAAAGAAACTTTTCGACTCTACATACGCGACGATTCCGGGCCTGCCTGGACGAACCGGACGACAAAATGTATCAGAATTCACGCCGGTCACCATCGCCGGTAGGATCCACCTTTCCAAGCGTGGCTCATCGTGTTACCGGCTCTCCTCTCTACCTCGAACGAGTGTCCTTGCACTCTTCCTTTTGAGTTTTACTTTTTTATTTTTTTTTTCTTCGTTTCGCACGCTTCCTTTCTCCGGCCTCGAGGCGATACGGCTCGCCGCTTTTATATCGCTCACTCACTCTCACTGTTCTCCCTTAAACTTAATAATCTCACACTTCCCGTATTCCCAGCATCTTGAGACTGCACCGCGAACGAAAACGATAACGAAGTAAAAAAAAAAAACAAAACAAAACAAAAAGAAACAATCCCAAGCGTTTATCCCTCCTCGTACGTGTCGCACTATCCGTCTAGTCGCTTACCGCAACCGCCGCGAAGTAACGGTCAAGCGGGCGGCGCGGGAGGGGAAGGGAAAAGGCGAGCGTAAGAAACTTTTTGATTGGCTCACCTACGTCGGCGGCTACTCATTCGTCGTAACTTTGTTTACAGTACTCGTCGATGTTTCTTATTTTTTCGCGCGAATCGTTCTACTGCCGGAGATACTTTCAAACTGATATATATATATATATATATATATATATATATATATTTTTTTTTTTCGCTGTAACTTTTTAACGCGGATGAGCGTTTAACTTTCTCAGTACTTGTCGCACTATCCGTCCGACCGGTTACCTCGACCGTCGCGAAGTAACGGTCAAACCGGGGGGGGGGGGCGAGAGGAAAAAAAACGAAAATAAGAAACGTTTTGATTGGCTCACCTACGTCGCAGGCTACTCATTCGTCGTAACTTTGTTTACCGTACAGTTTTTCTTTTGTGCGGATCGTTTCGTTGACTTTCAATTTATTTATTGTTTTCGGTGAGATTTTTAACAGCGGAGAATGTCGTTGCCAGTCTCGATGCTGAGCCGGGTGAATTGTAGCTAGCGAGGAAACAGTTTCCCTGTGAGATTCGACAGATCGCGAACCCGAGGATCTTTAACGAGGATATTCGCGACCAACACGCGTGGCGGCACGACGACGACTGAATAGTGCCGCTTCGGTGCGACCGGCGGCCCTACGGGAGCGATCGGGACGCCGCCCAACAACGCGCGGCTGCAACCGAACTGCACACGATTTTCTCTTCGGGGCGCGCGTGTTCGGCGTGTGTTCGTGTTCACGTGCCGAATAACACTGGAGACCTGAGAGTTCCAGCGAGAAAGGCAGAGACGAAGAAAATAATCAAGGTAGAAGTGTACGACGAATGGAAACGAGAGGGAGGCACAGGGACGACGGGAATATCCGAGTGAAAGAAACAAATGAAGAATCCTCGGTTGACGCACGTGACGAAAATAATATGGAATGTTGTAATGGGAATCTGTCTATCGAAAATTCCTGTGTCGGCGTAAGAAAGAAAACTGACGAGATAATCGAGATGATCCTTACCGACAGGAAATGGAAGATTTAAAAGGTAAATTTTCGCGATATACAGGCCCTCAGAGTCGTAAGAGTATCGTTGCGTGTCCTATCTGAATTAAACGTAAATAAATACGTTGAAGTACAGCTGTCTGTTTTCAGTGGGCGGAGCCGGCGCTCGACGCGGTCGACCTTGCGGACATCGCTGACTCCTGACAACAAAGAATTAAATCGACGCAGGAGTGTGGCATGTTTTCTTTTCTCTGCAGTTACAGAAAAAAAAAAAAAAAAATTACATCTATCGATTGCTGACACACGAAACAATGACCCGAATAAAGAACGGAACGAACGAGGAGAATAATGCGAAAAATGAAGAAAAAACGGAATGTCCACCGGCGGCTTGCGGATTCTTTCTCCCCACTGGACAATCACGACTACTACCGAGCACTGTACCGGTATCCAACGGTAGTATTTTTATTTTTATTATTAAACGTAATTTATTAAATTTAATAATTCCTAACATTGTTTTCAGGTAACTTTTGAAAAAAGGTCGAACTGACGAGAAATTCCAGTAATTAGTCTCCAGTCTAACTGTCGGTTTTTTTTTTTTTTTTAAATTAGTAAACATAATGTAACGAATACAGGGATGAGAATGGACTGAAACACACGACATTACATAGATGACCAGAATAGCTCGGTATGACAAATGACAAACGGACAGATTATCAATTGGCCAGATGACAACAGTCTCGATCGGACTTTCAGAGAGAGCAAACATTTGACAGTTCGTGCTCGAGATGTTTAGCTGCGATTGTACTCAATAATATCCGCCCAAAAACCTAACACGCGCGTTATTTATTCCACGAGAACATAACAATAATTTATCAAATTTAATAATTCCCAACTTTGTTTTCAGGTAAGGCAGAAAACAAAAAAAATTCAAACTCAAGAGAAATTCCAGTATTACGAAACCTACGTAATTTAGCATTGCGTCCCGCGAATGTTGAGATGACAAATTGTCGAAAGAAAAAAAGAAGAAAATTCTCGTACGAATCAATCCTGCATCTCGTTACGTCGGGAGGGGTTTGTTTCCACTTTTCCAATAATTTTTTCCATCCGATCGATTCCCCACCTCGTTCGCACCCTGTGTATTATAAATCACGCGAAATGAAAATCATTTAGCGATTTGGCTCGCGACATAAAATATATCGTGCAAAGATACGCAAACTTGCTTACGGTTACAGGTTTCGGCGTCGGATATATTATAGCACGGTGGAAGTTGACGAGACGACTTTTATCCTCGGTTGCTGACGCTCGTAAACAACGAGACGGTTGTTGAATCAGCAGCAGGAGCGAATGAGAGCGCGGGCGCGAGCGGGCTCGCTCACCAATGTACCCGCTGGCTGGAGTTAGCCGTCTCCCTTCGACGACGGCGGTCCGCGGAGTCGTATATGAGCGGGGGTTCTCTAAAAGGTTTACGACCCTCGCGACCCAGAGCGTGGCTGGCCTGGCCATCCCACGCGTCGCGACGTCGCGGTCTACGAACGAGCGCGCTAGCGAGTCTCGCACAACCAAGCAAATACATAAATCCTCCGTCCCATCCTGTCACGGAAACCCGTGACTGCCGTATCTCAGTATCCGTGGCTCTCGCAGTATTACGCGTATACGTGTATACATATACATATATATATATATACGCAGCGTTATGATATATACATATACTCGAGTGCGATCCGTCGAACGAGCGAGAAACAAAAAAAAAATTATTATACCAGTTTGTACGACAATCTAGAGGAACCGTTGCGTTCCCGACGATTCGTTCACCAGAACGATTACCATAATCATTTTTCGAATCAATTTTTTTTTTATTAATGATCCTACATTGGCGTAATTTCGTATGATAAATGCCAAACATATTTTTAATTCTGAAGCGACAATTGTGTTTCCCAAGTTCGTGAAATTCTAGATGGACTCGGCTACGGCCTTCTACTGAACAACTTAGATTCACGTGTCTGGAGTAATGACAAAGAGGACATGTTTAATGCTCATTCAAATTACCTACACTGTCGGGACCTACCGCAACACCAGAACACTTGCTCGATTCAATTAGCTATACCTAGATCGTCAGACGGCCTCGCGGTTGCATAACTAATGGTTCCCGAAGCATCACAAGTAATTAGAATCATAGAGCAAATAGGAGTAACGAGCAATTTCACTTGTAACATTATTTTTAATAGTAACACATACAAAATTGATCTGAACCAAGTGTGTACCTTATGCAACAGAAATGAATTGGAAACGTTGCGGCATTTTATGCTGGTCTGCTCAATAATATTCGCCGACATAAGAGATCGCTACCTAAGAAGCTTCATCACTGGTAACGAAGAAGTAGATCTGATAAATATTTTATGCGCCTACATACTCGACAAAGCAGCGCTTAAGAAAATATTTTTTATGTTATAAATAGTTGTATGTTAAGAGCCTTTATACACAACGTTTGACACAAAGAAACAACTTTTAATTTTCCTTGACGAGACAAAAAGAAAATAGTTATTTGTATGGCAAGGGCGTAGATAAGGAGTTCTTGATGAGTGCGGCATTCATGCGTGTCACGAATCCCCTTTTTATGCCCATGTAATTCACATAATTTTTCCTAACAAATTGACGAAAATCACACTTTTCGTTTTTGGGACGTGTGCGCAGAAAGGCTTTTTCTCGTGCTTTACTAGAGCGGGAAAAAGACCACATTACGTTTGTACGCATGCGCAGGATTTTTCTCGCCCGCAATGCGAAAAAGTGCCTTTCAGCGCACGCTTGACATGAACGGAAAGCGTAATTTTACGTGCATGTGTTAGGAAATAGTAATTTACGATACTAGTGCGATAACATTTTTTCTGACGCGTGTGACTTTGCTGCAATCTCACGAAAAAAAAAAAGTTTTTTTACACAAGTATCGTTCGAAATTTTACTTCGCAAGGTATGAAAAGGGGGATTTTGCGCACGCGAAACATGCGTAAAACTGCCATTTTCGCACCGCGTGTAATAAAATCTTTTTTATGTGTAAACCCCTTCCCCTTGCGAGTGGGGATTTGTATCCCTGGAAAGTAACAATAAAGCATACATAAATACAATATCTAGAACAAAAAGATATACAATTAAGAAACATTCAATCTCTACGTTCATAACGGTTTCTTAAATCATCGCCTTAACATTTAAATTGTATACATTTATCCGTGTCGCTTCGGTTATCCCGCGTGCAGCAATTCGACGAGATTTTTTCTCGCGATTATTTCTTTCACCTTCGACCGCGGCCGTCGTCGAGACAACGACACGACGCCGTTTCTTTCACTCTTAACGCATCTCCGTATAACTGAAGTTCGCATCAGCTCGGCGACTCACTTCTCCGAGCGCGGTGGAGAGAAGAAAAAGGAAGAAAACAAATAAAAAATAAACAGACAGACAACGGATGGAGCCGGGGGCGAGTTCGTGTGCTCCGCTCGCGTTCACTGTCGCTGACTGGACGAGCGCGAAAAGCTCTCCTCTCTCTCCCCCGCCTCTTCCCTAGGCAACTCGTTCAACTCCTCGTATCTCCATCGCTATATATCCTTATACGTACATCGGTTATGTATGTACCCTATAGAATACCAGCGTAGGTACACGCACCGACGACGGTGAGGGATACGGACGAGCCGCCCGGGTCTTTTTTAATTAGCGCGACTCTGTGATCTGCGCCGAGCCCTTTCAAGCTGCTTTACCTTTTCGTCGTTCGCGGACCCCTGGCATCCCCATGACTTGGCTACAACCTCCTTCCTTACCCTCGCCCCCCCCCCCCCCCCACCCCTCTACTTGCGAAGGACTCGACGTGCATCTTCGACAATATTACCTTTGGCCCCCACCCGCTCAAAGATGTATATATATATATATATAGTATTTCCACTAGATTCTTTTTTCCCAACGTCGCGATTTTTCGTTGTCGCCAACCGAGCCCTCCCATCTTGCTTACCGACTTAGCCCTTTGCTTCACAGTGGATATTTTATCTTATTTACATTTTCTTATTTCCTCGCATCTCAAAGGAATTTTTCTAGCGGAGGGGCAGCTTTTGATAACTCGGATATTTTTTAGTGTTTGAGGAAGGAACACACCTTTTTCGGAATAATTTTCTGGTGTGAAAGTGAGCAGCATATTGTGATGAGAAAATTTTTGATAATTCAATTATTATATCGTAACTACAAATTGTATTTTGATTGACGAATCGAATGCTCATCTTTCAACTAATCAAATATCGAATACTTTTCCCGTTATCGTAACGGTAACGTCGAACTACCGGAAATCCCGCTCGTACAAGCAACCTCCGCTATCTTCGCCAACGAGCGTTCATAAAACCATAAACGCGTCCGCAAGGGCGGCTATCTGGTGTTCCATCTTTTGCTTAGTCGTTAACAGCACGCGGTGTTTTCTGTCCCCCTCGAGTCGCCACCCTCCGGCTCCCATCGTCGGGTTCACTCTTGGAACCGACTTTTAGTCGAGAAAAGAAAGTTAAGTATAACGTGAGACGCGCCGCTGTCTTCATACTTTTGCGGCGCGCTTTGACGAGAACACGACTAGAGGCATGCCCGGAGTGACCACATCGCTCTCTACCTCTTCCACCGTCAATCTATCCGAAAGTTTTCTTTTAACCGACGAGCTCTGCGTTTCAGTATTCTCCTATCTCCGGAGCTTTGGAGCAAGCTCTCGACACTCCAGCACACCATCTTGGGTAAACATCGTTTGTACGAGTTTACTAAACGTCGTCGACGGAGACCCATATCTCTTCGGTACCGGCATCAACGACCTCATTGAATCTTCCGGCGTGCGGGTGGGTATCTCGATCAAAAGTGCCACGCGTATGAATTTTCTCACAAGGGAGACGAGACTGATGTCCGCTGTCTATCGACCGTAGCATCCGCACTCTGTACGGTGAAAGCTCTCGATAATCCGCACTTAACGATCCCTAATAGGGAATTTTGAAACATTAGGATTGTAATGAAAGTTCAAATGGCGAAAGTTTTTCGTTACGTCCTATTGATGATAATTTATTAAAATTTCTTTTGATGATAAAACTTGGCCCCGTCAAATCGACGGAAAAATAAAAACAACTATATTTTCCATCGTCTTTCCCCGTGTCGATTAATTAATTCATGAGAGTGTCGTTTAATTGATTACTCAGAGAAGAAATGATTCTAGTTTGAAATGCTCGCAGGACATCGCATCGTCGTCTCTGGATGTCTTCGCAATCGATCAAAGACTCACCGCTCTGACCCCGTGTGGTTGTTAGATTTCCGTTGGGAATCCGGCTTGTTGGATGGGTCCTCGGAGCTCGTACCTCGATCCAAACGATCTCGGCGAATCCGGCTTCCTCTTCGTTGCCGGCGTTAGCTTCGTCGAAGACGCTCACAGATTCATTGCGCTCTCAAACAGCTCCAGCATCCTCTTCATCTCTTTGCTGTTGGAGAAGGACCGTGCGGAAGAAGAAGAAAAAAAAGTGAACGAGCACTCGTGTACGGCGATGATGAGCTACGACCGCGCAATGCATACGAAGGGAGCACACTCTGTTTGACCCACTTCAATATTCATGCGGTCCACCGACTACCGGAAAGAGATTTACCAACGAAATTAACTACAGCGTTGCTTTTCCGCCAATGACTTGGCAGGAGAGCAGTCGGAAAAGTGTACACCGAGTAACACGAAAAAGTCGGAATTCGTTCTCGAGAGACTGCTAATTAATTCCCCTTCTTCCTTTACTTTCTCGCTTTCGTTTGGTTCTTATTTTAGTTGAGTTATCGCGACGGTGTATCGTTCGACGGACGGCAGACGCGGTTTAAAACGAAAAGTTTTCCGGACTCCTCGGAGAGAAAGAAGGAAAAACAGAGCCGGCGTTTCGTATTCCAAAGCTCGAATGTTAGAGTTTACGTCCCAAAGGGTAAATTCATGTTTACTTTGCTCTACAAACTTTTTTCGCTAATTTCACTCTCGTCTCTGGTATTGCCGCAGAGAAATTGAGGTGCGCGCAGAGGGAAGCTATAATTTTTTTTCATCTTTTAATCGCGAATTCGTATGAGAAAATTTTATTCCGGAGAAATTGAAACTATGAATTTTTCCATCGTCTCGTAAAAGCAGTCGAGATCTTTTGAACTTGCACACGGTAAAAAAAAAAAAGTAATGATCAAAGGTCTTCTTCGATCACCCGTTAAAAAGTAATGTAGAGTACTGCGGACCGTGATGGAAGATACTCACATTTGTTCCGCCAATTTGTATATGGGACTCATAGACTTCGAAAGTTCCTCGCACTTCGCCATTAGCTGATACATCGATTTGATGTTGTGATCAACCGCGTCGCAAGTTTTGCACACGGCGTCCCGATATGTTTCCAGACAACCCACGGTCACCGCCGACGCCTGAAACACAAGGATATCGACGGAATTAATGTACACACTTACGAAAACCAATCTCGGAAGTGTACACCGAAAAAAAATGTTTAGCAATATCAAACTAAGCTGCGGTTGTGGGTGGCGAAGGAAATATTTGGTCGATTGAAAGAAATATTTAGTTGATTGAACGCATATTTAGTTGATTGAACGTATATTTAGTTGTTTGAACGCATATTTAGTTGTTTGACCTAATATTTAGTTGCTTGACCTAATATTTAGTTGCTTCAACGAATAGTTACTTGAATTGAAGAAACATTTTGTTCAATCGACCAAGCATTACCTTCGCTATCCGCAACCGCAGCTTAGTCGATACTTTTTTCGGTGCGAGAAAGTTATCTCGCCAATACTAACACCGTGCAAAATAGCGGCCAAGTTTTCGGTCAGCGAGTCTACCGAGGTGGCAATTTTTCGGGCTTCCATCTCGAGTTCGTTCAAGACGTTGTGATCGACAAGCGGTAACTGAGGTGTGAGGGCTTGCCTGTAGAGGCACGGGGTTGAGCTTCGGGAACCCGGAAACGATGGCGTATCGCCCTTTTTCGTAACTGGACTCGACAATTTGATCTTCGTCTCCAGATCCTCGGCAACGAAGAGAACCATGTCGCCTTCCTGCATCACCGTGCCCTCCAGCTGAAGGTAACCGAGAGCCTTTCGGTAACTCGGCAAATCGGGATCTTCCTCGTCGTCGGGACTCTCCTCGCTGCTCCTCAAGTTCAATCTGTCCGGTCTGTTTCCGACGCTGTCCATTTTGGAGAAACCCTCGTCGAACAATTTATCGCCGTCGAGCTCGGGCGACTCCACCAGCGATCTCAGCTCTGACATCGGCGGTGACGATTGCGAATCGAACGATATCTCGGAGTAGGAAGCCGTCATCTCGTGCAACTGTAAATTTCACCGGTCAGACATGAGGCTCGTTAAAAAATATTCCGCAACTAAGGGCGTGTGTCAGTTTCAAATTAATCTATAAAGGCTTTGTAAAATTTAAAACAGATTTAGTGTAGACTTTTGTAGTTTCCGAAACGAAGAAAAAAAAAAAAAAAAAACCATCCGCGGTCGGTAATAAAAGCCGTAACATTATTTTTTCGAGGTCGTTGAAACTTTGGACCCCAAAGGAAATAAGAGTGCACTGTAGAATTGATAGACGCAGTGGAATCCTATTTCCTCGAAAAAAATAGCGTTACAGTTTTTTATTACCAACTCGGGTAATAAAAACTCGGGTTCTCGGGCTGGCAGATAGATAGTGTCACAAGCCCTTGAGGGAAGGCTGAACATGCATGAGTGAGAGAGGGACAGAGTTAAAATTTTGAATCTATTTTTCGCCGAAACGATTGTGTAAAATGCAAAACTCATTGCGGAGTGCAGTGGATTAATAAAATGCGCAGTGTCTTTATTTTATAAAACCGTTTTGGAGAAAAATCATTACAAAATATTTTGAGGATATGTTGATCTTTAATTCCACCTTAAGAGCATGTGTGAAACACTACGGAGAGCGAGATAGATAGCATCAGTGTCGCTCTCGGCGGAGCGAGAGAGACACGCCGTGAACGTATTTCACATGCCATTAAGAGGAAACGAAAGTCACGTGACGGGGTCATGAGTGTGAGAGAGATAGTTGCAATTTTCAAATTAACAACTTCATTCAATGGTGTTAATTTTATTGTAACAAAAATGAATTGGCGCCGGATGCGAAATTACCGTGTGTATCCGGCTCGAATATCCGTTTTTCCACAAAAAAAAAAAAAAAAAAAATTAAACACCCTTGAGAAAAGTTCATTACAGTTTTTATTGCCGACCGCGATATTTCACTTCCCCTTGAGTGCATGTGAAAGACGCTCTAAGTGTGTCTCCCTCGCTCCACCGAGAGTGCCACTGGTGCTATCTCTCTCGCACTCCAATATCGTTTCACATGCTCTTGAGGGCATGTGGCACAGACTCAGTCGGTAACAGATCGCCTTCCCTATTTTCTCCAAAACGTCATTGATACGACGAGCAAAAGCAAATTAGATTTTCATACTTTTGTCTATCGGCTACAAAAACCTAATTTGATTTTGGTCGAAGCATCAACCATCACGGAGATAATAGGGAAAGCGATTTGTTACCATCGGAGCATTGTTAGTTGTGTGTGTCACATGCCCTTAAGGTGATGTGGTATAACCCTCTGCGGAGCTAGCACGCGCCAGATGGTAACAAAAACTGTGCTGCATGTCGTTTTGAGGCCGCAGACCGCCGAGGAAAAATACAATTTTCTTTTTCCTTAGCGGACTGTGGTCTTAAGGGCATGTGTCACACCAAAGAATATGGATAGCATAGAAGCGTACTTCCCATAGCCCACTTGAAGCCAAAAAGTTGGGGTTATGTCGACGAGCTTATCACCCCAGTGGTAAGATGTCGCTACAGTAGCGTGCGAGTGTGTATTGTACATGTGGCCACATGCACAATACGCACTCGCACGCTACTGTAGCGACATCTTACAACTGGGGTGATAAGCTCGTCGACATCATCCCAACTTTTTGGCTTCAAGTGGGCTATGGGAAGTACGCTTCTATGCTATCAATATTCTTTGGTCACACTATCGAGTGCGAGAGAGATGGCGACAGTAGCGCTCACGTCGGAGCGAGCGAGACACCCTCGGAGTGGTGTGACACATGCCATTAAAACAGCATTCCGTAGAGTTTTTGTTACCGACGGCGGCATTTCACATCACCGTAAAATCTTGTCCAATATCGAGTTCGGTAACAATAACTGTAATCAAATTTTCTCGTGGATTCTGGAATGTACGGTCGAAATAAAAGTCTCATAGAAAGCCGAGATTATATTCGGTTCCGATGAGACGTGTCTTTTGACCGTAAATGGCGATAACTACGCCAGAACAGTTGATTACAGTTTCCGATACCGACTGAGCCCGGATTGGACGGGGAGGGAGGTGTTTTGTATGGTCTCAAGGGCATGTGACACACACGTAACGATGCTCCGATGGTAACAAATAGCTTTTCCTATTTTCTCCGTGATGGTCGATGCTTCATACCAAAATCAAATTAAGTTTTTGTAGTCAATAGATATAAGTGTGAAAACCTAATTTGCTTTTGCTCGTCGTATCAATCGTTTTGGAGAAAATATGGAAGGTGATTTGTTACCGACTGAGTCTGTGCGATATTCCCTTGAGAGCATGTGAAAACACTGCCCTTCTCCGCACTTCCCATACCCAGTTGATAACAAAAACATGTAATAAACTTTTTTCACGGATGCTAGTCATGGTCACAACAAAAGTTTCATCAAAAGCTCAAAGGACACTTATCTTTTGACCTTAGATACCATCGTCCGTGAAAAAAGTTGACTACAGTTTTTATTACCGACTGTGGTTATTTCACCTGCTGGTAAGAGCATGCGCAACACCGCGGTCGGTGATTAAAACTGTGATAATCTTTTCTCACGGATTCTAGCATTCACGATCAGCAGAAAAATCTCATCGAGAGCCAAGGCGATATTCACTTTCGATGTGACTTTTCTTTTGACCGTACACGCCAGAACTCGCGAAGAAAATTGTGTACAGTTTTTGATTTCATACGATCATACGAACCGAAGGTGCGTTGAAACATGTACCGCGTGACACATGAGTTCGAGAGAGACACTTGCATTTTTGACTTGCATTTTTCGAATCAATACCGTGTAAAAATCGTTGACATTTGGGATAAAATCGAAGTATATCATGAGACGCGGTATTGAATTCTACATCAGCTAATACTTTGCTTTTTCTCAAAATGTCCATCTCTGAATGCCATTCATTACAGGTTTTTTTTACCTAACTGAATCTGTTTCACCTCGTCTTAAGAGCATGTGAAATACGGCATTCGGTAATAAAAACTAATAAACTTTTCTAAAACGGGCAGGTGCTTGCAATCGAAAGAAAAGTTTCCCCGAAGACCGGCGTAATATCCAGTAAAACTTTTCTTTTGACCGTAACTGTCGGGATCCGTGAAAAACTTTCAGATGCTGATTATAGTTTCTGGTACCGATCGAGCGCAGGTTAGGTTAAGTAGGCGATGTTTCACATAACATTAAAGGAACACTCCATACCGAGCCCCTGGGAGTGCGAGAGACAGCACTGCATTTTACAACAAAAAAAAAAAATATATATATATATATAAACCTGATTGTGAGTTTTAGTCAAATATTTGAATCATCGTAAATATCGAGGACCTTTCGGTATCTTTCGTGATTCACAAACGTTCCTAAACAAACACGACTGTTCTAATCGCTACAATAATTATTGGTACCGCGCCCATAAGCGTAAAGTGAAGATTGACACGAAACATATTTATACATAAAGTTAAGAACACAAGCAAAGGAATGAACTCAACAATGTTCATGAAAAACAAAACACAAAAATGAAACTGTCCACGACCCACGAACTTCTAACCTTACTCGATCTTCGTCGTAGTCAACGGCCGCATTGATTTTCTCATTGCGAAGTGATTGACCGACTCTGCCGGCCGACGTTTCGGCTGCCGTCTCCTCGGGCTCCATCGTTGTTTACGTTCGAAGTCTTTATTATTTTCCTTCGCCTTTCTATTCACGAGCAGCGAGCAAACCGCCCGCTCCCAGCAACGACTGACCCAGCCCGGAGCTACAGCTGATCCGACTGACAGCTGATTTTCGTCTGACAGTCAACCGACTCTCTTCACCAAAACGTAACACTCTCCCGCCTTCGACAATAACACCGAGGACGATACCTCGAGAACGCGTCTGTCCGAACTATCGCACGGAGACGATACCCGATCAAGTACAACGACAATTTCCCGCGAAAGTAGAGAATCAATTATTTCGTCGCTCCTAAGACGATTCGCGAGTGCGATCGTCCGTCCAGAGCGCAAGAACACCGGCCCCGCGATATATAGGTATGGGATACAAGTGATTTGACGTCCCCGTCCAACGGGACGGATATTGACGAAAATTCACGAGAACGTACGATGGAGAGCGAGAGAGCGGCAGACAGCGAGCCCAATCGAGAGCGGTGTGAGAGCGCACACCCCCGCAATCTCCTCCGTCGCGTTTTATCAATATTCGTGATCGTGCAAACACACGGTTGGTTCCTATATTAGTGCATAGGTTTGTATTCAACGTAGGCACACATTCCATAAGAGTCGCAGCACAATAAGGAAAGCAATAAAACATAAGGAAAAAAATAAGGTTACGCTCGCGAAATGTTGGGCTCGAAGAACTATTGGCGAATCTGACGTTTGGTCATCGCATCGGGACGTCCAGCGAGAGCGGTGTTTAGGAAAAATCATAAATCGCTTCGAGGCGAGCCCGACGAGCCGCTCGCCCGCTACAAACTTCAATACGATATTGACAATTAAAAGTAAGTTCGTCGGCCGAAACGAGAGAAAATAAAATGTATACGCACGTCAGCAATATCGCAGCCTTGTCGAACTTCGATGTCAACGATTATTTACATCGCCTTCGGATAAATTTACACGCTTGCTTGGCGTGAAGACATTTTTTTTCTTTTTTTTTTTTTTCTTCGTCACCTTCGTCGACGTCGACGAAATAGCCGTCACATTCCGAAAGAGAGAAAGCAGGCATGGCCAACGAATGACAGTCGGCGAGAGGAGAGTCGCAGAGGTGATTCAAGAGGATATTTTGATATTACTATGTCAACCGACATAGGGCAGGACAAATATGCCAGTTCCAATGGCAACGGGCAGACGCAGGTGTCCGGCGTTCCGCCGCCTGCGACTACCAGAGGCGGCCTCAGGGTATACAAGATAGTAGTACTCGGCGACGGAGGAGTCGGAAAGTCAGGTACGATTTCAATTTGTCAGAACAATTTTTATCGGCGAGTAATTTTTTTTTTTAATTTTGAACGACTGATGATTTTTTATTTATCATTCACAGCCGTAACTCTCCAGTTTGTCAGCCATAGCTTCCTGGAATATCACGACCCGACTATAGGCGAGTTGGATTTTTTTTTTTATGTACAAACGACGATTATCGAGAGCTCTGCTGCTGCGCAGTTTATAGAAATTTATTGGTAATTGTGGAAAGCTAGCTTAAAGCATTGAACATAAAATTTATTTGATCATAGTTTACCGGTGGATGCAGAGAAGTTGAATCAATTTAAAAGTAAAATCGATACATGCGTTTTTACGGTGTTTATAAATCAATCTACGATTGGCAAAATGCATAATCAAGTGCTGGACTACTGTACAGTCGATTGAAATGTGATCGATAATCTCTACAACTTGAGTAAAACATTTCTTTAAGATTAATTTTTGTCACAAGTCAATGTACGATTATCGAGAGCTTGGTTTCTGTGCTGTAGATTGAAATTTATTGGACAATCTGCAAAACTTGTGTAAAGCATATCGAAAAAAGTTATTTTGTTCGTAATTTAATCTAGCATTGTCAAACTACGTTTATCGAGAACTTGGCTGTTGCACTGTCGATTGAAATTTATTGGAAAATCTGCAAAGCTGACGTAGAGCATTTTTTTTAAATTTGTTTTGTTCATAATTCAATCAGGCTGATGTAACAAACTTTGTACTTTACAAAACAGAGGATTCTTATCAGCAACAGGCGGTCATTGACGGGGAAGCAGCCCTACTAGATATTTTGGATACAGCCGGTCAGGTGAGTGACTTGCCTAAAAAATTATTCGCAAGTGTTTTCGCGTTCTTGAGACTTTTTACCGATCGATTTTCTCTACAGGTTGAATTTACGGCGATGCGCGACCAGTACATGAGATGCGGCGAGGGTTTCATGATCTGTTACTCGGTAACGGACAGGCACAGTTTCCAGGAAGCTCTGGAGTACAGAAAATTGATATCGCGCGTACGCGCCAACGAGGATATACCTCTGGTGCTCGTGGGTAACAAATTCGATCTTCAGCCGCGTCGCAAAGTAACGACGGAAGAGGGCAAAGCACTGGCCGATCAATTGGGGTGCCCGTTTTACGAGACGTCGGCGGCGCTCCGACAATTCATCGACGACGCATTTTATTCCATAGTAAGACAGATCCGTGCGAAGGAACGTTCGCGGGACACGGTTCGTAAGCACAGTCGCTGGTGGCGTCTCAGATCGATATTCGCTTTTATCTTTCGTCGAAAGCAAAGGCACAACTCTCATTACTCGCCGTAGACGTGCACCCCGTTGTCGATGTCCCACGAAGAAAACAACACAACAACAAAAAATGCAAGAATATTGCTTTTCCATATATATTTTTAATAACGAGCTATCCCGGCCGCAAGGTGTGTTGAATACACTCGCGGTAATATCCCAAAGAAAAAAAAAAATCTTTCACGACGGCAATAATTTTTATGAACTAACGAATATTTTTTATTCCCACTGTGTATGGTCGCGTTGGGGGGGGGGGGGGGGGGGGGGAAATGCGGGTAATTTTCCCCGGATTTATTACGCCGCAGTTGTAAACGAGCATCGATCCGCGTCGCATCCTCGTTCTCGCAACTTTTTACATGGTCATTATGGCACAAATGAAGACACGCCGCATTTACGTGTATAAGAAACGAGTAGCTTACACATGATAAATAATTGAAGAAAATATGCACACGGGTATGAACGGAACGATTTCTCTTCTGAAAGTTTTAATTTAGCACAGATCGCGACTCTACAAGAGTAACTGTACACAGATTTCGTTTAGATACCCAATTCAGTGAAAAGAAAGGGCACACGGTTGTGAATTTAATTTTTTTCCGTATCAGGTGGATCGTATTAAGACCCGAAAAAACGACTAGAAATTGAACAAAAAATTAAATTTCTATTTTTTTCTCAATATTATTTTCTGTCTGATTGATGACCACGATAATTTTTATTTTCATTAAAACGTTAAGTATTTTAATCAAAAAGTCTATGTACAATCGATTCTATAGGTCTGTGCGAAATTGGGTCTTGCAGATTAAGATCGTGCCGTATAAACGATCATCGCCGCAACGAATTGCACATTGAAGGGGTTAACAAAATAAAAGAGAATGCAAAAGTCGGCCTTCTTCGAAAATATCGAAGATTCACGCTTAAAGCCTTAGTCAGCCAGGGCAACACGGTCTTTACACATCACGATGGGTACAATTTGAATGCCTGATAATCAGTTATACCGAAGGATATTCCACGGATGCTTGGATAATAAACATTTAATATACATGGCGTATAGACTAAATAGTCGTGCACGGCAACGGCACTAACTTGTGTAACGAAATGCATTTTTTCTTTTTTTCCTTCATATATATATATATATACACATGATATGTGTATACAATTTTATTTTTTTTTATCACGAAATGCAAATATGATGTGTGTCTAGTCGTTACTTAATGTTTGCTAGTCAAATTTTACAATTTCCGTTAGAAGAGAAAATGAAAACGAATTAATTTATTACGCATAGAGTATTAATGTTGAAATGTTATTTCTTTTAAACGCTGAGCTCGAAGCACTTTTGTTATCTTGACCAACACCGTCGCGTGTTCAGCTATTCGAACGACGGAATTGGGCATTTTAACAACCGTGCAAGAATCTATAATCCTCCGTCGCATTTTAAGTTTTAATTATATATTCTACGCTGTATTTTACTGTACGCGCTGTTATAGGTACGAATGTGTTACCTATGTATATGTTATGTGTAGTCGAAATGGTCGGCTATCTGTGTGAAGCATAATGATGGAACTTGGGTTCTTCCGATATTAACGCAGCTATATACCCGAAATGGTCCAATACCGTAAGCGATTGGATCGCTGAAAAAACCTTCCTCGTGAAAAAAAACGAAAATTAAAACGAACAAACTGACAAACAGCAGTATTAATCCCGAAGACGATTGCCGATAGTTATAGTTGTCGCATTTAGCGTCGTCGTTAATGAGAAGAAATATTCTCGCAAAACACAAACGAAAACACTCCACACAGTTTGTACGACAATTATACACGTAGAGGCGTTGTTTTAGGCTTACGACGAGATAAAGTAGAAATTAACGATCATACTGTATGATGACAATACAAAATCCGTTAAAAAAGTGGAGGACGAAATAATTACTTTTCCGAGCCATTGTTCCAATTTTTTTTTGTCGATTGATTAAAGACGATCTTTTTTCGAACATTTCAACCCCGTCGAGACGAAAGAAATTGCGAAAAATAATTATAATCAAGAAATTTGTTTATTCAACTGATATAAATCATATGGCATAGTAAAAAATAGTGAATCACATTCACCATTTTACTCCCCTATTTGTCCATCACAACAATAGCGTATTAGTAAATCATCGGCGCTTCCGTTAGTCGAATCAGCCGCTGATGATTGCATTAACATTATCAATTACATAATGTCGAAGCATCGTCGAGATGACTTCACGTCATCGATTCCAATGGAAATAAGCTAAGAGAATTTTTCGTTGAGCTGGAAGCTACATCAGATCACTGGTCACTGCTGTTCTCCTTCGGTTTGCTCGTCTAACGCCGAGCCATCCTGATCAGCGAATCGATTATCGACCCCACTCGCGTTCACGCCAACTGTATTAAAAAAAAAAAAAAGAAATCATGTTCATCTCTTGCGGCAACGTTCCTCCACCCCAGTAATGAATTATCGATCGATGGTTGCGGAAATACAATTTTCGACTTTTATATTACGTTAAGAGTAGAGTCGCCTTTTTCGAAATTTTTGACTTTTCAGTTTTTGCATTTTCGTGGTGTTTATAGTCTTGAGAATAATCTCTCCAAAAATTATTAGCGTATTCACAAAATTGTTGGAATCATCGAAGTTTAAAGAAGCCTCACAATTAAACGTGACAATAAGCGCATCGACCGTGCTAATAGAAAATCGGCAATCGGCTTTCATCAACAAGCAAAAAATGTGCAACGAGATGCCAGCAACACTGAATATGAGTTCCACCTGGAACAATAGACATTCGTGCCTGGGTGTTCTTCTTCATATCATTAGGACAGTCGAAATCGTGGTCCAGGTCGGAAAGCAAGAGTCCTACAGTGCAGCTTGAACTGCTTTAAGGATTTAATATTATGTGACAAAAAAATGCCCGCATTATTTGATAATATCAATAGAAATATTCACTCAGTTTCGTAGCAATAAATACAAAAATATCTATTAAACGAATTCCTGATAATACACCTGAAAACGCCCGAAAAAAGGTGACTCGACCCTTAATCTCGTGGTTTTTTTTGTCCACAGTATGAGTAACTTGTGGCCGATTAATTGATTTTCAACTATTTACCAGTATTATCGTCATATTGAATTTCCTTCGCGTTGACGTCGTTCGCCGAAGTGTCTTGCCCAACGGTATTCGGTGGCGATGCTGAAAGTCACATTTAATCTTAATTATCGGTAACAGACACAATGAAAGAAAAATAATGTTTCTGGAAAGAACAAAAAAAATTCTTTATATTGTTATTTTACATTTATACAATATTAAGGGACGCATTAGTTAGATTAGTTTCGAAAGACACTTTAGCGTTAATAACAGCTTTCCTCGTGTGACCTCTGACTTGTATAGCTTCAGGCCGAACAGTCGATCGGATTCTGAAAGGATCGTTAACAGAGAAAGTTCCGATTACAGAACACTGCCTTTTGATCTTTTGTGAGAACATTTTTTTAGCAGGAAACAACGAATGAATAGCGAAGGAGAAACAACAAAAGCTATGAATGAATCACCGATGCATACGTGTGCTGAAGAAACAAATCGGATTTCAGTACCGAGTACGAAAAAGGACGTGAGAAAGATTTACTTCGTTCCTTCAAACGAAAGCGTGGAGTGGGAAAGTTTGAGAGATGCAGTCCGGTCCCCAAAAGCTAGTCCAACACGACGATCGAAACGTGTGTCCGAAATCCGTAAGTTTTCTCGCTCGAGCGAGCGATCTACAGATTATCGCTCGATAAAAGTCTTCGATTCTTCCTCATAGAACGTCTACCTCTACCGTTCAGCATTGTAACCGATAGGCGGGGAGCTTGATGAGTAACGCCGGGCGGGTCTCGTGGAAGTATCGGAAGTCCATGGTACTTCATACCCCGTTGACCGGATACGGATATTCTGACCGATGAATCAGCGACCGGGCCCAACTGTGACTTGTCTATGGGACCTCGTGTTACTAAGCAGAAGCAGAAATGCCAACATTTTTTTCTTTTCATCCCAGATCGAAATTTATCGTTTCGCGATTTTGTGCCGTTCCAACCCTAGCAGGTCAAAGACCATTAAAAACGACCGCGAAACGACTTGAAAAATGACCGGTCCTTTTGTGCCGTTTTGGCGAACACCGTGCGACCAAAACAACGACCAGTTTTTAGTTTCGGCTTGGTCGTATTTTCTTTAACGACCCAAAAAAACGACCAAAACACGACTGATACAAGTTGCAGCAGACGTTACCTCGGTCGTTTTTGGATCGTTAAAGGAAAAGACGACCAAATCTAAACGGACAAAATGCTCGTTTTATTGGTTGTTTTACGGTCGTCAAAACAACCAATAAAATGACCGGTTGTTTTTTTGGTCGTATGGTGGTCGCTTGACTTGCTAGGGAAGTGAAAAAACAAAAAAAAAAAGTTCTATCCTCGCGTTCTCTATAGATTTATAGCGCGCAATAATATTAATATTGATAGAAGATCAACGTGCAGTTGCGATAAGAGTTCGCGCGTTAATTTCGTTGCCACGACGCTATTTGGGTCAATGAATCTTCAACAAAAAAAGAAAAAAAAAATCAAAAAAGTTCATGAAGAACAAAAAAATGATAACTCACATTGCGGCTGCGCGTCGTCCGCCTTTACTTTCTGAGCGTTGATAGAGAGCTTCAGTTTCTCAATGTCGCTCAGAGCCTACGAGATGCAATTGAAGTATCAGCATAATGAAAAATTAATTAAAAACAATATCCCCACAAACTCTCGACGCTCGACCCACCGTCTCCAGATCCTGCTTCAATTTTTCATTCTCCTCTTTCTTGACGTCGAGCTGAGTGGACATTGCGTCTTTCTCAAGCCTGAGAGTATCCAGCGTCGCGCTTCTTGTCGCGTCCAACTTATTCAACGAATCCAACTCGCTCTTGCATATGGTCACGGATTCGTTCAGATCTCCATTCTGCTTCTTCAGCTCGTTCTGCTGTTGTAGCCGTACGTGCAGCGAACCGACTTCGTCCTCCAGGTGCTTGTACCGCTGCTCCACGTTCTCTCTCAGCGTCACGCATTGATCCCTCTCCTCCGCGCTGCAAAAAAGAATATGCATGAAAAACGACGCTTCTCGAGTACAAAGTTGCATCCGCAGATTTTTTTGCCGCTACCTGATTTTCAGCTGTTCGTTCGCCTCGTACAACTGGCGCAACAATTCGAGATTCTCGGTGGAGAGACTCCACCAGTTACAGACCAGCAGTAAACAAGCAATGAGCAATCCTCCGACGAAGAGCGGCGGACAACGTCCGCCGCCCACTCTCATACCGTCCAGGCCCATGATCGGGTGATTTGTTTTTTTTTTTTTTTCACCCTGTACTACGTTACGCACGAGCAAAGCTTTTTTCGTCTTGACATCAAATTTGTTACTTATCCTAACGTTGCGACGTTCCTGTCGCGCTCATAACGTTTTATGTTGCCGGAAATGGAGAGTGTTTATTCGTTCGCTATCGTGGAACCGTGCCGCATTCGCTCTATCTATATCTACGTCCGGTGTCCACGAGTAACCTGCAAGTGTAATATCGATGAAATTTCTTCAAGATGTTTGTACTTCGTCGCGGAACGAATGACTTTCGAGCCACGTTCGCTAGTCGATGGGAAGAATCACTTTATTCTCGTAATTACTTTTATTTGAGGTCCTGTCAAAAGTCTTTTTTTTGTCAACGTCACAACAGCACCGAGTATACACAATCTGGCGTTTACATGCCTTGCGCCGTTGAACGACGGCGGACTGTGACGCTATTACACGTTTCATTGGCTGATGCGAGATATGCAGATATGCAATATTAACGCATCGTCACATCCGTGCTTGTTAAACCATTCGGTACAATCTAAGATTGTCTTACAATGAACTATGGTGAATGCAACGATAATACTAACAGCACACAATGAGTCAATCGGGAGTTTAAAAACCGGTTGGATTCTCATCTTCATTCGCGTGAACGCAACGTCTGAAAGGGGAATAAACAGGATCTTCTTTTTGCCTATAAATAAATACATGAATATTAACAATACGTCGAACAGTTTTTTCCACGTACTTCTCCGTTTAGATACTTTTCATGGAGCGACATGAATTTTCACCATTCACGAGCATACAAAATAGGACAAGCTAAATAATAATAAGTAAAAAATAAAATTTCGTATTGTTTGATTGGCTAGTTTCTTTACTAAATCCATAACGACAGTTCGCTCAATCAATCGACACAAACGATACTTTTATAAAATCGACAACTTTGGTGCTCAAGTTTATTCTAGTTTTCTTTATCGTTAAAAATAAAAAATACATCTAGTACAAAAACGACTTATACGTTGGTAACTATATAGTCAACTGATAAAACTATTGACCATATCATAACTATACGGTGACAAAAAATTATAAAAGTTTAGACTGTTACAAAATATTTTCTTTCGTGTTTCGAGCACGATATCCCAAAGGTATTATTATTTGCATTGTTCACAGTAACAATATCCGAGCGGACAATTGTTGCTCGCGAATTGTAGACAATTTTTAAATGTCTTCTGTTTCGCGCCGACGCAGCGTTGCCAAGGAGAACGGAATACGTTGGCAGCACGGACGGTACGTGGTTTCACATCGTTCGGAATCCCAGAGTTCTACGGTGTGCGCGATAACACCCTCGGGAATCCTGGTCAAGTCATACTCACAGAATCACCGAATGCACCGGCATTCAATTCTCATCGCTACGTCTTTGCACGCAGCCGCACTGATTGATCCATGAAGGTAATCGATAGCTGACGACGACAAACTACGCAGTGCAAAACGTTATCCGAATCATGGCAACAGCTACCGATGACCTCGAGGTAATATTCGATCGTTCATTTGTTTACTATATACTAGCATCAACGCGCTCGCTTCGCTCGCGCTTATTTCATTTCTTTTACGTTAGGTGTGCCGACCTTACTAAAGAACGGACAATCCCTGTTGGATACGAAAACTGGCTTCACGATTTCGATTATTTCGATAATCGAGTGTCATGTCTTTTTTTAAGAGGGGATACAGTTTCGTAATTATTTGATGATTCGCGATGCCTTTCGAAAAAAAAAAAAATCATTCACGTAGGCTAGATCGACCAGTGAATGGGCAGTTCAGCGGACGAAAAAGTCAGTGAATAAACGTTTTTTTTATGCACATGCTATTATGGAAAGTGTTCATTCACTGGCTGGTTTACCCTAACATTGTCAAGTAGTCGAGCCTCTTCTATTCAAACCGGCCAAACTACTATGACACGATTTCGTTCAACCGTTACATTCTCTTGGCTAGACGTGAAAATTCACTATTAGATTGTGCTTGCATTTTCTCATTAATCGCATATCCAATGGAAAAAATGTCTCTTTCATTTTGAATAGGTAAAGCTGCTACGCATAGCGACGGAGTGCCAACAAAATTATTACGAAATCTTAAGCGACTGGAATCGCTACGAGAGTAACGAACATGATTATCTGAAAGATTTCATCGGCTATGCGCTCGTCGGGCCTCCCAATTACACACCTGAGAATGGCGACGAAGGCAACAACTCTCACTTTTCTTACGATAAGAAACAATCCGAGGCAATTAATTTGGTGTTCAACAAGGTTATCAAGTACGGACAAGGCAATAATTCCGATGGTATCGTTCTCTGTGGCATTGTGTACAATGTGATATACAACAAGGAGCAGCCTCTGAATGCCAAGAATGGGAAGAAAAAGGAGAAAAAGGAGAAAAAAAAATTGCAAGATGGGCCAGAAAAAAATTCGAAAAATGAGCCAGAAAAAGAATTGAAAAATGAGACAAAACCAATTGAAGACGAAGCTCTCAAATCCGAGCCACAGGTATATCCTGTGCCCGTGTTCAAAGTGCGAAGCTATCGATGTGCCAAAATGACAAATGAAAGCAAGGTCGCGAAAGATTCGGCCGCCAAGAATATTTACTATATTGACAATGTCGGAAGGGTGTACGACGGATTTTTGAAGTACTTGCAGAACAACAAACTGCCGCAGTGTACCATGGTAGTGCCCAAAGACGGCAGATATCAGGCTGATCCCGTGTCGCCAAAGAACACAGATTTTGAAAAACAGAACATCGATGAGTTCATCAGCAGAGTGTGGATAGATGTTCACCAGTCGCCAGCCAGTAACGTAGCGTCGAAAGTGCTGCTGGGAGGGGACATCGCGAGCACCGTCGTCACATTGGCGAGTATGGGCGTCGGAATCACTGCCATGGTCACTCCTATTGGAGCTGGAATCGCTGCTGCGAGTATGTACAATGTTTTAATACACATTCAGATTAATTTATTTATTATAAAAAAGGTATAATTATTAAACATTTTGTAATTATTAAAACATTATATATATGAGGCATTCTTTATCAGCAAATCGGCCAGTTCGGAGTACTACTGGAGAGGGGTTTCTGTGATTTTTTAAAGATTTTTAAAGTGCACCCTTCAGGATTTACGTTTTTTTTTTAATATCAGTATATCAGAAAATATTGGTCACTCAAAGAATTCTTAGGAACATTAACTTTTTCATTTTTCACCGACTTTCGAATGATGTTAGAATCATAATTTTCCCAATACGGGAAAGGCCATGTTTCGTGAAACAAAAATTAAAATAATTTTTTTCTACTAAAAGCACACCTTCGCTTCTGGTCTCAATTTTACAGGATATTTAGCATTGTATGAAGACTCTGAGAAAAAATCACAAAGTGGTACCTGTGATTCTGACGTACTCAAAAAAATAAACAAATAAGAAATTAAAAAAAGAACACCTCTAAAAAAAAACCTCTACTTCAAAACAAGTTTCCCAACGATGTGAATCAAATTTACGGACTATGGGCGAACTTCTTTCAGTTATCTAAATAATAGTTGAGTTTATACGAACTTATATGAATTGAATTGTAAAATTTTTTTAGCACGTAAGAATTGCAGGTACCACTTTGGGAATTTTTTTTTAGTATCTTCATACAATGCTAAATATCGTGTAAAATTGGAACCAGAATCGAAGGTGTGCTTTTGATAGAAAAAAATTATTTTAACATTTTTTTTACGAAAAATAAATTTCTCGGTATCGGGAAAATTATGACTAACATCATTCGAAAGTTGATGAAAAATAAAAAAGTCAATGTTCGTACGTATTTTATGAGTGACCAATATTTTCTGGGATATACTGATATTTACAAAAAGTGTAAATTCTAAAGGGCGCATTTTAAAAACCTAAAAACATCACAAAAGCCCCTCTCAAATCGTACTGCAAATTGGCAAATTTTAAAAAACATCTGCGAGGTCGACCGAAAAAAGTGGCTCAGTTGATAAAGAATACCTCATATAAAAAAATATGTATATTTAAATTTTTTGGATTCATATTCAGATTGATTGAATATTCATTATTTCACGATCACTTTCGTATGTTATTTGCTTACATCTATTTATTGCTGATTTAATTATTTGATGTGTAAATCTCTACAAATTTGTCTAAAAATTAGGTAAACAAAAAAATGTAAACAAGTTATTCATATATTTTGTTCGGCGCAGGTGCCGTGGGAGCGGGTGTGAGCGGTTTCTGGTCCGTGGGCAGAAGCGCCCAGCAATTGGCGGACCGCGGCCAGCACGGTGAATCGATCAACGTAACGGACAGAGAGGCGCTGGGAGCATGGATCGGAATAGCTGGTGGTACATTGGGTATGGCTGCAACAGGTGGTCAAATGCTTCTCGCTCGGGCCGTGCGTACGGGAACGACGGTAGGCAGAGCCGCGATGGTGGCTCACGATGCCGTACTAATAGGAAATTTGATCGTCAACGGTGTCGGCGTTGGTTATAAAAGCTGGGACATGCTGCTGACTTACAAGGAGAGCGGAGAGGTGTCGATGTCGGATGTATTCTTCCTGACAACGCATATTTTCTTCTTCTGCAATTCGGTCGTCAACGTTCGGCTGGCCCAGAACTTCATCGAAACGTCTCAGGGACAATTGCTGAAGGACTACGAGGACAGTCTGCGAAGCAACAGGCATCGCAAGGAGTTTCAACGGATTGCGAGAAACACGCGAAGCGCGGGAACGAACGATGTGTCTAGCAACGAGGAGATTATCCGCGGTATCAACAAGATCGCTAACAAGGACGAATTTTTCCAAGCTCTGGTAAGAAACCGCAAGGCTTTCAGCGCCGCGGGCGCGAAAGCATCGTTCGCCGATGGCAAAGTCACCGTAAACTCGGTAATGACGATCGATCCTATCGAGTTTGCGAATTTACCAAAGGAAATGCGCGTCGATATTGTCAAAGCCGTCAGCCCGGTTCAGCCGTCGAGCTCCGCACCGGTCACGCCGGGCAACTTTAAGAATGAAGTTTCGTGGAAGAACTTCGATGCAAGTAACAAAAACGCTCTCAAGGATTTTTGTTCGCGGCACTCGAGCGCGATGCTACAAACAGCCTGCATCAAAGTCGGCGATTTTGAGAACGTACTGTCCGATCTTCATAACGTTAAAAATTCGACCGAAATTTTTCTCAAGTTGCTCGACATTGGATACAAGATACTTCAGGCAATGCCGCGCGAAGAGACGACGATGGGAAATATTCTCTCGACTGTCGTACAATTTCTGTGGGACTACGTTAAGGGGAACTTGCGCTACGGGAATCCGGGTATAAGGCTGGAAGATCCATCGGCGCAAGTTATTTTGGACAGGCTCATCGTCGAGCTTTTTTCCCGCGTTGAAAAACAGATCGAAGTTTGGGTACAAGCTTTCCGGGAATGGTTGGAGAATCAATTTCGTTATTCGATCGGCGGATTTTAACTATGACAAGAGACTGGAATAAGTGCCGCGATAAGTATAATCATACCAACGAAGCACAAACACCAATAGCAGAATTTAATAGTTAACTCATACGCTTTACTAAGTATATAATTTTTTTAACGCACGATTCGTTCACGACGTTTCGGATAATAATATCCTGAGGTGCCTTAGAGTTGTGATGGCGACAAGCCCAATGAGCCAAAGGTTTCTTTGTGTAAACGTATCAGAATTCAGTACTGAATAATGTAGAAGCTTATACAAGCTTATCTATTTTGTAGGGATCTTGTTTAGGCAAGTAGAAATCTAAAAAAAATTTCTATTTATAAATTTAATTTAAAAAAACGTACAAACGCAAAAACTGTTGTTTCAGTTAGTAACCTTTTTTTAGAACAGTTTTAGAATGAATTGAGGGTGTTTCGTAATTGTTGACAAATGAAGGTGTTTTCTCAATGACCCAGGGTCGTACTGTGACCTGGCGGATCCCAGCTTTCGTCCCTGACGTTCCTTTGGCTAACGCCCGTTGGTGTCTTCTTTCGAGGGGTTTTTATTCTTCCCGCAGACGGTGGTGCTCTTCTTACCGGATCCGTTACTAGTCGGCGCACCTCTTCTCGTAAAGCATTTGAGTCGTTCGATGACAGCATTGTTCTTGGGCTTCGCGATTGCGACTCCTCCACTATCGTTCGGTTCTCGTCCATTTCGTCGTCTTCGCTGGCGTATGCAAAGTCTCGCCAATTGTGTGCTTAATAAAAATCGCACAAATGTTTTTCACACGGTGTAGGTCGATATTAATTTTCGATAGGGTCCTACCTGGTGTCTCCATCGATATCTCTGAACCATACTGGCGATCTCTACAACCGCAGCACGATGTGTCGTAGCCTGCGACGAATTAAACGAATAATAGATTTGCATACTCATCTTGTATTCCAACGATCATCGTTGAATTTTTCATTCTCTAGCGGTTTTCTGCTCGTAGGGCTGTTTAACGTACTTTCCGGTATCGAAGGGTCGTCCATCCTGTTTCAATATTATTTATCATCCAATGTCTCACATACCAAGGAAATATTTTCAGAAAGCTTTCAGTAATATTTTTTTATCCACTCAAATATTTTTTTGAACATTTCACCGAATTATGAAAGATTGCATCACCAATGCAAATTGCATGTACACACCCGCATAAACAGGGAACATTAGTAGAATCATTTCGGTGAAGCATGAAATAAAAAATGTTTCAAAACATTTTATCACTGTGTTTCAGAAAGATTTCAGATATTGAAAGATAAATGATGTTTCTAAAATATTTAAAACAATTTTGTTGGAATATTTTCATATAATATTTCAAAATATTATTTTCATATATTTCAAAAATATTTCGGATTTGAAAGATTAAAAATATTTCTGAAAGGATTCCAAATATTTCGTGCTATATGGGGTAATTATCGTTTGTGCTAAAGAATGTTCTTACACGTCCTCCAAATCCAGTATTTCATTCCAGTATCGAGTTTTCTCGTCGACACCAGGTTTCTCGGGCGTCGCTGCCTTCGAGCGCAAAATTGTTTTCTGCGACATCGCCTGCGAGGGCTGAGCTCCGCTTCCGGAAGCGTATCTGTCACCATGCCGTCCATAATCTCGTTCGGCTCGCCGACGGTAACCTTCGCCGTAAAATCGTTCGAGAACAATAAAAAAAAAACGCTGTCTCCAGCGTTAAGTATTCTCATAAAGTTCATACCGAGTCGCGAGTTTGGATTTTCGATGTAACGTTCCGAGAAGTTACGCTGGTCCGCATTCGCTCTGAAATTTCTCGAAGTCATCTTCCTAAATTTTTAACAACAGCTTTCATTCGAACGAACAAAAGATTATGTGAATCTCAAACACTTAAATAGCTCAAGTTACCGATGATCATTGACAAAGCGGCATCTTTCTTTTTTCACCCATGCGAAATTACCCGCTTTATCTGCGTCGAATGGCATTTTTCCACTTGCCAGTGCCGTCGCTTCGCCAATTTCTCTGTCCACGTCCATCCCTTCGTGAGTCCCAGGATACGATTCATCGTTATTGATATTACCGTTTCGCGATGTGCTTCGATTAGGCTGATTTCCTTGGGACGCATCTCGTCGGTCACGACGACCTGAGCTCGATATCGGGACACGTTAAATATACGACTTATCGCAAATCGACATGGAAGAAAAATAATTTAAATTAGTATTAACTTTACCCTGACAGCAGCTCGAAAGGGACGCGAGTCCTGTATCATCGCCTGAAACAAATAACGGTCTAGTGATTATCATTGTTTATTGCAATCTCTTGAGTAATTACTTTTTTTTTGTATGGGAACATTATCTTTTCTTTCAAACACATTTTTAATCAATATCCATTACAGTTTGGTGGCGAAGGAAGATTTAAAAAAAAATTATTGTTATCATTATAGTTTTTTGCTTCAATTTCATAGGTAATACAATGAAAATTACTTTTTCATTGTATGGGGTATTATTTTCTTCCAAACACATTTTTTTTCAATATCCATTGCAGTTCGACTGCGAATTAAGAATTTTAAAAAATTTAATAACAACCCAGTAAGAAAGCCGTGCCGTAACATCCGGCATGCCGTGCCGGCCCAATGCAGACATGTATGTCCGCATGTGACGATATTGTGATGGCACGGCGTTTTGATACCAGAAGTCTGCTTGCATAGTTCCAGCTCGCTGTAAAGCTCCACGGCGAACTGTAACCGAGCAAGCAGATTTCTGGTATCAAAACGCCTTGCCGTCACAATATCGTCACATGCGGACATACATGTCTGCATTGTGCCGGCACGACATGCGTTCTCGTGCTAGTATCGAGTGGATCCCGTGCCGTCATTTTTCTTACTGGGAATCGTTCGACCGGATTAACAGAATATGACTTACTGCCTCCTCGAAGCGAAACGGAACCCACAGATTCGATCGGATCGGTAGGATAGTATTCTTCGTTTTCGCTCAGACAGCAACGATCGTAGTTTCCACGTCTGACCTCGTCCATGCAGTCCGAATCGATCTTCCTTGGAAGGCAAGTTCGCGATTCTGTAATACAATATTTCCTCTGTAAAATTTTATAAAATTAACTCATTTGGTTTTGTCGACAGATCGACGACCTCTCTCCGTGGCGTCTTGTCTAACATCCTCTTCGACTGGAACCGATCTAGACAATTAAAAATATGGGGATAAACGATATCGGGAAGTCATATAACGAGTGCAATTCTTAAGCAAAGGTAGCCGAGCCTTTCCAACTTCATTCGGTCAGGTCGTTTTCCGACAAAAATGTGTGGCAAATTTTCTTAATTTTCTTTTTTTTTCTTTTAGGGTTTCGTTCTACCGTTTACCGAAGAAACATTCAAATCGATACACTCCGTGCACTCACGCGCATGGCGGCATGTCGAGTCTCGCTTCGACTTGTCTTCTTCTCGACGATATAGCGCAAGCGGAATCTTTAGCTCCACTTCGTCCGCTTTTCGTGACCTTCGTCAGCTTCCTGTCGCGATACAGATGGAGTAATGCGTCCGCTTCGGAAAGATCAAGATCTCCGACGAGATGAGCTTCACAGTTCATGCGGAAGAATTTTTTTTTTAAGTTTAATTACGAAGTTTGCAGCGGAACTTCGAAATTCTAACATTAATTTATTTTTCGTGTTCGTATTTTTTGGAAGAGAGAATTCTAAAAAATGATCTAAATTCTCACGCGATTCGTCTATGAGCCGATCTATGTAGCGACTTCTGCCCCACGAAGGTCGCGTCTCCACACCCGCGATTTCGCTTCTCTGAGCTCTGAGAAAAATAAATCGCTCGATGGACAATTCGCTTTTGCATTTTGAAGCGAATTATGCGTGAAGATTCGTACTGGAAAATTTTTCTCAACGATTTCTCGCTGTGCCTTGTTTTCTCGTGAGTCTCTTTCGAAAATTCCTTGTTGCTTGGACCAGCCTCGGCTCGCGCTACAATAATCGTACTGCTGTTGCCCGTTTCATCCGTCGCTGTCTCGAAATTCTCAGTTTTCAAATCTTTCGTGGAATCGCGTTCTTTAGCTCCGGCGGAATCGTACATGGTTTTTAAAACGGGTGGCGAAGAAGCTTGCGCTTCGGAGATGGTGGCACTTCGAGGATTCCACCACTTCGTCACAGGCTCCGTCGATAGTGCATAATAACCGTGAATTCCGAAGTTCGGAATTTCCTGTACGGCGACGTACTCGCACATATCGCCGCCGATCGATGTTACTACACGGGGATGGCCACTAGAAATCGATCGCGATCGGGCCGAACTTCTGCGTCGACGTTTGACCAAAGGGATCATGTCTACTGCCTGTCGATAGAAAAATGCGCATGAAAACTGTGAAGGAAAAGACAACAACGATAGCCAGGGAAGATGAAAAATTGACGGTAGTATAATTTCGAATTTGATTTATCCTAAAGTGGAAGTTTCGGCATAAAAGCTTCGTGATGCTCCAAAATAATGCAATCATTTTTTTTTACAGCTACTCATATAGCACAAAATATATTGGAATCATGTTAGAAATATTTTCAATCTTTAAAATCTTACGAAATATTTCAAAAATATATGAAAATAATGTTTTGAAATCTTCTGTCAAAATAATTCAACGAAACGTTTCTTAAATATTTCAAAAACATACTTAATCTTTCGACACTTCTGAAATATAGTCCTAAAATATCTGGAAATATTTTTCATTTAATGTTTTACCGAAATATTTATACAAATGTCTCCGTGTTTATGCAGGTGTGTATGTGCAAATTAGATTAGTGATGCAATCGTTCACCTTTCGCTGAAATGTTAAAAAAATATATATATATTTTTTTAACATTTCACCGTAAGATTTATGAGCGGACAAAAAATATTTTCTAAAAAATTTTAAAACGTTTCACAAATATTTCTTAATATTCGTAAAATATTTTCGAATCCTATCAAAAATATTTCCGTGCTATGTGGGTATCGTTTATTCGATTTATCTCAAAGTGGAAGCTTTGGAATAAAAGCTTCGTGATCCTCGAAAATAATGTGATCATTTTTTTTTTTCAGTCATTATGCTGTTATGATTACTTTTCGTTGTCCTGATTGCAGAATGTCGTGCAAACTGCCCTGGGGTGGAGGTTTTTCGAAGATGCCGGTCAGCTGGTCACCCTGCATGACGAAGAGCAATAGCTTGAGAAATTCGACGTGAATATTCTCCGATTCGGGTTCCGATTCACGGGAACTAACGTCGCAAAGTTTCTTCAGCCAAAGAGCTGCCGTCGTGCGATCTGGCCCAGTTTTTTTTACACCAACGATCAAAGATTATTTATTGCTCATCATATAGCACAGCATAATCATTACCGGCTGTTGAGTGCGATAAAGTTGTTTTTTTACCTCTCGCATTGGGCAGGTTGAGAACCAGAGGTTTAGCGAGTTTTAAAAATAAATCGAAATCGTCCATCTCGCCAATGAGGTACCGAAAGATTTACTTCAATCGGTCTCTCAGTTTCCGCTTCTCAGTCACAGATCGAAGGCTTAAACTAACGTTGAGTCAGGCGACATCCGCAATGCCGGGCAAACGTCGTTTTTAGAATTTTTCATAAAAAAAAAATAATGGATCAATTGTATCGAAGAAATTTCTCAAGCCTTTGATGGATTTTCGACGATTCCGAAACTTGGACGCAGTGAATAGCGCATCACGCAAAGTGCGATGACCGTGCGAGGTCGTTCAGTCAAAGGGATAAAGGTCATAATGACAGAAAACTTGACCGGCGACAAAGGGGTTAGCAGCTAAATGGCAGAATGACAGTTGAAAGATTTTATTCCATGATCATTTGGTTTGATCATCAAAGGGACATTTTTGCCTGTTCCATGAGAGCTCAGGGTCAAACTTTGAAAGCAAAGCTTTCGGGGAATTGACAGTAATTTTGCATTCTAGCAGAGTGCTAAATACAATCTGCTGTAGGATCGCCATGTGAATCGTGTTTTAGTAAATTATTAAAATCACCGTAAAGTAGCGTAAACATATTGGGTGGCTTCCCTGCTTAAAGAATCCCATTGAACTCCATAGAACCCGATAGAATCCATTCAATTGGTCCGATTGACCGATAGCCCATTTATTGGAATGAATGGTGTTTTTTGTCCATCGAATCGGTTACAATGAGATTTTCTAAGCAGGGTTCTTGAATGCAGATTTCCTCAGCTATGCGGTCGTTTATTTGCAATCGTCCACCGCTAGTGGTTTTTTTTTTTTTTGTAATTAAAAAATCAACGGTGCATCAGATTTTTCCTGCGGGATACATTTCGTTCGTCTCGATAACAAAAGGACGTTTATCAGAGCAGATTTGTGTCAAAACTGAACCCCGAACCCCAGTCTGCGGAGCAGTCTGGAATATCTCATTATTATTGTTATCATCATTTATTTACAGAAAATAAGTTTTCACTTTTTTACATCTGCTGAAAGTGAAAATAGAAAAAAAAAATCAATTTTATTCTTAAATATATTCGTTAACTCTGCTTCGATTGCATCTGCCGGTAGGGCGTTCCACGCGTTCATTACCCTATTGCATAAGAGTGTGCTTCCGTGTGTTTTTATTGAAGGGCCTTTTCGCCAGCTTGCGTCGATGGTCTCGAAGGTTTGGGTTTCTCACCCGTCCGAATAGTTCGCCTGTATAGATTGCACACAGCGCCCGCTCAGTAGCTTATATAACTATACGAGGTCAACGCGTTTCCGACTGTTCTCGAGGGTCTCAGGTTCAGTGTCGTTTGGACGCTCCGCGTATTCTATCCGCGATGCCCTCCGTGCATTCTATGGCACGAAATATTTTTTAAAAACATTTTTGGAATATTTTCAATTTTTTAAATATTTTCAATCTTTCAAATATTACGAAATATTTCTGAAATATATGAAAATAATATTTTGAAATATTCTACCAAAGTATTATAACGAAACATTTTTTAAAAATTATTTCGGAAGTATTGTCAATATTTCAAATCCTATGAAATAATTACGAAATATACGGAAAGAACTTGATTTTTCAATACACCTGAAATGTTTCTGAAACGATGAAAACATATTTTGAAAGAATTTCTCGTGGGTTAGTCAGCATCCACTTGTCGGTCCATGGCTATAGCTCAGTTCTTGCTGAAGATCTGTGTGAGTGGGTTTCCGATATACACGGAGAAAAAAAAAAATTGTTGGGACATCAAGAATTTTGTTACCATAGCTGATTTACCTGGTTAACATGGAGACAACAAAATATTTTGCTGTGTCAACCAAATATTTTTGCTGCCACAACAAGAAATTATTAACGAACTACATTTTGTTAGAGAAACAGAACTATTTTTCTCCGTGTAAGAAAGTCTGTTTCTGGCCTGCTTATGCAATGTCGATACATCTCGAATATTTACATATTTAGCCGAACAGAGCAGAACTACATTGAATAAAGCATGCTTTATGCCTGATGATAAATGATAACTCGTCTCGAAGCCCGAGCAACGCATTTAACAATTTGTCGGTAATGTAGATATACTGCTTACCCGCGCATGCGCAGTAGTCAGTTTTATGGACGAAGCCGCCGACCACGCAGTTGTGTGCGTAAGCCGGAGCCGCCTCCAGCAATTCACAAACGCGTCTCGGCACCCCGCCGCAGCGCGACCACTTGTTGCTCTTAGGAAATCCGAGCCCCCCGCGTGTGCCCGCAAGGCGCAAAAGTGCCGTGCCGTCTCTACCCACTCCTACCACGATGCCCCTCCCCCGCGCCTCGAATCTTCGAAATTTAAACGTCCAACGCTTCCGACGACCGTTGAATGCATACCGAAGAACGTGTCTACAAAAGAGAGCAGCGGAGAACCCCGAGCGAACGACGCCAAACTGCATCCGATGCACCTGCGTCTTTTTCACCTTGAGAATAATCCTCGAGTGCAACGAAAACATCGCCTTGTCGATCTTCATGAAAGCAAAAGTGTGAAAGTTTCGTGAAGAAAAACCTAATACAAAATTCTCGTAAGGTTTTCGGGATAGCGATATCGCTGATGCTCTAGAGTGTCGTCCACGCAGCCCAATCGTGTAATATCGTGGGCGAGAGGTACGTTTTTTTTCTTCCGTAGTCCGAAAGGACAGTCGATTAAACGAACTCCCGACGATTCATGCTTGGCTCGAAGAGCGTCGAAAGTTTGATTAAGTTTTTCCCGAAAATATGAGCGATTACGGGGATAACGTTAAATACAAGTGGACGCCGGAGAGCACGACGCTTCTCGTCTCCGTTTGGACGGACAGACAGGTACAGACACAATTGGACTACGCTCAGAGATCGCAACTTATATGGGAGAGCGTCGCGAGATACATGAGAAAAAAGGGATACGAGGTTTCCGCCAAACAGTGCAGATCTCGTATGAAACAAGTTTTGGTTTGCTATCGCGAGGCCAAGAGATCCGGAACCAGAGCGGGGGTGGAACAGTACTACGATTCCATCGACAAAGTCCTGAAGAACAAGAAGTTCGAGCGTAACGACGTCAACGGCGTAGACACCGTCGGTGAGTATACAAAAATTTATGCGCCGTCGTACAATTCCGATGGAAACAAATTATGTAGCGAAGAGAAAATTTTATGCCTTGCAGATTCAACGGCTGTGGTAAAATCACCTCCCAAAGACGTCAAGACAAACAAGAATCTCAGGGTGAGATTCAGGAAGTACAGCGAGCCCATAGAATCTCTTATTCGGACCGAAGCCCTTTCGCCGACTTGGCACCTTGCCCGTAAGTCGATGGAACGTCGTTCCGCATATAATTTTTGAGCAACATTTTTTTATTCTTTATTTTGTTCGAGGGATTTTTTCTACTATCAGTTTACAATAGATCCTGATGTAGAGCTCAGAATAATTCATTAATTTGATCATTTATTACATTGATGGTTTTCTCCTTTACAATCAGGATATAATAAATCATAAATATTTGAGACCCAGAGTAGTAAAATATAAAGGTCGAAACAACTTAAGCTTACAAGTTACAAACGTTAAAAATACTGAGGATTGCAATGCACAAATTGAATTAGCACTTGCATTGATTTAAGTGCTAAAATTAGCAAAGTTAGAAACAATTAAATTTACAATGCGTTAATATCTTTAACCACTAGCATTAAACTTGTGTGTGACTAAGCGGTTCTCTTTTTCATATTTTATTGTAAGCCCCCTTGCCTACTCGTATCTTAGGACAGCTATGTGTGCCATCCTTTTGGAGGTGTCAAAATTTTTCGGAAATTTCTCTGAAAAGTCCTTTGAATTTCTCTCACTTTTCACATTTTTCTGAGAAAGTCAAAGATTGTTCAGATTCTAAATTTTTCTAATTGTTCTGAAAATCTCGGATTTTCCCGGTCAACTTCTCGGAAAAACTATGAACTTTGTTGCTACTCTAAGACTTTCTCTTCTAAGAAAGTCAAATTTTCACTGAATTTCTCATACAAAGTATACATAAATTATTGTTTACTATTTACTGTTTGTACGAATACCAGAAAGAGCAGATCTTAGAGTGAACTCGTAAGTTCTTTGAAATTCTCTAAACCCACCTTAGCTGAAAATCAGACTTTTTCAGAAAATAAATAATATTTTCTCTGAATAAGTCTGCTGTTCGTTCGAGTAACAGAGTGAGTAAATATTAGGGACAACTCGTATTTTCTCTTAACATACTTTATCAAAAAAATTAGAGGTATCCAGAATTTGTCTGCTTGACTGCTGGAGGTTGTGCGGAGAAAATAGCAGATATTTAACATATAGCAGAGAAAATTAGAGGAAAATATCGGAAAATCGATGAAAATCAACGAAACGGTCCGTTTAGAGTTTTTCAGACGAATTGTTAGGGAAATATTTTCACCAGAGAAGTAATTGATAAACTTGATACTTTGCAGTTACTCTGCTTGGATTGTGGATTACGATTTCGGCAATGAAAAATTGAGCATAAACCAATGATATACGAACGATTGACTTTCAGACGAGGAAGAATATCCCGACTCGCCGGAATCGAACGAGACTGTGCTCGCCAATCCGTTCCGAACATTCTCGCCGACGCGGGACGCGGCAACCAACACCCTAAACGGACCGACGCAGTTGTTGACCAAGGCTAGACGCTCGTTGCCGATCGACGAACAGCCGATCAGGGAGAGGAGCCAATTGAATTCTGTGCCGAATAATCGTTTCGGCGAGATGCTCTATCAAAACGCCGTCCAGAACGTCCAGAATCAGATAATACAGGAGAACATGCAGCAACGAAATATTATGCACAATCAATTCATACAGGAAGACGTTGCGATGCAGCCAGAACAGTTTTACCGTCGTAATTCGACCCGCAACCCTTTGTATCCGTCGGAAGACATCGTGCCATCGAAACTGCGAAGTGGACCGCAGCGCGTCGACATCGCCGCGTCGAACAATCATCCACCGATACCGGAAAACATGCTGAGGATGCAGAATCAATTGCAACAGACCTGCCCGACCGACAATTGGGCGATGCCGCAGGAACCACAACGTGGAAATTATCGTCAAAACTTGGGCCTGAATTGCAAGCTCTATAAGGAGGCGCCGACGTCGAGCTGTTTCATCGACCAGAATCTCATGCGTACGCGACAGCGGGTCGGCAATTATTCACCCGAGATGGCGGCCAACTTGAACGAGGCTTTCTGCCAGACGCAAAAGGACGAGAAAAATCTCAATCTGAACGACAGCTACGATCAGCCAATGGACAACGACATGATCCGCGCTATGAACGCAACGACGCTGACGAACAACGCTACCTTCAACGACGATACAATTTCCTTCGAGTTCATCGAGGGCTCGCTCTCGCCGTCCGACAATGGCCCAGCCGGCGAGAAGAGCCTTTCCGGAAATTCTGATAAGATACCCGATGCACCAGTCAGGAAGAAAAAAGTTCAGGAACTCGAACAGGTCATGCTGAGCGCTATTTCGTCCCAGAACGAGGTCGTCAACAAGGTAATCGAGCTTTAATTATATTTCGTTTACGAAATATAATCGCGTGAGACTTAGGGTGGTCCTTAAATTGAACATTTTGGAATTTTCTGGAGGCAGCCCATATTATCGGGAGGTATAAAATACAAATGCGATGTGCACAGGGTCCCCGAAATCAATGCATTTTTACAGATCGCTACCGGCTCTTTAAAAAATTTTAAACATCGGAACATCTAAATTTAAAGTAAAAATGAAACATTTGAAATTTCCTTCGAGCCCCGCCCCGCACTTTCAAAGTAACCGAATAAAAAAAACTACCTAATCCCTATGAAATCGAAACACTTCTAAATGTCGCTGCCGAAGGTTAAAAAATCAAAATGTTCGACCATTATAGCTAATCGTTACAAAATGGTGTAAAAGGTGAAAATCCGCATGGAAAAATAACCGAATATTTAATTTGAAACCATATGTTTTTTGTAACAAAAGTTAAATAAAAAAACCGTAAATTTCCCGTTTCTGGTAAAGGAAATCGACAAATTCCTGCAATGGTAAAAAATGATAAAATATCTCTAACGACGAACGAAGGAAATATTTTATTTAACTAATTCTGTTCAACAGCTGAAAAAGAGTACTCTCGTTTCAGCTGTTGAAGATAATTAGTTAAATAAAATGTTTCTTTCGCTCATCGTTAGAGATATTTTATAATTTTTTGCTATAGCAGGAATTTGTCGATGCCTTTTATCAGAAACGACAAATCTTCGGTTTTTTAATTTAACTTTTGTTACAACAAACATATGTTTTCAAATAAAATATTCGCTTATTTTTCCCCGCAAATTTTCACCTTCTACAACATTTTGTAACTATTAGCTGATTGTAATTGTCGAAAGCTTTGTTTTTTTTACCCTCGGTAGCGACCTCTAAAAGGGCTTCGATTTCATAGGGATTTCGTAATATTTTTTATTCGTTATACTGTGGAAATGCGGGGTGGCTCCAAGGAAATCTCAAATTTTTCATTTTAACTTTAAATTTAGATGTTCCGAAGTAAATTTTTTTTAAATAGCCGGTAGTGACCTTTAAAAATGCATTAATTTCGGGTACCCTCCGCAAATCGCATTTGTATTTTATACCGCACGATAATATGGTTTACTGCCAGAAAATTCAAAAATGTTCAATTTGAGGACCACCCTAGTGTGACTACTCAGACCGAGAACGCGACAGTCTTGACAGTCTTCTATTCGAAATATAAATTTTACACACACAATACCACACTATATATTGACGATAAAAATATTATTTTACTCAAATATAATGTCGTGAACATTACTCTTCAAAAAGTATTTTTCTGAATTTCGACATCATCAATATTTTTTGAGACAGAGCTTTTTATACCGCCCAGTGCAAGTACTCGCTGAGCGAGTACTTGCATTGGGCGGTTAATGTATTAACGACGAATTAATGTATTTGCAGATTTTGGCAGCTCAGGACGCAATGGTGTCGCGTTTCCTCGACCTCGACCGCGATCGTCAGAACAGGTTGGAAAATCGTCTCGATCATCTGATGAACGTCGTGCACGCGACGGTGCTGAACAAGAGTCGGGACAAAGATTCCGAGCCCGAGATACCGCCGCCATTGGGCGAGCCTCTGATAACGAATCTCTCGCCGCCCCCGCGTCCCGGCGTCATCCCTCCGAAGCTCGATCTCGTTCCACCGAAGCCATGCCGAGTAGCCTGCACGACGGCGATCGTAAATCAAAACCCCCCTCAGACTCGACCGGGCGTCGTGTCGCCGGCAAAACCCCCTGGCGCTATATGGTCGAAGCTCGGGCCAGTCTCGCAATCGCCCTTCGTGAAAGCCCAGCAGCAGTTGGGACTGCGCGCGAACTCGAACAGCGATGCCCGAACGCAATCGTCGGCCGAGCGCAAGATAGCCTCAGAGGTGGCCAATCTGCCGACGGACACGAGAAGTCTCGTATTCGAGTGCGAGAAATTCCTCGAGATGGAAATTCGCGTGGACGAGCAGATCGAGAACGCCCGAATTCTCGCCAAGATGGGACAGGAAGTCGCGGCGAGAAGAAGATTATTTGCGTTTCGCGGAGAGCCGAACGCCGGAATGATTCTCACAGCCGCTTTCTTGGACGCCGAGCGTTCCGCCGCCTCGGCGGATCGTCCTCCGACTCATGAAGCCCCGAGAGCCGGGAGTTCGACGAGCGGCACTGACGACGAGGAGCTCATGCTGTTGGCCGGTCAGGTTGAGAAATACGAGTGCCTTCGCCGTCTCAACACGCAGTCGCGTTTGCCGAACGAGCCCTGCGACACCTCGACTCCCGCGAAAGCCACGACGCAGACGAGAAGCGCCGACAGTCAGCGCGAGTCCGCCTCTCAGGTACCGAGACAGACGATACAGCAGCTGGCGCAGCTCGTTATGAAGAGCGCTCGCTGGAGGGACGCGACTGCCAACAACAAAACTCACAATCGTTGGGCTCCGCCGGACAACGACGCGGCTATCAGCGGCTCGAACATTACTGAGAGAAACCGCACGAATGTCGCCGCTCGGAGCGTCAACGAGGATATGGCGAAGAAGGCTCAGGATCTTCACGATCAGCGACGATCTTACGCGGGAGAAGCGGCCGATCGCGAGAGCCGTAACAAAGCTCTCGGCTGGCTGCAGGACAGATATTCTTACGGCGGTGGAGATCAACCCGCCGAGAATCGAAACGTGCCGAGCCGCCCGAACGCCCCTTACGAGGCTCTGCCTTCGGCGCCACTCGGAGCTCATCCTATGGGTTTTACAACTGAAAATTTGAATATCCAAGAGGAGAAGGCAGCAGGACACATTCCTCTTTATGGTGACACGATAGGCTTCAATCCTGATATTCTCGTTAGCAACAACTGCGCTCGGCGCAACGTCGCCTTCGCCGATCTCGAGAGACCTCAGACTCCGACGGAAAGGACCGGCCAAGCTACTTATCCGCGACAGCGGCGACAAGCTCCCGAAGCCCCGCAGCAGCTGCAGACTCAGTCCTACGACAATAATTGCGGACAGTTTTCCACGCTTCCGGTCATGCATAGAAATATAATCGAGAGATACGTGCAGGACAGTCGCGGTCCCGTTATACAGAGGCAGAACGAAAGAGGCGAACAGGAATCGGACGAGGACGACGAGTTCTTGGACACGACGGCGAGTATGCAACCGGCTCGGAAGAATTCGCTCACTTTGAGCGGAACTTGGTACGGGAAGGGAGGTAATTGTAGGATCTCGTAGAGACTGATTTTTTTTTTTGGCATATCGATCGATTGGCTGAGCAGGGATAAGCAATACATTGAGAGAAGGATCTAGTCAAAATTACCAATCGTCTAAGAAACATTACCCCAGCCTATATTTTTTTTTTATTGAACAGTACCAACGTACAAAAATGATATAAGGCATTAGGAACCACTCCGTCCCATCAAGCCGTCTGCTCATCCAGAGCTCTACCTTATCAGTAGTAGTTACAGTTAACCACAATAAACTTTACAGACATATGAAACATCTTTTCCTGGCAACATTTACCTAGAACTAAGAACAAAGGACAAACAGAACGAGAAGGAACCTAAAATTTTCTATGGAATTTCTTCCTCCATGATACCACAGCGTATAGTAGTACGACGCCAGCTCGCCACCTATGGTTGAAAGTCTGAGATATCCAAGAATTTTTACCATAAATATCTAAGAAAAATTCTTATAAATCTGGTACTTCCTACTGTAGGTGGAGCCCTAACGCTCTACTACTATGTGCTATGGTACTTTTTCTTAGATGATTGGTACTAGATCTTTCTCTCAGTGTCGTTATCGTTGCTTTTCGATCGATTAAAATACATCTCAAAGCTACGATCGCTTCCTATTCCTGCGCAGCCAATTGATTAATTATCTGTATGGATTTGCCGTCTCTGTATTTGAGGTAGCTGTTGAGTTTCACATTCTTCACGCAGGAAGCATTTTTTTTATTTGGATTTTTTTTTTTTTTTTAAAGAATTATAACGATGGGTACAAGGCAGTACTTGATCGTCGGTGTCATGATGTATCGCCGACGAGTAATCATTAATTTACATTAAAGAATAGTTTATACTACCTACACGCGTACGTAGTGCCGCAACCGGTCGTTCGTTCATCATTTAATTATTCGAGGATGACAGAGGTGAAGTGCAATAATTGTTGAAGAAAAAAAATAGGCTGAAAGAAAAAAAAGCTTTCAATCCTACGTCATATCGTCACCTCGGTCGATGCCATTTCGAACGATCGTCCAAACCAGATTTTTCTAAATACTATAACGTAGTCATCTAAAATATTCGACCTAATTGTATTGATCAGAATTTACGAGAAAGAAAAAAAAGAACAATTTCGTCATTATCAATGATCGAGAGGCTTAGTGCAGTATATCGGTGACCTGATGCAGTATATGAGGGCTTCCATCTACAGTTCTTTGATAGACACGTGTAGAGTTTATCTTGTTAGTTTAGGTAATAAGCTCAACATTTTTTTTTTTATATTGTTATAATCTACTTTTGAATAAAATTTATTTGTACGAAGATAGGATTGTGGATTATTGCAAAAACAATCGACCGTCCTCTGACTCATGTATTCCTGTAATATTTCTATTTTCGTTCTTTATTAATATGCCTAGGCTTGTCGTGTACAGAGAATATTGAGGCTGACGTCCAGGAATTTCGCCGTGCTGACCAGTGAAGGGAGTGAGTTTTTGAACATTAAAGTATATTTTTATCAGCGTTTTCACGTTTCTTGATTAACATGCCAAAAGGAATTTCAATCGATCCGAGTAGTATAAAAGTTTAATTTATTTTTCCAAAAATGCTCAAACGTTTATTGCAATAAAATTTAATTTTTGTTGTTGTTAAATATCGCATACAACTTGTCAACACTTGGACAATGACTAATAAAATCAAAAATCAAAATCATCTTTAAAAATTATATTATCAGAAGCGAATATAGGGATTTTTGGACTGTCACGAGGATCGACAGTGACAGCACTGAAAAGCGTTACTTTGGACTCCGTCGCGATTATACTGACAAATGGACGGTTCACGACGAATCTGAAGAGCGGCAGTGGGCCCATTCTGTCCGTCAAGTCTGCCTCTGCAAAGTTATTAGAGCCTCGTTAAATATACTATATACTTTTTTTTTATCCAAGAAAATTAATAAGATTCGGGTTTAAAAAAAGTATATAAAAAAATGTCAGTGACTGACCAGTAGCCGCACTGGCCTCGCTACCCTCCTCAGTGACCTCGAGGAAAGCTTTCTGAACGATTTTGGTGATCTTCAAATCCCCATTCTCCACGATTCTGTTAAAGTTCGCTTTCTCATTGAACATATCAGCCAGTCCCAACTGTAAAAAAAGATAAACCGATACATTAGTTACATTCCAATATTTTAGAAGTCATTCGATTCGAATAACGGATTTACTTTACTGTATGTTTTAGCGAAGGGAACGTGTGCCATTGAATCTTTTTGTACATATTTGCACTCACCTTGATGAGGGGTTCCGTAAGTTCCAACGAGCTCTCGATCTTGAACTTCGGCAAGAAAAGCTCTACGTCACCAGAGACAGCATTGTTACGGAGCATGTCCATGGTAACTTTATCGAGGTTATTCTTCAGCTCGACGATTCCGTTGATCTCGTCCGGAAGAACGATGTACATGCTTACGCCATGTACAAAATCGTGGGTCTGCGGAGAGCAAAAATAAAAAAAAATCGTCGTCTAGCTATTCCGAAACTTTCTGAAATGCGTCAGGAATATCCACGGGAAAGTCAGGTAATTCATTGTTTGTCAGGGAAATTTCGTAAATGGATGTTATAAAATTTCGAGACAAGAGCAGCCTTTGATATCGATGGCGGTACGTCACCTCATTCGGAAGGGGATTTTTTATTGTATTTGTTGTTGTTGTTGTTGTTTTTTTTTTTTTTTTTTTTTTTTTTTTTTTTTCTTTAAATCACGTACCTTGTAAGGGATTTCGACGTAGGATGCGCGGAGCCCGGGAAGTTTACCGTAATAGTACTTCGCCAATTTGTACATAGTAGGGACTCGCTCGATCGTCTTTCCATTCACATAGAAGGGACGTAGTTCCGTCTCGTTAGCGTAAAACGGGTTGGCCCAGGGGCCCTTGAAGTAGATTGCATTCACGAGTAGGACAGATGAGTCCCGGTTGATTCCCTCTACGACAAAGAAATAATACATTTAAAAAAATAAATATACATTTTTAACAATAAAGCCGATAGGGTACAAGAATACTTTACAAACATGAGAAGACTGAGAAAACAAACGAATTAAATAATACACACTGGGTGTGACGAGGTCTTTGATTCGATTATTGGTATGACGGGCGCTCCAATCATTGATCGTTTTGCTGGCCTCAACTGGCTTACGGAAATCAATTTTCTCCACTGACGATTTCAACATTCTTTGGATCATTGACTTAAACCGGGATTTCAGCGTATAGCCTTTTGCGACGAAAACGTTGCTAGCTATACGCAACTCAACATCTTTGTAACTCTGTAATAAGAGTTTTTCAGGATTAAGAAACAAAATTTTTAATGTCATCACCACAAAAACTGGCCGTTTCGCAAATGAATACTTATTATCGGAACTCACGTCGTGAATATTGATAAACGACAGGATGCGTCTCAAGGCCCCTTGGTCGTTGTTTGTTAGAGCCGATCGTATGTGATTTAGGGTATCGCCTGCCGCGCCTAATCCCGCTCCCATAAGAGTAAATTCGGCGCTGATCGGCGAACAGATCATATTGCCAGATTCGTCATCGGCAACAGCCTGCGAAAAACGGTAAATCCCGGTAAATTTCAAACTCCACTTTTTTTTTTTTTATATATTCACTCTTATTCTCATATTTTATCGTACGATGCACTGATCTATTGGTTACCTTGAAGAAGTTGCTGGCGAAATCAGATTCGGCGTTGGCGATTCCCGCGTTTAAGCCCGCCGCGTAGTACGCAACTATACCCAGCAATAAGACTGAAATAGACGAATTGCTTTATTATCGCGGTCTTAAAGAGCTTAAAAAAAAAAAAAAAAAAAAAAAAAATACATTGAATTCGGAAATTTATTTATTTTTGTCTGGAAATGCACTAGGGACACGTAAGGTGTTTATAATCCATTTATAGTGAAGCGTGCAATTCTCCCGATTGAAATCTATATCGAAGGATCATTCACCCTGATGAAAAACAAAACATGAATTAAAAAAAATAAAATAAAAAATTTAAAAACTCAAAATATAACAAAAATTAGCAATGGGATAAAAAAAAAAAAACAAAAAAAACAAAAAACAAAAAACAAGGAGATAGTACAGCGAAAAACTATTGTTAAGTAACATTTCGTCATTAACTTACGTCCACGCATCTTGTCGGTGATGGAAGATCGTTTCGTCTCGAATATTAACTTTTCGTTTCGTATGTAGCGGCGCGTCAATAGATTCCGTAGGTTTGTGCGGATAATCAATTCCGCAGCTCTTTATATCGAAACTCGAATATCCCCCACACGCGTAGAATGGAACACTTGCGATTGGGTTTTCGTATTTAATTTATATTTGTTTGAATAACATAAAAAAGTTCCGGTAATGTGGAGCGTCCGTGAGTTATGTGGATGTGACTATATGTATCATCGCGAGCATAGTTTCGATTAAATGTGTAAATTTTTGTTATCGTCATCGCTCTTTCTATATGGATAAAGCAAACATTGTTGAATTTTGCGTACACGCTCTGCGATGTCCCTTCCTGTGTTTGACTATGTACAGTCAAACAATATGGCAAGCTGTGGCCTATCTGTTATTTATTGGCATTACGCAACTGACACTGTTTTACCAGAACGTAAAAATCTTCGCGTCGGCAATGGTTTTCTTTTGCGTGGCGCGGAATACAGGACGCTTTATTGACATGATGATTTCGACATCAGGCTTTTTTTTTTAATGACTAAGGTATTCGCTATTAACAAGATAACATCAAGGTAGCGGAAAACAATAGTTTCTTCTGAATGGGAAATTCAACTGATACCGGAAGTACAACGGTGTTGACATCAATATTTTCCAACGTTTCTAAGTTGGCTTCAAAACCTCCACGCTCAGCGAGCCGTACGTGAAGGGTTAATGTTTATATAATTATTTGCGGATTTTTGTGATAATCCCGAAGCGTGATATTGAGAGAACTAACAGCTTTTTTTCAGTATCTTGGGTGGATCTACTTTAAGATGTATTAACCGAAGACTTCATGTATCATAGTCATGACTGGGGAGGGTATGTATCCCACGCGTTTCTTCTACGTACAAGGGCTCTATGAGTAGTAAGTAGGGTTTGCCTCACATGGATCACTTCGTTTGTCTTCCTCGTAGAGGCAGCTATGTTTTCGTTTAAAGAAAAAAAAATTGAGACTTTAGTGTCAGAGTACTTAAGGTAGTCCTTGTGAATAGTGTTCACTTCGCATAAGTTTCAGAGAAATGACAGGGAATTGTGAACAATTCTTGACGGTATAAAAATCTGAAATAATCAAGTGTATTAAAGACCTCGAAAAGACTGATTTTGCATAATAATAATTCCAAAATGTTATTAACATATTTATGAAAAATCAAATTTGTTCAACAAATCTCTGGGAAACGTAACTTAATTTTTCATGTGTCATGCACACACACACGCATATACATATATATATATATATACACACAGACACACATAGATACATAAAAACATTCGGACATTTTTTTTTTAAATGTCATTTTTCCATGTTTTGAAACATTACGAACACGTTTTCATTAAAAATTCGAAATTTTTTCTTCCACCAGAACACAGCTTCCTCTATGAGAAAGCAAAATTAATTAAATGGAAAATAAAATGAAAATTGTTGAAGGTTTTAAAAAAAAAAGTGACCCTGAAGTAATCTGCATCTGCAAAATTTAATCATTGGATTGCCATAACTTCTTTGTTTTTCATTGTACAGACTTTTCTCTCAAAAAAAAAACCTTGTACCGAACAGTTCGATATAACGTCAATACATTATATCAAACTGTTCGATACAAGGTCTTCCTATTGTCTGAGTTATTCGTCGCCTACGGCGTAACATCACATCAGCGTAAATCAATAGTTTCTACCGAACGGAAAATTTAATCGATACCAGAAGTACGACGAGGTTCACTTCAACAGTTCCCAACATTTTTAAGTTCATTTCTAAAACTACCGTATCGTCGATGTTTTTATTTTCTATGTTGCGGACTATAAGACTCTCATTGTTGAATTTATATATTAAACTTTACTTTATACATTAAACTTTCGACACAAGGTTTTTTTTTTTTACGACCTTAAATTTCCGGTCCAGTAGAAACTATTTATTTGCACTGCCGTGAACTTACCTAATTAGTGCAAAAACCTCGGTCAAATAATAAAATCTGGAGACGAAAGTTTAGTCAAAATTCAATAATGAGAAAAGAAAAAACATCGCTGTTTTACGGGGAAAATAACTAGTTTATCCGATAAAAGGGATTAATTTATTTCCTTTTTTTGTGCATATTTTTATAGTTTGGGATCTTACGAATTTGTCTTTGAAATTTTAAGGTGAAATTATAGCAACTATATATATATCCAGCGAGATGGTACCGTGCATAGTTCCGAACGACAACTTCGTTATCCGCTTTTATACTGACGTTCGAAATTTCCGTTACAAGCGAAGGTTATAAACTCTCAGGCTTCAAGCGAAATGGACTTGAGTTTTCGAAGTAAACGTTGACATTTAACGATAAAGAAGGTGGTCAGAAGTATAAAACGACGCCGATAAGGGGTGATACGTAGGTGGCCGAATGCGAGCTTCTCCAATGACCAAACTCACGATTTCCAACGTCAGTACGACACGACGTCTCTCTAATAAATTACGAAAGAACACCAAATCTCCGTCCTCGAATGCAATTCTCGTACGAAAAATGCAGAGTCGAATGTATATTATAGTAAAAAAAAAAAAAATGTAAAATAGTCTTTAGTGACGACTCAGTAACCTGTCCTGACTGGATGATGTACGATATCTTTGATTCTTCCTTCGAGCAGTTGCTCGAGTAAAAGGTTCTTGGACGATCCCAACCAAATGTGTACGAGACAAATTACCCGTTAAAAATTAATTTGATTCATATGGCAAGGACAGCAGCAATCACTACGCTCAACAAACAAACAAACAAAAAAAAACAAAAAAATTGTCGCTACATGACCTCCTGTACATCCCGAATACGTACGATTTGCAGTAAAATAGTTGGAAAACATTTGAGACGTTAGTTCAAACATGCATAAATGTAACTGGTAAACGAGGACACTGTAAATTTAATATGTCTCTCAAAATTAATTCTCAAAAAATCAGCTTGACAACTGATGTTAGAATTAAAATACTGACTTAATCAATACCGAAAGTACAATTGGATTGACTTCAAAATTTTGTAGGGCAGTTTTAGGATATTTTCCACAAAATTTCTATATAATTTTGAAACGCCTTTTTTTTTCTACTGTCTATCGGCAATTTATTGCCTGTTTAACAACGTATTACAATATCATTAACTGCCTATGTATTTCATCATCAGGGGTTACATTCCGGTGGTCAATCGTACGTATTTATGGTATGTGATTAGTTAACGATGTACGATTAGCTGAGAGATATATTTTCATTCGGTATGCGGATCCACAATGAGAGCACCGAACAGCGCTTCGCCGTTCTTTGTCGCGATGATACTGACGAAAGGACGATCCACGATGAACTCGACGATCGGCAGGGGTTCTGTATCCTCGTCACCAAACTTGTTCGTCAAATCTATTGCTGCAATGTTATACATTAAAATAATAATAATAATAATAATAATAATAATAATTACACCACATGATTAGAGAAAAATAAGGAACGGAATATAAAGAAATGTCAGCTTTGGAAATAGCAGGGGAGAGCGGGGCAAAATGGCACAGCGGCAAAAAAAAAACGGGATAATGAGACAAACCACAATTTTTCAATAACTTTTGGACGGTGGCGATGATGGTACGTGAGGCAAAACGCATTTTAAAAACCGCATGTATCGTTGGGACAAAATGGAGCATACAAAAATTATTGTAAAATCGAGCTTTGTCCTCACTGTCCTGTTTTTGCCCCGCTGTGCCATTTTACCCCTGTCTCCCCCCCCCCCCATGTGCAACAGTTCAAAGACTTACCCGTGACAGCTGCGGCCTCAGTTCCGTCCTCGTTGACCTCGATGAAAGCTTTCTGAATTGCTTTGACGGCACTCAGTTTCGTATGTTGCACGATTCCGCTAAAGTCCGCCGCGTCGCTGAACATGTCGGTCAGGCCCATCTGCATAAAGGTACATAAGATTTAGCATAGAACTTCGAAGCGTCACTTCGACATCCCCTTTACTAAAAAAAAAAAAAAAAAAAAAAAAAAAAAAAAAAAAAAAAAAAAATTAAAAATTAAAAATTAAAAAATTTAAAAATTTAAAAAAAATTAAAAAAAAAATTAAAAAAAAAATTAAAAAAAAAATTAAAAACATAAATAAATAAATAAAACAGCAGAAGTATCGGTTCGAATCGTGCAGTAAATTTCCAATCAGGAACATTGTCATACTCACTTTGACGAGAGGGCTCTCGAGATTCAACGTGCTCTCGATCTTGAATTTCGGCAGGTAAAGATCTACGACATGATCCCCATACGAGTTTTCGTTCAGCTGCTTAACGGTTATTTTGTCGAGATTGTTCTTCAACTGGTCGAAGCCGTCGACTTCGTCCGGAAGGATTACGTACATACTTATGTCTTGCGATGCAGAATTGGACTGCAATGAGCAAAAGAAACAAAAAAAAAAACAAAAAAATGAAGATCCTGCGATCGACAACTTCGCCGAACGCTTTGGCGAGATTTTTCGATCTTCCTGGTTCTCACCGATTTGATCGGTAACAAAAACTGTTAATCCGTTTTTATTTACTTTTGTACAAAAAAAAAAAAAAAAAAAATTGTATATTATGCGACAAGGGAGTAAAGTGCGTCTTTTCGTGTGAAGTTTGACGATAAATTCACACGAGATGAAGAGACACTTTCTATCTTGTGACATACGACATATATATATATTTTTTTTTTGTGACTTCGCTAAAATAACCACAATTCTTGCGTCGCAAAATCGTCATATTCGCCAATGATCGTTACACCCATGGGAGTAATAGAGCTTCCTGAGAGAGTAATGAGCCCTATTTCTTCCTCGAGAAGCAATGAAACTGTACTGCGCATGCGCACAGGTTGATAATGATCAGTGGTGAATAATGGGCCATTTTCCGCCCATATTGCGCGCAAGAAATGCGGTTATTTTAGCGCAGTCGGGAAAAATAGTATATTATTATTATACCACAAGGGAGCAAAGTGCGTTTTTTTTTTTTCCAAGCACACCAAGAAAAATAATTAATTTGACGCTCACCGTTTATTTTCATGAAGTAAAATATTTATTTGATTTAAATAAATATTTACTTAATTTAAGTAAATAGTTACTTAAATATGATGAATATATTTATTTAAATCATATAAATACTTTACTTCATCGTAAATAAACGGTGACCGTCAAATAAATTATCTTTCTTGGGGCCAATAGATGTGGTGTACAGCTACTTTGTGGTGTACGATATTCGATTTCCGACTTCGTTAAAATAATCACATATATCTTGCGTCGCAAAATTGTCATATTCGCCAATGACCATTGCTGACTCGGTAGTAATAGAGCTTCGAGAGGGAGTAATGGAATTGTACTGCGCATGCGCACATGTTGGTAATGATCATCGATCGATAATAGGCCATTTTTCGCCGTTATTGCACGCAAGTAATGTGATTATTTTAGCGCAGTGGGGGAAAAAAAAAAAATTATATTTTCTTTACAAAAACGGAGAATAGTCTGAGAAAAAAAAAAAAAAAAAAAAAAATTGATTACGATTCGCGATACCTGCCGAACTCACTGTAGTTATTAAAAATACAACTGACCATGTACGGAATTTCGACGTACGAGGCTTTGATCTCGGGAATTTTGCCGTAACCGATTGCTCCTAACATGTGCATAGTCGGAACATTCTTGGATCTTCCTTTAACGTGGAACGGTCGTGGTGTCGTCTCGTTAACGTCAAATCTAAACAACCAGTTGCCCTTGAAGTAGATTGCATTCACGAGTAGAGCAGACGTGTCCGCGCTGAGTGTGTCTACGATAATTAAAAGAAATTGCATAAAAATCGAAAAATTCAAAATGTCATGAAATTTGAACGGTTCGATTCGATTCTTTTGAAATTTTAATGGGATCGTCGGGTTATCATATTCCATCTATGTAAGCGTTTTTAGCCCGATAGCTAAACAATTGCGAGCGCCAGAGCGCGAATAGACATTTTTGAAGAAATTAAAAATGGCGTACAATAAAAAAACAACTGAACATTTTTTTAATGCAATTTTGACCAAACATTGACTACTGATCATACATGATGTGTGCCAAATTTCAGCGTGATCGGTCAAGGCGTTCTCGAGTTATAGCGGTTTGAATTTTGCACGTCCATTTCATACACACACACGCGCACACGGCGCACACGCACACGCGCACGCGCACGCGCGCACACACACATCCGGACATTTTTGAAGAAATTAAAAATGGCGTACAATAAAAAAACAACTGAACATTTTTTAATGCAATTTTGACCAAACATTGAATACTGATCATACATGATGTGTGCCAAATTTCAGCTTGATCGGTCAAGGCGTTCTCGAGTTATAGCGGTTTGAATTTTGCACGTCCATTTCATACACACACACGCACACGCGCACACACACGCACGCGCGCGCGCGCGCGCACACACACACACACACACACACACACACACATCCGGACATTTTTTCTAAATGTGATTTTTCGACGTTTTGGAACATTCTGAACATGTTTTCATTAACATCTCGAATTTTTTTTTTTTTTTTTTTTTTTACCAAAACAAAGCTTCCTCCATGAGGAAGCAAAAAGACAATTTTATTGTAGTACCGCGAGGCAGCGTATGTAAAACCATGCTCAAAGGATCCAAGAATCAAAGGAGCGAAGTGCAAAAATCGAGTGATACAACGAAGGGAATAAATACCGGGTTTGACGAGCTCTGCGATGCGATTGTCGGTATTGTTCGCGGACCAGTCATTGATTGTCTCACTGGCTTCGATCGAATTACGAAAATTTATGTTCGCAATTGGCGTAATGTCGTACAACATCATCAAATACATAAAGTCGACGTTCGCATAATAACCGTCCGCGAGGAAAACATTGTTGGCCATACGTAAGTCGACTTCCTCGAAACCCTGCAATGGCATAATGAAACAAAAAAAAAAAATTAATATTCGTTAACGTGCCCGCGATTTATGAGGCATCGAGATTAATCGACGGTTCGTGATGGTAAAATTGTGTAAATCAATGCACTTGTGCTGTTTTCAACAGTAATTTATTTCTGAACCAAAACTTTTTATCGGGACTCACATCGAGTTGGCCGAGGAAGTTTAGAATGCGATCCACGCTGCTGTTGACGTTCGATTCGAGAATCGAGAGCAATTGGCTTTGCGTATTGCCTCTTGCACCGAATGACATCAGGGACAGAAGTGCGTTGACGCTTATAGGCGAACAGATCACATTGCCAGATTCATAATCGGCAACGTTCTGCGAAAAACGATAAATACCATTAAATATCAATCTCCATAGTTTACATTCGCTATTATTCTTATGATTTATCGTACATAGTGTCGATTGATTGATTATACCTTCAAAAAGTTGCTGGCGAAATTAGGCTCGCCATTGACGATTATCGCATTGAAGCTTGTCGCGTAGTACGCAACTACACCGACCAATAAGACTGAAAGAGATAAATTAACAAACTATACGGTCGCAACCGTGGATTCGAAGTTGCATCGTAATTGCAGTCGCACTGGCGTTCACTAGACATGCATTTGCTAGTTGCAATGACTTATACACTGTAAAAAAAAAAAAAAAAAAAAAAAAAAAAAAAAAAAAAAATTGTAAATTTAATTTACGGGAAATTGAAATTTCCATACATTATTTACATTAATTGAACATTAATGTGTTTCTACTGTAAAATTACAATACGAGATATTAAGATTACAAATCTTTCGTCTGATGTTCATAACAATTTCTCTGAAAAAATATTAATTTTACTGTAAAATTGCGACGCATATGTATTTGAAATTTCAAAAGAACTTTGTGTAAAAAACAGCATCCAATACTGTTCAGTAATTTTCAAATTTTTTTTTTTTTTTTTTTTTTTTTTTTTTTTTTCAGTGTATGACAAGACTCCGAGTATACTAGAATTGGACCGAACGCTTTGTTGAAACTTTCAACCATTGCGCAACTCTGTCTTGATGGACTCGAGCGATTCCAATGCAACGACAAATCAATTAAATGAGACTGTAAAACGATGGTTGCAAGGGTCACAGGAATAACGACGTTAAAATAAAGGTTACACGCGAGTCGTGAGCAAGTAAAAATTGTGAACATCGTGCGTTACTCTATCGAAGTATCCCGATGGTCAACTCAATTCTATTGGGGTGACGAGTTTAAGGAGGGAGTCTCGCTGAGGCTGACTTCGCATAAGTTCGACAAGAATCATAGAAAAATTGCAAGTACTTGTTGATGGTATAAAAATCTGAAAAAAAAATCATGCTCACTAAAGGTACCGAGAAGATTAATTTTGCATAATAATAATTACAAAATGTTATTAACAAATTGATGAAAAAAAATAATTGCTCAATAAATTTGTCCGCAACCCAACTTTTTTTTTTTTTTTTCGTGAAAATGATTCGTTTATTTTTCTGAATACGTATGAATTTTTTGCAGATTTTTCAGTAATCGTTAATTTTTTTTTTTTTTTTTTTTTTTTTTTTTTTTTTTTTTCATGGAAAAATCAACGATTACTGAAAAATCTGCAAAAAATTCATACGTATTCAGAAAAATAAACGAATCATTTTCACGAAAAACAAAAAAAAAAAGTTGGGTTGCGGACAAATTTGTTATGCAATTATTTTTTTCATCAATTTGTTTGCGACATTTTGAAATTATTATTATGCAAAATAAATCTTCTCAGTATCTTTAGTATGCATGAATTTTTTTTCAGATTTTTATACCATCAAGAAGTACTTGCAATTTTTCTGTTATTTTTGTTCGAACTTATGCGAAGTCATCGTCAGCGAGACTCCCTCCTTAAGAAAATTACATTGAATTCGCCAATTCATTTTTTTTTTTTTTTTTTTTGTCTGGAAGCGACTTGTCTACACATAGTGTGTCTACAGTGCAGTAAACGACCGAACGTATAATTATTCTGATTGAAATCTGTATCGAGAAATCAGTCACCTCGATCGAGATGAGAAAGTCAATTTTTTTAAAGTGAGATATAAAAAAAAAAAAAAAAAAAATTCAGCGTGCAAGCAATAAGATGAAGAGCACTGATATAGCATAGTGAGACACTTTTGTTAGGTGAGGCGTGTAATTTACTCACGTATACGCATCTCGACGGCGCCGAAAGATCGTTTCGTCGGGAAGATTAATTTTTCAGTGACCGCGCTCGTCGAGAGTTCGGATACGACTTGGCTGACAATTAATCTTCCACTACGTTATATCTCGCCTCTAATAGGGCTCCAAGTCTTTTGGGGCTCGTTCACTAGGCCGACATTTATTTTCTCCCAAGAGCAGCGTATCTCGACGTTAATGCCAGCTTTCATTCTCGTGTAAATAATTATATATTCTTAGTGTCTAGATATGGCTCTTTTTTTTTTTTTTTATGAACTGTACACATTCACGAAAATGCGTATGCACAACCTACGATTTCCTCATTCGTTTGACTAAAGCCCACTTGCGTGTATTTGCGCAAGGCGATTAACCCAGTTACCAGAACGCCACATTCAATGTCTGTGATCTTGTTTTATTTTATCATTATTTTATTTTTCTGGTTTTATTATTCATTATTTTATTTACAATGAAATTTGATCTTTAGGTTTTTTTTGTTCCGCTGAGTGAGATGTCCCAAATATTTATCTCTACAACAGCTTTGGGAATTATTCTATAGGTTATCATTTTTTTTTTGTTTATCGCCCCCTTCTACGCCTCTGGGCATTCGCATAATTGGCCCGAACAAATTCACGAATATCGGGCTTATCGTTTTTGAGGAGTGTGCGCAGAAAGGCACTTTCGCGCACTAGTGCGAGAAAAACCACACCATATTTTTCTATCATATCTTTCCTGTGCGCTATGCACGAAAGTGCCTTCCCGCGCTCATGTCGTAAGAACAGATAGGAGGATTTTACGAGCACGCGTTAGGAATGATAGCTTTTGCGACCAAAAGAAAATTAAATAAAAATTAAATCCAAGGGAATGCGTACCTGTGATGTGACGTCGATGAATCATGCGAGGGACGAAGGAACTAATGACGATGAATCAATATCTCAGAGCAGTATTTACGACACCCTTGTTTATTGTACACAAACAGAATAGGTCTTACAATTTCTTCTGACTTTTTTTTTTTTTTCTTATTTAACTACACGTTGAATACCACTAGACATTATTTTTAAAGCCCATTTAGGTATTATATATTTTTAATAGCGAAAATTATTCCTATACGGTACAATTCAAGAGTATTGTTACAGGGCAATTGATAAAGCAGTACAGTAGATAGTAAGACAGTTTTTTTTTTTCAAACATTCAAGGATTGCTCAACGTAGCCACGAAAAGAATGGTGTATTTGGTCTTGAGGATGTAAAACGATGGTCGGTCCACTTTGAAAATAACAGGCCCGGAGTGAATCTTTCTTGATCGCGTGAGCACCCGCACCTCTAGAAATACACAAAAAATGTTTTTTTTTTTTTGTTTCGATTATAAAAATATATGAGATATTTCGTTGCGAAATATTACGTGCAATATTATTATTATGCATAGCAATATATTACAATGAACATGCATTCGAGAATTGTGTCGTGACATTGAATTTTGTATGCTCTATAACAAATTATTGCCCAGATTTATGCAGAAATACAGTGAAAGAAAAAAATAAAATAAAAATTTCAAGCGACAATCGAATCCCGCAGTCGTCCTATGAACATTGTTGCGCTGTTTCGAGGTGTTTTAGTGACGACAAACAAGTAGACTTTAGTGACAAAGTAGATCAAGTAGACAGACTACTTGCCTGACTGCGCATGCGCACAGGCGTTTTCTGGTACGAATATTCACCAAAAAAAAATGACCATGCGCATGCGACTGGCCGTTTTTTTTTTTTTTTTTATGGAAATTCCAGAAAACGATTGTGCGCATGCGCACCATCATTATAACGGCAAATCGAAAACACCTCACGGCGGACTACACTAGTTTTGTTTGCGTACATTCTTTGTCCACATTAACATGAAAAGTTATAAAGTTGTTATAATTTCTTTTGTAATCACAGTTTTATTTCTGACTTTCTTTCTCATTTAAATATACGCGGAATACCACTAGACAAAAGTTTATTTTTAACTCCCACTTAGTTTATTTTTAACTCCCACTTAGGTATTATATTTTTTATAGTGAAAATCATTCCTAGACGGTAAAATCAAAGAGTAATGTTACAGGGTAATTGATAAAGCAATCCAGTAAATAATAGGACAGTTTATCAAAGATTCAAGGATTGCTTAACGTAGCCACGAAAAGAATAGTGTATTTGGTCTTGGGGACGTAAAACGATGGTCGGTCCACTTTGAAAACAACAGACCGCGAGTTAATCATTCTCGACTGGTAATGCATCCGCAGCTCTAAAAATACACAAAGAGTTATTTGTTTCGATTATAGAAAATATAACAAATTTCGTTGCGAAATATTACGCGCAATATCATTATTACGTATAACTATATATACAATGAACATGCACTCAAGTTGTTAGGTGACATTGAATTTTGCATGGTCTAACACAAATTATTGGCCAGATTTATGCAGAATACACAATACAGTGCAAGAAAGAATATAAAAATTTTAAGCGACGATCGAATCCCTCAGGCATTCTATAAACATTGTTACGCTGTATCGGGGTGTTTTAGTGACGACAATCAGGTAGGCTGCCCGGTGAACATTGAGTGTCCTCTACATAGCTGTAAAAATTAATTTGCAAAACCTAAAATATCATCGATGTGATCGTTAATGAAGCATCGAATAATGAAATACAGGCGAATTTACGTATTGCGAATGAAATTCAATTTTTTTAAAAATTATCTTACATCAATAGAAATAATACAAATAAAATCTTAGATGTTAAGTAACAGGTTTTTTCATATAAAATATAGCAGTGGCGTCTCACGGTTGGGATGCATATGTTTTCACGACGAATAAGAACACTCGAAAGGGTATAACAATAAATGTATACGTCTTTGGTCCGTATATGTTTATATCTGTTCCACTTCTACGGTGTTGATGATGTGTGTAAAAGGGGAAGAACACTTCCCCTTTTACACACATCACCTCCCCCTCCCCCCTGGATTGCATCCGCAACCGACTTACCCCCTTACTGTGTCGCATTCCCACAAGGACAGAGGAAATCTGCGAAAAACCTGGCCATACACAGTCGGCTCTTTCATCAGAAATTAGTGTTCCTACAGGAACACCAATTTCCCCGTGATAATCACCAATCTCCGAGAAAATTACCTCCCGCCCCACGATTCGATGCGCCAGCCAGCGAGCGGCCAGACGGTCACCCATCGAAGTACTGACCGCGAGCGGTACTGCTTGGCTCTGGGGACCGCCACACACCAACCGCGGTTTGGTCCGTATATATTAAAAGTGCTTTTTTTTTTTTTTGGTACAAATATCTTCAACAGTCGTATTTGCATGCTTACAAGAACTGTACGTATTCGTTTTAAAAATGACACCCTACAGTGCAGCCCGATTTTTGTTACGCGAGGAATCTGATAAGGACTCCTAAATCCGAAAAAGACTTCTTATATGTAATGAAATGTGCGCGTTGGTTGTCACTTCCGATTGCTATGTATCCTTTTTTCTGTACGGCGAGTCGAAGATGAACAATAAACAATTTGGTGGATCTGACGGCAACGATTGTCACACGAGCAGAATTGTCCACGTGAAATCTGATTGGAGGCAGTGGCGGAAGTGCGAGTCTTCCCAACCCCATAACCATACCTATAAATGAGTAAACAATCAAACATTTCCATGGCTGTTTCATATGTTTTTAAGGATGTAGGAGCAGTACAGTGCCGCCTAACGTGAGTTTCAGAGAAAATTGCGAACACTTCTCGATGGAATAAAAAATCTGAAAAAAAAAAAGTGAAGTATAGGGGAGATGCTACAACGATTGTTTTTGCGAAATAATAATTCCAATTTTTCATTAACTAATTGAACATCAAAATTATTACTTCATAAAAATGATTCGTTTTTTTTTTTTTTTTCTGAATACGTATGAATTTTTTTAGAATTATTATTATTTTTTTTTTTTTTGTAATCTTTGAAAATCGCGTTTTTTCTATGTTTAACCTGTGGAAAAACGTAATTTTCAAAGATTACAAAAAATTAAAAAAAAAAAAAAATTCATACATATTCAGAAAAATAGACGAATGATTTTTATGAAGGTGAATAGTCAAGTTGACCGGTAATCTGTTGTATAATAATTTTTATCTTCAATTTGTTGATAACAAATTGGAATTATTATTGCGCAAAATCAATGTTTGCAGCATCTTTCATATGCTTGATTTTTTTTTTTTTTCAGATTTTTATCCCATCGAGCAGCGTTCGCAATTTTCTCTGAAACTCACGTTTGGCGGGACTCTACTGCTACTACATCCTTAAATATATACTGTAATATCAACGCAAAAGTATAATTATCTTTCTCGTTATTTGCAAATAATTAAGTCCCGCGCGTTATTTGCAAATAATTATATCTATTCCACATTATACCATTTGAGAATATCAAATGATTCTTCAGGGCATTTTTTTTTCTTTAGTTTGCAACATTTTTTTAAAAGATAGAATGTATATCCCAGTGTCGAGACGTTTGATCGAGCGATGATTTTACATTTCAATTGGATCCGCGACAATACCACAGAAAAGTGGTACTTCGAGATCGTTTGCGAGTACTCGTCGCTTCTTATTCTGTTCGCGAATACAAGATCTGAAGAAAAAAAAACATACGATTCCCCTGATCGAAATCAATATCGAGAGGTCAGTCATCCCGATCGAGATGACAAAAAATTAATTTTGAACTTGAGATATAAAAAAAAAAAAAAAAAAAAAAAAAAAAAAAAAAAATCAACGAATCGGCAATGAAGCGTAAATCACTGATATAGCATAGCGAGACACTTTTGTTAGGTATATTACTTTTATCGGGTGTGTAATTTACTAATGTTTACGCATCTCGAACGTCGACGAGAGATTTGGCTAATAATTACTTTCACAGCTCTTTATATCGAGACTCTAGATAGACTTTCAAGTCTTTCGTGTTTGTCTAGTGTGCCGATAGTTGGTTGTCTCTCAGGGACAACGTATCCTCCCACGTGTACAGTTTTCATGTGGTGCAAATAATTGTATAGGGGGGAGAGCGGGGGCAAAATGGCACAGCGGGGCAAAACGGTACAGTGATTGGAGGAACTCGATCTTACAATACTTTTCGAACGGCCCATTTTTGTCCCAACGATACATGCGGATTTTCAAACGCGTTTTGCCCCACGTACCGCCGTCACCGTCATCTAATATTTATTGGAATATTGCGTTTTGTATCACTATCCCGTTTTGCCCCGCTGTGCCATTTTGCCCCGCGCTCCCCGACTCTTAGTATTCAGATATGGCGCTTTTTTTTAATTTTTTTTTTTATTTTATTTTATTTTTTTTATTTTTTTTATGAAGGCTAAATTTCCGCCAAAGTGCGCAGACACGACTTACGGTTTCACCTTTCGTTTGACTGAAGCCCACTTGTGTATACTTATGAAAGATGATTAATGTTACCTGTTACCCGAACGCGAAATTCGACGTTTGTGATCTAGTTTTATTTTATGCCGGTAAAATACAAGATTTTCAATTATTATAGTTACATAAAAAAAAAAAAATTTGAACTTTAAGTTCTATGCTCAGTTGATTGAGGTGCCCAAATCGATAACGTCACAAAAGCTTTCTCCGGTATTGTCGGACATGGACAGGCGTCACGAAACCGACGAAGTTGGAGCAATATTTGCGACACATGTAGAGCTGTCGCAAATATCGCTTCAACTGCGTTCGTTTCGTGGCACTTTTATGTGAGAAATTCTACGCTTCATCATTTCTCTTATGCGCAGAAATATATTCAAGGCTCGCACCAGAACGAAAATAATGTCAACATTTTTTTGTTTTGTTTTGTTTCCCCTCCGATTACACTGCAAACTGAATGAAGCGAAAGGGATTTAATCCTAATAATCGATAGGATTAATGATCAATCAACCCGTCGATTACTGCAAATGAAAATTTGATCTGTTTTGTAACTTATTTGACTCGCGTTATTAAAAGGTACACGAATTAATCTTTGTTGGACATAAAATATACTGCAACACAGGAAGCGAACTTATTAGACGAATAATACGCGACACTATCGACTAGAATGCGACATTCAATACCAATGGTATTAATTTTTTTTTAGCGGATATCATTAAAAATTAAATTCATCCTAAATTTTCGGCTCCGAAACGCTTCCGGCGAAGAGCACAGTTCCATCCTTCGGATCCTTCGACCTCGACGTTCCGGACATTATCACGAAGATAAATGGTCGATCGATCTTCATCTCTCTCGGAATCACCATGCATCTCATAGTTAAGACTACACCTGCAACAGATCCCCATTGGGTACTCGTTATTATTTTAATGCATACGAGTTTGATTTTTTTTTTTTTTTTTTTTTCAATTATACAGCCCGATCGCGAGAAATAGATTTTATTCGGAAAAAAAAAATATCAAGAGATAGATTTCTCATCGAATATTGAGTTCGTCACGTCACACGTTGTACTTTCGTTTCCGTGATGCGTCGCTTGGGTCACATCACTAGATTCCTTATAACATCATCAGGCGGCAATTAATTGGGAATATAAGAATTTTTACCAAAGCTCGTCTCAAAGATATCCTTCTTTATTGTGCTATATATATACATATATATAGATATTTTATCACATTTTTTTTTACATAATCCAACAGTCCACATACTACAGATCATTTTCCAAGTGGCTTAAAGGAATATACAATTCATAGGATGGCCCGGATCTCAAAAATTCATCGATTCTTCAGGGTAGCCATGAACAGATTAGTCTTCATGTCCGTCACGATGAAAATCGCTGGTCGGTCAACGCGCTAATCAACGAGCTCGCGTTCATCCATTGGCATCCGATTGGGTGTCATTGCCGATGAATAAATCGTCGGTCACTTTCTTATTGTCCGCAATATGAATGAATAGATGGATAAAAATAAATATATTTCGCTACCATAAAAAAAAAAACAAAAAAAACAAAAAAAAAATGAATCCCGAGCAAATGCGTGACTGTGATATGACATCGATGATCGATGCGAGGGATCCAATGTCTCAAAGGAACTTTTGCGACACACTTGCTCATTGTACACGACACAATACGTCTTATAGTTTCGTTAAATCACAGTTATTAATTTCTGATTGTTTTTAACATTTAACCATAGGTTCGATTCTACTGGACAAAACAATCGACATTCATTGTAAACACTGTAGCTTCTGATCGGCATAATGAGTTTATTTTTAGCTACCATTCTAAGGTATTCTATTTTTAATACAGCGAAGATTTATTTCTCTACGATACAAACAAAGAGTATTGTCACAGGGCAATTGGCATAGCGGCAAAATAGGAACGAATCGATAATAAGACACTTTGCCAAAGATTCAAGGGTCGATGAGCGTAGCCACGAAGAGAACAGTGTTTCCGGTCTTCGGGATGTAAAGCGACGGTCGGTCCACTTTGAAAACAACGGTCCCGGAATTAATCAATTTTCTCCGCCTAATCACCGTCAACGCTAAAAGTATACAAAGTTTTTTTGTCGGTTTTTTGTTTTTTTTTTTTTTTTTTTTCTTCTCTATCATACAAGGATTAAAGATTTTGTTGCGACAATATTGCGCGCAATATTATTATTACGTATAATCATATATAAAATGAACGTGCATTCAAGTTGCACTGTGACATAGAATTTTGAACACTATCGCAAATTATTGCTCAGATCCATGCAGAATACAGAATAAAGTGCGAAAAAAAAAAAAAAAAAAAAACAACAACAACAAAAATCATAAACATTTTAAGCGACGATCAGATCCTGCAGGCGTCCTGCAAACAGTGTTACGCTGTATTGATGTGTTGGTGTAACGACAACGAAGTAGGCTGGCCGGTCAACATTGAAAGTGACTTGGGGACGGTCGTCAATTATCAGACTAAGCGGCATGATTTCCATATCTGTAAAGATTAATTTGCAAATATTTGTGAATTATCTCCGATGTGATCGTCGATTAAGCATCCAATAATGAAGTTGCATGCAATTGTGCGAGTTGCAGATTAATCACAATTTTCCTTACATCGATTTCACATCAATTGAAGCGACATATAAAATCTTGAGTGTTCAGCAACAGGTGTTCAATATAAAATACATCAGCGAGGAGTCTCAGGGGTGGGACGTATATTTTTTAACGATGAATGGGAGCTCTCGGAAGGCTGTTCAATAAGTGTAGACGTATTTGGTCTTTATATATCGAGAATATATTTTATTTTTTTTTTTTTTGTACAAATATCTTGAACAATCGTATTCGTATAGTTACAAAAATGTACGTATTCGTTTGAAACGCGACAGCCCGCAATGCACTCCGATTTTTGTTACATGAGGAATCCGATAAAGCCTCACAAATGACAAAGACTCCTGCGCGATAAAAAAAAAAAAACTCTTGCACGACGAAGACTCCCGAATGACTATTTAACGAAATGTGCGCGTTTATGGTCGCTTCATATTCGATGCATCCCTCTGTTTAAGGCGAGCCGAGACGAGCGACGAACAACTTGGTGGATCGGCGGCCAACGATCATCACATGGGCAGGTCTGTCCACGTTGAATTCGATCGGTGGCGGTGGCGGAAGTGCGGGTCTTCGCAGCACCATAACCATACCTATAAAAGAGTAAACAGTCAGAAATTCCCACGAACGTTTTACTTTCTTTTTTTTTTTTTTTTTTTTTTTTTTAATATAATATCAACGTAAAAACTAATTATTTTTCTCTCCACAATAAAATCCCGATATTGAAGAATTTTTCGATAGGCTGGATATGGATTAAATTTCGAATCAACGGAGTCCAGTCGTTCTTTGTAAATAATTTTATTTATGTCGTATTACTATTCGAGAATATCAAGTAATTTTTTTTCAGGCAATCTTTTTGTTTAGATTACAGATTTTTTTTTAAACGTAGAATCTATGTCCCAGTATCGAGAAGTATGATCGAGAGATGATTTTATTTTTCAATTGGATCCGCGACGATAGCACCGAAAATTGGCACTCCAAGCTCGGTCACGACCAAGCCGACGAAGGGACGATCCACGGTGAAAATTATCACTCGGAGTAGCTCCTCGTCGCTGCCTATTCTGTTGTCAAAATGGAGATCTGAAAAAGAAAAAAAAACGGAATTTTTTTTTTTGTTTTTTGTTTTTTTTTTTCATCGATACAACGTTAAAAATATGCAATTCGACGAGACGACAAAAAAAAAAAAAAAAAAAAAAAAAAAAAGATTGAAGTGTGGACCAATTACGAACAATACATTTGCTTTCAAAGCCGAACACACAAGCCAATTAAACATTATTATTTTCACAGTAGTATTTTCATTTGGTCTGTCGTGTACTTTGAATAAAATTCATTTGTCGGAGGATTTGTTGTATCAAATGAATTCAAGTTAGCGTGTATGCTTTTAGGAGCTGATTTACTCGTGGAATTTACAAAACTAGTGTATCTTCACCACGGGTAAATACAATTATCGTACGCTCCACAAAGACTAGCAGATAACAAACATAAATATCATTCGTGTGAGTTGACGATAACGATCTAATGTTTTTTTTCTTTTTCCAAATATGCTTTTTCGTCGCTACGTTAGAATTAACACAGAGTATCAAAAAAAAAAAAAAAAAAAAAACGTGGAATTGTTATTTTTTGTTTTTTTTTTCTCTTTATTCTATAATTATAAATATAATTATAATCGTTTTTTTTTTTAATCTATAAAAATAAAAGAAGTTTTCAGAATATTTATCTTGACGAAAACACGACTGTCCTCTCACTTTAAACGTTTTCCATTATTTCATACACGAGAGATTAAAGATTTATCGTAAACACCGTAACGACGATTGGCACTGTAAGTGGCGTGTAACGATTACTTAACTGAATTCAAGAGAACGAAAAAAAAAAAAAAAAAAAAAAAATCACTCGAAAACAGCGACAGACCCGCACCCACGCACCAACACGGTGATCTTCGACCAACTATTAGCAAAATTCTAAAGACTCAAAAGTGCTCGAAGCGATAAAACACACAGTGAAAGCACTCTGCAAACAAACAAACGCGCCCGAGACGCGGGGAATTGGGAAAGTTTCATAAATTTGATTTAAAAAAAAAAAAAAAAAAAAAAAAAAAAAACCAAAAATATTAACTTTTTGCTTTACCTTCAATTGAAGTTCTTGATGTGTCCGGAAAAGACGGTGACACCGTTGTTCTGGTCCTCGGAGCGTGTTACGATAGCGTACATGAACGGATGATCGGCATTGAAATCGTATACCACCGGTAGCGAGAATGGGGCGAATTGCATGCCTGAGTAAATACAAAAACCGCAGAACTTTGAAGATGCGGTATCAATGTGACGAAAAAAAAAAAAAAAAGTACAAATAATTTTTATGGGGAAAAATGTGTTTGTCGAAAATATAATTATAATCGTGATCGACGTCGTTTTACGATAACGGCGGATACACACAATTTTCAACGCACAATTGTGTTTAGAACGCCTCTTCGCGTAGATCAACCCTAACGGCACTTTCGACCGGTGCACAGTGCACATGTTATCGTGTGCAATTTCGCATGTCATAAAACATGCACTCGGTGCAGACAGTGATAGAAAAGAAAGTTGGAAGATAAGAATTAAAAAAAAAAACAAAAAAAAGGGTTAAAAAATATATGAATTTCTAGGATCGAAAGTGACCCTGAAAAATCATGGTTCTCGTTGAGGCCATGACAATGTAGTATAAAAACTGATGATCCACTCTCAGTGTTACAGGTGGTGGTTCGGGCATAGGTGCGGACGGTGGGACTATGACAGCTGAAAACAAATTTTAAAGAGTTTGGGTTTAAGTGGTTTGGTCGGAACTCAAAGATAATTCGAAACTGCGAGGTCGAATATAAAAATCAGTTTGAATGTATTGTCGGAAAAACAAAAATTTATGTGTTTTGTATGAGAGAGAACGAATGAACTGAAAACATTATTGATACGTGGCCGCGAATCTCCCGCGAGGTAAATTAAATTCACAGGGCCATTTATGGGGACACTAAGGATGGTTCGTTGGATAAGCTTGTCAATCTAATATACTATTCTGATCCGACAAGTGTCCCTGTAAAATAAAAGTTCTCGATACGCGTTGGACGATTCCGTATACGAACGAATGATCGGCTCTCATCATTACGGTTCCTCGTCGATCGTAGGAAGGGCGCTCGCGAAACATCACAGGTGTTGCGAAAAAAAAAAAAAAAGTATCCACAAGCTTTCCGTCAGCGACTCGAAAGTCTTGCAATTCCGCAAATATAGTTTCTCGCGGTTATTTATTATATTAACGAGAGGCGCCTTCTATCGTACACCGTTAAACTTTACACTTGTTCATTTTTACGAAAATAAAGCGTACACCGCACACAAAATTTCACATAAGTTCACAACTTCGTTGAAATTTACACCACAAATACCTCACACTTGCCCGATCCTCGGATCACAAAACTGTACACCGCCATTTCTCTACACCACAAAAAGTGTACGTATTCAGTATTTTGCGCATTAGTAAGCCTACATCCTTTCATTCTTACACTTGCCAAACCTTACGACTTTAAAACTTTACACATTCAATATACTTCACATGCGCAAAGTTACACACACGCGCAACCTTACACCGACGGGGAGGAAAGACGGCCTTCGAGACGGGCGTTGAATGAGCTCCGCTGTTATTCTGCAATTGAGATGAAGCACACGGCGGGCTACCGTGTGATCACAACCAACAGTCGGTTCATCTTACCTGCAGAATAACAGGTAAGTGCTCATCCAACGCCCCTCTCAGAGGCCGTTCTTCCTCTTCGTCGGTGTAAGGTTGGACGCGTGTAAGCTTGCGCACGTGAAGTATATCGAATGTGTAAAGTTTGGCAAGTGTAATAATGAAATGGCGTAAGCTTACTAATGTGTAACACATTGAATACGTACACTTTTTGTGGTGTAAGGAAATGGCGGTGTACAGTTTTGTGGTCCGATGATCGGGCAAGTGTAAGGTATTTGTGGTGTAAATTTGAACGAAGTGGTGAATTTGTGTAACATTACGTGCGGTGTACGCTTTATTTCCGTGAGAATGAACAGGTGTAAAGTTTGACGGTGTACGATTGAAGGCGCCTCATTAACGAGGGTCTATCAAGGTAACTTTTTTTTATGTGGCAGATTCCGAAAAATAAGTGAGTGTAGTGTATTTTTCTGAGGCGATGAAAGTTAACACCGAGAAAGCCTATCTATTTCTACTGACATGCCCACCTAACATTGACAGTTTCAGTGAACAATCATGCTGCCGAATTAACGTCTTAGGGTATCGAAGAAAAACACCGGTCGCCTCGTGCATGAACAAACGAGCTAACCTGCCCAAAGACTTTCATTATAGTCATATCCGAACACTGTGTCGAACATAATTCCTCCTTTAGGATCGATAGTGTCCACGAAAAATTATTCCTCCCGAAGGCCTCTTCGAGAGCCCAATCGTGATCGCGTACAGAAACGGATGATCCACTCTCAGTGTTATACATAAATCTTGCGGACGTAATCTGCGACCGCCACGTACCACAAAACCTGCAAAAATTGTATATCCAAGAATCATTTTTCATTCGAACACTAAAAGATCTTGCCCAACACAATCGCGCGAGTATAAATTCATTTAAATTGTCAAGTTTGACAAATTCATGTACCGGTTACCGCTAGTTAACTGTATCACTAGTCGATCCTCGCTGTACTTGCTGAGTGACTAAAAAGAAATTACATTATGCACACTATAGACTAAAATCCATTGCCAATAGTTGACAAATGATTAAATACCAATCGTACTCACGACAACAATTATCGAAAACAAATGGATTTAACAGTTATTACTGGGAAGGCTAAAATATTTTTTTTATCGGTAACATTTATTTTTATTTTACTATAACAGTACCAGTTACAGATGTTTGTCTACGAAGGAATTTCGTCGATGAACAAACAAGAGGCTGCTATTTTTAAACGAAAAATACTTTTCGAATATTCGAGATGGCTAAATCGTAAATGATCATTAAAGGAAGAGAATGAACCGTAATACATCATAATCGAGGATAAGTGATGGATTGTTGTTTGAGAAAATCGAACGAATATGTGACTTTTCGAAAATGAGCACATACACGTTGATATTTTTGTAAATGCCCAATAATTAATGTTTCTCTATGTTAAGGACATCTAATATCTAATCTAGATTAACACTCTAATCCTCGATAAACACTTTGTAACAGTTTCTGAAGTGGAGTGAAGCGCTCCAAAATACTCAATAGTGATCGTAAAAGTGACTCACAGCAGCATCTTTGGCCAATTCATTGGACAATCAGCGACAAAAGATATCCGCATCACCGACTGCCCAATGACTACCTACAGTCAGTATATTATCTATTTTTGTAATTTTACATGTAAGTTGTGTTTGCTCGAAATCATATTGGCTTAAAAGGCTGGGAACCGCGGCTATCAAAGGTAAAATTATTATTCGTTCGTTGTAGATGGTCGGTGACAAAAAGTCGCCAAAAATTAAGTGCCAAAAAGTCGGTATTGTCATAGTAAATTAGAAAGTTTCCGATAAATATATATTTTCGTCTTCCGAGAAGTAACTATTAAATGCATTTGTGTTTGATAATTTCTCTCGAGAATATTATTGGTATTTAATAATTTTGCCTAGTCGCAACGGGTTTTAATCATTGTGTGCATAATCTATATTTTTAAGTCAATTGGTACCGAAATCAACCTGTATATTCCGATCGCTGTCTGCTACCCTAAATTTCTACCCGCGACAAACAAAAGTTTTCAAAGTGCATTTCGTAGATCGGCTCTTGTACGTGTTTTTGAAAAAAAAAAACAAAAAAAAAACGAACGATCGTCTGGTCACTGTGCAAAAGTCGTCGGAAATGCGCGATATTGTTGCGATACAAGTGGTACAAGTCCAGGAGTCCCTCTGTGACGAATTTTTCGTCAATTTTTGACGAATTTTTCATAATTATTTTTTTACTGCATTAGATAACCGAGCGAAAGGTTGTCCCACTTTCGTGATAAAGGCTCCTAAACTAACAACAATATCTACATATTTGTTTCTACGTTCTTTGCCGTATTGAATTCTAACTCTACGATCGATAATGTACCAGAAAAACAATCGTAGTTGAAGAGTGTACAACGATCGCGTACAGATAGGGATGATCAACTCTCACTGTTACAGGCCACAGTTGTGACGTAACCAGGGAGAGGATGCCGAATTCCTCAAAAGCCGCAAAAGATAAAGATCAACGACTGTTGTGTAATCAAAACGGCGAACTATTTCGCATAACTCAATATCTGAGGCATACATTTTTTTGGCTCGTTAGGCTTTGCTACGTGACATGACGTTCTCCTCGCCCCAATCGGACCCGCCAATCAAATTTTTTTTCACCTGGGATTTATGACGATATTTTTAGATCAATTTGGTAGATCGATTCTTATACGTATTTGTGAGCAAAGTACGATTGCATGGTCATGACGCATAAGTCAGTAGGCGACACGATTTGTTGTGGGACACTCGTGGTATACTCGTTGAATGTCACTAAAACAAATGAGTTTTTTTTTTTTTTTTTATATATAGACAAGTGCCCGAACAAAACGCGTCCAATTTTCATGATAAGCGTATTGGACTAACAATTTCGACATAGTTATTTTCAAGTCCTGTACCGTATTAGATTCTACATCTAGGATCTATAGTGTCCCTGGAAAATTATCGTCCTCGATGAGCGTGCGACGATCGCGTATAGACACGGACGATCCACTCTCATCGTTACGGACTCTTGTTCTGGCGTGAGGAAGAGGCTGTCAGCGACTACCACAACAGCTGTAAGAAAATATTAAGTACCTCTCCTTCATGTAAGTTCCCAATTGTATCGCACACACACAATCACTCAGGTACAAATTTGTATCGGTTGTCCAGTTTTTTTTTTTTTTTTCTCTTTACTTTATGTTTTAAGCACTGCAGTTAACACCAGGTAGCCACAGGGCACATTAGATATGGCCAACTCAACCAGCCAGCTCAAATTTTTACCTAACGGTTTTTAAAATTTCGTAGATCGAGTCCTATATCTATCGGCGAAAAATTAATGATCCTCTGATCGTATGGGAACATGATCTGTAGATGAGATGTGTAGGATATTCGTGGTATATTTAAAGAACATTGAAGTGTCACTGGCAGCGTTTTTTTTTTTTTTTTTTTTTCAATACACTGAGCTACTCCTACTAAAAAGTGCCCCGTTATCATGATAAGACGTGCTGAAATTAACAAAATTTTGTACGTAATTATTTCAAATTCTCTTGCCGTATCAGAGTTTACATCACGGATCTGAGGAGTCCCTGGAAAATTATTGTAATGTCCCCCCTTGAAAATGAGCGTGTGACGATCGCGTATAGACACGGATGATCCACTCTCATTATTACGGGCTCCGGTTTTGGCCCAACGTCTAAGCTTGCGAAGACTGCGACAAGAGCTGCAAAAAAATATCAAATGCCTTTCGTTCATTTAAAATGCCAAACTATATTGCACACACACATAATCACTCAGGTACAAATTTGTATGAGCTCTGCTTTATGTTTTAAGCACTAAAGTTAACACCAGGTAGCCCCAGAACATATTAGCTGAGCCGACTGAGCTAGCCACTTCAAATTTCTACCTAATGGTTTTTTTTTTTTTTTAATTTCGTACATCGAGTCCTATATGTATCTGCGGAAAAATTAATGTTCTGTTTGATCGGTACAGTTAACACCAGGTAGCCCCAGGGCATTATTGGCTGTGCCGATTGAACCAGCCAGCTCAAATTTCTACCTAACGGTTTTTAAAATTTCGTAGATCGAATCCTGTATGTATCTGCGAAAAATTAATGATCACTCGATCGTATGGGAAAACATGAGATTCGTAGGATATTCGTAGGATATTTAAAGACCATTGAAGCGTCACTAACCCGGTTTTGTTTTTTATTTATTTTTTTTTTTTGTTCAATACACTGAGCCACTCTTACTAAAAAGTGTCCCGTTATCATGACAAGACGTGCTAAATTTACAAAATTTTTTCACGTAATCGTTTTCTATTCTCATGCCGTATTTGAGTTTACATCCCGGATCTGAGGCGTCCCTGGAAAATTATTGTAATGTCCCCCCTTGAAAATGAGCGTGTGACGATCGCGTATAGACACGGATGATCCACTCTCATTATTACGGGCTCCGGTTTTGGCCCAACGTTTAAGCTTGCGAAGACTGCGACAACAGCTGCAAAAAAATATCAAGTGCCTTTCGTTCATTTAAAATGCCCAACTATATTGCACACACACATTATCGATCAGGTACAAATTTGAATGAGCTCTGCTTTATGTTTTAAGCACTACAGTTAACACCAGGTAGCCCCAGAACATATTAGCTGAGCCGACTGAGCTAGCCACTTCAAATTTCTACCTAATGGTTTTTTTTTTTTTTAATTTCGTACATCGAGTCCTATATGTATCTGCGAAAAATTAATGATCATTCGATCGTATGGGAAAACATGAGATTCGTAGGATATTTAAAGACCATTGAAGCGTCACTAACCCGGTTTTTTTTTTATTTATTTTTTTTTTCAATACACTGAGCCACTCTTACTAAAAAGTGTCCCGTTATCATGACAAGACGTGCTAAATTTACAAAATTTTTTCACGTAATCGTTTTCTATTCTCATGCCGTATTTGAGTTTACATCCCGGATCTGAGGCGTCCCTGGAAAATTATTGTAATGTCCCCCCTTGAAAATGAGCGTGTGACGATCACGTATAGACACGGATGATCCACTCTCATTATTAACGGCTCCGGTTCTGGCCCAACGTCTAAGCTTAGGAAGACTGGTAAAAGAGCTGCAAAAAAATATCAAGTATCTTTCGTTCATTAAAATTCCCAACAATTTCACACACACGCACAATCGATCAAGTACAAACTTGTACGAGTTGTACCAGTTTCTCTACTTTATGTCTTAAGGATGCTTCACACGCAGATTCCCAGTTAAACGTGAGATTCAGCGAGAATTTCTTCCTAACGCTATAAAAATCTGAATGAAAATCAACTTTATTGAAGTTGCCAACAACATTAATTTTGCATTATAATAATGTCAAAAAGTTATTAATAAATTGCTAAAAAAAAATTGTTCAACAAATAATCAGTTAACATTTTTTTTTTTCCTCTTTTCAAATGAATTCATTGATTTTCTAGAAGCCACGTAAATTTCTTCAGAATTTTCTATCATTTAAAATTTTTTTTTTTAAGGCCGTAACTCCGAAATGGTTGGTGCAATAGCCTCGAAAAATTTTGTCTGTACTGTAGAATCGCGACACTGAAACATATCCGAAATTCATGCCTCTACATCAATTTTCTTAATTTTCAAAACATTTTCTTGTTTAATAGTAGACAATTCTGAAAAAATTCATGTGAATTCTAAAAAATCAAGGAATTAATTTAAAATGAGAAAATTAAGAGTTGTCTGATTTTTTTTAAACTATTAATTTTTTGGAATCATTTGTTAATAACTTTTTGGCATTATTATTATTGTGGAAAATCAAAGATCTCGACATACATAATGCGGCTGATTATTTTTTTTTTTTCGAATTTTTGTTATGTCGCAAAGTACTGAAATTTTGATCCCATCAAACGTTTGGTTGGGTATGCATATGTGATGCATCCTTAAGCACTGCAATTAACGCCAGATAGCCCCAGGGCATATTAGCTAGGGCCAACTGGACGAGCCGGGTCAAATCTCTACCTAACGATTCTAAAAATTCCGTAGATCGAAGCCTATATGTGTCTGCGGAAAAATTAATGATCGTCTGATCATGTGGGAACATGAGGTATGTGGGATATTTAGGGGGTATTTAAGAGCATTAAAGCGTCACTAAAGCCGATTTGTTTGTTCAATGCACTGAGCTACTCTTGCCAAATGGTGCCCCGTTGTCACGACAATACATGCTAAATTAACAAAATATTGTACGTAATTATTTCTAATTCTCGTGCCGTATTAGAGTTTACATGCCGGATCTGAGGTTTTCCCCGGAAAATTATCGTAATGTCCCCTCTGAAAAATGAGCGTGTGGCGATCATGTGTAAACACGGATGATCCACTCTCATTATTACTGGCTCCAGTTTCTGTCTAACCGCCATGCCTCCGAAGAATTCGACAAGAGCTGTACAAAATATCAAGTACCGTTCTTTCATTAAAATTCCCAATTATTTCACACATACACACACACACACATAATCACTCGGGTATAAATTTGTATGGGTTGTCCAGTTTTTCTAATCGATGTTTTGGGTTTTGGAGTTAACGCCAGGTCGCCCCGGACATTAGCTAGGTCCAACCGGTCGATATAGGTGAAATTTCTACCTAACGGTTTCTAAAATCTCGTAGAACGAGAATCCTGCAGGTAGCGACGAAAAAATAATTATTGTATGGCGGTCATTCATACAACAATAGAAACCGCGAGATGAGTAAGATACTCGGGGGATATTTAAAGAATATTGTAGTGTCTCTAAAAACATTTTTTTTTTTTTTTTGTTTTCAATACACTGAACCCTAACTAACTCAACACATTGGCCTAATTACAAATTACCCGGTTGATATGATAAAACGCTCTAACCCAAAAAACAATGTATACGTAATTCGTGCCAATTCCCGTGCCGTATTAGAGTCTACATCTAGGATCTATATTGTCCCTGGAAAATTATCGTTCTCGATGAGCGTGTGACGACCGCGTATAGACACGGATGATCCACTCTCATCGTTGCGGACTCTGTCTCTGGCGTAACGAAGGCGCTCTCGAATACCACATCTGCAAAAAAATATTCAGGTACCCTTCGTTCATTAAAATTCCCAATTATTTCACACACACGCACACACACACACACACACACACACACACACACACACACACACACACACACACATAATCACTCAGGTACAAATTTGTGTGGGTTATCCAGATTTTTCTAGTTTATGTCTTGACGCTACAGTTAACACCAGGTAACGTCGGGACATATTCCCAGCCAGACAACCGCCACAAAACGAAACAGTGGGCGCAATATTGGCGACATGTGCAGCGCATGTCGCAAATATTGCATCACATTGGGTCCATTTCATGCGCATGTCGCAAATATGGCATCACATCGGGTCCATTTCATGGTGCTTGTCTATCTGGGTTAGCCAGGCCCAACTGGACGAGCCAGATCAAATTTCTACCTACTGGTTTCTAAAATCTCGTAGATCGTGTCCCGCACGCATGTGCGAAAAATTTATGATCGCATGGTCGCCATTCATCCAGCAGTATTTAAGGATATTTAAAGAATACTGTAGTGTCTCTAAACCCATTTTTTTTTTTTTTTTTTTTTTTTTTTTTCAATACACTGAGCCCTAACTAACTCAATACATTGCCCTAACTACAAATTACCCGGTTGGTATGATAAAACGCTCTAACCCAAAAACAATGTGTACGTAATTATTGTCAATTCCCGTGCCGTATTAGAGTCTACATCTAGGATCTATATTGTCCCTGGAAAATTATTGTTTCCGTTGAGGGTATGACGACCGCGTATAGACACGGATGATCCACTCTCATCGTTACGGGCTCCGGCTCTGGCATAAACATGGCGCTCCCGCCGACTATCAGAAGAGCTGCAAAAAAACATCAAGTACCATTCGTTCATTAAACTTCCCAATTATTTCACACACACACACACACACACACACACACGCGCGCGCGCACACACGCACACACACACACACACACACACGCACGCACGCACGCACGCGCGCACGCACGCACGCGCGCGCGCACGCACACACATGATCACTCAGGTACAAATTTGTATGGGTTGCCCAGTTTTCCTACTTTATGTCATGACGCTGAAGTTAATAGCAGGTACCTTCGGGACATATTCTGGACGAGCCAGATCCAATTTCTACCTATTGGTTTTGTAAAATCTCGTAGATCGTGTCGTCTACGCATCCGCGAAAAATGTATGATCGTACGATCGTCATGCATTCAGCAGTGGGAACCACGAGATGTGTAAGATAATCGGGGGATATTTAAAGAATATCGTAGTGTCTCTAAAAACATTTTTTTTTTTTTTTTTTTTCAATACACTAAATCCTAACTATCCCTGATAACTTGCCCTAACTGCAAATTACCCCGTTGTCATGATAAAATGCTCTAGACCAAAAAAAACAATGTGTCCGTAATTATTGCCAATTCCCGTGCCGTATTAGAGTCTACATCTAGGATCTATATTGTCCCTGGAAAATTATCGTTCTCGATGAGCGTGCGACGACCGCATATAGACACGGATGATCCACTCTCATCGTTACGGGCTCCGGTTCTGGCATATAGACGGCGCTGTAGGCGACTCCGAAAACAGCTGCAAAAAAATATCAAGTACCATTCGTTCATTAAACTTCCCAATTATTTCACACACACACACACACACACACACACACACACATGATCACTCAGGTACAAATTCGCATATGGGTTGTCCAGTTTCCCTAGTTTATGTCTCGGCAGTACGATTGACGCCAGGTAGCGCCGAGACATATTCCCAGTCTGACAATAGCCACAAAACGAAGCATTTGGCGCAATATTTGCGACATGTGCAGCGCGTGTTGCAAACATTGCACCACACAGGGTCGCCACTTCATGGTGCTTGTCTATCTGGGTTGGCCAGGCCCAACTGGACGAGCCAGGTCGAATTTCCACCTGGTTGTTTCTAAAATCTCGTAGATCGTGTCCTGTACGCATCTCCGAAAAATGCATGACCGTATGGTCGCCATGCATCCAGCAGTAGGGAACACGAGATGTGTGGGATACTCGTGGGATATTTAAAGAACATCGCCAGCGTCTCTAAAACGACTTTTTTTTTTTTTTTTTTGATCAATACACACTGAACCCCAACTAACTCAATACCTTGCCCTAACTACAAATTGGACTTGTTGTCATGATAAATCGTACTGAACGGACAATAATTTGTACGCAATTATTTCCAATTCCCGTGCCGTATTAGAGTCAACATCTAGCGTCTATACTGTCCCTGGAAAATAATTGTTTCCGTTGAGGGTATGACGATCGCGTATAGACACGGATGATCCACCCTCACTGTCACGGGTTCAGGTTCCGGCACCAGCGAGAGACTCGCACCGAATCCGAAAATAACAGCTGCAAAAAATTATCAAGTCCAATTTTGTCATTCAAATAGTCAATTGTTTCGCACGCACATCATTCCTCAGGTAGAAATGTGTGGGATTTCCAGTTTTCCTATATCACCTAGGCCCAACTGGACGAGCCAGGGCAAATTTCTACCCGCGGTATATGAGAAGTTTACATTTAACTTTTTTTTTTTTTTTTTTTTGAGAAACTAATGATCACATGATCGCCATGCATCGAGCAGTAGGAAACACGAGGTGTGCAACATACTCGGGGGGGGGGGGGGTATACCGAGAGAAGAATCTAGTAAAAATTACCAATCATCTAAGAAAAATTACCATAGCACATAGAGCGTTGGGAAGCCACCCTATGGTAGGAAGTAACGGATTTATAAGAATTTTTCTTAGATATTATGGTAAAAATTCTTGGATATCTCAGACTTTCTACCGTAGGTGGTGTGCGGGCGCGGTACTACTATGGGCTATGGTAATTTCTCTTAGATGATTGGTAATTTTTACTAGATCCTTCTCTCAGTGTATTTAACGATAATTGGAGTGTCCCTAAACACGATTTTTAAAAAATATACTGAGATGGTGCACTATGTATTTTAATTAATTTTTTTTTAATAGACTAAGGTGCACTATATATTTTACTTTTTTTTTTTTTTTTTTTTCAATACACTACGGTGCACTATATAAAAATGATCTCAGTGTCTCATGATAAATCGTCCTAAGCTGACAACAATTTCTACGCAATTATTTTCAAGTCCTGTGCCGAATTGGACTCTGTCTCTAGGGTCGATAGCGTCCCTGGAAAATAATCGATGCTCGATAGGGTGCGACGATCATGTATAGACACGGATGATCCACTCTCATCGTTACGGGCACTGGTTCCTCCACGTAGCTCGTGGCCTCTACCATAAGAGCTGCAAAAAAATATCAAGCACCTTTCCATCATTGAAACCCCGAACTGTTTCGCATACGTATAATCACTCAGATGTGCATTTGTTCAGGTTATCTACTTTGACTAATTTATGTCCTGGCGCTGAAGTCAACGCCCGGCAGCACCGGGACATATTAGGCCAGACCCAACTGGACGATCCGATACAAATTTCTACCTGGGATATCTAACAGTTTTTAAAATCCGTTCCGTAAATCGAGTCTCGAACGTATTTTGTGATAGACGAATGATCGTATGATCACCATGAACCAGACAGCAATGAAAATCGTGGAACATCCATAGAGGTTTGGAAATTCTCTAGATGTTTTTGTTTTTCTTTTTCGATTTAGTACACCGTGATGCCCGACGAAAAATTAGCACTGACAACGACTGACGACTGATATTAAACTGACGACAATTAGTTTATAGTTATTTACAAGTGCTGAGCGTGAATTGGATTTTTTTTTATGATCGATAGCGTCCCCGGAAAATAATTGTGCGCGAGAAGGGCGCGACGATCGCGCGTGGAAACCTCTACATGCTAGGAGTCCTCATGTTCGCAACAAGGGCCTCCAAAAAAGTGGAGCACCTTTTTTTCGTTCGAATTCCAAACTATTTCGAATCATGAAGTTTTTATTTTCTTTAAAGGCAATTATAAATTTTAGTTACAATTTAAACATATGGGAAAAAGATGGGACGCAAGAGATCAACAAATTTCTCTTGGCGGATTATCGAAAAAAAAAAAAAATTGTTTTGTTTTAAACGATCATCTTAATGACGGACTTTAGCTGGTTCAAAAAAAAAAAATTGCTCTGATCCCGTCGAGATAAATCTATATTTTTGCGATACTCGAAGTTAATACTCCGAGCGCTCCTATGTCGATCGAATTAATTCGTAAGAGATAGACAAATTTCTTGATGGATTATCGAAAAGAAATTGTTTTATCATAACCCATAATTTTAACGATGAAAGTTAACGGATACAAAAACAATGCTCTGGTCTCTTACAGATAAATCTGTATAAAAACATAGATTAATAACACACAGTAATAATTTCGAATGTCACAGAAGCGATATTCGAAATTATTACTCCGAACGCTCGTATGTCGATCGAATTCATTCGGAATAGACAAACGAATTTCTTGAACGATTTATCGAGGCGAAATTGTTTTATCTTAAACCATGATTTCTAACGACGGAAGTTAGCGGATACAAAAAAAAAAAAAAAATTGTTGTAGTCTCGCACAGATAAATCTGCGTTTTTGTAATATACGAAGTTATTACTCCGAACGCCCGTATGCCGACCGAAGTAATACGGGTTACGTATTTTAATGGTAAAATTCTCTTCAGCATATCACTCTACCTCTAGGTTTTTACAGTAACCCTGGAAAATGATATTTCTCTTAAATGATTTCATTATGAAATAAACAAATGGACGATCCACTTTAAATGTTACGGGCGGTGTAAATGTTACGCGGCATAACAGCTGCTGCAGTATACCGCGTTAAAGGCTGTAAAAATAATATCAAGTAACTTTTTCAGTCACTCTGATTCGGAAGCCAATGTACGCGATGCAATCATGGTTTCTAATATTTAAATCCCCGAACCTCGAACGTTTCCACATTTTAACTTGCGTGTCAACTATTTCTCGCAGTTCGTGGAGACAATCCGATATACGTCCTCCTCAAATCATTCGCAAAATGTGGGAACGTGAAGTGCTTCCGACGTCTTCAATTGTGGGAACTTTGCGTATTTTTAGTTTTAAATTTCTAATCCATTCCGAAAACTGGAACGCTTTGTTAATTGTGCACTGAACCGAAGCGTTAAACTAAAGTGTTAATTTTATCGACTAATGCCACCGACACATGAGAAGTCAATTTATTTTCATCCATTGCAAAAACTCATGGTTATAATAATAGCTTTTTACAGCAGCAACTTAGCTCAGAAAAAATAATTGTCTGACGTTACCTTGTGAATATAACGAATCAACGAACTAGCTCTACCAATTTTCAATGAGAATTTACATTTTATTAACGTTACATTTACATGAATTAATGTGAATCTAATTGCAATGTGCAATGCTTCGAGATATTCAGGTTTGGCCGTGTCCACCTTCATCCATTATCGCAGTTATTAAAGTAAATTGAAAAATAATAATGCAACTTTGATAAACAAATGTTTCGAAATTTCACGAATTCAGACGGTCGCGGGATCGACGATTTTGCCCGTGAAGAGTGTGATGCCGAATTCGTAATATTTTTTCTTGGGTGCTATCGTGCAGAGGAAGGGCCTGTCGATGGTTAACGTGACCGGTGGCAGCGATCTCGAGACAGGTTGGGGGAACAATCCTACAAATAAAAATTTCTGATACTTTTTCTACTGCGAAAAATCATTGTGGCAAATTCAATTTTATTGGAAAAATAAAATTAAAACAAGCACCATTTTAATTGGAACTTTAATAATTCGCATTAGTCTTATACATGTCCCCATAGCAGCCGATAAAAAATTATGTTCATCGTTGTGTAGCATTAATTTAGCTTCGTTTGGAAATCTTTGCACGGTTAAGCGGTCACCCACTTGAGCGACGACCGCGAATGACCTTGCTCGATTTTGGAGATAACTTTCTTATCACGCAACTTTCCGCTATTGAAGCCCGGAATCATTCCGCAAAAACTATTGAATTCTCAGCGAAAATAATTACCAGGGGTCCGGTATTGACAACTGGAGATTCAGCATTTTTCTATTGGGATCGCAATAGTTACTACTCCTTAGTAATTACTCCTCGACAGTCAGTAGTTATTACTGAGGACATTGTGGGTTGTTCATCAGTAATCACTACTGAAAACTGCGGGAATTCCCAATAGTTCATTACTGGACACTCATAGTAGTAAGTACTGGTCATTCATAGTAGTATCGAATATTTAACTACTCCAGATTTCCAGAGGTTTTCAGTAGTCGGCTAATTTGCCACTGGACAGTCGTTCAATAGTTTATATTAGTACCCTGGTGAAAATTTTTCTCTGACAATTTGTCTGAAAAACTCTAAACGGACCGTTTCAGTGATTTTCATCGATTTTTCGAGATTTTTCTCTGATTTTCTCTGCTATATGTTAAATATCTCTGCCACTTTCTGCGCACAAGCTCCAGCACTCACAATGTATCAGAGAAATTTAGAGTATTTTTCGTAAAATTCTGGATACCCCTGATTTTTTATGATTAAGTACGTTAAAAGAAAATACGAGTTGTCTCTAAGATTTACTCTTTCTGTTACACGGACGAATAGTAGACTTTTTCCGAGAATATAGGATTTATTTTCTGAAAAACTACGATTTTCTCGAATAATGTATATTTAGAGAATTTCAGAGAACTGTCGAGTTCATTATAAGTTCTGCTCTTTCTGGTATTCCTACAAACAGTAAACTTTCGTGTTCGTGGCCGTACAGTAAATAGAACAGTAAATAATAATCTATATATACTCTGTATGAGAAATTCGGCGAAAATTTGACTTTTTCAAAAAATAGTTTCTGAATATAGATGAGAAGCAGGCTTAGAATATCAACAAAGTTCACAGTTTTTCAGAGAAGTCGGCAAGGAAAATCGGAGATTTTCAGAAGAAATTGGAAATATTTAGATTCCGAAAAATCTTCGACTTTCTCCAAAAAGTGCGAAAAGTGAGAGCAATTCAGAGGACTTTTCAGTGAAATTTTTCGAGACTTTCAGATATATTTTCAGAGATATTCAAAAAAATATTTTCACCAGGGAGTTAACTACTGAATACTGCCCGTAGCATTTTTCAGTAGTTTTCAGTAGTTCTTTTTGGTGAGGGATGCGTCTACAATTGCCTAATGTTTCATAGGAATTCTTAAGTAGACAATACTGATTTTTTGGTCCATCTCGTTAACAGTCGATTTAATTACAATTTCCTACTCAGCGTAACTGTTGTGTAAAAAAGAGTAACTGTTAGATAAACAAATTGTTTCACAACATTTACAATACTGACTAGGAAACAGTGAAGTTGCAGTATTGTCCGTGTAACTTGTGTCCACTGACTGTAGTCGATTCAAATGTATGTTTGTACAGAGCAAAAAAAAAAATAATAATAAGTCCAAGAACGGTGCGTATTTGTCAAAAATGTAATACGGGACGTTTCCGACGGGAACGATGAGTTCAGTCTGACGTTGGATCGACAATTTTAGCGTTGAAAAATCTCGAGCCGATTTCCTGATACTCTCGGTTATTTTGGGCTCGAGTTAGTATCGGTGCAATCATGCAGATGAAAGGCCTGTTGGCGACAAACTGCTCTGGTATGTGGAAAGCGGCGAATGTCGCTATCGATCCTAAGAGGAAACAAACATTTCTGGTAATTCAATTTTCCTTCTCATCGACCATCCTCTCCTCTGTACCGCACTCTTGCATAAAATTCATGCAAATCCGAGACGTCGATCTCTTGTTCGATCGGTCATCAAGGAAATAATATCCATTGATATTTTGTTGTCGACCAAGATCGCGAGAGACCAGCGTAAAACAAGCTGTAAGATTTCGGGAAAGGAAAATTCGCATGAAATTCAAAGGCCGCTGTTGACGGCGTTTACAGTGCCACAAAACCATTGGAAAGCGTGCGAGATGTTTTTCACGAATATGAGTACAATAGAAATGAATCGAGTAGAGAAAATGCCCGCAGAGAGACAAAAAAGACCCCACTACGGTGTCACCTGACTCCGGTAGATTATGATTATTTTTGCGGCATTACCCTGCACCGCGCATACGCAAGAAACCATGGTAAAGTGCGGCGTTTACTCATGCCAATTTCATCCCCAATCGGCGTAAAGTTATGGAACTGTTTTTGAAGAATCTCGATAAAATGTATCGTGACTGAGGCACTTGCTGACAATGTTGGCAATGTCAGAAGGTAAAAATTAAAAAGTTGATACAAACGTAATCACGATGGCTATCGAAAAATCTTCAACAACTACGACAAATGTCCCTGTACCGTAAAACAAACTGCAGTGTATACTGAAAGCTCGAAAGACTTACCAGTCGCAGCCGCGGCCTCGCTACCCTCCTCGTTGACTTCGATGAAAGCCTTCTGGACCACCTTGCTGACGTACAGTGGCGGTGCGTCGGTGATGCCAGTGAAGTTCGCCGCGTCCGTGAACATGTCAGTCAGACCCATCTGCGAAAAATACACGATTATTAACTCATTCACTTGAGTATTTGGATACTTCCAAAACGAACTTCGCAGCCCCGTCGCAGCATTTAACTGGACTCACTTCTAAGTAAAAAAAAAAACATCCTCAATGCGTTTATATAAATAATCCAATACAAGTGCATAATAAATCATCAATTACCACTTAAAAGTGAAAATATATTGAATACTCACTTTAGTGAGTGGTTCCTGAAGGTCGAAACTGCTTTCGATCTTAAATTTGGGCAGATAGAGATTGACATCGCGCATGCTTCCGCGGAGAAGTTGATTAACGGTGATTTTGTCAAGGTTCTTTTCCAGATTGGCAAGACCGTCAATCTCGTCCGGAAGGATGATAATCATGCTCACGGAATCGCTGAAATCTTTGCTCTGAAATAACCGAACGTAAGAGAAAACAAAAATTAATTCTTGCCATTTTACCACATTTTTCAATGGATAAAAAAAAAAAATTCTTTGTAAACAAAAACGTACTTTGTACGGCATTTCGACGAACTTGGCCTTGTACTCGGGAAGCTCGCCATAACGGTATTTGCCGAATCGGTGCATAGTCGGTACGTCCTTCACGGTCTTAGCGTCGACGTGGAAGGGCCGCGGCTGGGTCTCGTTCGGGTTGAACTTATCGGCCCAATTGCCCTTGAAGTAAACGGCGTTTACGAGTACGAGAGCCGTGTCAGAGCTGAGATCGTCTGGTGGAATAGAAATAGAAATAATGATATTCATACGCAATGACATAAAAAGATGACCCGACGATAAATTACACGGCATTATGAATGAGAATTGTATATGAAAAAGAGACGGTGAAAAATTAGCAAATAGCCACATTGAGGGGGGGGGACTCGTCTTACTAGGCTTGATGAGGTCCTTGATGCGATTGTTGGTCTGAGTCTCGCACCAGCCGTTGATGGTGTTGCTTGCCTCGACATTCTTGGCAAAGTCAAGGCTCTGTGCTTCCGAGCGGAAGTACGTCTCGGTGATACGCTTGAACTCTGGCTTCACCTGGAAACCTGCGGCGAGGAAGATCTTGTTCGCCAGACGCAGCTCGACTTCCTTGTAGTTCTGTAAATAACAATGTAGCGTTTTTTATTTATTTTTTTCCTTTTTCTAAGGGCTTATGAAATGCTATTTTTTTCCCGACTGCGCTAAAATAACCACATTCCTTGCGTGCAATACGGGCGGAAAATAGCCTATTATTGACCCATGATCAGTATTAACATGTGCGCATGCGCAGTACAATTCCATTACTCCCTAGGGAGTAATAGGGCTCATTACTCCCTCTCGAAGCTCTATTGCTCCCGGGTCAGTAATGGTTATTGGCGAATATGACGATTTTGCGACGCAAGAAATGTGGTTGTTTTAACGAAGTCGAACAAAAAAAAATATCGTATACCACAAGGGTGAGTGAAGAAGTGCTTTTTCACCTCGTGTGAATTTCTAAATCAAACTTCACACTCGGTGAAAAACGCACTTTCCTCCCTTGTCGCATAATATACTATTTATTTCACTCGGTGCGAAAAATGCAGTTTTGCGCTCTGTTCACTCCCCCCATTTTCACACCTTATGAAATAGAATTTTGTACGACACTCGTGCGAAAAACGTTTTATGTCACTGTGTGGAAAAATGACGGTTTTTGCGCACGCTTCGCGTGCGAAAACCGCGATTTTCACACCTCGTGACATAAAATTTTGTTCGATACTCTTGCGAAAGACGTTTTCTGAACTCGTGTGAAGAAGTTTTTCTGCACTCGTATCGAAATGTACGATTCTTAACTCGTCCGATTGCAACACTTGCCTTCGGCTCGTGCTGCAACCTCACGCGCGTCAGAAAAAGTCTTTTCCCAACACATCCACGTAAAATCTCGCTTTCCGTTCCTGTGAATTGTGCGCAGAAAGGCACTTAGTCGCATCGCGTGCGGGGAAAAATACTGCGCATGCGTACAAACGCAATCTGGTATATTTTTTCTCGCTACAGTGCGGAAAAGTGCCCTTCTACGCACACTTCCTTAAAACGAGAAACTCGATTTTCGTGAATTTGTTTGGAGAAATTATGCGGATGGCATGGACGTAGAAAAAATGAAGTTCTGACTCGTGTGAATGTTGGATTTTCACACCCGTCAAGAACTCCCTTTCTACGCCCTTGCCATACAAATAACTATTTCGCACTAGTGTCGTAATCGTAATGTACTATTCTCAAGGTGAAACTTTGGCGATTAAATTAAATAAGAGCCCACTGTAGAATTGATAGACGAAGTGGCATTCTATTGCCGTTTGACAATGAAGTTTCAGCACCTTGGAAAAAATTGCATTAAAGTGCGTAACGTCTGGGTTGCGAAATGAGTGAGAGGGCTCACATTGGCACATCACCTTAACGGGATTGCGAAGGATCCAGTTGACCTTTTTTTTTTTTTTTTTTTTTTTTGAGCGAAAATTACCTTGAAGCTGTCGACTAGAGACTGGAAGCCGTTCTTCGTAATAGTGTCGTCACTCGGAACGGCGAGAGCGGTGCGCAATTGCTTTTCGGTATTGTCGCGTGCACCGAAGGTTACCATAGACAGAACCATCGAGGCGCTGATCGGCGAACAAATTAGATTTCCGCTGTTTCCTTCGGCAACATTCTGTGAAACATCGTAAATTCGTGTGAGCGAGTTGCAATATTTTTTCTATTAGTAGCGGTGGCGATATTGATTTTTTTTTTTTTTTTTTTTTTTTTTTTTTTTTTTTACCGATCAATCATAAATCGAGCGAATGAAAAATCGATCAATTATTTTTTTTTTTTTAATTATGTTTATATACATAAAAATGGTGTTGCTGATTGCTGTTTCTTTTTTTTTTTTTTTTTTTTTTTTTTTTTTTTTTTTTTTTTTTATTCGCGAGAATTTATAAGATCGTATTCTGTGACAAATCGATGGGCAATTTACTTTGAAAAAGTTGTTGGCGAAGGTGTTGACGCTGCTGGTAACGGCGTCGAGGGCTTCCATCGTCGGTGCGACTGACATAGCGTTGGAGTTTGTCACGTGCCACGTGACGACACCGAGTAACAGTACTGAAACAGAAAATAAAAAAAAAATAAAAACCACACAATGTTACCGTAAAGCTAGTGTCCCATATCGACGTCGTCGGCTCTGATGAATTTTTAACCGTCAAATTAATATCTCCGGATCAATAATCAATGGCTACTATTACGATTGGAAAATTTATTCGCTGCTCTGCTCGTTATCGAGACGGTATTCATTTTTTTTTTTTTTTTTTTTCCTTCTGCAATCCCACTCGTGCCGATAGGAAAATTAAGATAAAACATTAGAGCTTTATTCAGCGCAAATATTTCAACAGCTGCGATAATTGTTTTCTTTGAAACGGCACGAAGTGAACAGATGGTCGACGTGCATCACTGTGATAATATTTGAGCATCGCTAGACGGAGCAAAAAAAAAAAAAAAAAAAACCGTTCTCGTGGGTGATTTATAGTACTTTTTATCTACAAAAAAAAAAAAAATATAAACTTCGCTTCAACGTAGAGCGCAAAAAATATATTGGACACGGATGAATTATAGTGATTTTTATTTATAAAAAATATAAAGTGCGCTTCAAAATTGCGCGCAAAAAATAGATTGCAAATTAATGATTTATGGTGATTTTTATTTATTAAAAAAATTTAAAAAAAAAAAAAAAAGTATATTGCGCTTCAAAGAGACTTGTTGCAGACCCGTTGCCCTCGCAGGTTTCACATACCGGATCGCTGTTAATACGACTGCGTATTAACAGCGATCCGGTATGTCGAAAGCAGCGCGAATCATCGGCTCTCTTGTTTCCTTTTTTTACGAGCTCAAACGCCGGGGAAAACCCACTCGTGCGCATTCGCTTTGCCGCGTGAATCTGGCCTGACCGATAACTACGTACACACGCACGCAACCGCACACATGCGGAGCCATGACGCGCTCCAGAATCTCCGAACTCCGAAGATAACATTCTCTTCACTCTCAACTTTCATACCGAATATAGAGCTGGCAATAAAAGGCGTGAAATATTTACGATTGACGGTGAAAGAAAATATACATCGGACGTGGGTTTCAAAAGCCAAACGTTAAACAAACATTTTCATTTTACTTTAAGGCTCAACTAAAGTTTCTCGCGATTAGCTCCGATTAGAACATAGAATTGTATTATTCGAAGGTGGTAACGCGGGTTTAAATACATAGTAAAATAGATTACTAACGTCTCTTGTTCATAAACTTCCACAATTATTTTCTGGTTAATGTTGTAAAAAAAAAAAAAAAATATATCCGTTTCACAAAAATGTTTATTAATTTTACAAAAAAAAAAAAGTCTGTTAATTTTACAAATATTTGTTGTAAAATTAGCAGGAAAATAATTGCAAACGTTTGTGGACAAAAAGTTTGTTCGCTGTACACATTGTTTTCACTGTGTAGTTCGGATCTGTTGGGATGAATCGGAATGATTTTTAAATATACATCGGACGTGGGTTTCAAAAGCCAAACGATAAACAAACATTTTCATTTTACTTTAAGGCTCAACTAAAGTTTCTCGCGAATAGCTCCGATTAGGTCATAGAATTGTATTATTCGAAGGTGGTAACGCGGGTTTAAATACATAGTAAAATAGATTACTAACGTCTCTTGTTCATAAACTTCCACAATTATTTTCTGGTTAATGTTGTAAAAAAAAAAAAAAAATATCCGTTTTACAAAAATGTTTATTAATTTTACAAAAAAAAAAAAGTCTGTTAATTTTACAAATATTTGTTGTAAAATTAGCAGGAAAATAATTGCAAACGTTTGTGGACAAAAAGTTTGTTCGCTGTACACATTGTTTTCACTGTGTAGTTCGGATCTGTTGGGATGAATCGGAATGATTTTTAAATATACATCGGACGTGGGTTTCAAAAGCCAAACGATAAACAAACATTTTCATTTTACTTTAAGGCTCAACTAAAGTTTCTCGCGAATAGCTCCGATTAGGTCATAGAATTGTATTATTCGAAGGTGGTAACGCGGGTTTAAATACATAGTAAAATAGATTACTAACGTCTCTTGTTCATAAACTTCCACAATTATTTTCTTGTTAATGTTGTAAAAAAAAAAAAAAAAATATCCGTTTTACAAAAATGTTTATTAATTTTACAAAAAAAAAAAGTCTGTTAATTTTACAAATATTCGTTGTAAAATTAGCAGGAAAATAATTGCAAACGTTTGTGGACAAAAAGTTTGTTCGCTGTACACATTGTTTTCACTGTGTAGTTCGGATCTGTTGGGATGAATCGAAATGATTTTTAAATATACATTGGATCGCAATTTCTGGCCCGACTAAAATTTCTCACGAACAGTTCCGATTAGAACATCAAATTTTATAGTGACCTTCGAAGTTGGTAACGCAGATTTAAAGACACAGTGAAGTAGTCACTAATGTTTCTCGTCCACAAATTTTCACAATTCTTTTCTCATTAATTTCGCAAAAAAAAAAAAAAAAAAAAAAAAGTATGTGGTCCGTTTTACAAAAATATTGATTAATTTCACAAAAAGATTCTAAAGTTTTAATGAAATGCATATAAAATTATGTTCGTAACGTCAACAAAATTGACAAAATAACAAAATAAATAAATATATTACGATGCCGTTAGATTTACAGCTGCTTTATTTTGGTTGATATTTGCATAATCGTCTGAATTGTAAAAATTTTTTGTGTAAAAGGGTTCGTTCGGGTTAACGACAAGCGAACAAATAAATAAATAAAATGTCCGTCAATTTTGCAAATATCTGTCGTAAAATTAACAAGAAAATAAATGTGGACGTTTGTGGACAAAAAAAAAAAAAAGCTTCCTCTATGAGGGAGCAAAAAAAAAAAAGCAAAAGTTTGTTAAACGTTCGCATCGTTTTTACAGTGTAGTCGCGAAGCTGTTGCGATGGATCGGGATGAATTGTAAATATTGATTGGATCGCGATGTATGATCGGTATTCGTCATAGCTATTTAAATCGTAACAAGTCGTTGAAGAAACTCGATAACAAAACCGCTTCTATTTGTAGCCGGCGTACTTTTGATTCGATCAAATTTTCTCTCTTTTTTTTTTTTTTTTTTTTTTGTTCTCTCTGCCGTGCAGCGAAAATAACATACATGCATACATGCATCACGACAAACATTGGACTAGTCAATCGAGTTGTATCCTCGTTGCGAGGAAAATAAAAATATCCGTCTGCGCTCGAAGCTCGAGGACAATATAACATGGTGGCCGTTTTTCCCCCCGGACAAAAAAAATTACCTGACTTTTTAACTGACCAATTAAAAATGTTCCCTGACCAAATTTCTAATGACCTGTATATAAAAAAAAAAAAAAAAAAAAAAAAAAAAAAAAAAAATTAATGATGCAATCGAAAATGCTTACATATTATATTAATGTTTAATTCGACTTTTTTTTTTATGTTCTCAATTTTTTTTTTTTTGTTTTTTTTTTTGAAGGCTCCTTTTTTACGCACTCCTTGTTTATTTACAAAAGGTTCGGTGACAATTTACTTTTTCCCTGACCAATTTTGAAATTCCCTGAATTTTCCCGGTTTTTCCTGACCAAGATTTTTTTTGTTTTCCTGACCTTTCCCGGTTTTCCCGGTTTTCCCTGACCAAGATTTTTGTTTTCCTGACCTTTCCCGGTTTTCCCGGTTTTCCCTGACCAAGATTCTTTTTTTTCCTGATCTTTCCCGGTTTTCCCTGACCGCGGGGCCACCGTGTGTAAGAGATAGCGCGACGGGGAAGAGTTCAGAGTTGCGCGCCTGCGGGCTCGTTGACATAAAGTGTATTCACGATTGCGATTATTGTTTTGAACGTCGCACCTGCCCTGTCAGCGCATAATTAATCCGCTATGACGGCGCGAGATCGAGCCCCTTTTCCCTAACGTTCTAACGCTAATGTTAGAACAATCGCCAAAGATGGTAATGGCAACGAGGCAATCGAGAGAGTCCTTCGTGGACTCTCGATGGGGCACGATTAAGGAGGGATTCTCGCTGCGCGCTGACTTCGCATAAGTTCGACAGAAATAAGAGAAAATAGCAAGTACTTCTTGATGGTATGAAAATCTGACAAAAATTCATGCATACCAAAAGTACTGAGAAGATTTATTTTGCACAATAATAATTACAAAATGTTGTTAACAAATTGATGAAAAAAAAAAAAATTGCTTAACAAATTTGTCCGCAACCCAACTTTTTTGTTTTTCGTGAAAATGATTCGTTTATTTTTCTGAATACGTATGAATTTTCTGCAGATTTTTCAGTAATCGTTGATTTTTCCATGAAAAAAAAAAAAAAAAAAAAAAAAAAAAAATAACGATTACTGAAAAATCTGAGAAAAATTCATACATATTCAGAAAAATAAACGAATCATTTTCACGAAAAAAAAAAAAAAAAAAAAGTTGGGTTGCGGGCAAATTTGTTGAGCAATTATTATTTTTTTTCATCAATTTGTCAATAACATTTTGTAATTATTATTGTGCAAAATTAATCTTCTCAGTACCTTTGGTATGCACGAATTTTTTTCAGATTTTTATACCATCAAGAAGTACTTGGAATTTTTCAATTATTTTTGTCGAACTTATGCGAAATCAGCGCGCAGCGAGACTCCCTCCTTAAGATCGCGTCAGCTCGCGCCGAGAACCGGAGAAACCGGCGTGCGACCTTCCTGGCGGCTTGTTGACCATCTCTCGTGTCGGTTGGTGACTTTGGGGAAACCCAGCGTAGCCGTCCTGAGCGGCGAGGATGTGGAATTGACATAATATGAACGAGGAAATCACGCAGACGGAACGCGCTTACGTCAGCACGTGGGATACGCAAATGTTTGCTTTTATTATTATTATTTTTTTTTTTCGGTTTTAATTGGTGGTATTTATAGTCGGTTTAAAAATAACATATATATATATATATATATATATATATATACACGTATACATTTGAAAATGTTCGAATAACAACGCGGATTTTTGAAGGTGCACGAAAGATATATACAAAATAGCGACAATGTTTGTACAATTGTCGGCAATATTTTTCCGTTCGTTTTACCAATTATTTATGAGACTGAAAAATCGTTTCGTTCACAAAACAATAATTGTTTGAAATTTAAGGGAAAAAAATTTGAACTTCGATCGATAATTAATTCACTCGACGGGCTTTGCGGCGTATATTTTCCAACCGTTTCGACTCCTTTTATTAAAATCACCTGCCGTCATTATCGTCGCATAATAAATTAGAGTCTATCTATTGTCATTCTCGCGACGGATAGCGCGCAGCGGTAAACGAATAAAATCTCACGGGAGTCGTCGAGTCAAACAGTTACAGTGATGCGGGTCGCGAGCAGCTGTTGCAATGTTAAAAAAAAAAAAAAAAAAATTAAAAAAACACACACACATTACCGTAAAAAGAGAAAACGAAAACCCGAACTCAGCACTTAATTTTTTTTTTTTTTTTTTTTTTGTAAACCAATTTAAACAATTTTAATCGCTCTTCTCCCCCAACTAAATCATAAAAATGATAGTCATAAAAAATAATGAACAAAAAAAGATTGTTAAATTAACGAGAAGGTAAAAACGTTGTGGATCTTCGTGACGAAATGACGTTCGTAAAATGTACGGCATTTTTTACCGTGTATCGACAAGACTTTTGAAGTTTTCTGTTCCTCAAAGAGGCAACTTTGTTGTCACGAAAAAGAAATTTCAAGATTTCAATGAAGACGCGTTCAGAATGTTCCAAAACATGCAAAAATCACACTTAGAATTTTAAAAATTAAAATTCCCGAAAAATTATGAGAACGACTTGATCTATCAAATTGGAATTTCTAAGGTAGGCATAGGAGTCGATTCTCAATATTGCTTCCACATAGAGGAAGCTTTGTTTTCGTGAAAAAATTAGTCTCCGAGATTTTCATGTAAACGTGTTCAGAATGTTACTAAACATCCAAAAAACACGATTAGAAAAAATGTCTGGATGTATGTGTGTATGTATGTATGTATATATGCATGTATGTATGTATGTATGTATGTATGTATGTATGTATGTATGCATGTATGCATGTATGCATGTATGCATGTATGTATGTGTGTATGTATGTATGTGTGTATGTATGTATGTATGTATGTATGTATGTATGTATGTATGTATGTATGTATGTATGTATGTATGTATGTATGTATGTATGTATGTATGTATGTATGTATGTGTGTGTGTGTGTGTGTGTGTGTGCAAATCATTTAACGTTCATAATTCGAAAACGGCTTGAGATATCGAGGTGAAATTTATCACACGTATTGAGGGGTCGATTCTCATTATTCGATCCAATTTTTAGCCAAATCTATGCAGCCGTTCAGATTTTGCGCGTTTTTGAATTTTTTCAAAAAAGTTTGTGCGCCCTCTAGCTCTTACAATTTTTGAGATATCGGGCTAAAAATTTATATACAAGTGGACCATTATCGACCGATGATCGGTATTGAATTTGGAAATAATCGATAGAACCGTTTAAATTTTATGAATTTTTTTGTTATTTTGGATTTGATGAAAAAATGAGTATTTTTGTTTAAATGCAATTTTCTTCATTGACTATTCATTTATGACTAAAATAAGTGTCAGATTCGCGATCAGCGTGGAAAAAATACATGGAACACAGTGCCGGAAGGACGACTAACGAAAAATGTTTATCTGTAATTTTTATTGCCGATATTTTTCATTAAACTTTTAGCAAAGTGCTTTCGGTCGATTTTTAACTTTGCTGAAAAAAAAAAGTCTGTGCGCACGCTAGCGCTTGGAATTTTTAGGCTATCCGACGAAAAAGTTGTACACAAAGATACTGTTATGGACGGGATGATCCCTATTTAATTTCACGATTATCTAACGAATCGTTTAAATTTTATAAAGTTTTGCATTTTTTTTATTTTTTTTTTTTATTTTACGAGAAATCAGTATACTCTTTCTGACGGGCGTTTCCGTATCAAATATTGAGCTGACAATAAAATGAGTGGCAGATTCACGATGGATGAAAAAAAAAAAAAAAATACATAAGACATGGTTCCGAAACGACGAATAAAGAAAATTTTTATAGGGAATTTTTATAGCTATTATTACAAAAATTAATTATTTTTTTGTTTTTTTTTTTTTTTTTAATTTTCAAACCGCTATATCTTTGCTTTTCAATGGATTATTGAAAACCCCAGACATCTAGCGTGACGAAAAACTTGAATATATACAATAAAAAAAAAAACCCCTCCCAATTTCCTTTAGTCGTCAAAAATTGTAGTCGAATATTCAAATATTCGCATTGCTTCGAAATAAAAAAAAAAAAAAAAAAATGTTGATCGTCAAAACGTTGGGTCGTTGGTTTCATTGAAAGTTGAAAAGGAAGTCGAATAATCGCTGACAATAATTTTTCATTGAAGCTGTGTACACAACAGTATATAAAATGAGAAAGCGATGTGAAAATTTCGATTTTCGAGAGTTTTTTTTTTTTTTTTTTTTTTTTTTTTTTTTTTAAATCTGAACTGTCCGTGTCGAAGATTTTACTCGATCCGGTATGCACGCATTGCGAGCCGATAAAAACTCTCGCTAGCCAATAACCGCTTTTGCAATCTGCGTTCGAGTTTATACGGCGCATTGTACATTATCAATTTATCAATTTGCCAAACGGTGATAAAGTCCCCCGACAAGAGAGGAATACTATACGGATCCGGGCGCTGCGATCGAACACGTGTATAAAAAAAAAAAAAAAAAAAAAAAAAAGTCTCCGGTACGCCGTCGCTATTAATAACAACTCTCGACGAGAATTATTAAGCCACTGTGTTCGGTGCGCGTATCTCGATTGCGCCCATAGCCAATGCCTATCTTGTATAAAAATCAATTAGTCACACCGGTTGTTACACACAGAGACGGATGAACGAGTGTCGTCGAACAATCGGACACGTCAGTCCTCTCCTCTACAAAAAAAAAAAAAAAAAAAAACTCGATATCATCGCGAAGAGTTCGAATTTATAGAAAAGCAGTAATTAAAAATAATTTTTTTTTAAAGTGCAACAATTTAAACTAACGTAAGGTTCGCGGTAACCGGGGTTGTTTCGTGCGATGCGTGGATTTTACTTACGCATGCGCATTTCGATCGTCGCCGAGCGATACCTTGTTGCAATAAAACTGTCGACTGACCACACTCGTTGAAGTATCGGAGCGGATATGTTCCGGGGATCGAAGCGCGAGGCCTTTTTGAATCGCGACTCTAATTCTCTCTCCCCCCCACCCGAGTCACCGTCGAACGATAGCGGTGGGGACGACGAGCAAGAAGGCAAACACGGCAGTACACGGTCTCTTTGCTCCGACGTTTGTTTCTCCTGTTTGCATTTTTTTCTGTAGCACACACGAAGAAAGTGTAATGCAGAATAAACTCGGGAATAATACCGACCAGGCAAAGAGACGTTTATTTACGATGCTCCATCGAGGTGGATTTTCGTTTTAAATTCAGGTATCAAAGGCCGATGGAATAAATGAGTCATTGACAAATGCACGTTAAAAAGTATTTCACAATGTCACCTTAAACTATGGGAATTTTCCGAATATTGGGGGTTTTTCGTGTGTTCGGTAGAATTAAAACACAAGAAACTCACGATATTCGGAAAACTTTCATAGTTCTGTTTATTCTATTTATTCTATTTATTCTATTTATTCTATTTATTCTATTTATTCTATTTATTCTATTTATTCTATTTATTCTATTTATTCTATTTATTCTATTTATTCTATTTATTCTATTCGTTTATTTTTTTTTCTTTCGTTTTTTTTGGTAATTTTTTCTAGAACCATTATTATCAATAAAAAAAGGCGCAACTCGCCTGTAGCATCCTCGTTTACCACAGTTTTGTGCATTACAATTGCTTTACAACTTTTTTTTCGTAACATTAAAAAAATGTCTGCGTATCATAAAATTGAAACGATGAAAAGTTACAGAAAAATTTATCGTATAAAATCGCTAACTGAAATTTTACGCAATTTCTCGGATCGAAGTTATTTTTAATGTATTTTTCATCGCCGATTGCACGTCTTATAACTCATTGCACTCTTACCGTGATATTTGATTCGCGAACTCATATCGGAGGCAAAAAAAAAAAAAAAAAAAAACCACATTGTTCGTGAAATAAAATTTTTCCAAACTTCATAAAATTCAAACGATTGATCTATTCTTTACAAATTTAATATCATGCATTGTTCAGTGTTAATCCATTAGCCTACAAAATTTTAACTCAATATTTCGACGTTTATTCGAGCTTTTTTCCCCAATTTTCAAGAAAAATTCAAAATTTCATAAAAACTAACGGCCTCAATAAATTTTCGTCAAATTCAATGCAAAAGGTCTTTAGTCACAATATTGATTTGATAAATAAAAATTAACGATAGTTAGAAGTACCACAGACATGTTTAAAGAAATGTCGAAATCTCGTGCAATTTCCAACCGGACTTCAAGATCTTCATGAAAATTTTACAGAATGTAAAGAAGTATCCACTTTGCCAGTGCGCAAGATTTCAAGCCGTTATCTCAAATCTTTTTGAAATCAAAGACGTTTTAAACGATGCAATTCTGTCATGCACACACACACACACACACACACACACACACACACACACACACACACACACACACACACACACACACACACACACACACACACACACACACACACACACACACGCGCGCGCGCACACACACACACACGCGCGCGCGCGCGCGCGCGCACACGCACACGCACACGCACACGCACACGCACACGCACACATCCGGACGCCAGCTCGAAATCGTATTTCACGGCATTTTAGACCGATTCCGATTTCTCTGACATTAAAATCTCGATTTTTATTTTATTTCTTACGAAAACAGTTTCTCCGTGAAGAAGCAAAAAAAAAAAAAAAAAAGAAAAATCGACCAGAAACATCTCTATTAATAAAAATGTATTTATATATATCGCCCTAACGCTTCGATAAATTGAGAACCTATCGTCACAGATGGAAAATTTATCGTGTATTTATAATGATAAATAATGACAATATGTTAATGAACATTTTATGATTGTCCACAATTTAATTGGACAATAATGATTTAGCTCCGATGATCGCAGATAGCTGAATCCACTTGTTGACTGCGAGGCTCGGCACCACCGCACAACGTTTAATGTAAATTCAACGGATAAAGAAGTATTTCCCTGTGTCTAAAGTCTGTCGGAGCTTGAAGTAAACATAATTATTCCGGGTGTACGCGATGCAGCTAATGTTCAACAAATCAGACGTCCCGGAGGGGCAATCAAGAGAGAAATCGTGTAAATCCCCAGTGCGTCAATGGGTCCCGGTTGATTCTCAGTTAACGCACACACTTTACTCAGGTTATCGAACTAAAATCGTCGAGGGAGCCGTAGGCGATTCCCCACCCCCCCCCCCCCCCCTTCCCCCTCCCCCCTCCCCCCTCCTTCGCCGCTGGTCTCTCAACATGGAACGACTAAATCGTCCTCTGTTTACGTTCCTCTTGTTCTTCCATTACAAAGAGTTACACAGGCATTTTAAGGTATTTCTGTCGCGAAGGCAGTCCAAGGTCATGTGCACAAACATTTTAAATGTTGTCATTGAACTATCGAAATTTTACTTGTTAAAAATCTCGAAGGCCTTTACCGGCCACTTCGATGAATAATTGGATCTTGAAAAATCGGTATTTTCACACGACACTAATGAGTAATGAGATAGCTGGTGAAATTGATCTTCAAATCGAGAATTAACGTACTCAGAACAAAGATAGAGAAAATATATAAATTCATGTGTAAAAAAAAATCGGGAATTCATGTGTAAAAAAAAAAAAAAAGAAAAAAAAGTGAAGTCACCGGACTAATGTTCAATAGAACTACGATCAAAGTGCACGGTTTTTGGGGACAAATGACGTTTCCCAACATAATCGTCGTGAAAATTAAGTGAAATCAACACTAAACAAGATAATCCGCTTACGAATATAATCGGTTCAATCTAATTGCGAACATTTTCATAGACACTAGGGTGTGTAAAAAAAAAAAATCATTTTTTAAAAATAATTTTCCTCCCATCTTCTTAAACTACAGATTTCAATCTCAAATTGAATCTTGCGAAAGGCGGTGCCTAGAAAAAAAATCCCGAGAGGTGCCACATTCGACGTTTCTACCCAAAAATGCGGCACCTCTCAAACTTAATTGTCAGTGACTGCCTTTCGCTGGATTTTTTTCATCGATGAAAAAATGTAGTTCTACTGGGATGGGAGGTTAATTTTTTGTCTTTTTTTTTTTTTTTTTTTAATAAACACAAAAGATTTCGATTTTTTAATTCGTATACAGAAAACTAAAAATGTCCAGTAGGGTGAATTTGTTGAAAAAAATTCTTCCCACCCTCCAAGAGTATATATTTTAATCTTAAAAAACACCTCCCGAAAGGTGGTCGTTGACAATTACGTTTAAAAGGTGCCGCATTTTTTGGGTACAAACGTCGAATGCGGCACCACTTAGGATTTTTTTGCTAGAAACCGCTTCTCGCGAGGTTCAATTTTTAATCGAATTCTATACTTTAAAAGGGTGGGACCAACATTAAAAAAAAAAAAATGTCCTTTTTGAGAAACACCCTAATAGACACTATTATTTTTAATAATATTATTGATGCAGACAAAGTACCGCATATCATTATTATTATTTTTTTTTTTATGACATATAGACGCCAATGTCTATGACTACGGCGTACCGACAGAGCTACCTTAAACGCTACTGCGAAATCTGTATTTAAAGTATTTAAATGTATTTAAAGAAATATTGAAAAATGTCGATATAAGGAAAGTCCTTGGCCGTCTCAATTACCGACACACGGTACTTGGCCTTGTTATTTTCGTGAGATTTTTTTTTTTTTTTTTTTCCATGCAAAACTTGAAAAACTACACAATTCTTACTTATTTCAGATACCTCTCGACGGTCATCCACGTTTTAAATAACATTGGACAAAGTTGCGCATCCGCTTGAGTGCAGAATGATCGAGGATTTCACTTATAAAGTAATTAGTGGCTTCCTCATCGACGAAGCCTCTTGATTGTGCAATCTTTTTTATTTGTCCTTCGATACAGTCGAAGGTGAATTTATGTTTTTCTCAGATTCACCGCTCGGCGATTCGGGTTAATGCCTTAATCGCACGGAAAACTACGGGCAATTTAAGCTCCTATGTATCCAAAGATATCCATTAAAAAGTCACTAATCTTAATTTATGAGACAACAAGTAATTCTCGAGTTAAATGATTGCGCCGAGCAAATTTGTCCTCCAATTGTCGATAGCACCGTATAAAATTTCTAGTCGACGATCGATCAAACATTGTAAACGTTATAAATCCCCCTATGCCGAAACGGTTATAACCGACTGTTTAATCAAAGAGCGCTGGACCGCAAAGATTCCAAAACGTGTTTTGTACGAAGATCAATCGATATCGTTATAAAAGTCCGTTGGCCCCGACGTGCGAACACCTTCCGGGTGAGTCTCGTCTTGTCTATGAGTTTAAAAATAGCAGGCACAGAGTAAAAGACGCGTGCCGCGTGAATACGCGGCTCATCGCGAAGCCCGTCTGCGATACTCATTCCAGATTAAAATCGGCTACGCCGAACACGTCGCATTATTACCATAACAAGGTCAAGAATAAAGAGAAACAAAAAGAAAGAAGAAACATTTTTTTTTTTGTAGCTCTAAGTAGATGGACAAGGTCTCTGTCTTCAAACGAGACATAGACTTTTGCGCACGCGCGTCCCAACGTGTCTCTGGGTGGGTATCGCGCATATTCGTGCGCGTCCCCCCGCGCAGCACACACCTGCGCCGCACCTCGCACGGTTGCCATGCTGAAACTTACGGCGTAAACAGTGACGCTAAGTCGATGCCGGCCGGCATTCGCGTGCACGGCCTCAACACTATCTTGCAGCACGTCTCACGTCAAACCGTCGTTCCCTCTGCTGTGTATCTCAACCGAAGGCATGTGCCATTGTTATTCGAAGAAATGTAAACAAAACAAAACAAAAAAAAAAGCGCTGCTCGCCCAATATTCTCTGCGACTGTGATCAATCACAACACAGCACAGCAGGCGCGAGCGCGCGCGCGCGCGCGTCAGTCGACGCTTGTTATGGAAAAACACACGAGCGATTTAACGACGAAAAAGGTATATTAAAGGCCGCAGTCTATTTTCTACAGGGATTTTTCAATAACACTCTTCGATATCGAAAATGAGACGGAGAAATGCGGGTCTTTAACGTTATCTTCCTTTTTTTTTGTTTACCGATGTCTCGGCAATATTAGCCCGAAAATTAGATAGCATCGATGTTATTGATTTTGCTTACCAGAAATATAACGCTCGGAGATCGGAGTGTCGGAGCTCGTCTCGACGACGGATCGATCTTCGTTTTAAGATAAACTCGTGTTTAAATTCGATGATGCACAGTGTTTTTGACGGCGGACTTTAACCGGAAGGATTGTATCTACGAACTAATGCGTTGCATAGAGTTTGCCGGTCGACTGCCAATCTCGGACGACTCGGGGTCTCATTCGGAACGCCACGTCGAACGCGATCCCTGGTAGAAGTTTCGCAGTTGGTACACTGGATGCCTCGACACGTAGGTACGAGCGGAGCGTCGATGTTCCGACTGATACGGGTAGCGGAACGATGCGTCATCGCCGAACTCGTCCTATGGGTGTGTCATGCAAACCGAGGACTGTGCGGCGCCACGCTAAGCGCGCGCGTCTTTTCGAGCCAAGGTCACTCAATGGAAATTCAATATAAAGCTCAATAAAATCTTAAATTAAATAAGAGATTCTTAGCTTTATTTTCCCCAAAAACTGAAATAAGGAAAACTGATATACCCGTTTCGTCGTATATTTTCATTCGAACTTATTATTTTATTTCAAATATTTATATCGCCACATGGTTTTTTTCAGTCCGTGATAACCTTGCGGTCAATGGCAAAATCGCGACGGTCGATCCATCGTTTATCTCGTTGTAGGATAAGCACGAAGAGCATTAATCTGGTAGGCGCTCTACATTTTTTTCGAGTCCTATGTGACTCGAAGCGTTAGATAAAGGCGAGAGTTCATGTGACAAATAATGATAATAATCCGATGATGCCAAAGACTCGTTGAAAACATTATTACACTTCAATACCCAAAGTAAACACTCTAATCTGCTCCTTGGTAAGACCACGTTTTTTTTTCTTCTTTTTTTTGCAGACTGAGATTCATTGTATATTACAAAGCTAAAATCATGCCGCTCGTCAAACCCAAGTAATCTACGATGGTTACTTACGAAATACGTGCGATTGTCGAATCGGACGGGATCGTCGATGTTGTGTTCTTTTTCGTAAAGTCGCTGGACACAAACGATCGTAACGTTTCTCGCGGACTGACGAAGGCCACTAAATAGCCGTAGGCTCGAGATATAGATAAGATTCGAGCCCGTACCTCGTTCACTGGGAACATCTAAATTTAACCGGTGGGCGTGTGATAAACACTCTCGGCTCTACGAGTGTAATCATCGCGGGACGATAAAAAAATACACGGATCAACGCGCAACCGTTCGATCTCGAACAAATTTCAACCATGGACTTATCGACGAGATACAGAAATATAATTTTGGGCTTCCAGTATCGTACATAAGAATTGCACGCTCGACCGAACAATTTGACGTTGACATTGTACCACCTTGTAGCTGCAATTGCGAATGTGTTCGTGGGACTTTGACCTTGCGTCACCTTTGAACGTTCGAAGGCGTGCCGGTCTATCGATGGAGCTCTCACGCCCGTTTGTACATTTAATTTCGATGGCAAGGTCGTCGAGAGTCATTCTACTGGTGGTAATCGAAGGATCCGCCGCATCGACAAAAAGGTTTTCCACGATATTTCTCATTATCTTCGTCGAAGCTTTTAGGGCTCCTTGTCGTTGGGGAACAGATTTTACAATCGGTAGAGGACTCGCAGCAGGGCGGTGCCTCCGGATTCTGTATGCGACGGTAGAACGTGTTTATTTCACTCGGTGCGTAAAGTGGAGTTTTACGCACGCTTCGCGCGCGTAAAACTCCCCTTTCCCATCTCGTGAAATAAAATTTCGTACGATACTCGTGCGAAAAACGTATTCTTAACTCGTGTGATTGCAGCACTCGCCTTCGGCTCGTGCTGCAAACTCACCCTCGTCAGAAAAAGTTTTTTCGCACTAGTGTCTTAATGTACTATTTTGTAACTCGTGCATGAAAAGTGCTGCCGAGAGTGCCGAAAGTGGCGCTTTACAGCCAAGTTCACTATAAAAATACCGGCGCATCCGCACATCGGTCCGATCTTACTTTGGACCACGCTCGTATAGACAGGTCTGAACACTCGTCCGTCAAAAGCGTGCCAAAATTGAAGCAAATATCGCGGCCAATTCAGGCTTGCTGCACGCATGCGCACCGCGCGCTCGTTTCTCTACTCAACGATTACAACCGAATCGGCTCACCCTATTTATTATTCTATAAAATAAGAAAATAAATAACAGTACGTAGACTAAATTTGAAGTGTGAAGATAGACTTAAAAAAGAAGCGATAATTATTCGATACTTAACTGAATATATATTATTCCAATCAATTACGTGGTATAAAATTCAGCGCGGCAACAATCAATTAAACATTTTTTTTTGTCTTCTAATATAAAGAACCACTTCATCCGAAATTATTTTAGGATGTACGCTGAGTTACCATAAACTTTTCACAGAAATCACGACTGCACAACACTCCGAGTTTCAACGTATTGGCCATGCGCGGACACAATAATAATCATAATTTAGCCTGAATTGACCGTCATATTGGCTTCATTTTTGGCACAACTGACTACATGGGGACGGGATAGGAGTGTCCAGACCTGTCTATACGACCGTGCTTTACACACGCTTAAGTGTACGTAAAGTACTGCGCATGCGCAGTAGGCACGTACAGCGCCACAATCAGCAGCACTTCCCCTGCATCTGTAACAAAAAATATCGTGCGATACTGTTGCGGTGTAGCGAACATTATACGCGAACTTTCAAGTGAGTCGGGCTCACGTGAAAGCGTGCCTATAAAGTTCGCTTTACAGCATTTGTATCGCAAATTACAATTTTTCGTAACTCACGTATGAAAAGTGTTACTTCTCGTGGCTACCGAGAATGGCGAAAGTGGCGCTTTACAGCCCGCGGACTGTAAATACCCCGATAAGTGCGCACATCGGTCTAATTGTACTTTACGCACTCTGCAGCGTGCGTAAAGTACGGCGCATGCGCAGTACTCCTTGTTGTACAGCGTGCACAATCAGCAGGCACGGAACAGCACTTCTCCTGCATTCGTTAAAAAAAAATATGCGATACTACGATGTTGTAGCGAACGTTATAAGCGGACTGTTAAATGAGTCGCGCTCACTCCACAGCGTGCATATAGAGTTGGCTTAACCACACTCGTATCGCGAATTACTATATCATCATTAGCGCTGAGCTGGCCCCGACGAGCCATTCCGTAGAAGCATCTAATAACCTGCATCTTGATGTAATATCGTCGCGGTTGAAATTTATCGGTCCTAAACAAATTTCGATCGGTGGCTCTTTCCTCCTCGCCCTCCTGAGCAATGGTGTCCGAACAATCTTCGGACTGTGCGCTATCCAGTTTCGAGTGTTTTCCTTCTGCGACCTTCGTCCCACCTTCGCCCGACGAACCGTGACTCTTTCCGAGACATTCGACGCCTGCTTTTTTTTCCGTTGCCAATTTCTCCTCTTCCTTCCGTTGTTCCGCTTCGCGGGATTCACTGTCAATACTCTCGCGACCAACCGACCATCCCCACTTGCTTCTCGAAGGACACGGCGACCTCGGCAAGCTGTCCCCCTTCCTGCTGAGCTCTGTCAACACTTGACGCAAAATAGTCTTATTATTGGAAGAATCCTCGCGCCCGACTCTCTGCGCCTACAGTGCGTCTAATGATTGAAATAACACTTGATTGGCAAAATGCGAGACGAGTTACCGCAGTTTTTTATCCGAACGAAAAGACTCTTTTCCTGTTGATCGTCCGTCGCCATGCTTCATTCCGATTTGCGTATACAATAATTACATCCTTATCATCGGTTTTCCTTGATGAAACTTCAGTGATAATTTGCGGCATCGGCCTTGAAGCATCGTCGTAGACAGCAACGCCTCGGCAGGCTTTTCCGGTCGGCAGAATCGGCACACGATTCGGGTTTGACGGCTGATCTCTCGACGCGCTGATCGGTCTTGCAGTGAAACGAAAATTTATCATGTAACAATTGCGTCGCGCGTGTCGCTGACTTTCTCGATCTCTCTCTCGACGATCCCGAGACGCAACACCGGCGGATATCCGGTGAAAAATCTTGTGGACTGGAAATTGTGCGCGGCCGATCATTGGACATCATCCCAATACAGTTAACGGATCAATTTGTCAAACTCTTGTATTTAATAAGTTCATTGAAAATTTGACGTTTTAACGCAATCCTGCCACTCCGTGTTGAATTTCGATGAAGGAACTACGAACCGCGTGTGACACATTGAATCAAGCTTCTCGAAGGGTAAAACAGTTACCTACCATTGACAGATGTTTCACCCAGTTTGCGGGTAGACAAGCGTCAACTTCACCGTTTCGTCGTGCTTGTCTGTCAGGACTGACTCTGGGATAAAACGTGCGAACTAAGGAACACAGGAAAGTAAGCAAAAAAAACGTATTTGGCATTCATCTTGAATGTACCCAGCGACAAGAACGGATGAATTGAGCAACACACGAATATTCGATAAAACTCACGATTTTCTTGCTCGTTATAATTTATTTTTTAAAATCTTTTGGTTCGACTTTTTTCAGTACGTAATTTCTATAGTACGAAAGATTCAAAAAAATCATGTTTATTTCTCATACATTGTGTTTTGTTTACATTTGTTTTTCTTTACGAAATAGTCGTTAGAGTATCTAAAAAGCGTCGTTTATATAATCCGTAGAGTTTGTGGCGAAACCGAAATTTAATCTGACAACAGCAACCACCGGATGATTCAACATAATCGCAAGAATTTAAATCGCGAGAGCACGCTTTGTAGATCCTTCGGCCGGTAATATGTAAAAAAAAAAAGAAAGATGGCGGTCCGATATCACCTCACACACATTCGTTCTGTATCTCTCTTTCTCGCCTATCAGCCATCACACACAACCTCTCACCGATTTATTTTTCCAAACCGGTCGCCTCGGTACGCTCGTGAGCTACTCGGACTCGTAGAGCAAATCACAATCTTACAATATTCGTCAAATTACATTGGCATTCGGAACGAACGGATGCGGGAGACGAATTAATCGTACGTTGTGTTCGGTGGAACGAACGCGGTGTGTGTGGTCTCTGGTGTTGCGACGATGCCGAGTAAAAGGAAAAAATATAACATCCGTTTTCCAACGGTGAGGACATACCTACGATGCTTATCTTGTTTTCACTGTCAATGTTCCCGTGTCACTGTCAAATACGCGTGAGAGCTCGTCGAAATATCTCGAATGCGATGCTTTGCTTATGAAAAAAAAAACAAAAAAAAATAAATAAAATAAAACTTTCTATGAATTTTAAGTGTACAATATCCACCGTGCCGTACGTGGGACGAGAAAATTTTCCTAACGAAAAGACGAAAGGTGACTTAACCTAAATACGATGTTTTAGGGACGTATCAAGAAAATCATGCGAACCGACGAGGAAATTGGTAGAGTTGCTCAAGCTGTTCCAGTCGTAATCTATATCCTTTTTTTAAACAAATGTAATAAATATAAACGGATAAAAGTATTTTACGCAAATATCGTTCGTCATATGGTACGAAGTTGTAAAATTTCTGGTTTGTAATCATTTTATTATTCGTTGTTATTTTTATTGCGCAATTATTATTGTTGCGGATTCCTTGACTATTTGCGCACCTAGAACTTTGGAGTTGTTCGTACATTCGTTGCTTACCAAAACGATGCAGATAGCTGGTGCAAAAAATGCTAAAATACTCAGTCCTTCGCACATGTGAGTCCATACGGTTTACCATCGTGTCGTTCTTCGACCTTGGATAGTTATTGTTTTTGTTTTATCGTTTTTAACGTTCTTCTTCTTTTGCAGGAAACAATGTATACTGTCAGAGAATCGTTTTGACTTTCTGAAGGATCTCGTGAAAAGCTTGCCAGACGTTTCCGGTATCGACGACGATGCACCTACGCCTCCTCTGACGCCTGCTCCCATAGCCGTTGATTCTGTGCCCAGCGTTGCCAGTCCACCTCCGACTATACATTCCGATGGATGGTCAGTACAGCAGAACAGATTTCGTTTTTTTTTTATATTTTGCAAAAGCTTGACACTTCTCAATCGTGAAATTATAATTTAGCAAAACAATGTATATCGATAAAGCTATGTTTGGTGTCATTTAGAATTTCAATATAAAATTCTACTGTTAAATTATAGTATCAAATTATAACGGCAAATTATAACATCAAATTATAGTCAGATATGCGACATAATGTCAGCTATCCAATTTATCTCTGAATCTTCAATTCGCCAACAGGTATTCGTTGTACTTGATTGTATAAAATTCATCTCATACTTTTTTTTTATTTGATTTTTTCCAGTTTTTCCAAAAAGATAAGGCCGTCTCGCAGAGCGAGTCGAAAGAGCAGAAATTCTAAGGACAGCGGAGACATCATCGTTGACAGCGACGAAATGCCGAAAATTGTATCGGCGTCGATGTCGTCGACTGCATCGGCAGCGGCGGGACAACAGTTGCTGCTTCAACCGCCGACACAACACCAGCACGTTCCAGACTTTCAGATCTCTATGCCTTCGTCGTACCACGTCAGTCAACCCAATTTTTATATGGAAGTTAATCCAATTAATTTGACGACCAATCAGAACAGCGCGAACGCTGTTAATGAGCCGACATCGAATTTTAATCATACTGCCAATATCGACGAAGATTACGATACGTAGTTAGATTTTATCCTCAGTGGTTTTATCAGCTTTTATTTTTTTTTCGTTTTTTTTTTTTTTCTAGTTTTAGCCATATAAACGACTGTGGGGTGCCTGGAATCTCACATGAACCTTGGTATCGCGACGTGTTTCCATCGTTCGACGAATGATCGATATGAGAGGGGTGAGAGAGAGACACGTGTGTGCACGTTATTTTAAACATAGAATTGTTGTGTGTGACACGCTACTTTGGCCTTCTTCACCGACATGTCTACGATACTATATACTGGGCAGCGTTTATTCGAGGTGCAATTATGCAGCAAGAGCTATGCGTGAAACACTTCGAAGATTTAAAAAAAAAACGAGTTTGTGTACATTGAAACATGTACATTGAAGACAAAATAGATGGATATTGTACATTAAAATTATGAAAATCGTTTCAGCTTTCATTTACTACGATCATGTACATTGTCGTTATTTTTTCTTTCTTAATTTTCGTAACTATCACTAAAGTAGAAAAAGCAATCGACAACACCAACCATATTGCACACTGTCCGGGTATATATATATTTTAAAAAAACAAATGGGACCCGCGGAAGAATGATTGGTTGGAAGTGACTGATTTGTCCTCACGGCGAATACCAATTCGATAATGTGTACTTATAGGATTAGCCATTATAATATTAAGTACTCGAAGTACCGCCCGAATAATCGCGAACGAATAGGTGATGTGAGTAGCTTCGCAGCTAGGACTGATGAATCTATTTTATCTCTGTATTGACGTGTAAATGAATGATTCTATCCGAACACGGTGTAACTCCCAAAGAAGTTTCGTGGCAAGCCGAGCTTTCACTTACGAATCAATTGCCTTCGATGCAATCGATGCAATTGTCTTCACGATTGAATCGGCACGGGGCAGATGCGTGAGGGCACTCCCCTTCCTTCGAATTGAGCTCGCAGATGTGCCTTACATGGCCTTTTAAAACGTGCACTGGTTGCAACAGGCGGAAAAGATGTTAAACTCGATCGTTTCAAAACGCACCGATCGTGGGAAGTTTTACGGACAGGTCTGGGATATGAATGAAATGAAAGAGCATTGTTACAAAAGTGTAAAAATATTAAAAAATAGTGCATTATAAAACGTATGCCTATACAAGTTAGGCTTAATGTTAATCTATCGTTAAGTTACATATTGATTATTTACAATGTCGCACTAACCGATCGTATCTGATTAACGCGTTGTACGCCATTTGACGGGTAACGAGGAATTGTCATTTATTTTTGTTTCCTTGTACCGAAAGAAAGAGTATGCATTCATACAGAAAAAAAAACGTGATATGCACCACGAGAAAATTTGCAAAGAAAATTTCCATCCAAAACACCAATTACGTCAGAAACATACGTATAAAAATTACGTACAAAAGGAATCCTAGCAATGCCGATTTCAACGCCTAATAGTCCTTGCACATACACAAGTCATAAATAAATTAGTGATATCGATGAAAGTCTTGTTAATCGTTCATTTATCCACGTCCACTTCTTACGCAGATCCCAGCTCTATGCGAAAAAAAACTATGTTATAATTTTACAGTGATGAAATTGTCTACAGAGACTGTGAGAGCGTTTCGTCGTGAGTTCGTACGTCATATCCTTAATTCCATCTATAACTAATACGGTATAAATAATAATAACAATAATAATAATAATAATATTAAGTCGAGCGAATTGATACTGACAGTGTTAACGGACGAACCACGTTTGCGCCAGATTTCTCATTTAATCAGTACGTTTTCGGCCGTAGCGACTATGTCTAAAAAAAACAAAAAAATTATTGAATTCGCACGTAATTTCCCGCGTAACTATACAAATGCAATCGAACGCCCCATCGAACGCCCACCCAAACGTCTCGTTTCGATCGACACCTCGATAAGTTATTGAAACGAAAAATAATAATAATAATAATAATAATAATAATAATAAAATAATTATCTTCGACATAGCACGATTCGCGTATATACGTTTTAATATATAATACTGCAATTTTTATTTTTCGTCTTTCTCTTTTTTTTTCTTTTTTTTTCTTCAACTTCCTCAATTTTCGATGTTACCCTCGTAGAAAGATTCGCACTTTTCCAAAAGTCGTAGTACAGGATTAATGTTGTACGGAAACAATGCTTTAGATACCAATCTATCTATGGCTAATCTTAGTCTTATGAGTACCGTCATGGTGTCGTCCAATTCTCTGCCGCAACAGTTTACAAACTCGGACCAATTGCGCCTGACGTATTTGAGAAACCTAAGTAAATACAGTAGGAAGCATGTCTCGTTGCTGACGAGTAAATCGAGTAGAACATCGGGATCGTGCGATACTGCCCTGACGAATTGTACGAAGGTAAGACTTGGGCTGAGCATGTGACCGAGATCGTTTTGCGGCGGTCCACGATAGAAGAGGCCGACGGCCACGTCGAGGCAGCAGACCATTCCCTCGATGAGAAAATCGTCCTGATCGTGAAACATCTGTACGACCCATTGGGACAGTGGCATTTCCGGATGAAAGGGCATCAAAGCTTTGACGCACTGATCCAATTGTCTGAGTACCTCGCGTATGCTTCGCTCGATGACGGCCATATCGGCGTCGAGATCCTCGGCCTCCGAGCCGAGGGACGAGTCGCTCGAGTCGCTTCTCGTCTCCTTCACCGTGACGGCGACGCTCTTAAGCACGAGCAGGACAATTTTTTGCAACAAAGGCCGATCACCGTCGCCGGAACCACCGCCGAATCGTCCGGATCCGTGACGATAGGGAAGCGCGTCCAAGAGCCTCCAGTCCTTGACTGCCCTGACGATAAGATGAGCGAGGGAGCACGGCTCGTCGGGCAGGACGTCCTGCAACGCCAGCGTGCTGCCGTAGCACAGTACCTCGTTAAAGAGACCCAGCAAGTGTCTCCATATAACACCGGGCACGTTAGCGTTCAGCAGAACAACGAGATTGTCCAATTGCGAGTAAAACAATTTCGTGTCGATGACCGAAAGGTTCGCTTTGACCGATATAATCGACTCCCAGAGATCGAGAAACGTTATGACTGCCGACTCGTGCTGGGGCGTGTAGGAGCCGAGTATAGCGTCGAATTTCGATACGAGAACGCTCCATTTAGATTCGAGAGCCTTGACGCACATCGCCTTCACCGGCGTGCTGTCCAAGCTCTCCGGATCCGATATGACGAGCGTACTGCAACTCGCCGGCGGTACCGAAGTCTCCGCGTCCTCGAGCGGATGCAGAACGCAATCCTTGTGCTCGACGACTCTCTTCACGACGTCCAATGTGAACAGCATCTGATTCGGCGAATTCGTGTTTACAAGCGATTGCGTGAGCCTCTCGAGCCACGCCGATTCCGTGTTCTCCTTCGTGACGATGAAGAAAGACGCGAGCGCCCTGCTCGCCGCGAACGATACGAACTTGTTCGGCGTGCACGACAAATCGATTATCTGATCGATTATACCGTGCTCGTTTCTCGTAAGCGCGTCGCAAACGTCCGCCACCCGGCTGCACATCACACCTCGGGTATTCTGCTTTATCGCGAGATCGAAGAGAAGCTGCAAAGCACTTATGAACTCCAGCGTTCTGTCGGGCTCCCATTCGGCGAGCACCGACGTTCTGTAACGTCCGTCCGTCGCGTCGCTCGACGTACCCGCGAAAGGCTTTCGCAAACTGCTCTCCGGAACGTTGCACAGACACTGCGATAGCAGGCTGTTCTGCAACCTCTCTAACTCTCCCGTACCCTCGTCGTCGTCCTCGTCGCTGACGACGCGCTGTTTCTTCTTCGCTGGTTCCTCCATTGCCGTCGAGGGAGGTGAACCACCGCGGTATCTCTCAAGTACCATTAGCTTACGCTTTACAAAAAATTCCGTTACTTTCGGTTCGTCCTTTTCTGTTTTTGTCCTCTACGGCGTTGCGCTTTGTTCTCCGGAAGGGAACTTCCAGTCAAGTTATCCTCGGATCGAGCATCCTGACGGCACGGAGTTTATTCCGGAGTGAGAGAACTAACGCTATCGCGCGACGCTTCGCACAGGACTAACGCCAAGATTCGCTTCGTACCTGCGAAGAAAAATTGCGGAATTAGTCGGATGTTCGGATAAAAATCGTTCGGACATAAATATTTGGGAAATCTTTAGGCGCTTACCCAGCGACGGGGGAAAAAAAATCCTCAAAGCCCAACATCGTCGGGATAGAAAATTTGTTCCCTTGTTTATTTTTTTATTTTTTTGTTTTTTCTTTTCAGACTTTTATGCTCTCGTTTCGCTCGCGCGCTCGTAACGCACACACACGCACGCCAGGTGCAACAAATGTTTTTGCCGATTCGACGGACTCTCACGCGTATGCATAAAACAGATTCGTACTGATACGCGACGACTTTACGCGTACGAGAGACGTTCGATATCGCGATAATCGTATATCAAACGTAAAGTGTACGATCGAATAGTCGGAACGCATCGGTGGATGCGTTATGCGATAGAAAAAACTACTGCACTGCACGTCCGGGGTCCGCGATAACGTTTTCAATGCAACGTTTGCCCCCTGGAGCGACAACAAATTTTTCCTATTCCCACCGTCGCATAAAACTTATTTATCACGACAAAACTCTATTCGTACGACAAACCTTTTTTTTTTTTTTTTTGCGCCTGTGTTCACGAAAAATTGTGCGTATTCTCGGGTTTGTAATCGCGGATAACCGTGAGCTAATTAAACACAAGGGGTCGATGTGTCGCGACGACGATCGAGAACAGAACAAAACAAAACAATAACCGTGGTACACAAAATAATATTATATTGTTTTCGTGAACGTCGTGGAAAATATATAACTTTTTGACTAGGAAGTGACTGAGCACTGGAGGACAGGAAGAGGTTTGCCGTGTTGCCACATGTACAACGCTGTTCGATAAAAATCGTAATATATGCATTTATTTCGTCGATATAATTGACAATAGATCGTTCAAACGGTCGTACATTGTAACGCAATGAATCGGGATTATAACGTTGGTGTACATTGATATTTCAACGTTATTAGTGCACAATTTGTCGATGGCATCACGCGGAGCTGCGTAACACAGTAGCTCATCGTCGAATATTCCACACGGCACTAAACCCGAACTGGTTAATCCCTTTAATAACTGATAAAACTATTGTTCCAATGTTATTTTAATATTAAACGAATGCGAATTAACGCGATAACTTTGTTAACAACACTTTTATACGGTCATTCGTCTTATAAATGTTAATACAATTTGGCAACGTCGCGTTTCGGACGCATGCGCAGTAACATTCAAAACATTCCACTCGACACTCGGCTACCGCGATTCACGGAGATATCATGTACTCGCATGGGATCATCGCCGAGCTCCTGTGCTACACCGGGCATGGCGTCGATTTGAAATACATATCGTTTCGATCGTAATTAGTATTAAGTCATTTTTATTTAAACTAAAATCGACTCTCGTCGATCGAAACGAAAAGTTTTTGTCCATTGTTCGACAATTCGAGCGGAAAGTGAGTCGATAGTTTACGAATAATACCGCGTTCAATTTTTCCGTACCGGAGGATTGCGAGCAATTTATTATTTTGTTTATTTATTTTATCGTCATAATTTGCAGATTGTTGAGCAATTTGGACGACTGTTCGATGCTTCGAACAATGCGAGAACCTTTCGTCGCTTGTTTCGTGGGAATGGAAGGCTAAAAGTTTTACGAGTTGTTACGAGCAATAAAATAGGTTAAACAGGCCTGCAAGGACGATAATTAAACGGCGATAGGAGGGGATCGATGATCGAGACAGATATCTTGTAATTAAGTTGTGGTTGTCGGCTTCTCAGAATGAAGTAAGTTGAAACAAATGAGTTTGCAGTATTATTTTTTTTTTTTTAATGTCTAGTAAAACAGAGTTTTTCTTTCAGGATCAGCGTGGATGGTTTGATAGTTTACTTTCCTTACGATTACATCTATCCGGAGCAATATGCTTACATGCTGGAACTCAAGCGTGGTTTGGATGCCAAGGTATCGGTATCGATATCGATTGATTGATTGACGTCGATTGTTTTATTAAAGGATTGCTCCTTTTACAGAACCAAAGAAAGTACAGTAGAACCTCCATTATCCGAACCAATTGGGGCCGAGACCAGTTCGGATAAACGATTATTCGGATAATCGAATTATGAATAAAAAATATTATAATATCAACATACGTAATGAATATGAGTTTTTTAAAAATATAAATTCGCATACAAACATTATATATATACTTTGGAACATATTATTAAACGCTTACTTTAAGCATTCTTCTTGATAAAGCCATCAATTTTTGGTTGCATAAGCGCATGATACAAATTTGCACATGCCTGCAACAAAGTAACGCTCGACAATATGTAACACCGAAATTTTGCGGCATGGTTCGAATAATAAAGGTTCGGATAATCGAAGGTTCAGATAATCGAGGTTCTACTGTAGTACGTTTCAATTTTTACGTAACTAATGTGTAATCGCACGTATCCTCTTTGGCTTCAGAGCATATGTAAAATTCAATTAAAGACAATAAGTAGAATTACATTGGTAACAATCGATGTAAATGTTAATTAAATGGGTAAAATAAATATAGATAGAAAGGAATTTTTTTGTTTGTTATTTAAAAAATGTTTTGTCTTGTTATTGACTGTTTGAAGTTTCAAAGAAATTCTGACAAATGGGAGATGATATTTCATGAAAAGCTTTACCCTAAAAATATGGTGGTGAACGTGACAATAGCCCGATTGCTCCACATGGGAAATAAATACTCGGTACTTGGACTCACGGGGCAGTCTTTCAACGCCTTTGTGATAACAGCTAAATGAACTATAGTAAAGTACAAGTAGTCAATTGACTGAAGGAGAAGTTCCCTTGGTCCAACTTTCTTCTATATCTCTGCATATATTTCTTATTTACTCGATAACTAATTTCATCCAATATAATTTATTTGTAACTAGTATCATTATTTAATCTTGTATTTGTTTTGAAGCAAGAAGGGGACCCATGATATAAAAATTAGTCAAATAGTAATTGAAATGTTCTATTTCGATATAACTGTAAAAGGAGTAAAATTCGTCAAAAAATATATCAATATCAATGTCCATATCAAATTTTTTCATATTTATTATTTCAGGGTCACTGTCTGTTGGAGATGCCCTCGGGTACCGGTAAAACCGTTACCCTCTTATCTCTGATCATAGCTTACATGCTGGAGCATCCTCTCGACGTTACGAAGTTGATTTATTGTTCCCGTACGGTCCCCGAGATCGAGAAGGTCCTGGAGGAACTGAAAAATCTCATAGACTATTATGAGAAGGAGGACAAGGTCAAGCCAAAGATTGTCGGTTTGGTCCTCAGTTCCAGAAAAAATATGTGTATTCATCCTGAGGTACAAAAAAAAAAGATTTTTTTTACGACCCAGGTGTTGATTGTAAAATTTGATTTAAGGTGAGCAAGGAACGCGAGGGAAAGATCGTCGATGGTCGCTGCCATGCACTCACCGCGTCCTACGTTCGAGATCGGCACAATTACGACGATACGACGCCGATCTGCAATTTTTACGAGGGCTTCGATCTGGAAGGACGAGAACAAGTCATGCCTGCCGGAATATATTCCATAGACGATCTCAAAGATTATGGACGCGATAGAAATTGGTGTCCTTACTTTCTCGCCAGATTCACGGTGAGCATCTTCGTCGTGCAATCGTAATCGGGCGGGCCTTTGACTATTGTTCTACCGTCCCTCGCAGATTCTTCATGCCCAAGTGGTGGTGTACAGTTACCATTATTTGTTGGATCCAAAAATTGCCGACACAGTCTCCAAGGAACTCGCCAAGAATTCCGTGGTTGTTTTCGATGAGGCCCACAATATCGGTTCGTTAGATAAGAAAATAAATAAACTATTCCGGAACTAATTGAGACGCGTCTAATATGAAACGATCTTTGTTCACAGACAATGTATGCATAGACTCCATGAGCGTTCGAATAAATCGTAGGACGATGGAGAAGAGCTCGGCTAATATTCAACTTCTCGAGAAAACGGTTGCCGAGTATGTCTTCAATTTTCGATTCAATTTATTTACATCGCGTGTATCGAAAACGTTTCACTATTTAAATGTCTCCGTTAAATTTCAGAATGCGGGACGACGACGCTAACAAACTGAAAGAGGAGTATCAGAGGCTGGTGGAGGGTCTCAAAGACGCGCAGGTCGCTCGGGAGACCGATGTTATCCTCGCTAATCCCATATTGCCGGACGAAGTACTCCAGGGTAATATCTAAAAAGCTAAACAGTCAAATACCCAAGATTCCAAAGTTCTCGAAAAAATTACAAATAAAAAACGATATACGCAACAAACGAACGAACTTTTAATTTTTACAGCTTTACGGTAATGATCTAATTTTTTTTTAATTGCAGAAGTAATTCCCGGAAACATCAGAAACGCCGAACACTTTGTAAGTTTTCTTAAACGTTTCGTCGAGTACTTGAAGATGCGCTTGCGCGTTCAGCACGTTGTCCAGGAGTCACCGGCGTTGTTTCTTCACGACATTCAGTCGAAAGTCTGTATCGAGCGTAAACCGCTGCGTTTCTGCGCCGAGAGATTGTCGTCGCTGCTCAGAACCATGGAAATAACGGATATGACGGATTTTTCTCCGCTCATACTGATCACACAACTGGCGACGCTAGTTTCATCTTACACGACGGGTTTCACGATTATCGTCGAGCCGTTCGACGACAAAACCCCGACGGTACTCAATCCCGTGCTGCACTTCAGCTGTTTGGATTCGTCGATTGCGATGAAACCGATCTTCGACAGATTTCAATCCGTCGTCATTACTTCCGGTACCCTCTCGCCGCTGGATATGTACCCGAAGATATTGAACTTTAATCCGGTTATAATGTCGTCATTCACCATGACACTTGCGAGGCCTTGTTTGCTGCCAATGGTACGGAAATCTTGAGATTTTTTAATTTACGACACAAAACGGTTTCGATTCTATACTAATGTTTAATTAATTTTTTTTTTAATTAACTTTGTTTTTTTAATATATTAATTTTTTTAATTAAATTTTTTAAAATTATATTTATTTTTTTAATTAATTTTTTTTTTTCAATAGATAGTGGCGAAGGGCAACGATCAAGTGGCTATATCGTCGAAATACGAGACGCGAGACGACGTCGCGGTGATCAGAAACTACGGTCAATTGTTGGTAGAATTCGCGGCGGCAGTTCCCGATGGTCTTGTCTGCTTTTTCACTTCATACATGTACATGGAGTCCGTCGTTGCTGCATGGTGAGCAAATTTACTGTCAGCCATAACACGATTTTAGTGTTTGTTCGCCAAGTTTTGGTGCGTTCGTATTACATTTCCTTGTTGCCGTTTCACGTAGGTACGATCAAGGCGTCGTCGATCAACTGCAGAGGCACAAGCTTTTGTTCATCGAGACGCAGGACTCTGCCGAGACGAGTTTGGCCCTAATAAATTTCATAAAGGCTTGTGAAAACGGCAGAGGCGCCGTTCTACTGTCTGTCGCCAGAGGAAAAGTGTCGGAGGGTGTTGATTTCGATCATCATCTCGGAAGAGCCGTTCTTATGTTCGGAATTCCTTACGTTTACACTCAGTCGCGCATTTTGAAGGCGCGATTGGAGTACCTTAGGGATCAATTTCAAGTATAAATTTTAAACACCTGCAACGACGATATTTCTTTTTTTTTGTTGTTAATTATAATTTTTTATCTTGATAATTTCTTCACTGTGTAGATAAGGGAAAACGACTTCTTGACGTTCGACGCTATGAGGCACGCTGCGCAGTGCGTGGGCCGCGCTATTCGCGGTAAAACTGATTACGGTATAATGGTGTTCGCGGATAAAGTGAGTTGTCACAAGCTCTTTCCCTAATACTTGCTACTGTTTTAATGACATTATTTTGGGGATACTAAAAAAATATTTTTTTTCAGAGATTCTCCAGAGCGGACAAGAGAAGCAAATTGCCGAAATGGATACAGGAACATCTGACCGATAACTTGTGCAACCTGTCGACAGAAGAAGCTATACAGGTAGTCCATAAAGTCTTCGGCCCGGAGACAAGTTTTAACTTCACACTCGCATAATATTTTTGCAGATAAGCAAACGATGGTTGCGGCAAATGGCTCAGCCGTTTTCGCGCGAAGATCAGTTGGGTCTCTCGCTGTTGACGAGAGAGCAACTCGAGAAGGAAGAAGCGAGCAAGATCGAGCAAACAGCCCAACAGAATTGATTGATCGCAAGTGCCGCGGTAAAAAAAAAAAATGGAAAATATAAATATATTTTGTACATCGAAAACTCGCATTTCCGTGTCTCCCAATCATTAACCACTATTGCAGTCGCCGAAAATGTTTCTTGTTATATAATTACCAAGAGTACAAATAGTTACCAAGAGAAGGCCAGTTGCAACTTATAAAACGTTTATTAACAAAGTATTTATCGAGAGATTCTCAATCATCGTAGAAAATACGAATTAGATAGATCTATAAACAACCATATCGATATCACCAGCGTACGAGCACTCGATCGCCGTCTTGGATAGAGTAATAGCTGAGCTGTTGGAGAGGTTTGTCCAGTGGGATTTCATCTTTCGAGAGCTGAAAGAACATTTATTTGTTTTTTTTATGTGCGCATACAATTGATTTTACAATAGTTATTTGTATGGCAAGGGCGTAGAAAGGGAGTTCTTGACGAGTGTGGAAATGCTGCACGATCCGAAGGCGAGTGCGGCATTCGCACGAGTCACAACTTCCTTTTATACGTCCATGCCATCCACATAATTTTTCCTAACAAATTCACGAAAATGGAGCTTTTCGTTTTTAGAAACTGTGCGTAGAAAGGCACTTTTCCGCTCTAGAGCTGGATGAAATACCATATTACATTTGTACACATGCGAAGTATTTTTTGCGCAAGACAAAGTGCCTTTCTGCGCACACGTCACAGGAACGGAAAGCGAGATTTTACGTACATGTTTTAGGAAACGTAGTTTATGTAAGGAGAATATTGCGTAACTCACATCCCTTCTCACGAAGGACAACGTTGGAATTTTTCCGCCAGTTCTGAAGATTCTCTGCGCCAGACCAGTTACCTTCTGTACGTCCATGTCCTTCAGTAGCTTCCTCGTTATCATTTTCGTCTGAACGGGATCGTTCGGACACAGGAATTCTACCGTTATCACGTCGGACACCATCGAAACGTTTGCCTTAGGTGCGACAGCTTCCGGTCCGCCGTATTCTGGATAAAATACATTAAATTTTTATGGAAAGTCCAAGATAAAATAAAATATTTGAATAAACAATTTTGTAAAATGAACGCCGAATCCTTATTGGAACGTCGATGTGTACTTTCAACGAGGAATGGATAGCGAGGATGATTCTCAATGAATTCTTTTCTTCTCTCGATCGCATTGTTCGGCCCAGAAGAATCGGCAGTTTGCAACCACTGCGGTCCGAACAATTTTAGGTAATCGTACTCGGCCCCCTTTCGCTCACTGCAATCAATCTCCACTCCGTTCAGGAACTTCAATTTCGCTATTTTCGCTATTATCAATTGCCTCGCAGTCTCGACGCTGACGCCTTTCAAAACGGGATTGTCTCGAAACTTCAGATCCTCGAGATTGGCCAGTTTCTCCAATTCGCTGACCGAGCGCCACTGAAAGTGTCGAAGAAAATCCCTCACGATGAGCCCATGCGATTATTACCCTCTTAAAGGCATGTAATGCATACGTAACGATGCTCCAATGGTAACAAATCGCTTTCCCTATTTTCTCCATGATGATTGATGCTTCCACCAAAATCAAATTAGCATGGGGGCCGCGGTCAGGGAAAATCTTGGTCAGGGAATCAGGGAAATTCAGGGAATTTCAAAATTTGTCAGGGAAAAAGTAAATTGTCGCCATACCTTCTATAAATAAATAAGGAGTAAATAAAAAGCCTTAAAAAAAATCGAATTAAACATTAATTGAATAAGTAGGCATTTTCATTTGCATCATTAATTTTTTTCATACAAGTCGTTAGAAATTTGGTCAGGGAAAATTTTTAATTGGTCAGTGAAAAGTCCGGGAAAAGTCAGGGATTTTTTTTCCGGCGGAAAAACGGCCACCGTGATTAGGTTTTTGTAGTCAATAGATATAAGTATGAAAACCTAATTTGCTTTTGCTCGTCGTATCAATCGTTTTGGAGAAAATAGGAAAGGCGACTAAGTCTGTTCCACATGCCCTTTTAACCCCTTCTCTGTCAGGGGCCCCAACGTATAGGGAAATACGATTCTCCGACAGTGAAGGGGTTAACCCAGGATACAATCCAAATGAGAACTTTATATCGAACCTCGCTTATTGCGTTATGAGATAGATGCAGTTGTCGCAATCCCGCGAACATGTAGGTCTTTCCCGTGTCCTCGTTGCACGGGAATCTTATAGCTTCGATACCGTTCGAATTCAGGTTCAGATATTCGAGCCTGTGGATCACATCCGATCAATCAATAATGTCCAATCCACTCATTTTTTTTTTTTTTAACGATATCTTTTCTATATACTTGCCGTGGCAACGCCCCTAATTTCAAAATTTCATCCCAACTCGATACCAAATTGCCCTCGAGAGTCAGAGACGTTATTCCGTTTATGTTGGAGTCCCCCGACGGCGACTCGAGTCTGCTGACTAAGTTGAAGGATATCGATAACTCTTGCAGGCCCGGGAACATAAAAGTGCAACGCTGCACGCTCGCCCAGTCGTAGTTCATCCGAGACATCGTCAAGTAGCGGATATTAGGGAATGTCTCGTCCAGGGTCACAGCCGTTCGATCTTCCTCGGACGGTAAAACATTTTCGCTAAAGATTTTTTCAGATTTAAATCGCGTGAAATATTTTTTCAGTCACACATATTTCGATTCGCGACAAGCGAAGAGCAACGATCGACTGACTTTCGTGCGGCGTTTCTCCGACGTCAATTACCTTACGTCCAGTCTCTCGAGTCTCGGAAGCTCCCGGCAGATTTCCCCAATGACGCGCCATGAGTTTATCAAATTTCTTGATACGTCGAATTCTTGAATGTTCGGACAAAGATCACCGAGTTCACCGGGCCCGCCGGCACTCGAGACGCATTGTTCGCGAAGCGATACAATCTTAAGTTGATCGAATTTGCTCTGTTTTCTGTTCACTTTCGAAAATCCGACCATCTCGACGAAAGGAGCTTTCATTTCCTTCTTCAAGCTCGTCAGACTGGCCCTGTCTATGCCCGCTAGATCGTCGTCGATGAGGCCATAGCGATTTTTTATAGCTTCGGCACAGCTGATACCGAACCTTGCTTTTCCTGGCCGAACGAACGATCCCGAGGTTGGATGCCTGCAAAGCATAGATAGATAGATTCTTTAAGAACATTGTGCTTTAAAGTACAACAGCATAGCATATGCAGCAACAATAACATAAGTTGAAAACAACAAAGTAATTTGAGGAAAAAAATACCAGAAAATATAACAAAACTGGGAAATAACAGAAAATATAATCACGGTGGCTGTTTTTTCCCCTCAAAAAAATTCCCTGACTTTTCCTTGATTTTTCACTGAACAATCAAAAATTTTCCCTGACCAAACTTTTGACGACGTCTATTAAATAAAATTAATGATGCGAAAGAAAATGCCTAATTATTGTATAATGTTTTATTCTGTTTTTTTTTTTCAAGGCAAGGTTTTTAATCCTTTTTCAAGGCTTCCTTTAATGTACTTTTTATTCATTTGTAGAAGGTTTCTCAACAATTTACTTCTTCCCTGACCAATTTAAAAATTCCCTGACCAAGTTCTTTTTCCCAGACTTTTACCAGATTTTCCTGACTGTGACCGTGACAATAAAGCAGTAATAAGCAGAAAAATAATAAATCAATACAGTTAACAGAAAATACAATAAAGCGTATTCGTATTTGTAAATTCTGTTATCTTTTTTTTTTATATCTTACTCCGATATTACAAAATGTTTGTTTGTACGTAAAATACAACACAAAAATATCATTGGATGTACCGTTAAGAAATTCTCACCATGCTTTGAAGTATTCCGTTCCTTGATGCGTACCGTTGTGCTTTCCTCTCGAAGGATCGTCCCAATCGACTCCAAGCCACGTACCCTTTGTGTCACCGACGGGTCCCACATAGCGAAGGGTGCCACGATATCCGTCGCAGTCGACTCTAGCGCCAATTTCGTAGCTCTTGTCCTCGACCATTCTGAATAAATTGTCGAATACCGATACAGTCAAGAAACAATTGAATGAGCTTGCCGTTTTTTTTTTTTTTTTTTTCTCAAATCCGCGTGCCGAGAGCTGTCTAACCTCTCGTCGATGACGATTCGATTAGTCTCGATGTATTCAACGAGTAAATTTATGAAACCGAAAAGGACGGTGACGAAGAGAAGAAGTGAGTGGATGGTAAAAACTGTAAAACTTACGCGCGAGAATCGTAGTTACTGTCAGTTATTATGTCTTCGTCAGATTCAAAAGTCATGAGTGACAATCTGACATTTCTTCGTTTACGTGCGTCCCCGACTACACCAAATTGATAATAATGATGGCAGCGAGCGCGGCGGCGCGGCGAGGTTTTTTTTTCTCTCTCTCTCTGTCTCTTCGTTTTTAATCGATAATCGATGTTCGAGATTCGGTTAGAATTTTTTCGATAATGAAATCGGTTGTGGGAAAAATATATGCCACTTGAAAACAATGGCGAAGGTTTTAATTCGATATCTTGAATTTTTTTTTTTCAAAAACCATTGTATACAATGCTAACAAACGAAAATTCCGAATTGTTAGCATATAGAATGGTTTTCGAAAAAAAATTTCAAGATATGGAATTAAAACCTTCGCCATTGTTTTCAAGTGGCATATTTCCCACAACCGATTTCATTAACGAAACAATTATAAAATTTTTTTTTGACAAAACACACTTTCGTCCAAAAAAACGTAGGGGTACCATTTTTTGAGAGAAAAACATCTTTAGAATTTGTTCGTCCCGCTCAACGGTTCCAATGCGCCAGTTGGTGCACGGCTAGGCGGTCACCCATCCAAATACCGACCGCGAACGATTCAGCTTGACTCTGGGGACCATCGAAACCGCACACCAACCGCGCATCCACAGCTGTCGGTCAAAAGCTAAATTTAGTCCAAAGCGGCCTTGCAGCACCATCTACCGTACATAAGATTCATAAACCTGATTTATCACCAGTCTAGTTACTTTTCGGCGAAAATGAGTTATAGCTGAAATTGTTGAATCGAACGCTCAACCCCCCACCCCGCTTTCGCTTGACAGCTGGCAAAAGTGGCGCCGAAAAATAAAATAAACAAACGTCAATTCGATTACAGCTTAAACCGTAGCCACGATAATCGTTAAATCTCCCGGTTCTGGAATTCAATTTTTTACTAAAAAAAAAATCAGCCTCGTAATGGCAGCCAAAGTTTATCAACCTGATCATGAACTCGAAACAAGAGTTAAGAAAGGTTAGTTTCGTTGTATTCCACAACAAACGATAATCTCTAACTATCATTTTATTGAACCTTTTTTTTTTTCTAGCAACCGAAAGAATATCGGAAAACATGCATATCGTAGCGAACGAGCCTTCCCTCGCGTTCTATCGTCTTCAGGAACACGTGAGAAAAGCCCTCCCACCGATGGTTGAAAAACGCGTCGAGGTACTGGCTCTTCAGCAACAATTGCAGGGACGTTGTTACGACGTCGAGTACGCTGTCAGCGCTGTAAAGACAATGCAAGGGGCGGAGAGGAGCTTCGACAGCACATTGGAATTCATCAAGAACGCAATATTTTTCAAGCAGCAATTGAAGTACGAGGAGCAGAGGAGAAACAAAAAGGACACCAACAGAGACAGCGTTTACAAGAGACTGTCCGCTCATATTCCCACCCTAGATAATTTGCCCGACGAGATATCGGACGTTGTCAGAGAAACGGCCAACAGAGTCGAGTCGATGATGAATCATGCTAGACACTCGAACGAGCTCCAGAGAGCCAATACTACGCATAATTGAGTCGTTTGCAAGTCTAGCAGTAAGCCCAGTGATTGCTGACGTTGTATTTTAATTACCGACATGTTTTATGTACTAACTAGTCAGGTAAATTACTTATTATCATGGAAACCTGCTTCTTCAGGCATTTTTATTGAACATTATTTATAGAAGACCGACTACTAGTTTATGTAATTATCTGATAGGCAATGCATTGTAAATAAAGTTGCGATTGAATTTAAGCGAGACTGTCAAATGCGAGACAGATAGAGGCAACCTTGCGAATAAAAAATTATTGGCCATGGTTGATTTTTTTATAATACGGATAAAATATGAGTTCGGCCTTTTTTTTTGTCATTTATCCGCAAAAATAATCGTTACAGAGGATATTGAGTTACAGTTTTTGTTACCGAACGAGTAAACGTTACCTTACCTTAAGCTGAGGTGATGTAACACTCCATAACTCTCTGACCGTCCGCCCCGCGCCCGGTTGATAACAAAAACTATACTGAATGCCGTTTTGAAATCGCGGTCCGTCGAGGAAAAAGAAAATTGTCTTATACTGCGTTTGCCGATTCCTCAAGGAAAGACAATTTACGTTTTCCTCGACGAACCGCGGGCTCAAAACGGCACTAAGTATGATTTTTGTAATCGGCAGTGGTATTTCAGATCACCTTTGTCTTTCAATTCGACTGAGCGCCATCGTACGAATAGAGAGAGCCACGGCTGGCCACCAGAACAAACATGTCGGTCAATGCGTTATTCACATCACCTTAAGAATACGCGACGACTACGAGAGATGCATTATCGACGTATCAAAAATCGTATTACGAAAACCTTGAACATCGTTGCGCCAGATGACGTTGCGGAGCTCGGCAGTGTCGCTGGTAAGAGAGTACCGCACAAGAAGGCCTAGATGTGTGTACACTGTTGACCGTGAGACCGTGAAAGTTGGAAATCCGAGTGTGTGACGGACATGTGAAATCTTCCGGTGAAACACCGCACCGCTCGTTAACAAGTAGTGGTCCTACAAAATTCTGTGATAATGTCTCGATGATTCGTCCTGCCGCAACGAAAACGTAAGTCATTATAGTTCGACGATATAGAATATTGCAGGTTATAATTTCGCAAGCTTTGTGGAGGGGCCGGTGGTGGGGAGGGTCAGCTGTGCGACAGTTATTAGGTCGATGAGCTTTCTAACGATAAAAGTTAGGCATTCGCGTTGCAGTATTTCTAATCTGAGCCTCAAAATAACTTAATATTCGTAACGATTGGAATTTAAAAAAATATCCCACCGAATCTCTCTCTCTAACGATACGATTGCAACTCTCGCGATGCCGACACAGTTATTGTGTCTGACACGATAAACCATCGAATGCGCACGAAAAAAAAAAAAAGAAAAAAAAAAGAAAAAGAATAACGGATCGTATATATTTTGGGTGACAGTAGCGCTTATCCGACGAAACGATACTTTATTATGCGCGTCGGTGTAACGTTGACAAGGTGATTACACGATTGTAGCGAAATTATTTGCTACAATCGTGGAACAATAATTAAGTGACCCGTCCTTGCGGTGTACGTTCGCGTGTGGCGTTTCTGTCAACCGAGGACTTGTCGAGCAAGACACATTGGCAAGTACCAACGATGACGTAACATTTCAGACAGCGACGAGGAAAGAAAAGTACATTTTCTTACTGAACAAAAAAAAACCTTTCCGATTAACCACGAAACGTGCGACACTGTTGCAACGGAAACTTTTACAGTCGCTCGGATGATGGCACGGCGAGTTCAGAGACTCTTGGCCAGACGGCACAGTTTGGGATCTCTCTCTCTCTCTCTCTCTCTCTCCCTCTTTCTCCCTCGATTAAATCTGAGAGAAGGTCGCCCTTGCGCACGACGGAGAGACAGAGGCCATGATCGTAATTCGTTATCCCAACATAATAATATTTGACAACCACCGGCGGTCTGTCTCATAACTCATATGTTTTACTTATGAACGGAAGGAGGTCACGGTCGTAGCCTCTCGGTAATTCGCAAAACGGACGTGCGAATTGACCCGAGGGTTTAGTAGTCGCCATCGCCGTCTGTGGATCACGATTTTTTATCCGACGGGGAAAGTTTCACGAATATCAACGTTGTAACGATTCATTCGCATAACAATGAAACAGAGCGCTAAAGTTCGAAGGGTATGTTTTTTTTTTTTTCTCTTTATCATTTTTTTCCTAACTCATGCACGTAAAATCCCGCCTTCGTTCCTGTGAACTGTGCGTAGAAAGACACTTTTTCGCATCGTGGGCAGGAACAATATTGCGCATGCGTAAAAATGCGCATGCGTAAAAACAGTATGGTCGTTTTTTCCAGCGCTAGTGCGAAAAAATGCATTTTCTACGCACACTTCACGGGAATGGAAAGCGTGATTTTCGTGAATTTTTTAGGAAATAGTTATTTGTATGGCAAGGACGTAGAAAGGGAGTTCTTGACGAGCGTGAAAATATCGCACGAGTCAGAACTCCCTCCCTTCGCTAAATGTCCCATTAATTACCATTAAAAATCCCACTGATTAGCGTTAACTATTCGTTAAAGGTAATTCAATGGGGTTTTGCCAATGGTATCATTCCCATTTGTATTACCATTTAATATATCATTCAATATGCCATTCAGTTTCCCATTCGTTGTATGGTATTTTTATCCCGCTGGCATTTTCATTCGCGTAAAAATATGCTATATATAATTGTCCACTTTTCTACAATGTCTAAATATGTAACAAATAAAAAAAGCTGTAATGCTCCCGAAAAATGTCTCCTATTGTTCATAAATAATTGTGATCCTTAAGTTCGCAGCTACTACTGTGGACTCATTTATCTGCAATTCGTTATCGCTTATGCCATTTAAGTGAAAGTTGCAACTCACACACGTGATTCCCTACTGTTTGTCGACTCGATTCTTATTCCTCGTCAATTATAAATAGTTAAAGGTGCCATTAAAGATTCCCGAGCTTTCTACCGTTCTATTCAGTCACCATTTATTCCCGATAGTAAGAAATACCATTTCAGCTCTTCCAGTTATGCTCCAGTGGACTGCCATTGATAAACGAAGGGATAAAGTACCGTTTGTCACGTTCTATTGACTTGTCAGTGAACTCCCATTAATAACGAATGGGATAAAGTACCACTTGAATTTTCCTAGTCCTTCGGATTTGGATCCCCATTAATGACGAATGGGAAAAAGTACCAATCGAACTCTCCCGAGGAAGTTGCCATTGGTCTCCTATTGGTAACAAATGGGAAAACGTACCGTTTAAAAATTCCCAATGATTTGCCAGTGGAGTTCCATTAAGAATGAATGGTAGAAAGTACTGTTTCAATGTTCCCCATGAATTTTCATTAGGATCCCAATGATTACCTCTGGATACCATTCATTAAACCATTAAACGCCCAATGAAAAACGGGCTTTTCTACGCCCGTGTCATTCGTATAATTTTTTCTAACAAATTCACGAAAATCGAGCTTTTTGTTTTTAGGAACTGTGCGTAGAAAGGCACTTTTCCGCTCTAGAGCTGGAAAAAAATATCACATTGCGTTTGTACGCATGCGCAGTATTTTTCCGGCACGCGATGAGACAAAGTGCCTTTCTGCGCACATTTCACAGCAACGGAAAGCGAGATTTTACGTGAATGTGTTAGGAAAATTAACCTTTCACTTCCCAAACCTTATACTTCCAAAAAACGAAAAGTGTGGATTTTTCGCGAATTTGTTAGGAAATTGTAATTTACGATACTAGTGCGTAAAACTTTTTTTTTTTACCTCGTGTGATAAAGGTTTGTCACTATAATTATAGTGACAAACTCACACTAATTAGAAAACATTTTCGCACGAGGATCGTACCAAATTTTACTTCATAAGGTGTCATATAAAAAAAAAAGGGGGGCTTGCGCGCACGCGAAGCGTTCGAAAAACTGCCATTTTCGCACGCAGTGACATAAAATGTATTAGGCAATTTATTAAAAATTATTGATATATTAGAAAAAAAATCATGCGTGAATTCCCTTTCAGAATTCCTTTTCCACGCCCTTGCCATACAAATGACTATTAATTGCCTTCTCAATGCGACTCGAACGATTACAAACTTATCACATATCTAATTAACGACGCATCCAGGTATAACGTTGCCCTCCCGCAAGTAGGATTACCTCATTTCTGAAAGCGCAGTAATTCGCCGACGACTCGATAACGTGAGCTTATCGTACATACTTAATTGCATAACGACAAACCCCTCGACCTTGGTCGCACAGTGGTTACTGTTAATCAGCGCTAAAATCTTCTATTATCTCATCGACACTCGTTGAATGTCAATCGTCGATAATCAATCATTAAATCTTGTCAGAATCGAGACAGCGGAATAATATCTTTGCGAACAATTTAATGAATTGAATAATAATGAAAATAAAATAAAACAAAAAAGTCGCTGGATTCATAATTGGAAATTCTCAAAAAAAAAAAAAAAAAAAAAAGTTACCGTGTAACTAAAATAGCCGTGTGTAAATGTTTATCATCATCGTTTACCGAATAAAAAAGTTCACGCGTGTTTCGGAAAGTCGGTCGGGTAAAAAAGCTGTATTATTGTCTGCCGGTGAATCCCCAGCAGCGGTCAAAATTTAATTTTAAAGTGCACATGCGACGCACCACGCTCCGGTCGACATATAATCCTTCGCGATTATTCCGTACGCGTTTCATTGGGTGAAACCGTGAAACGTCGTGCGCACTTACGGCCATGCTCGAGCGGTACGTTGACTGTGCATTCCCATGTGCCGAGGCGAGTCGCCGCGATGGTTGTACGAAAATCGATGTCCCCTCCTCACACGGCCACGGGTGATTTCATATTCGGTGCCGCTTTTTGTACTGGATCGAAGGACGATTCTTTTGTGTTTTTTTTTTTTTTTCTTACCGATGCATCACCCGGAAGCAACGCTCGTTAAACACGTGCTGGAAAAACCATCCACGGATTCTGCGCCCGATGTTTTTTTATTAACAGTGTATCGACATGCATGTACAGTAGCACCTCGATTATCCGAACCAATTGGGACCGGAGCTCGTCCGGATTAACGAAAATTCGGATAACAGAACGTAACGCTGTGTTAAACGATATAACGCGAAACATATCGAAAAAAAAATTTAACTACCTGCCAAAGTTAGGTGCTTACTAGGGGCTGCCGATATATGCCAAGCTTGAATTTGGTGCTTTATTCTAGCGGCGAAGAAACCCAATTGTGTTTCGAAACAAAGCTAACCATGATAGCCTTTAAAAAAGTTAGTTTTTTCGCTGCAAGAATGAAGCACCAAATTCAAGCTTAGCATATATCGGCAGCACCTAATAAGCACCTAACTTTGGCACGTAGATAAGATTTTTTTGAATTTATTTCGCCAAGTTTTCCGTTATCTGCACGTCACGCTAGCGGTCCCCGGCGAAACAATTTTCTGTCTAGAACGGAAAAAAGTTTATAACTCATCGTTTTTGTCAGAGGGCATAATGATATTGTAACTTTTGTGCGCTGATCGTTATTACCTTTGACGAATCGAGTAAGTTATAAGATTTTGTCAATTCTCGAAAAAAATCATTTCACCAGGGACCGCTAGCGTGACGTGCAGATAACGGAAATCTTAGCGCAATAAATTCTAAAAAAATTTAACTACCTGCCAAAGTTAGGTGCTTATTAGGTGCTGCCGATATATGTCACTGAATTTGGTGCTTTATTCTAGCGGCGAAAAGACCAATCTTTTTAAAAGCGATAATGACTAGCTTTGTTTCAAATGAAAGTTAGTTTTTTTCGACGCTAGAATGAAGCAACAAATTCAAGTCTGGCATATATCGAAAGCACTTAAAGAGCACCTTATTTTTATGTGACGCTAATTTTTTAAAATCATAGGACCGCTAGCTTTACGTCAAGCCAGCGGTCCTCAAAAAAAATCATTTTCCGGCAAAACCAAAAGAGCACCTAATTTTTTAATTCGGCACCTAATTTGCACCTAAAAAGCACCTAACTTTGGTATGTATTAAATTACGCTAGCTAATTTTCGGTTCGCCAGCTTAAAGGACCTTCGAAAGACAACATTTCCGTACTAGTGACGCAAAGTACTATTCTCCGTCTCCTACCGGTCCAGAACTCTGGAACTTTTCTGCCAGCGAGATGTTGTTTGAAGGTCGCGCAGAAGCGACCTTCAGGCTATATTTACCAAATGGCTGGCCAGTTATTTATTTCACGCCTTGTGTTACGTCCTACGTAACTTTTAATAACAAATAATATAACTATTTAAACGCATATTCTATATTGTATTAGTTCTGCCTCAGCGTAGGTAGGCTAGGGTCAGGCCTACCATCTCGCTATCTCTCTCACTACCCTACTGCGCTCTGTCGTACCGACCCATGTCAGTAGGAATTTATGACTTCTACCGAGTCAGGTCATTTCCCTGTTTTCTGTCACCGCTCGCACATAAAAATCTTTCACGTTCCACTTCAAAAGGCAGTAAACTCACCCAAACATATTTCCTTCGACTAGAGCCTAAAAACAATCCCGCCCTGTCTGCCGCTCTCTCTTGCTCCTTCGTGGGAGTTCCCGATACACTAATTAAAGTCAACAGTAAAGTCTGTCACACCCAAGACTCGAATATATTTACCTTTACAAATCGCTCTACATTATAATGTCAACGTCACTCTCTTCACATCTGTTAAAGACTTTATTGGTACTATAAATTTCGATTCCCCGAATATCGAATATCGCTTTCTTTGTCACCCAAGGAGCATCGACTCCCCACTCCGATCTCAAGCATCTTTTCCTCCTTCCACACATTTAGAACCTATCTTCTGTCCAAGTTTAATATTGTTAGCCCCCTCTAGCATCAATACGCATAGGAGTAGACCTAGTATAAATAGGCCACAGTTTCCCAAATCAGGCAGTTATCCTACGAACAACGAAGCTGCTGCATCACCGAAATCTACTCAGAGCGAGCAAGGCTCTACTGCGAAATCATTAGCCCTGCGAGGCAAAGTCCGACGAATTTTAATGAGCAAGTTGGCTCTCGTACACTTTGCTTGTAAAACCTGTAACCATCTCAACATCGTGCCTTATTAAATACTGAGTAAGTTTAAAAACCAAAACGTTTAACATCATTGTGCATGCATTTCCGGCCTTCTGATAATCTCTCGGAGGCTCAATACCTCCGAACGTCATTCCTTTTAAAATAAATCTACGGCAGTACGGCGAGGTCTCCGTCCCTGGGTAAAGGGCTAACGCCTTGACCCGAAAGCGAGACCATTCATTTATGGTTCTGCCGAGCGAACTCACAATCCGCCGGTCTGGACGTAACATAAATAAAATTTTGGTGTCAGAAGTGGGATTTGAACGCCCTCACTGTCGTAGGATGAAGGATGACGGCGAGAACTCCTCTTAAGGCTACGGATGCACCAAATGCATCTAATCCGCGGATGAGTGGTGCTCGTCTTGAAAGTAACCCAACTGGTGATAACTCTCAGAATATCCCTCCGGGTACAAGTGGCAACGTAGATAACTCAAATAACTCAAATAACGTAAATATCGCAAATAATCCAAATACTTCCGCAACTGAAAATTCGCCACCGATAAATCACCCTGACCCTCCATTAATACACTTCGATAATCTGCGAGGTGTAAATCATCAAGGAAACAGACTCAATTGCGGGGAACAAGTGTTAGTACAAGTCGGACAATTAAATAACGCTATAAACAATTTAGCGCTTAACGCCATGGCGCAACCTCCAGTGTCGATTAAATACGCCATCGAAGCTGTGCCCATCTTTGATGGACACAACATTCCGCTGTCACATTTTATCGAGGGATGTGAGGAAGCTCAGCAAATGATACCCGCAGAGTCACAAAGGCATCTGGCTCTGATATTACGAAACAGACTAAGAGGTGAAGCACGCCGCGCAGTAAACGGCGTCGAACTAAACACAATTCCAGCGTTTATGGACTTTCTGAAATCGCTATATTCACCTTCGAAATCCGTATATCAACTACAAGGCGAACTTGGAAGACTTTTCCAAAATGATAGTGAAGGAGTGCTCGCTTTTTCCAATCGCGTAAAAGATCTCGGTAATAAAATCGCCGAAGCTCATAAGCAAGCACATAACGGTATCATCGACGACGCATCTAAGACCGCACTCGACGTTGATTTAGTCGAATGTTTCAGCCGTGGATTAAAAACAAACATTGAAGACAAATTAACCCCTAATCGAACATTCGATCTAACAATGAAACAAGCTATCGGAATCGAACGACAAATGCACGCTAAAGACCTCCTGCGTAATCCGCGATCCCCCAAGAATAACGAGTGGAATCAATATCCAACAAATCGTAATTATCGGGAGGATAAAATCCATCACATACAAGAAGAAAGTATAATTTGTCAAATTTGTCAACAACAAGGTCACTCAGCAAAGTATTGCTACTCTAGATTTCGAAACCATAATCAACAGCCATCAAGATCTCAGTACAATGACACCGGTCATCCGGATCAAGATTACGATGAAGAATCCAAGGAAAAGGTAACATACGAAAATGACGCGACAATATTAAGCCGATCGCCGGATCCTCAGAAAGCATTAACGTGCCGGTATTGCAAGGCAACAGGACATACGCTAATGGATTGTCGTAAACGAGAATATTACAACACTCTCAGGGAACGCCGACAAATATCCCAACAACAATCAAATCAAGATAATCAACAACAATCGTACCAAGGTAATGCCCGAGACGAAGAAGCTACTACAACTCGATCAAATCGAAAAATCATTATTCCGGAATGTGCTGGGTCCAACTAACCCATGCCTTAATCGTATTACCAAAAAAAAATAATACATACATAATACTAATAACAAAAAAAAAAACAAATAAAAATCGACCATACGCGTACAAAACACACAAATCGTATCCAATGTGTGATAAAACAAATAAAAAAAAAGCGATTAAGAAAAATATATATACATATATATCCATTTGAAGGGCACAGCTCATATCCATTGTGCGGAGAAAAACTTGAAGTAGTCGTGTCAGTGCATACAAGATACACAAATCATATCCAATGTGTGATAAGACAAAAAATATATATACATTTGAAGGGCACAGCTCATATCCATTGTGCGGAGGAAGAACTTGAAGTGGTCGTTTCAGTGCGTACAAGATACACAAATCGTATGCAATGTGTGATAAGACAAAAAATATATATACATTTGAAGGGCACAGCTCATATCCATTGTGCGGAGGAAGAACTTGAAGTGGTCGTTTCAGTGCGTACAAGATACACAAATCGTATGCAATGTGTGATAAGACAAAAAATATATATACATTTGAAGGGCACAGCTCATATCCATTGTGCGGAGGAAGAACTTGAAGTGGTCGTGTCAGTGCGTACAAGATACACAAATCGTATGCAATGTATGATAAAACAAAAAAAATATTTAAACACAGCTCATATCCATTGTGTAGAGAAGAAATTGAGGTAGTACCAGTGCTAATATAATACAGCTTCATAAAAAAAAAAAAAAAAAAAAAAAAACAATTATTACAAAGATCCTTATTTAAAAAAAAAGCCACGCCAGCTCTACTTCGAGTATCTGATGGGTCACACCTGCCAGTACTTGAAGCCAACGAGACATCAGCGCCTCAAAAAAAAAAAAGGGCGGGTAATTTCGAAACTAAGGCCACGCCAGCTCTACTACAGGTAACTGATGGGTCACACCAGCCAGTGCTTGAAGCCAACGAGACACCAGCGCCTCAAACAAAAAAAAAAAACAAAAAAATTAATAATAATAAATTTTTTTTTTTTAAGAGAACTTTAATGGAGACATTAAGTTTAAGCAAGCGAATAAGTGAATAAAAACAATAATAAAGACATTAAGGTGAAATAAATAAGTGAACAGGTGAAAAGAACATTGATAGAGACGCTAAGATAAATTAAGTAAACCCCAAAGTGCACCATATTCTCAACAAATAAGTACCTCCGTAAGGAGCATCAAAATTTCTTTCACTGCATAGTGAACCACAGCAATCAATAGGCAGAGTCTAGTTTTACTTTTTTTTTTTTTCCACGATAAGACTATATACATATAGCCACTCATCGTTTCTCTTATTCGTGTTAGTTATTTCAAACTCTAACACTCATTTTAAGAGGGGAGGTGTTACGTCCTACGTAACTTTTAATAACAAATAATATAACTATTTAAACGCATATTCTATATTGTATTAGTTCTGCCTCAGCGTAGGTAGGCTAGGGTCAGGCCTACCATCTCGCTATCTCTCTCACTACCCTACTGCGCTCTGTCGTACCGACCCATGTCAGTAGGAATTTATGACTTCTACCGAGTCAGGTCATTTCCCTGTTTTCTGTCACCGCTCGCACATAAAAATCTTTCACGTTCCACTTCAAAAGGCAGTAAACTCACCCAAACATATTTCCTTCGACTAGAGCCTAAAAACAATCCCGCCCTGTCTGCCGCTCTCTCTTGCTCCTTCGTGGGAGTTCCCGATACACTAATTAAAGTCAACAGTAAAGTCTGTCACACCCAAGACTCGAATATATTTACCTTTACAAATCGCTCTACATTATAATGTCAACGTCACTCTCTTCACATCTGTTAAAGACTTTATTGGTACTATAAATTTCGATTCCCCGAATATCGAATATCGCTTTCTTTGTCACCCAAGGACCATCGACTCCCCACTCCGATCTCAAGCATCTTTTCCTCCTTCCACACATTTAGAACCTATCTTCTGTCCAAGTTTAATATTGTTAGCCCCCTCTAGCATCAATACGCATAGGAGTAGACCTAGTATAAATAGGCCACAGTTTCCCAAATCAGGCAGTTATCCTACGAACAACGAAGCTGCTGCATCACCGAAATCTACTCAGAGCGAGCAAGGCTCTACTGCGAAATCATTAGCCCTGCGAGGCAAAGTCCGACGAATTTTAATGAGCAAGTTGGCTCTCGTACACTTTGCTTGTAAAACCTGTAACCATCTCAACATCGTGCCTTATTAAATACTGAGTAAGTTTAAAAACCAAAACGTTTAACATCATTGTGCATGCATTTCCGGCCTTCTGATAATCTCTCGGAGGCTCAATACCTCCGAACGTCATTCCTTTTAAAATAAATCTACGGCAGTACGGCGAGGTCTCCGTCCCTGGGTAAAGGGCTAACGCCTTGACCCGAAAGCGAGACCATTCATTTATGGTTCTGCCGAGCGAACTCACAATCCGCCGGTCTGGACGTAACACTTGTAACTTGAATTGTTTTCTTCGGTTGACTTCCAGATTTAAAAATTTTTCTTCAGCCTTTGAAAATGTTTATTTATTTATTTTTACCTTATTATTTTTCGTCCGAAAATGTTCGTTATTGGTCCGTTATGTTAGTCGGAGATACGTGACGAGAGGACCGATGTCTCCTGTTCCGCAATAAATTCATCCATCTCCAACCGTTTATCCGTCCATCTATCGCCCAACGATTTCACATTATCGAGGCTCCGGTATTATTTCAGTGAGGAACCGGTATTACGACATTGAGGAAACGTATTAGAACCCGGATGCTTGAAATAATTTATACACTGTATTAACACTGGCCATCGCCTTATTCAATAATCAGCGTGATCGGAAGCCTAAACCTGTTTCCCCTTCTTTTTTGTTTTTGATCGGACACCGACCGGCTTCGCGAAGGGCGTTTTTTTTGCCTAATAATATGAAGGCCTGCTCGGCCGCACGTGCACGAAACGCTCGAATCGATCCGAGGCATGAGATGAACGTAGACAAGCCACGGACGTAAAGATGATTTCTTCTACGACTTTGGTGAATTAATTGATGCCTCGTGCGCGCGCACGAGCGAAGCTACTCTTGTGTCAAAGTATAACTCTGACACAAGCAGTTTCAATGATCGCGCATAATAATTATGTTTATCTTTCTAGAAAACAAGTTTTTGCATGATCAGCAGATTCTTACACAGGGCTCTGTTGAAGTTTCCTTCGTCCAACGATCTAGTCTTGGACCGTAAATAGTCTGGAATTTTTAAACAGAAGTATAAAATTAATTATAGCTTTTGTTACCAACCGGACACGGACCGAGAGGGACTGAAGGGGCGTCAAAGTCGCCTCGGAAATAAAGCGCTACTCGTACGGGGTGAAGTAATTCACTTCGAGTTTATCCGCAGTCAAAGCTCGCTAGCGATCGCGAACGAGAGATTGTTCGTCGAAAAACGAAGATTACTCGCTATACAGCTATTCCAGAGACGTAAATATCTTTCGGTGTACTTCGATGATTAATCGCTGACAGATATTAATTTAATTTTTTAACTGTGATTACGGACATACGATAACGTATCTGACTTGAATATCAGAATATTAAATTGGATCAGATGTGCGATAACGTATCTGACTTGAGGATCAGAATATTAAATTGGACGAACGAAAGCACAACTGACGATTATTCGGTGCCGTATTGTTCGAACGACGAATATTTCATGAATGGTGCATTCACAAACTCGAGTGATTGAGGTAGCCCTTGCGAATAGTGTTCACTTCGCATAAGTTTCAGAGAAATCAGAGCAAATTGCAAACAGTTCTGGATGATATAAAAATCTGAAAAAAATCAAGCATATCAAAGGTACTGAAAAGATTAATTTTGCATAATAATAATTCCAAAATGTTATTAACAAATTGATGAAAAATAAAATTGTTCACCAAATATCTCGGAAACCTAACTTTTTTTTTTAATGAAAATTATTTGTTCATTTTTTTGAATACGTATGAATTTTTTTAGATTTTTAAATTTACTTTGATTTTTTTTTTTTTTTTTTTTTTATATGGGAAAAACGTGTAGAAAAACAGAAAATTCAAGGTGAATTTAAAAATCTGAAAAAATTCATACGTATTCAGAAATATGAACGAACAATTTTCATTTTAAAAAAAAGTTAGGTTTCTGGGATATTTGTTGAATAACTTTATTTTTCATCAATTTGTTAATAACATTTTAGAATTATTATTATGCAAAATTAATCCTTTCGGCATCTTTAATACACTTGATTTTTTTCAGAATTTTATACGATCGAGAAGTGTCTACAATTCCCTCTCATTTCTGTGAAACTTAAGTGAAGTGAACACTATTCGCAAGGACTACCTTAAAGGTAGTCCTTGCGAATAGTGTTTGCTTCACATAAAGTTTCAGAGAAATGAGAAGGGAATTTTAGACACTTATCGATGGTATAAAAAATCTGAAAGAAAAATCAAGCGTATTAAAGATGCCGAAAGGATTAATTCTGCATAACAATAATTCCAAAATGTTAATAACAAATTGATAAAAAATAACATTTTTCAACAAATATCCCGGAAACCTAACTTTTTTTTTTTTAATGAAAATTATTCGTTCATTCTTCTGAATACGTATGAATTTTTTAAAGATTTTTAAATTCACTTTGTATTTTCTGACTTTCCACACATGTTTCACATATAAAAAAAAAAAAACAAAACAAAAAATGAAAGTGAATTAAAAAATCTTAAAAAATTCATACGTATTAAAAAAAAAATGAACGAATAATTTTCATTAAAAAAAAAACTTAGGTTACCGGGATATTTGCTGAACAATTTTATTTTTCATCACTTTGTTAATAACATTTTAGAATTATTGTTATGCAAAAATAATCCTTTCGGCATTGTTTTAACCATAAATGGTCTGGGATTTCTAAGCAAAGGTAAAAATTAATTATAGTTTTTGTTAGAAATAAAGCGCTACTGTAAGGCAAAAGTGCCAATAGCCGGATACTTATACTTAACCCTACAACTCATGACTGGGGTCCGAACGCACTCAACGCGAACGCGACAAAATTAGCTTCTTGATGATTTTTTCTGGTTTTCAGTCTTCGAATGGGTTTTTCATTGATTGAATGTAAATAAAATCAGATTTCTCGCACACCATTCTCTTCCTTATGAAAAAAAAAAAAACGAAGAAAAGTCATAGACGAGAAAGTTTGTTTGTCAGCGCAGGACCGGTTTCATTATCAAGAAAAGCGTGGGGTGCGTTCGGACCCCAGTCCATGCGTATGAAGGTAAAAAAATTAAGTCGCGAGTTGTAGGGTTAAAGTAGTCCTTTCGTTATGGATCGACGTCGCCCAAGTTTGAGAGGGGAATAAGATACAATTACAAACACTTTCCGATCGGATGAAAATCTGAAAAAAATCAAGCATCATGGAAGGTGCTGAAGAGATTGTTTGCGCCATAATAATAGTTCCAAAAAGTTATTAACAAATCACTGAAATAACAAAAAATTATGCAACAAATGACTCGGCAACATAATGTTCTTTTCTCACGAAAATTGTTTGTTAATTTTTTTTTTTATATACGTTTGAATTTTTTCAGAATTTTATGTAATGTTTGAAAGTTTTCTTTGTGTTAAAATTTCTTTAAAATCGCAATTTTTCAAACGCTACATAAAATTCTAAAAAAAACAAAAAAAAAATGAGGTTACCTAACCACATTTTTCAATCTGTTGCACAATTTTTATTTTTCAGTAATTTTTTAATAACACTTTGAAATTATTGTCGTGCGAAAAACAATCTTTTCAGCACCTTTCATGTGCTCGATTTTTTTTTTCCAGATTTTTATTTAATCGACAGGTGTTTTTAGTCTCTCTCTCATTCCTCTCTCGAACTCGGGTGGCGTCAGACATAACGAAAGGACTACCTTAAGGGAGATTGGAAATACATGAAAAAAATCGTATTTCCATCTCTCCCGCACGTACGCTTTGTACGACTTGAACGTGATCGATCATTGGGACGTTTATCTTACTGAACATTTCAACAACACTCCCCCCTCCCCTGCGGCGTTGGGCCCGTACAAAGTCATTCAAACGGTCGTAGAGTTATTAAGGTGAAACAAATAACGATCGGGAAAGATGTGATGTAATCGAAAACGTTTGCTTAAAACAAATAGTACGTCGAGTGGCCGGATAGATCACGCGGAGGGCGATACGCACGAGAGTGAGCCGGCGTAGCTCGTCGTTTCGCTGCACGGGAGTAGCGAGAGCGGGTAGTTACCACACCGGCCGGTCAGTCAATGTTGTTGCTCGCGACGCTCTTCCGTTCACTCGCTGGCCCGCGCGTTGCCAGGCTAGAGCATCACACCGGCTTGTCCTCTCTCGGAGGCGTTTCGGCTCGTAAAATTTAACAATCGTCGCGTTCCCGAATCGTAAACAATTTGATTATAATCTACCATACTCGGCGGGGGATATTTTTAAGAAAACTATTTTGCGATAAGAGCCAAATGAAGATTGGCCCTTCTGTTGAGATACTATAAATTCCGAGAATCTCGGCCGATTGGGTCACTTTCGATAACGCCAGGTCGACGAAATAAACCGGACAAATCCCATTTGTTAATCACGGAATTCGTTGGAAAATTACGTGACTTTTGGGCTACAAATTCGAATGGGATATTTTATTTCGGCACCGTTTAAATAAGAGGTATGTAAAAGCAACATTGGCATTGCATATATATATATATATATATCCAAATATACCATATATAACACCCAACATATATAACCGATGCGCGCGCGCGCGCGCGCGCGCGTGTGTGTGTGTGTGTGTATGTGTATGTGTGTGTGTGTATGAAATTACACTATAAGCAACGTGTGTCGTGTCCAATAATCGCACCTGACGGCCCGCAGACTTTCTGCGAACTCGTGAATGATCTTATTTTTAGGGACGTACCCAGTATTCCAGTCCGGTAAATATCTTTCGGTGTACTTCGACGATTAATCGCTGACAGATATTAATTTAATTTTTTAACAGTGATTACAGACATACGATAACGTATCTGAATTCAATATCACAATATTAAATTGGATCAGATATGCGATAACGTATCTGACTTGAGGATCAGAATATTGAATTGGGCGAACGAGTGCATTTACAAACTCGAGTGATTAAGGTAGTCCTTGCGAATAGTGTTCGCTTCACGTATATTTCAGAGAAACGACAGGGAAATGTAGACACTTCTCGATGGTATAAAAATGTGAAAAAAAAAAAATCAAGCGTATTAAAGATGCCGAAAGGATTAATTTTGCATAACAATAATTTTAAAATGTTAGTAACAAATTGATGAAAAATAAAATTTTTCAACAAATATCCCGGAAACCTAACTTCTTTTTTTTTTATGAAAATGATTCGTTCATTTTTATCTGAATACGTATGAATTTTTTTAGATTTCTAAATTCACTGTGAATTTTTTGACTTTCCACACATTTTTCCCATACAAAAACAAAAAAAAAAACAAAAAATCAAAGTGAATTGAAAAAATTTAAAAAATTGAACGAATAATTTTCATTAAAAAAAAAAAAAAAAAAAAAGTTAGGTTTCCGGGATATTTATTGAAAAATTGTATTTTTCATCACTCTGTCAATAACATTTTAGAATTATTGTTATGCAAAATTAATCCTTTCGTCATCTTTAATACGCTTGATTTTTTTTTTTTTTTTTCAGATTTTTATATCATCCACAAGTGCTTGCAATTTCCTCAAATTTCGTGACTTTCAAATGCTTTTATGTCACTGGGTGGGAAAATGGCGGTTTTTGCGCACGCCTCTCGTGCGAAAATCGCAATTTTCACACCTCGTGACATAAAATTTTGTTCGATAGTCGTGCAAAAAAAAAAAAAAAAAAAACGCTTTCCAAACTCTTGTGATTGCAACACTCGCCTTCGGGCTCGTGCTGCAAACTCACACTCGTCAGAAAAAGTTTCTCCTCACTCGTATCGAAATGTACTAATTTTAGATCATCCTAAAATTGCATTTAAAAAAATCTTTCGTCATCTTCATTGGAATCATTGGAATAAATTTTTTTCGTCGGTAATGGTGGGCTCGAACCCGTGATCCCTGGGATTACCGGTCGACGCTCTTATGCACTCGGTTTACGGTGACCTGAAGAATTTTTATTATCGAATCTTACACAAAAGCTGCACGTCCGCTCCGTCTCTATCCAACAACTAACTTACCAATTGCTTTAAAATTGCCCAAGTTTCATTATTTCATTCTTGTATTCACACATTAATCAATAACATCGATGAAACTTAGGCTGTCTGCACTACACCAATGCAGATAAAACTATAATAAAGGAATCTGTAATAATAAAAAAGGATTGATCATTCGCGCAAATAAAAAAACAACAACAACAACAACAAAAGAAATTAATTATTTAGAAACATTCGGTGTTGGACGTTGGCTGAAGGTCGCTAGCGGCTACCCGGCCCAAAGTCTTTCGACGTCGAGTGGTGCGAACGTGTCCACTTGATATCGTCGAACGCGCATCATTACGACCTTGCGCCAGCGCCGGCTGAACTCTGGTGAGCAGTGTTTTGCCAACTGTTGAGCTCAACGTTCGAGCGATTGTCAATAAGCAGCGTTTAGCCAATTCCGGGCATTCGTCGAGATCGTATCGTCGATTATCAACCCGCTATCGACTGAAAGCCAATCGTCGAGCATACCCCATAAAAAATTTTATTCCATTAAAAGAAAATTTATTAAGTACGAAGAAAAATGTTTATTTGATTCAGAGCCTAATAGATCATTTATTAATGTCTAATGTATTTCTTTGTTTCATAGTATTATTCTTATTGTTTAATAATGTTTATTTGGATCTAATAAACAGATATGTATGTCAAATACATTTTTTTTTTTAAATTTATTTCGCGACAGACCCGCTACTTTTTATCGTATCGGAATAATGTCATATACGAATGAGGCAGAAACGAATTTTTGTTGTTGTTGTTGTTGTTAAATAAGCCATTTTTACTATCAACGGAAGTATCAACAAGCAATGTTTTATTATAAAGATGAGCATACAGATCCGTTATCGGCGGACGATTTCACTGATCACGTCGCACATTAGTTACACTCATGACACAACCAATCTCGATGTTAGTTGATTCGGGGACTCATTTTATAATCACAATTCATATGAGTTGCACAGCTTGAATTAAACAAAGTTTTATGAAAACAAATCGATGAGGTGCCTCTCTATTACAATGTTAACGGTTCCCCGTGAGGAATAAATATAGTTTTGTTATTAGCGAGAAATGTTTTGCAGACGATCGACTCATTGACAACACTAATGCGGCGCTACCGGATAATAGCCGCGTTTGTCGTGACGCCAATTATATAATTTCTTTGGCGCCAATAAACATTTATTTTAAAGTACAAATCTTTGAATAAATTTTTTTACTTACGCCAAAGTATAACCGTTATTTGAATATAATGAGGATTTTGTTGAGGCAAGCAAACATTTCTTTTGTCTCAAGGAGGGAGTCGTCTCGCTGAGGCTGACTTCGCATAAGTTCGACAAAAATAATAGAAAAATTCCAAGTACTTCTTGATGGTATAAAAATCTGAAAAAAATCATGCATACTAAAGGCACTGAAACGATTAATTTTGCATAATAATAATTACAAAATGTTATTAACAAATTGATGAAAAAAAAAATAATTGCCTAAGAAATTTACCCGCAACCCAACGTTTTTTTTTTTTTTTTTCGTGAAAAAGATTAGTTTATTTTTCTGAATACGCATGAATTTTTTTTCAGATTTTTCAGTAATCGTTGATTTTTCCATGAAAAAAAAAAAATATATATATCAACGATTACTGAAAAATCTGAAAAAATTCATACGTATTCAGAAAAATAAACGAATCATTTTCACGAAAAAAAAAAAAAAAGTTGGCTTGCGGGCAAATTTGTTAAGCAATTATTTTTTTTTTTCATCAATTTGTTAATAACACTTTGTAATTATTATTGTGCAAGATTAATCTTCTACAGTGCCTTTAGTATGCATGAATTTTTTCAGAGTTTTTATACCATCAGGAAGTACTTGCAATTTTTCGATTATTTTTGTCGAACTTATGCGAAGTCAGCCTCAGCGAGACTCCCTCATTAATAAACGTCATTTGAAGCTTGAGATTCATTTGATTATAATAAATCTTTTTTTTTTTTTGTTTTCTGGTTGCATAGTCGGAGCGTCGGCGACGCGCATCTCCCCGAATATTCGTTACTTCGGACCTGTTGAATTTGTCCAATTTATGCGTTGTCGAACGAGACGACTTATGACCATTCAATTGCCAATATAGGCCGGTCAGCCGACCGCACAATTGTTTTTCACCTTCGACTAATCGCTGTCGAGCCAATTAACTCATGCTGTTTTAAATCCGTTGATGAAGAGCTTCGACGGTCATTGACGAATATAAATAAAATTCCGAGGGTTTTTGATAATTGTCATTTATGCGGATCGAATAGCGCTACGAGCTTTCTACCACCTGTCGCAATGGGACACCGCGAAGAGAGTCCAACCCGGAGGTTCGACATGCCGCAGATTCGACACGCGGTGCTAGCGGTAGCGAGCCTCGACCGTCCGACATGACGCTGCGTGCATATGTCGTCGCGGCGTTTATCACGCGTCGCCAAGAATGTTGGGTGATGAAAGTACATTACACAACTCTCTACCCAATATCGAAAGAGGCGCCGGGAATATTATCGAAAGAGGCGCCGGGAATATTATCGAAAGAGGCGCCGGGAATATTATCGCCTTAAGATATAATCTCTCAATGGCACGACGCACAATCGTCGCTTATCGGTCTGTCAATGTATATTGTCGAAATAGTATATTGTGCAACAAGGGTCGAAAGTTGGCGATTGCGACGAGTGTGAGGTTTGCGGCCCGAGCGAAGCGAGGGCTGCAATCACACGAGTCGCAATCGCCAATTCGACCCTCGTTACACATCATATTTTTTTGTTACAAGTGCATGAATCTGCGGCACTTGGAATGGCAGTCGCGCGAGACGAATACTGAGAAGCGAGGTTGTGTCTCCAGGGACGAAAACGTGAAAAGTAAACTCCCAAGGGACGAAAACGTTAAAAGTAAACTGCCAAGGGACGAAAGTGAACGAAATGCGAACTGCGCATGCGCGACTCGGTCATTTCACCACAGGTTCACAACGGGCATGCAATGGGCCACTTTCGGCTCGCAAGACTGCCATGTAAAGTGCCGCGATTCATGCACGTGTGACAAAAAATAATATTGCCATTTGTCCAGTGGCAAACGCTACGGGGTTGTGTTTCTAAAATTTTTTTCGGCTTTATTTTCTCTCGACTTTCGATGAGATTTTTCATTTGTTCGAGAATGGCAGAATCCGTGTGCGAACAGTTGATTACATTTTTTTTTTTTTTTTTTTTTTTTTATTGCAAATCGCGCGTCCTCCAAACACCATGCGAAAGTCATGTGATATGTCGCTAAAGCTACATATGCGAGCTTTTTGAGACGCGCGCGCGCGCGCAGACTGATATTCATCAAGCGGTTCGCGATTGGTAGACAGGAGATTGTGATCTTGCGATTACGATTGCAATCGTTCCGGCGCTCAAGGTGGGCGATTTTAGGGCCGTTCGATCACAATCGTTGCACCGCGACTTTGGTCACTGTCGTGGACCAGTTGAGACGAAGCGCAACTACTCGGTCGGCAACGAAAATTGTTTTCCATATGTATCTCTCTGAGACGATTAATTTTTTTGGGAAAAATACGAGAAAGGCCAACTGGACGCAGTAATTCTGGGGTTCGGTGGGTTCTCATCATTTTTATCGAGAAATAAAAGGGGGGCTCCGGTGATTTTTTTTTTTTTTTTTGAAGCGAAATTGCAGCTATCACTCTGGCACTCACGGCGGTCACAATTCACCTTAATGTCGTTATGATAACATCGGTCGAACGTCATCAAACGACGTTACTCCAATGTTGGCCGCCGATTTCTAGTTCAACGTTGAATAAACAATATTAATGAGCATCAAAAGAAATGTGTCACCGATCCGCGTGACTTTCATATAATTTTATGTCACTTTACAAGTGATCGGTTGTAGTCTCTATGCTTTACACATTGGAATCATCGGTATAGATTTTTTGACCGCCTACGCTGTAAAAAGTTCACATTCCATGCCTGCAACGGCGACGGAAAGTGGTCGATTCTTGAGCAGCGGGCCAAAAAGTATCGCAGCGGGCCGAAAAGTAACGCAGCGTGCGGAAAATTAGCGACTTTTCCGGCCGCGGGCCGAAAAGTACTAGAGCGGATCACTTTCCATCGCCATTGTAGCCATAAAAATGTGACCACTTTTTTTAGCATAGTCGGGCAAAAAATAGCGTATAGCCGCTCGGGAGGAAGTGCATTTTCACCTCGTCTAAATTTATTAATCAAACTTCATCCTCGGTGAAAAAAAAACGCACTTTCCTCCCTTGTGGCGTAATATACTATTTTAGTCCGCAATGTGTCTCATGCACTCTGCGCTATGCTCACCTTGAGGAATTTTTTTGCGAATCACATATAAAAGCTGAAAAAAAAATATATATTAACATACCAATCGCTTCAAATTATCTAAGCTTTATTATTTCATTTTTTTTTTAAATTTTTATTCACACTTTAATTAATAATGCTGATGAAACTTAGCATGTCTGTAATACAGCATTACAGACAGAGCTATCATAAAGGAATCTGAAACAATAAAAAAAGGGTTCAGCAGTTGTGGACATTTAAAAAAAAAATCGTTTATAAATATTTCGTATTGAACATTTGGGTGCTGGACCAAAGTCGTTGGGTCCTGAGCGAATGTCCGAACACGCGTTCATTGCGACGATACGCCAGCGTCGGCTCGACTCCGGCAAGCAACGTTTTGCCAATTATCGATTCCGACGTTGGAGTCGTTACCAATCGACAGATTACCCAAAGTGTGAAGATAAGAAACTACAACGGAACAATTGTAGTGATGGGGAAAAAAAAAAATAAAAATAAAAATAAAAGTCTCGCAGATCGAGACAAAAAAAAATGTTATTGCTTATTGATATATTTTTGATTTTTTGGCACTAGTCGAGATCCGATCATCGGCTTCCAAATTCCTGCCGACTAACAGCCAATCGTCGGCGACGCTCCGCACAGAGACAAAAAAAAATCAACCGAGTCAACAAAATGTGCGCTGTTACGGGTGGCGAAACAAATGTCCCTTGCGAGTCAAGCGACTACCAAAAAAAAAAAAAACCCCCAAAAAACGACTGTTCGTTCTGTGACTCTTTTCGTCCGGTATAACGAACGGAAGAACGACGAATTATTAGATTGAGGATGGGTTGTTTTTCCATCAATGACCGCAAAATGACTACAAAAACGACCGATGAATTACTGAAAAGAAGCTCTAGGTTGGGTGATTTGATCGGCGTTGATCAGTGAGTAACCGAACAGACGACCATGTTGAGAGCGATTTTTTGGGTCGTTCTTCGGGTCTTTTTTATGAGAAACTACCCGCAAATCGACCGTTGGCGAGAAATTAGATAAGTCTCTTTATTCACAAAAGATCCGAAGAACGACCCGAAGAAAAGCTTTCAACATGGTTGTCCTTCCGGTTACTTTCAGATTGAGGATGGGTCGTTTTTCCATCAATGACCGCAAAATGACTACAAAAACGACCGATGAATTACTGAAAAGAAGCTCTAGGTTGGGTGATTTGAGCGGCGTTGATCAGTGAGTAACCGAACAGACGACCATGTTGAGAGCGATTTTTTGGGTCGTTCTTCGGGTCTTTTTTATGAGAAACTACCCGCAAATCGATCGTTGACGAGAAATTAGATAAGTCTCTTTATTCACAAAAGATCCGAAGAACGACCCAAAGAAGAGCTTTCAACATGGTTGTCCTTCCGGTTACTTTCAGATTGAGGATGGGTCGTTTTTCCATCAATGACCGCAAAATGACTACAAAAACGACCGATGAATTACTGAAAAGAAGCTCTAGGTTGGGTGATTTGATCGGCGTTGATCAGTGAGTAACCGAACAGACGACCATGTTGAGAGCGATTTTTTGGGTCGTTCTTCGGGTCTTTTTTATGAGAAACTACCCGCAAATCGACCGTTGGCGAGAAATTAGATAAGTCTCTTTATTCACAAAAGATCCGAAGAACGACCCAAAGAAGAGCTTTCAACATGGTTGTCCTTCCGGTTACTTTCAGATTGAGGATGGGTCGTTTTTCCATCAATGACCGCAAAATGACTACAAAAACGACCGATGAATTACTGAAAAGAAGCTCTAGGTTGGGTGATTTGATCGGCGTTGATCAGTGAGTAACCGAACAGACGACCATGTTGAGAGCGATTTTTTGGGTCGTTCTTCGGGTCTTTTTTATGAGAAACTACCCGCAAATCGACCGTTGGCGAGAAATTAGATAAGTCTCTTTATTCACAAAAGATCCGAAGAACGACCCAAAGAAAAGCTTTCAACATGGTTGTCCTTCCGGTTACTTTCTGATCAACACCAACGAAACGACTCAACCTTGAGCTTTCACAGTAATTCATACATCGGTCGTTTTTATGGTTATTTTGCAGTCATTGACGGGAGAGCGACCCATCCTCAACCTAACTATTGATCTTCTTTTCGTCCGTTATTCCGGACGAAATGTGTCACAGAACGACCAGTCGTTTTTTTTTTTTTTGGCTATTTCGATAGTCGCTTGATCTGCCAGGGGTTTGATTGACCGAAAGAAATACCTCCTCAATCGAACTAACAGACTGTCGAAGTTCATGTTTCTTGACTTAGCACGACAATTGTTTTCTTCAGTCAACCAAAAATTTGTTTCGCCACCCGTAAGCGCTCACTATGTTGTATCAATCGATTTTTTCTTTTTCGTCTCGTTATTTTCGGGTCTCGTTAGATCGGCCTTACGGACGTGTCGGTGCATCACCTTCGACAGACGATTTTGATCTCGTCGCGACGGCAATCTCGTTGCGTTATTACAGTTGCTCTCAGTGAGGCGTTTATGACGAATGTGGATTATCCGTGTATTTCAATTGTTCGTTCACTTTCCGTTCCCACCCGTCCCGGATAATCGAGATTCTACTGTAATTATAGTTTCGTTAATTGACATTAACTTCATACAAACACAAGCTCATTGGCTCTAAAATCTTAAATGTTGTATTCATTAAGCTGGCATTAGTATTTCCGCCGAGCTGGCGAATCGAAAATGTTCTTGCCCCGATGATTGGGAGGAAAAGGCGCTCGCTTTCAGTCCCTCAGTTATGTCGAATACGGGTTCGTGAGTTTCGAAGAAATACGTAAAACTTTCTAATGCGTCTATTCGTTTTCCTGTTACAGTACGCCCCGTTATCCGGTGCTCCGTTAAAGCGTTCGAGTCGGCGGCCGAAGTTTTCGGAGCATCGTTAATCGCGGTAATTCACATACCCCGTTCAGCGGCGATGCACGCCGAGAATGTACAATAATAGTTTAATCCCCGTCGAGTGGGAGTCGTTGGATCACTGCGCCGCGTCTCAAGTGCATCTAATGGAAAGCAAAGATTAGTTGTCGGAGCACGTGTTGGGATACAACAATCGCGCTCTCGTCGGCGCGGGAATGCGAGTGTTACCTACTTGGAAAGTCGACGACCTTGGCAGATATTCGTTAGTTTTTTTTGTTCGGTTTTTTTTTATTTTTTTTTTAATTTTTTTTTTTAAAGAGTATCATCGAGACACCTCGAATGCGTCACTGAAACTCATTTCTTCGTTAATTACTTGTCGCGTGGAGAAAATCTTATTTTCACCGTAGATTCGCGCTCGCACATTTAAAACGGTTCGTACCTTTGAGACAACTTTTTTTGGCAAAGAATCATCACAATTTTCTCGATCGTATTACAATTCGTTTAGTTACAGAATTTGTTGCGATAATTGTAAAATTGTAAAATTAACGAACAAGAAATATTGCGGAACTTTATTGCCCAATAAGCGCCTGTACGAAACTTAATAAATTGTAAATATTGTAAAAAACTTGATGAATAGTAAATAAATAAATAAATGTACAAAACTTTTTTTTTTAACCGCGCGCAGTACGTTTACTTGTCCGAGATAGGCGTATGTGAGAAAAATAGTTATCGAGCTAACTCGGGACTTGCACGGTAAAAACGATTCGTACCTTTCGCAAACTTTTTTGCCCACAAGTGTCCGTAATTTATCTTCTCCCATAATTTTATATTTCGTTTGATTATAAAATTTATTGTGAAAACGGTGAAATTTTAAGATTAACAAGGAAAAAAATATGGTGAACCTTTATTGTCAATAGACGTTTGTCAAATGTACAAAACTTTTTCTTTAACCGTACGCAATACATTGACTGCTCCGGGATAGATGTATGAGGAAAAAAAAGTTATGAAGCCAACTCCGCAGACGGCGAGATTTCCTTATCCGTCGGCTTCCCGGACCAGCGGCTCGAAAACATCGTAAATAATTCATAAGCCATGCACAATGGCACTTTAAAATTGCCCATAAATCATCTTCCGTACAACGGTGGCGAGGGTCGCGCTCGTTTTACTTGTAAGCGCGTCAGTCGTCCCGTTTTCGGCAATTGAGTCAAAGATTATTTCTTCTCCCTTCGCGATTCTCCTGCGAGTTAAATTGCGCGGGTAACGAAGTCTAAAATAAATTTTACCTAAGTTAGAAACTATCCTCAACACGTCCACGATATTTATGTATATTTTATATCCGTGTTTCAGATTCATTGGCTTCCTTGGTCCAGCGGCGCTGATACCGAAATTATCGAAACGAAAATGCTGACGAAGCTCTTCGAGGCCCATGGGCGATTTTGTGCCGGTCATCCGCTCGAGGTGATCGTCACAACGTTCACGCTGACGGCGTGTATGCTCAATCTCGAGACCGGAAGTTCGCCGACGCGGGACGGAAGGTTTCCGGCAGCGGCGACGCACTGCTGGCACGGAAGATGCAGCTCCGACGTGAGTATCGATTACCGACTATTGAACAATCGTTCAGCCGATTATCGAGACACCTTGATCACTGAACGTTAAACCGATTCGTCATTCCACAGGATCAAAACGCAGTCGACGCCATAGTCATGACCATCATTCGATGCCTGGCGATCCTCTTCAGTTACCATCAATTTCGGAATCTCCAGAAACTGGGATCTAAATACATCCTAGGTGAGTGTGGAGGAAACCTTTCCGTCACCGAAAACCTTTCCGCCGAGAAACTTATCTACGCGGAGAAAAGGAAATCAATTGAGTCAAGAAAATGTGCGCTTACGGATGGCGAAACAAATGTTTGATTGATCGAAAGAAATACCTCCTTGATCGAACCAACAGACAGTCGAATCCAATGTTTCTTTACTTAGCACGACAATTGTTTCCTTCAATCAACCAAAAATTTCTTTCGCGACGCGTAAGCTCTCACTTTGTTGACTCAATAGATTTTTTTTCTCAGTGTAGGCGCATGAAGTCTCGTTTTTGCATTTTGATGGCACATCGTCAGAAGCGTCTGAATCTGAGAATAATATTTTCGAGTACCCTGAAGATATCTGGATGACATCGAATTGGATCTTCGGCAAGTCTCTGTCAATGCACTGCTAGGAAGAAAACAAAATTGGTGTAGGAAGAAAACAAAATTGTGCACGCGTAGAATTTTATTCTCCGAGCGAAATTCCCCGAGGGAAGTTTGTGCGATGCAAAACGTTGAGACGAGTTTCATGTAAATGTCTTCAGGGACATTATTCAAGATTGTTTCAAGATTTTTTTTTTGCTTTGGGTAGAAATAATACAGGGAGGTGAAACGATGATCGTTCATTTTTTCTTGGGACTCAGCGAGTGATTTTTAAAAATGAAATACCATAAAATATCGTATGCGCATATCTATCTTCAAGGTTTCCATCGACGACAATGTCTTTGAATAATTTATCGATTTTACTTTTTATTTCTCATCAAATATTCAGCATCCAACATTCGTCGTTACCTTCGATCTGCGTCACGATAAAGCTATGAATTGCGATATAAAAGCGCATCGACAGAGATTTGAAGTTCAAGCATCAGCCACGTGTGTATATATGTGTATATATATATATATATATATATATATATATATATATATATATATATATATATATATATACACTCGTCGATGACGAAAGGTTAGCGTACCATTCATAAAACCGGATCTCCACACAGCCGAGCATCGTGTGAAAGCCCCGCGAGCCCCAGTGAAAGTTTCATGGAAAGTGATAGCGTTCGGTTTGAGGTCGCTTCGCACTTAACGGCTTCGTGATTCAAGCCACGATTACCGAATTATTCCGGTATTTCGTACCGGTCTCAATGTCATCGTGTAAAAGAAAAATGGTGCAGTCAACGTTTCTAATGTCCAGCCCTCAATTTAATTTCATATCCCGCTGCAACTGGTTGCGATTTAATGAAGCTATTTATTTTTCTCGGCAGGTATCACCGGTCTGTTCACCGTTGTCTCCAGCGTAGTCTTCACGTCCAGCGTGGTAAATTTTGCACGCAGCGAGGTCTCCGATCTCAAGTGAGTCGAGAATTCAACAACGAAGTATCAACGAGAACGATGTTTTTCTAACACATGCACGTAAAATCTCGCGTTCCGTTGCTGTGAAATGTGCGCAGAAAGCTACTTTGTCTCATCGCGTGCGGGAAAAATGCTGGGCATGCGTACAAACGCAATCTGGTATTTTTTCCAGCTCTAGAGCGGAAAAGTGCCTTTCTACGCACAGTTCCTAAAAACGAAAATCTCGGTTTTCGTGAATTTGTTAAGAAAAATTTTGTGGATGTCATGGACGTAGAAAAGGGAGTTCTGACTCGTGTGAATGCCACACTCCCCTTCGGCTCGTGCGGCATTTCCACACCCGTCAAGAACTCCCTTTCTACGCCGTTGCCATACAAATAACTATTGTGGGAAATTTACCAAATTCTTAAATTTTACTTTTAGGGATGCTCTGTTCTTCTTCCTGCTCCTCATTGATCTCAATAAAGCTGGCATGCTCGCTCAGATAGCCCTGAGCTCGAGAAGCCAGGAGGAAGTTCGAGCTAACATAGCGAGGGGAATGTCCCTCCTCGGACCTACGATCACCCTCGACACTCTCGTCGAAACACTGCTGATCGGCATTGGATCCCTGTCCGGCGTTAAGAGACTGGAGGTTCTCTGCAGCTACGCCTGCCTCGGTGTAGTCGTGAATTATCTTGTCTTCATAACCTTCTATCCAGCCTGCCTGTCTCTCATACTCGAGGTGAGTTCCTCCCATTGGCCACGACCCGTTCAGAAACTTATCTTGGATAACACAGAACGAGGGAGAGAGTTCTGGTGTTTGTGCGAATATCGGGGAGAGAAACTACGATGAAAAAAAAATAAATAAATAAAATTCGCTTGCTGGCTGCCGAAGAAAATGTATTTATTTCGATTCTACTTTCAATTCTTAGAATCGTATATGATATTGAAACAACGACGGCAAGACTGTTAAGCTGACACGTTATCGTTTCAATACCGCATGGAATTGTAAGAATTGAAAGTAGAATTTGAACTAACAATTTTCTTCATTGGCAGTCCGTAAGCGAATTTTATTTGAGATATTGATAATTTTTTTCAGTGTAATTATCCGGGTGTGATTTCTGAACGCGGCCCCGCTGATGCGAATCGGAGAGGGATGACAACAAAAGATTATTATATATTATCCGACCAAAAAAAAAAAACAAGCCAGTCTTATCCGCCGTTTTCTAAATATTATCTTCAATAATTTTAGCTCGCACGCGGCAGCTCCGGCATGGGAAATCTCAGTGCCGACAGGATATTGATGATGCACTCATTGAACGAAGAAGACCAGAAGCCGAATCCCGTTGTTGAGCGCGTAAAGCTCATAATGATCGCCGGACTCTTTGTCGTGCACGCTCACAGGTATTAATTACACTGCGCGAAACGCCTTAGATATTATCGAATGTTGCCGCAATATCCGCTCATTTATCCGTCATCGTTATTGCATGTACCTTAGTCGAGAAACGCGTCCGTCGAACCGTTTTTTTTTCGGATGCCGCAATCCGACACCGTTTACTGAAAAATGCCATCGGCCGACGTGTGTCGATCTTGGAGAATGAGCGCAACCGAACCAAGGACGAGAACGAGCCGATCACGCTTCTTAATATAACGAAATGGATTTGAGACTGAGAGACAGTCGAGCCTTTTACTTTTATATGCCAATACTATTGGCATTTCAGTGTACGAATTTCTGCTGTCCGATGGACCTGAATAAAATGCAGCGTTCGACCGCGAAAATATGTTATTGCTCGCTGTTAACGCAAATGGGAGCGTCGACGTTACGCGGAAAGAAGAATGACGCTCGGACGATTTCCGTAGTGTTATCTAAAATCTGACCTCCGATACTGTTCATCACCGACTCGTATTGTTGGGCCGTATCATTGTCCCTGAAAGCAGCGGGTCAGGTTCGCATAGTAACGGATCGTCATATATATATATATATATATATATTCATGATTCATATTTATAATGGATTATGTAGTTCGGCGAGGAGCGTAACCATTCACGCTTTCCGGCTGGTGTTTACTTCCCAGTATTTCGTTATTCCTGGTTTCCTCGGACTTTTATGCGGGCTGAACTGTTTATTTACACGCGCGAAGAGGAACTTCTCCCGAGACGATCTTTTATCTGCACGTCTCACATGTTCGCGATGAATATTCCAGAGAGCCCGATAAAAATAGTTATATCACGGGTTCGTCGTCTACTTTCGAATGCAACCAATGCAAAAAAATAGTAATTTTAGAACGCATGTGACACGATATTTTTTTTGGAGTTAAATATTACATGAGCATGTCAATAATAGCCGATGGATAACAGATCAGATAGCCATTCCGGGCAAAGAGGTAGCCCAAAAATAAACGTTTCCGAGTAGTGGTGGAGATAGAAGAACGCCTTCGAGCTCTTGTTAGGCGCCCTGGTCATTTCAGTTAGTGAAAGAACGAGCGTAGGTGTCCCGGGTGGCTCCCACTTAGCGAATCAAATCCATCGCGTCGCGCCTTTTCGTACTGTAAATGTTTACCTTGTAATTTTCATAACATCGCAATCTAATTACTACTTTGTGGCTACCGAACGGTAAATCCAGCGACGACACATCGAATATTTCGCCATCGTATCGCGATCGTACATCGATTAATCCTTACAATTTTTCTTTTTTTCTGCCCAGCCGCTGGCCCTTCAGACACGGCGATGTGGACGACGCAGTGGAAGGCAATACGTTACCGATCGACTCGCACATCATAATAAACAGTCACAACAAGTCCAAGACGCCGGAGGACTTCAAGGAGCATCTCATGAACTGGCTCTCCGTCAGCGCCGACAATATCGTGATACTTATCCTGCTGCTTGCGCTAGCGGTGAAATTCATCTTCTTCGAGGACAGGGGAGAGATCGCACAGCAGCTTAGGTTCAAGGAGGCCGAAGAGCCGTCGCAGTCGCAGTCGGGCGTCGAGGAGAGCGCTGTCGAGAGTATGCACGCGACGACGCTGGACGCTTCTATCCGGCAGAGATTCGGTGTGGCTCTACCGGCTATGCACCAGTCGGTGTTTCCGCTGTCGGGAATGGGCGACAATTGGGTAGAGGTCGGTAACGAGTCGCACGTAGAGGTTGAGGACAAGGAGGTGCAGACCGACGCGAGGGCACTGAGCGCCGAGGAGCCTCACGGCGAATCGAGCCTGGAAGCCAAGACACCGAGGAGCGTGGAGGAATGCCTATCGGTCTATCGTTCCGAGGTGAGCTGCAAAAATACAAATAAACATTGGAACGATGTGTTTGTTATTTTTCACGGTCGAAGCGCTGGCCGATGCGGAGCGTTTTTTTTTTTTTTTTCAAGGTTGTTATAACGCATGAATTTCGTTGCAGCTTGGGGCGAGCGGTCTCACGGATCTCGAGGTGATAGAGCTGGTGAAGCGCAAGTACATTCCGGCGTATCAATTGGAAAAAGCGGTCGGCGACATGGAGCGCGGAGTGGGAATTCGACGTTTGATAGTCGGCGCTGCGGCTCGATTCACCGACGAGCTCTACGACTTGCCTTACAAAAATTACGATTACACGAAAGTTTTGGGCTCGTGTTGCGAGAACGTGGTGGGTTACGTTCCGGTGCCAGTCGGCATTGCCGGACCGTTGCTCGTTGACGGTGAATTGATTCACATACCGATGGCGACAACCGAGGGCTGCCTGGTGGCCTCGACCAATCGAGGAAGCCGGGCTCTCATGAGCTGCGGAGTGACGAGTCGCGTCGTCGCCGACGGAATGACCCGTGGTCCGGTCGTAAGATTCCCGAACATCGTACGCGCGAGCGAAGCGATGGCCTGGATGCAAAACGCTACCAACTTTGCCGAGATGAAGAGAAAGTTCGACGCCACGAGCAGATTCGCGAGATTGACGAGAATCCACGTGAGGATAGCGGGAAGGCACTTGTTCATAAGGTTCGTCGCCAAGACCGGCGACGCAATGGGAATGAACATGCTCTCGAAGGGAACCGAGAAGTCTCTGCAGGGCGTTCAGACATATTTCACGGACATGGAGATACTCTCGTTGAGCGGCAATTTCTGTGCCGACAAGAAACCTGCGGCGGTCAATTGGATCGAGGGAAGGGGCAAGAGCGTCGTTTGCGAGGCGGTCGTGCCCTCCGAGATCGTGAGCACCGTCCTGAAGACGAACGTTCACGCGTTGGTGGACGTGAACATAAGTAAAAACATGATAGGATCGGCGGTCGCCGGCAGCGTCGGCGGTTTCAATGCTCACGCGGCAAATATTGTTACGGCGATTTACATTGCGACCGGTCAGGATCCGGCGCAGAACGTCGGCAGCAGCAATTGCATGACGCTGATGGAACCGTGGGGCGTCGACGGCAACGATCTTTACGTGTCGTGCACGATGCCGAGCATTGAAATCGGCACGGTCGGAGGTGGAACGGGACTACCAGCGCAGAGTGCTTGTCTCGCGATGCTGGGAGTCAAAGGAGCTCACGCCGACGAGCCCGGTGAAAATGCTAGCAAATTGGCGCGTATCGTTTGCGCCACTGTTCTTGCCGGTGAGCTGTCGCTAATGGCGGCTCTGACCGCTGGTCATCTAGTCAAAAGTCATCTGAGACACAACAGGTACGCTCTCGTCATTCGAAGCTACGAATTATCCATCGACGACGTTCTCATTCATCGCTCATTATATTATATGTTTCGTTTATTTTCAGATCATCGACGACCGTCAGTAATCCAGTGAGCTCGACTCGAAGCGAAGGAGTACATTTGACGGTGCCAAATATAATACCGGAGCTCCAAGCGCTCTGCACGGACTCCAATAAATCTTAGTAGTAAAGTAATATTCGTTGTTTGTCCAATGCCGTTTGTCGGTGTGATTATTGACAATTGATATCGCAAGCCCCCCGGGATTGCGCTACGATGAGGAGACAACTGAGTGAAGCGAAAACGGATGTGGAAAGACTCGTCGGTCGTCCGTCACTGTGTCGACAGGAACACGTGTATTCGTATAATTTGTACTGTAAATGTCAACTACAGGGTTGTTCGTATATAGCAAATACGAGAGGCGTAATAACAGCACTACTCAAACGGTTTTTCAACGAGCGATAGAGATGTGTATGTAATGTAAGCTCGTAGTGCAATATTATTTAATTATTATATATATTCGAAGCCTACTGTTAACTTGACGAGGACGCGAATATCGGTTATCGGTAAAACTATTGACAAACGTTTCCGTACGATCACTGCGAACAAGACATATGTATATTAAAGTTATCATATATATTTCTCTTTTCTAAAATCGTGGAGGCGGAGCTGGTACTCCGTTTATGGCTGAAGCGCCGATATTCGATCTTCGCATTAGTCGTAAAAAAGAGAAATTCTTCCGGATCGCTGATCGATTGCAGACTTCGGGCATTGTTCAATTGGCGAGCTTAATGCGGGTTTGGAAACACACGAGTAACGACAATTGAACCGAACGGGGGTCGACGAGACTTCCTGTCGCACTGGGCCTAAAAAGAGGAGGGCCTAATTCACACGCGCGAAGATTGATTAAATTTATAGGCGAATATGTAAGGAAAGTGAAAGATAAATTATACTCCATCGGTAAAGATAAAAAGAAAACTTCTATCGGTAGATGAAGATAAGATATGCGCGTGCATAGAAAACTACGATTTATTCCCAAAAAAAAAAAAAAATACGATGGCTTTCAGAAGTTATGTTGCGCCGGTAACGTAATGATTTAATGAATGTACAAAATGTATATCGATTATCGGGGAGGAGTCTTAGAAGACTTGTTTAGATAACGCAAAGAGCTATATTAAATTATCGCGTAAGAATACCCAATGGTAAATGGATCCCTGTGTAGGACTTATGTATACCTGATAGCTGACTGTCGTCCATTATTATTTTTTTTATATTAAAGAGAAGCTAAAACAATCTGCATTCGTTATGAGTTTATCAACCACTGTTCGCTAGCGAGAGCTGAAGCATCGTGTGCGACATTGAATTCATCGAGGAACATTTTTTTCGACATTGCCATTGTATTTTCGATGCAGCCAAAGTGTCACAATTTTGTGCAGTGCACCTTACTTGCGAGAATAATTTAATTAAAGTAATACATAAAAAAAAGAAGAAAATTCGTGTAAAATTCTAACAATACTTTCACGCATCAAACGTGATCTCGAGCATGCAAAAAAATCATAGAAAGTTTCGATTCTCCGTTCCTGCAAAGTCGACGGCATCGGGCGCTCACAACTTCTCGTACGTTTCTTCGTAACCGCACTCGGTACAGGTGTGAGTGTAATCATCGTCGTCTTCGTTGTACGTGTCTTCGCCGAACGTGTGGGTGTGAGATGCTTTGTTCGTTTTGTCGTACATCGAACTTCGAACCTCCATTCTTAATTGTTTTACCTGCAAAAAAAAAAGTGAAAATCAAGATTTTCACAAAGATTTCTCATCTTATCTATTTTTATGTACAAAGATTCTATGATAAATCCTCTACCGTGATTTCTTGTCTTCCTTATAGAGGAAGCTTTACAGATAAAAGAAAATAATCGCCTTTGAAAAATATGGCTGTTTGAATATACAAAAAATGACTAACTTTTGCAATATTCACTATAAAGATTCCATGTAAAAATTGTGGTTGTGTCGAGACCACGATTGACGTATTTAACTCAGTACTAATATTAATATTTGATTAACAATAATATTAATGTTTGATGCGGTAATTCGCGTTAGAAAGGAAATACGAATTTTTCGCAAAATGGAACTAATTGAAAACGATTTTTTGCTCATAAAATTTAAACGATACGATTGATCCTCCCCAAATTAAATAGGGATCAGCGGTCGATAATAGTCCGTTTGTGTACAACTTTTTAGCCCGTTGGCTCAAAAGTTGTAAGAGCTAACGTGCGCGCAGCCTTTTTTTAATAATGTTCAAAAATGCGTAAAATTTTGGTGACTGAAAAAATTTGGCTAAAAATTTTACCATTCATTGAGGATTGAACCTCTCTGCCTACCTTAGGAATGCCAGCTTGACAGCTCGATCCGTTCTCAAGTTATAAAAGTTTGATTTTTTCGGATCTGACTGACACATATGTACACATACATCTAGACATTTATTCTAAACATGATTTTTCAGTGTTGTGGAATATTCTGAACACGTTCTCATTAAAATCTCAAAATAAATTTTTTTTTAAATTTTATAGAAACAAATCTTTCTCTATGAGGAAGGAAAAAAAAGAAAATAAGAAGTGTGTTTAATGCAACAATGCTGCACAGAGAGACATTTTCTGCTTTCTATATGAGGAAGGAAAAAAAAGAAAATAAAAAGTCTGTTTAGTGCACAATGTTTCAGTTCGCTACGTCGGGTTGACGGTTTGTTTACCTTTTTATTGAACCTCTTGATCTTAGTCTCTTGCCTCTTGACATCGCGTTTCTCTCGTTCCTCCAGCAACTCCTCCTCAGTGCCCCAGACCTCCAGAGCCCTCTTCTCCACTTGCAAGTGCAAATAGAGTTTCATCTCTCCCCATCTCATGTTGTGCGGATTTTTTCGGACGATAAACTTCAGAGGAGGCTGCCGCTTGTCGAAATCGCAGTCCTTCAAGAGATATTCCTCCTTTGCCTCTGTCTTTGTGATCAGTGAATGTTTATCCTTGCTGTCCCTGAACAGTAGAATATAATTGTTATCTCTGTAGGTAACTCTGTAGGGTTTCCAGAGCAAACGAAAGAAAAAAGAAAATCCGGCTTACTTGCACGAATCACAAACAGAATAATCAAATTTCTGTAGCAGGTAAGAATCTTTGAAGTCCTTTTTGCACTCTTCGCATACTGGGAAGCCACTTACGATGGGTGCAGGCTCATCGTCGATAGTGCACTGAAAAAAAAAAAAAAAACAGTTGCAAGATCACTTGTGTGATGAATTACAAGCAAGTATGTGCTGTGTTAATTGTTACCATTGCTGCCTCCAAATTGTCATCCTCTTCGATGAGGAAGCCACCGCCGCTGTCGATGACTTTCTGGCCCTGAACCTTGATGACTCTGGACTTTGCTGAGCTGGAATCATTGCTGCAAAACAAAGACATAGATTGCGTTCTTAAATGCAGCTCTGCTCTGTTCTGTTAAGGTGAAGTGAAAGTTATGTGACGGTGCCATGAGTGTGAGAGAGGTAGTTGCAATTTTCAATTTAACTTTATTCAATGGTGTTAATTTATCCGGCTGGAATTTGCCTTTCGTTCAAAAAACTTAGCACCCTTGGGAAAAGTTCATGACAGTTTTTATTACCGACCGTGATATTTCACTTCCCCGTAAATGCAGAAATATTCAAAGTGTATCCACATGCATACGCGGTCAAAATAGATATTCTTATATTTCTATTCTCAGTTCAGGGTTTAGTTTTGACACAGCTCTGCTTCGACAGACATCTTTGTATTATCAAAACTGACTAAATACATCCCACAGAAAGAATGGGATGTACCGTTGGTAATTTAAAAAATGGACAAACAGTGGAGAGTCACAAATGAGAGAACGCATAGCTGAGCAGATCTGCATTGAAGAACACAACCGTAGTATTACGGTATCGTATTGATAGAATTCATGATTATTGATCATTATTGTATAGCATAAATCAGTGCCACGCAGTACTTGAAGTACCGGGTACTTTTTTATTTTTTAGTGAAATTTTATATGGATTTTTATTTTCTGGACAAGAAGTGAAGTATAGATTAAAAAATGTCTCAAAACTACGAATTACGAAAATTTCAGTTTGTCTGTGTCTGTGAATTATGGTGCACTTTTTTTTTTAAGCCTAGAATAACACTCAATGCGTTGCATTAAGCGTTATTCTAGGCTGATTGGGAAAAAGACTTGCAAAATACTTCAAGTACTTGTAATACTTTGTAATACTTTGTAATACGTTGTAATACTTGTAATACTTTGTACTTGAAGTATTTTTTGGTACTTTGTCCAGCTCCGATATAAATCACAGTCCGCGGAACTGAAAAGTCGTCAGTCGAGTCGTTACTCACTCTTTGGAGTAAGGATGAGCGACGATCTTCGATTTTTTCAACAGCAAAGCTCGCTGTCGATTGCGCTCGGCTCGCTCTTGAAACCACTGCGGCGAGCGGGATCTCTCTTTGACCGTGCTCTCATCATTTTTCAGGCTCTCAGTTTCCACAGACATTCTGTGCAATTTATTCGTTTTCTCAAGGCACAGTGTTAACCTCCTTCTAACTAACGCTCTCTACAACGAGCTGCAAACACAACGCTTTTTCCTTTAAAAGTTACGAGTTCATGGTCGCACGAATGTTTTTGTTTACAAACGGCTCGGGCGATCACACTTTCTTGGTGTCCTTACAGGCAGTGAATAACGCTACGTCCGTGGGGATATTTTCTGATCAGTCAAAACAAAACGCCCTCTACGCGCGTCTCGTGTGTTCCTTAATTCATCCTTTTCTGTTACAGGCTGAATTTGAGATACATTTAAAGAAGAATGTTAAGATTTCTCTGAAACATCATGTCAGGTTTGAAAATCTCCGTCTTTGAACCAGAAGTGACGTCATACAGGAACTACGTCACTTCCGGTTTAAAAGTTTAATTTTTCGACCGGAAGTGACGTATTTCCGGTCCAGGATCACTTCCGATATTTCCGTTATGACGTCACTTCTGGTAAAAAAATGAGATTTCTAAACGAGAAGTTTTGCATTTCCGTTGTGACGTTATTTGCGGTCGAAAAATGAGATTTTCAAACCGGAAGTGTCGCATTTCCAGAATGGCGTAACTTGCGGTCAAAAATATTAGATTCTCAAACAAGAAGTGATGTTTTTCCCGTATGACGTCACTTCCGGTTGAAACACTAGATTTTCAAACCGGATGTAACGTTATAGGGAAATTTTTAACCCTTCTCCGAAGCGTATCTCTCGAATGTATCCTGCGACAGAAACGGATGAATTAAGGAACGCACGGGCAATGTTGTGGAGCAGACGAAAACCGTCTCGATCGCGGTTGTGCAGAGGTTAGTTTGCCGACAGGATAAAATAGCGTTGTACTAAATTATGATGGCAACTAGAGGATGGAAGGTGAGTAGTTCGCTAAGCGATAGTTCGTCGTTCTTCTCATCGGTGAAGGCAATAATTGCATTTCTACGGCAAATTATAGCGACGATGGGCAACTCGGGTTTGAGCGATTAACAAGTTATGTCATTGTTTGTCAGGTCGTTCAGGCTCACGTGCCAATGATACGATTTCGCAAGGGTGGCGACAGCCGAGGTAATCGACGAATTGATCATTGGATAACGATAAGCAGCTGAAGACATCGTACAAAAATGTTAAATAATATGTTTACATCGTTAGCCACTGCAGGTGCGGCCGCAACTCCATCTGCTTCGGCAGGGGCGGCTCCTAGGGCGGGCGCCTCCGGTTCGACCGGACCCCAAGTCGTTTCTCTGCCGATAATCGAAGATTTTCAATTGCCACTCAGATTTCAACGAAGACCCATCGATTCCAATGAGATCGAATACATCAACGTAAGGAAAAAAAAAAAAAAAAAATCCGCTGCATACTTTCACGTCAGTTTCTCGCTCAAAAACGTTTTTTTTTTTTCAATGTTACCATTTCATCGATGTTTCAGCGCGGAGGTCCCGAATGATTCCCGATTCGTCGAAGATTTAAAAAAAAAAAAGAGCAATAAAATATTGCATAGTGCTAAAAATTAAGTTGGTCGTCTGTGCGTATGCGAAACGGCGATTCTAATGTATATAAAGACGTTTTCACCGCAATGTAAAAAATAAAGAGAGAAAAAAAGTCGCAACCGCCTTAATATTTGTGTTGTGAAATTCGTTGTAGCGCGGTTAACACCACCAGGGCCAATGTCTGCTATTTTCGTTCGATCCGGCGGCTCGAGACTCCTGGAAACGAACGCCGAGGGTGGTAGGGGTCGAAGTCGAGTAATTTAGAGAAAATTCGTCATCTTTCACGCAATAGCCGCAAGTGTCCCGAGGGTTATTTTCCAACGGAGGGGAAATGTATCGCGCAAGACAATCGCGCGCAGGAGTCGACGCCCGAGAGGAATAACAGCGGCGGTGGCGATTGATGTCGTGGGGTTCGAAGATTCGTCGCGACGGCCTTGCTCTATTGACAAAAATAGCAGACGACAGTGCGCTTATACTGGGTTCCTCTTGGTGCTCTGTGAATCTCGGCTTCGTCTCGCCCGCTTGGCCTTCCATCTTCCGCCTCCCCCTCCCGCTCCCCCCGTGTGTGTGAGTTTCTTACCATCGACGGGTGAGGTGCTCTCTGTGTGGAACGAATCTACGGAAAACGAAAAAAAAATATATATATATATACAAATTTGTCACACCCCGATTGAAGCATCAGCTACAGTGATGAATCGCAACGCAATACGAAACAATAACGAAAGAGTCACGAACGAAGAAACGCGAAGACAAATGGCCGATAACATGCAGTTCGGCCCAAGAAAGACGCTCATAGTTTTGGCCATCGTCGCCGGATGCTTCGCTGTTCTCTGGCCTAAAATATTATATCCGATGCTCAGCGGTCCCGTTAATAACGTCCCGTCGCCGATGGATGTACCAGGTGAGTATCGTCGCTGTGCGACGATTAGAATGTTCGCCAAAAAAAAAAAAAGAAAAACAAAGTCGTCGACCCTTCGACTGTCGGCGAATTGTCCTCCGCCGTGATCTTTTATTCTATTTTCCTTTTATTCAATCAATTTTCTATTCAATCAAATTTTTATTCAATTTTCATCAATCAACCAATCAATCATCAATCAATTCAATTTTTTTGTGGAATCAATTTTGTTTTTTCATTAAATTGTTCGAACGTTTCGTTAGCCTGCTGCGATTTGGTATTCACGAACGACGTCAATACCGTGGACATAATGCAGGAGATGTGTAAGAATATATTGCGGCATCATCAAGTCGATCCGAGAGTGAGGGAGGCGATGAAGTCGAGCAAGCTCACCCCGCAGAGCGCGAGCTTCTGCAGAGACGAAGTCCTCGCGAGATGCGGCATAGATTTGTCGTCGTTCCTCGCCGAGAAGGAGAGACTCGGCAAGACGTACAAACAAGTGCTGGAGGAGATAAGAACGTTCAACAGCTCGCTGTGTCTGAAGAGACAATTCGGAGTGCCACTGTCGCAGCTCGGCACTCCGCATCTCATACGATATCATATTCTAATGCCCCACAGTAAGGATCTTCGTACGGAGTATGCAGAAATCCTAACTTGTCCGCAACTTTTTTTTTCTTCGTGCAACTAACAATGATACGCCGGACCAAAGAGAGCGCAATAGGATTACTTCGAGATATGATTGGATTAGCCCGTAATCAGTTCTCTGCGTAAGGCGCGATAGCGACTAAGGCTGTTTTAACAAGCTTCCAACGTCCCAAAGGTCAGCCAAGGTATAAATGGATTGTGGTCTCTAAGCTGTCCATTTTGCATTTGGAGAATTGCCAATGAAAAAAAAAAAAAAAAAAAAATTGGTATACGCGGACTCGAGCCGGCCGCTCGCGATATTGGCCGATTGTCAAATTTCCAAATACATTTTTAACATTTTATTATTATTATTTTATTTATTATTATTTATTATTATTATTTATTATTTTTATTTTTTAGCTTCAAACACTTTATTTTCATTTTATACTTTTAAGCATTTTTTTTCTCGTTTGACTAACAGCGTTTGAGAGCGTGAGATAACGATTTTTATTATCTGTCGTAATGTGTGGGAAGCTTTCTGAGAATTGATTTACGTTTCGCAGGTCCCATAAGACAAGAGCGCAGGACGCCCCCTCACGCTGGAGGCCTTCATCCGGCGATGCGGGAACGAGGCCGAGCCATACCGTCTTCCCACATCGTTCCGAAAGTCGACGGTCGACCGGATCACGTCGTCGTGCAGAAGATGCGACCGCCTCTGGGCGCGGCGGGGCGCGTCGTACCGGCGCCCACCGGCAGCACCGGCATGGGGATTATAATGCCGCTCTACTCGCTCGGGATAATTCTCTTTTTCCTCTACACCATCGCGAAGGTGACATCGAGCTTCGGCCTCAGACGCGCCGAGATGACGATCGATTAATGATATTACAACAACAAAAAATAAATAAAAAATTATATTTTCACCCCGAAGGTAATGCGAAAGAGCTCGGACAACGTTATCTACGCCGAGTATCAAAACCCGGCGGCGGAAAGAGAATTCCGTAACAGAGTCTTCAGTCCCGACGCTCTTTCCAGCGCGATAACGGGAACGCCTTACTACCGGAAAGACCGTCCACCCTCGCCTGTGAGACCGACGCCGACCATCGAAGAATTGAAGGAGCGTAAGTATAGAAAAAAAAAACTAAAAAAAAAAATCATGCGTTATCTCATCGCTTTGAAATCGCACTACGATCTATTCACCATTTTCGATGTGAGATTTCCCACGAGTACACCGGTGTCTCATACATTCACCGCGAGTGATGTTCCTTGAGTCAGTTTATGAGAGATCGAATCAATCTGAGCGAGCAACGTAACGGTATGTTGTCACTGGAAAATAAATCGAAATCGCCACGGGCTTGTAACTCGAAGCACTGGTACGCGAAAAAACGAAAAGAAAAATGGAAAAGAAATAATGTAGCGAATGCACGCGAATCGAATGTTTTTTTCAATCGGTGTGGTAATGTGTTGCACATGCTGGACACGACTAGAAGCCGCTGGAGACATAGAGATAGATCAGCTGAGGCAACGTTTGGTCGACACCGAGGCAGCGATGGAAAGAATAGTCGTACAGATGGGCAGCTTGTCACGTACGGTTGTACATAGTCCAAGCCCTCAACGAGATACGCAGGTTTAACGAGACTACTTTGGTGAAATATCCAATTTATAACAAAAACGTTTTAGTTTCGTTTTTTTTTTTTCGTTTCGTTTCTTACCATAATAGATCTTAGATACGTGCACGTTGCTGTTTCTGGATTGAATTTAAGCTTAAAACAACAAGAAAAAGAACTGAAATAAGCTGAAAAAAAACAAGAAAAAGAACGAAACGCATTACCGACGCGTTATCGTGCCTCTGTTTTTCAATAGTTGTCGGAAAACGTATGCGGGATAAATTCCCATCGGGGAGACCATCGTAAGCCCTCGACCTTGCATCCATTAATTCGCACATACGAATCCTCCACAGCAATCTTAATAGTACATGAAAAATGAATTTCCCTTTTGAAGTAGTAGACGGGGCTCCAAAGTCCGATGGTCCGGCCGTTGTTCCCCCAAATTTGAAGGTACACTTTCCAAGAGACCCCGTTTTTTATATATCTCGTTTGTAACGCATCTCCTTTGGTATGTACAAGTCTTATCGGACGCCAATACCATACTTTAGTTATTTGTGTTTTCGATTAACACGGCTATGCTCCCCAGAACATCAACACTCGCTTTATGTCGTACACTTAGTTAACAACGTATCAGGCTCTAATGGATTCTCGCGAGCGTCACACGTATTGTTTCGCAGCTGCGTTTTTATTCTCGCCTAAGGCGTGTGCATGAGGTGTGAGCACTTTTGCGAACATTACGATAAGCGTCGACACAGTCGGTTATCGGTGTGAATTATAAAACTCGAGGTGCGCAATGTAATATCACGTCCACCGACCGGCTAACGTTGGATCGCTGAGGAGCTTAACGTGGGTGTTGAGTTTCACGAGAACATTGACTTCGTTCGTGTACCAATTAAACGATGCTTTCAGTTGCAGGACGAATGCACCTCAAGATCCTGCTGTAGTCGAACTCACAATTGTCTCGACGAACACGACGATTCGTCGTCGACGGTCAAAGTAATGGGAATGGAAACGACGGCGTCTTGCGAGGGTGGACAGAAAATTAGCCGTCCTACGACGCCCATAATACCACAAGCGCACAGGTAACACCTACAGCGTTTGTCCTGTGCAAAAAAATAGACTGTTGGATACTTTTCTGAATGGAAAGTTCGAAAAAAATTTACTTCGATATTTACCTTTATAAAAAAAAAAAAAATGAGACGCCTTCAATGGTACACTCGTTTATTTTTATGGAAATAAATCGTACACAGCACAAAATGTTACACAAGTTCACAACTTCATTCAAGTGAACACCCTAGCAAGTTGACGGACGGCTGCTTTTAGAAAAAAAAAAAAAAAAATTAAAAAAAGGACCGAAAAACGGACACGTTCGTTAGAGAACGAAACGGACCGCAAAAAGGGTAAAACGGACCGTACATTTTTGGATTGGTCCTTCTTCGGTTGTGGAAACCGAGGAAAGACCGAACGTTTTTTATAAAAATGTTTGGCAAAGTTTTATAATTTTTGTTTGTTTTAATTCTGTTTTTAATGAAAGGACAGAATAAAAATACGATCTTAGTCGTTTTTTGGTTGCAGGAACCGAAAACGGGCAAAGCAAATTTTTCGAATAAAAAATGTTCGGTCCGTTTTCGGTTTTCGCAATCGTAAAAAGACCAAATGCCAATAAAAAATATGTAAGATTGCACGCGTGTAAGCTTACGCATATGGAGTATATAGGATGTGTAATGTTCTAAAGTTGTAAGGCTTGGCGAGTGTTGCAGTGAAATGGTGTAAACTTCCTAATGTGTAACATATTGAATACGTAAACTTTTTTTGGTGTAAGGAAATGGTCATGTACAGTTTTTGATCCGAGGATTGGGATTAAAGAAAGGATTGGGCAAGAAGTTGTGAACTTATGTAACATTTTTTGCCGTGTACGATTTATTTCCGTAAGAATGAACGAGTGTACGATTGAAGAACCCTCCAAAAAATATTTTCGATTATGTTAAAGGGTTATTTCGTGTCCGATGTTTCAGTCATCCGGAGCGAGAGTTGACTCCGCCAAAGCCGATATATTTGGAGGGCGCGTTGCCGCCGCAGTGCGAATTGTTGGTTACCGATTCCGAGACTCAGGCTGAAAACTCCGAGGACGACACAGAAGCGCCGGTAGTTCTATCGGGCAAAATGACCCTGTCGCTCATCAGCCACGATCAAGCTGTAAGAAAGTATTAGAATTACCCAACCGAAACAATCGAAATGAAAACTGCGGAGCCATTTATTATTTGGTGAATCTCTTAATTCATACGATCGTTCGCCTAACTGTCGACATTGAGAAGACTAACATCAACTAACCGTAGTACCTTCGAGTCCTTCTGCAAATTGTTTTTTTATTTTGTTTCAATTTGAGTGAAATCTTTTATCGATACCGCTTATTTATAAACAAAAATCAATCGCTAAGATCCAAAAACGAAAGAGCCCCTTGGCAATGTCTCCAACGTTCACCGATACGAGTATTCGATCGCTTTTTTTTTCTTTAGCGTAATGTTGCGGATTTTTCGTTGTTAATTCCTATATCGATTGGTTTCTTCCTTTTATAACCGACGGTTTATGTGTAAAGGAAACCGAGGATCGGAGCCTTGATGCGGAGGAGAGCGGCAAAGGATTAGAAGAGATCGCAGCGGATAATGATTCGAGTATGGAGGCAGTGACGAAGAAAACTGAAGAAAGTCACTCGGCGAAAATGGTCGAGCACTCGGAAGAAGAATCAGAGAGTGAGGAAGGAGACGACGACGATGAGGATGAAATTGACGAGGAAGATGATTCGGAAGAGGGGGAGACAGACGTTAGCGAGCAGAGCGAGGAAGTCGAACAGATCGATAGGCAAAAGAAAGGAACCGCGGTCCTGGAACACGCAAAGCAAGTGGATAAGAACGTAGCGGCAATAAGTACGGACGATACGGACGAGGACAGCGAGGAGGAGGAGGAGGAGGACGAGGACGAGGAGGACGAGGATGATGAAGATGAGGTTGATGACGAAAAAGTCGAGGGGGTGGTGAAGGAACTTGACGATAGCAGGGACGAAGAATCTGCGGAAGAGTCGGAAGAGGAGGAAGAGGAAGAGGAAGAGGAGGAGGAAGACAACGATGACGAAGAGGAGGAAGTCAGCGAAGAAAGCGACGCCAGTGAGGCGGTAGAACCGAAACACAAGAGTTAAACATGTAACTTTCGAGTGTTCCGAGAAAGGGCTAATTATAAGTGACCATTATAAAGCTTATCAACTTCATAGGGTTCTAAGAGAGTTCATAGTGTTATTTTTTACAACAGTAACTTGCCATTAACCCAGTTGAAGCTAAGCCAGTAAAGAAAATAAACGAACAACAAAAACCTTGCCGGTCGTACGAATAAATCGTAGGTGTAACACGACAACTTTTATTCCGTTTTAGCGATGTAATATTGTCAAACCGTATAAAATCCATTGGATTCCACGTTGATATCGCTTCTATTGACATTGTTAATATTTATGTAAGAATTTTATCATCTTGTCGCAGCAATACCGAATGAGTTTCTACGTTGCGGAAATAAAATGAAAATAATGTCGAGAAATTGACATCGGAGTTAAATGATTTTTAATTTGCCGTCCCATCGACAATGATAACATTTCTCATCCCGATTCATCACCTCCGCGATCATCGTTGTATTGCTCTTGGCTTCGCGATGTTGAGGATCGACGTTGACGACGCCACAATCCGTTCTATAAAGTGCTCGGTACGACGCTTTACGCAAATACACGTTGTACAACGTTTCGCGTCTAAATAGGGTGAATTTCTGGATGATCGAGGTCAGAGCTGGGCAAATTCAATTACTTGAAGTACGTTTTGAAGTACCAGCACCTGAAGTACCAGCACTTGAAGTGCGAGTACTTGAAGTACAAGTACTTGAAGTACGAGTACTTGAAGTACCAGTACTTGAAGTACCAGTACTTGAAGTACCTGTACTTGAAGTACCTGTACTTGAAGTACCAGTACTTGCAGTACCAGTACTTGCAGTACCAGTACTTGCAGTACCAGTACTTGCAGTACCAGTACTTGCAGTACCAGTACTTGCAGTACCAGTACTTGAAGTACCGATACTTGAAGTACGTATTGAAGTATCAATTACTTGAAGTACGTATCGAAGCGCCCAGTACTTGAAATACGTATTGAACTGCCAAGTACTCAAAGTACTGAGGATTGTGTAATACTTGAGTATTGTCGTATAAAGTACTGGTAAAACTTGACCGAAGAAGTTCGGCGTACTCGGTATTGACTCAGGATTTGTTACTTCAACACGTACTTAAAGTACTTATTGTACTTGCCCAGATCTGTTAGAGACTGCGCACAATCTCGAGAAATGTATATCGGAGTTAGATGAGCTTTAAAGTATCGAGACCCTACCATCGATAACGATAAGATTACTTCGTCTTTCATCGACGACTCCGTGATTCGGCGTTGTATTGCTCTTGGCTTTGCGATATTGAGGAACGACGTTGACGAGGCCACAATGCGTTCGGTAAAGTGTTTAGCACGACGCTTTAGGCAAATACACGATGTACAGGGTTTCGCGTCGAAATAGCGTGAATAGTGAGAATCTCTATGGGCGTTCGGAGATTGCACACAAAGCGTGCGAATAGACAGAAGCCGAGGCATGTACGGTGGAAAGCTCTATGTGTCCCCTCGTATAACGTACATCGAGTTTGAGCCAAGTGTTTGAACACCGTCACCCTGCTCGTGTATACTCTCGAAGGAGGCTGAAGAACAAAGCATCCCCTCAGCCCCCCCCCCCCACCGGTTGGCCAGAGCCGCGCGGCTCCTCCACTCTGATGAGACACGGATTTGGTCGGTCTGGTTGTAAGCGACGAAGATTCGGAGAAGCCCGAGCGAGACACCGTGTACATTACGGTGAGGAGAGAAGCGGGGGGCTGAAAAGGGAAGATAAACGGTTGACCCTCGGCTCCCCTAATGACCTGCATGATAGGCTCGCAGTCGAGTTTACTGACGTATCCTCTTCAGCGTACGGCGTAAAGCCGTCCTATCTTATGCCAGTAGTACTCGTCCGAACGGCATGCTCGACGAGCTACGGTTCGCATATTAAAACAGTTCCGGCCTTTCTCTCTGACTTCCTTCCCGGCGGGCACTCGCGCCTCTCTTACTTATTCCATCTCGGTACTATCTTTACCCCCCTATCCATCCCCGCGCCCTTCGGTGCTCAGTGAAAATGGAATTAATTAAGTTGTATTTACTGTTCGCCTCCGGATTTTTCTTGGCTTGTAACTGCGATTCGACTAGCAAGGACGGTGGGTGTTTTTTTTTTTTTTTTTTTTTCTTTACCAGGAATTGGTTTCAATTATTTTTGGGAAGACTCAACTTATTGTTGTTCTTCTTTTTTTTTTTCCTACCATTAACGAGAGTCATGTAATTATTGTACGCTGGGAAGAAGAATCGAAAATTTAATTTACCGGACTGGTTTTTTTATGCAAAAAATAGAACATTAAATTCAATTGTAGAATTGTCATGAAAAATGAATGGTCTTTTGGACTGAAATTAAAGTAAATTGTTGCAAGTAAGGTATCTCCAAAGTTTTCAATATACTGTGCGTTTATTTTTCATCACCGTTGTGCATGAAATTTAATATACGAGTTTGTGCACAAAAACTTTCAGTACCGGTATATTAAATTTAATACCCATTTTTTTTTTTTTTTTTTTTTTTTTTTTTTTTTTTTTTTTTTTTTTCAGCGTATAGTTCGAGAAATAGGAGAGACGTGTGTTTCCAGCGATCTTTCGCAATGAATTTTTCGCGAGAACTCCGGTGTGTTTACGGGAAGCGATGTGTGCCGTCGGATGATAAACAAGTGACGCAAGTATAGAGTGGAAAAACCGTAACGTGTATCGGATTTTGTCATTTCAGACGATGACGTCGAGGCGAAATTGGCACAGGGCGAGAAACGTCTTGGCGATCAGATAAGATTGATCCTCAAGCACTATCAACAACCGGATCCTCTGGGACTTCCGGGAGCCCCCATACCGGATCCCATGACCGTACCCGACATGAAACATTCCTTCGGAATGTATACGATGAATTTCAAAGAGATCAAAGTCTACGGACTCTCCAAGTTTCGTATAGAACACGTGCGATCGGAATTGGCTCTCATGCAGGTTCGAATCGACAACTGACTATCTTTGAGGGGGGGGGGGGAATTAATCGTTCCTATATAGCCCGAAACATTTGGAAATAATTTTACAAATATTTTCAATCTTTGTGTATAAAGATAGGAAAATAATATTTTGAAATATTGTATAAAAATATTCCAACGAAACGTTTCTTAAATATTTCGGAAACGTTATTAATCTATCAACACATGTGAAATATTTTTAATTTAATGTTTCACCGAAATATATCTATGAATGCGTCGGTGTTTATGCGGATGTGTGTACTCAAATTGGACCAGTTATAACATCTTTCACATTTCGTTGAAATAGAAAAAGAAAATTCAACTTAACGAAACATTTTTGAAGCATTTAAATGTTAGATTTACGAGCGGACGAAAAAAAAATATTTTCAAAATATCTTTAAAACATGTCACAAGTATTTTTCAATATAAAAAAATATTGTGTATTTCAAAAAAGTATTATTGAAATCTTTCAGAAACATTTCCGTGCCATGTGGGCATCTGCCTCGGGAGATATTAATCGTTTCCGTATAGAAATATTTTTAATGCATTTTATGCACAAATATTTTAGATCTTTCAAATCTTACGTACTATTTCTGAAATATATGAAAATAATATTTTGAAACATTCTATCAAAATACTCCAACGAAACGTTTCTTAAATATTTCAAAAGCATAATTAATCTCTCAACACATCTGTAATATTTTTTAATATAATTAATAGCGAACGTTTTCGTCTTTATGTAAAGTGTGCATATGCAAATTTAACTTGTGACGCAATCTTTTATATTCCACTAAAATTAAAAAAAAAAAACTTTTCAACGAATCATTTCAAAAATATTTCAATGTAAAATTTGCGAGCGGACAAAAAAATGTTTTAAAAACATTTCACGAATTTTCTTTAATATCCGTAAAATATTTCCAATACATGTATATCCATGTGTACGATTAATGAATACCGACGATTCCACAGGTATCCGTGGCTCTGAGCATCGAGACCCTCGACATCCGTGGTTTGTACACACTGGCCTCGTGGATATCGAAATCCGCCGGTGACTTCACGGTAAAACTGAGCGACGTGACAGTTCAGGGAGTAGCGAGATTGGAGGTCGGTGCGGATGGTAAACTTCACGCCCAGGACATCGACATGGATCTCACTTTCGAGAACATCGACATAGATTTCAAGAATCTCGGATTTCTCGGCTCGGTTTTTCAGGGAGTCATAAATTCCGTCGGTACTTTTATATTCGACAGTATCAAGCCTTTCATACTCAAGGAAGTCAACACGAACGTCAGGTAAAGGCCGGATCCCATAGTTTTCCCATAATTAATAACGGCGATATATTATGCCAGTGTCAGGATGTTTCGTTGTACTGTTCATTTATAGTCGAGTAATTTCGGTGAGTGCTGCACTTTGCGATAGTTTCGATCCCATTCAACTTCCTAGTTGAGTCTCTCTCTCCCCCGAGTCCGTTACGCTACAGGATGTTCTCTGAGCTATTCATTCGAGATCCTAGAGCAGCGATGCGTCCGAACTACACTGTTACTGCGAGTTTGATACGATGGGGTCTCGCCTGGAGATACACAAATTCCCTCGACTTTCTGCAAATGTCTAATTGGATATACAATACCGTGCAGTATTCAACGACCGCACGAAAGGATTTCTCTCTGCGAAAGAAATTACAGATTTCAACTCCGTTCAATCTTGAGATTTACTCGCGAGATTTCTCCGCGAGAAACGTTAATCCATCGATGATATCTTGTGTTTGCAGGGGCCAAGTCAACGAGCAGATATCCCAGTTGCCTCAGTACTTCCCAAACTCGATTTCACCCTTCGATATGGCGGTGGCTGAGGCGCGCAAGCAAGTATCCGACATGGGCTACGATCCTTACAGAGTCAAGGATTACACGCAGAGCATCGGTATCTTCACCGTCACGTCGACACACACCTGGCTGACCGGCCTCGCGAGCTTCTATCGCGTCGGTAATATTACTCTCACCATGGAAAATGGAACGGTGAGTACGTCCGGTTATGCGATTTGGAACACCGTGATCCTGAAAGCAGAAAATATTACATTTTTATGTAAGGGAGGAAAGTGCGTGATTTTCATCGAGTCTGAGGTTTGCTTCCTAAGCGAATTGAGGGCAGTACTCACACGAGCTGAAAATCCGCTTCTCCTAGCCATAGTGGTGGATGCGCGGTTGGTGTGCGGCTTCGGTGGTCCCCAGAGTGAAGCTGAATCGTTCGCGGTCAGTACTTGGATGGGTGACTGCCTAGACGTGCACTAACTGGCACATTGGAACCGTTGAGCGGGAGGTCGAATTCTGAGGATTGCTAGAGATGAATTAGACATGAGAGAGATGAATTAGACTGACACACGTTGCAACAGACGTTACCTCGGTCGTTTTTAGGTCGTTAAGGGAAAACACGATGAAATCTAAACCGAGAAAATGGTATTTTTATTGGTTGTTTTATGGTCGTCAAAACGGCACAAAACGACTGGTTGTTTTCTTGGTCACGATCATCACCAATCGGCCACTTTCCACTCGTTTTGCGCGCATGAAATAGGGGCTTCTTAGCCTACTCAAGAAAAAATAAAATTTGTTTAGAAAATGCCTGCTTGTCCAACTTTTTACACCTCTGTAACAAAAATTTCCAGTATTAGATTAAAGTTGGGGCAGATATATATTCTTTAAAATAACTGTTTTAGTAGTATGTCAGATAAGGTACACCTTGACCGTTAACCCTTCACCCTTAATCCTTATTTAACGAGGACCTAAAATTTATCAACATGCAACCTTCGAACGTTTCGAATAACAAGTTAATGTGCTAAAAAAATCTTCAAAAATTCACAGCCGTACCTTAAAGTATTATTTTTTTGACGATCTAGAAGAAAATTTTGTACGAACATCTTAACAGGCCCTCTTAATAGGTGCTCTTAATAGACCCTCTGAATTTGAAATCAATATGTTCATTGATTGCCGAGATATTGGGGTCCTAAGTTGCAAGAAGACAGTCGTACAATGCAGCTTGCACCACTTTAAGACACTTGCATAAGGATTGTCGTTTAAAAAGCAGGCTGATTTTCAACATTTTTTTAACGCGGGTGTTAGAAGGACAAGGTCGCGTTTTTACATACAGTTTAGTACAAAGTGTTATGAATTTTGCGTTTTTTTAAATGGCAAAATATCAATTAACACCGGACATATTAACAATTAACAAATAACAATTAACAACTGACATCGTCTCTCAAAATCTATGCGTTCGATTGGGTTAAAATTCAGAGTGATCTTTCATTGTAACATTTTCTATTTAGTGACCGGATCGTTTAAAGGAATGTTCATTATTTCGCAATAACAAACGATTAAGGTAGTTTTTTTTCGTCGACGCGAACGAACCTTCTCCTTCTAATACTCGCGTTAAAAAAAATGTTGAAAATTGACCGTTTTTTGGAGCAAATTACTTGCCTTAGGCATTCAATATCGTGACAAAAATATTCCTGCATTATATAATAATGATAATAATAAAAATATTCACTCAGTTTCATTGCGATGATCGCAAAAATTTCCTTTCAAAAAAATTCCTGACGATACACCTTAAAATGTCCGAAAAGAAGCGACCCTATTCTTAAAGCGTTAATAAATTGTAAAGTTGATTTCTTCTTTCTGTCCGGTCGACAATAGGTTTACGCGTCGATGGACGTCGGTACCCAGGAAATCGAGGGACGGACACACTGGGAGGTGCGCGTTGTCGGCGGGATACTGTCGCGCGCCGGTACGGTCTCCTTCACGATCCAATATTTCAGAGTCCAGCTGAGGCTTAGCCAGCCGTTGGACACGAGAAAGCGTTCTCGTCTCGAGAACCTCGATCTCGAGCTTGGGAATATTCAAGCGAGAATTCACGGCGCCGGGACTTTGGATTATATGCTCGAAGCGAGCGTCAATATAATGCCCAATTTATTGAGGTATATATAACTACGGTCCTCCATTGTCGCACGGTTCTTTCTCACGTGAATTATTATTCTTTCGAGATAAAAAAAAATCTATTCCATGCTATTGTCGTTTTCGATTGAGTCATAAAGATATTCCACACACGTGTTTTGGCACACAGTAAAAAAAAGTGTGTACTTTTTACAACAACTTATTGTCCACAAACGCCCACAATTTTTGATGTGTTAATTTTCTAGTTTTACAAACAAACGTACGAACTAAAATTGTCAATGACACGGGAAATGAAAGGGCATCTCCGTATATTCAAATATGTGACAAACTCATTTGTCACTTATTTAACAAAATTATTTTTACGAAATATTGCATTCCGATTTTACGAAATAATTTTTTACTGTGCAGGTATCAAATTATGGACGCCGTTGAAGCACCCATAAAGCGGAGGCTCCAGGAGGAACTTGATAAAGTCGACGTTGAAAAATTGATTCACGACAAGATTCCGGAGATCGCCGAACAAGCCAGGCTACTCCAGGGCATAACGCCGGCCGAGGATATTATACTCGAGGAGGCTGTCGCACCGCGGGGAATCGACGATCAGGAACCCTTTTCCGAAAGTGAAGAACGTGGAGAGTCGTAAAAAAAGGAGATGTTGACCCGTACCGTCATCCAGCTCATTTCGAACGGCCAGCGTTTGCTCTGAAATTTTGGAAACAAATGTTAAGTCAATACGAGGTTCAACAGAAAAATAAAATAAAATAAATTATTACGTATGGTACGTGTGAGGCTTATTGCAGCGACCTATCAAGCGAGATTGCGAATTATTACCGATCGGCGATTCGACTCTGCTCGAATCGCGAGTGAATGGCCTCGCACAAAAATTGAACTGAACGCGGTATATATGTAACTTTAAGCGAACGCTGATGAACACAGAATATCGCGAAAATATATATCACGGTGGGAATAACAGAGGTAAATAAACGCGATCAAACTCCCGGAGTCGAGCTCGAAAAATCTGTTTTGCTGGTAAACAAATTTTCCATCACTTTATTTGTTTATCGCCCCTCTGATGCCGAAAGCCGCGTATCCCTTGTATCGAGACTGAGTAACTATTGAAAACGATGGGATCGTCGGATTTTTTTTCGAGCGACACACTCTCACGTGTACCTATATGGAATTGGATATCGACGAGCGGGTATCGGGAAACGCGTGGCATTGTTTCGGTCAATATAACAAGAATTCATATAACTTTCCGCCCGCAGCCACAGTCGACTACGATTATGCCCGCAGACAATTGAAACGTTGAAACAAAAAATTAAACGTGATATTTAGGGGAGACCGAGTCAGAATGGCACAGCGGGGCAAAACGGGACAAAAGTTATTGGAAAATTGCGTCTTGGCCCGCTGTGCCATTTTACCCCGCTCTCCCCTATGATAACAGAATTCGTACTTTGCATTTACAATATTGAGTTTCTGAAATCTGTACGGGCGAGTCGACGCTTATAATTATTTTCCGCTCTTGCATGCTCGTCAATCCATTTATTATTTTTCTTGTTAAGCCGAACTTTATGAAATTATTATACTGACGAGCGTGGGCCGTATTTCACTTATTCCGGTTCGCCACATTTTTAAATTCCGTTATTATTCTTTCTTCCTCACCGTTTTTCACGTTTACCAACGGAATTTATATAAAAATCCGTATCAGAAGCGAAAAAAAAGTATCATTAAATTTAATTAGAAATATAATTAAAAATATATAAAATTATTTGCTTTTCGTTATTTACAAAACGTTAAAGGAATAAATTCTTGATGTTTCTCAGTTCGAAAGCAATTTCTTCAGTCGCGTTGTTCAGACTCTTAGAGAAAAAAAAAGAACACACTTGCTACGGAATACGCACCTTGTAAAAGTTATCGACGACGAGGCGGTGGGCGGAAGCGATCCACGTACGAGCTTTGGGTGCGAGTTGCGTGAGGCTTACTTCGTCGTCTCTTCCATTCTCGTTCTCGTTTTTTCCTTCCCTTTTATTTTATTTTACGATGTGACACCCAGATCAATTCCGGACGGTCGACGCGGCTCTCGATGCTTGCGCAAAGCCGTACCGATATTTTATTCAAATTAATGGAAAACGCGTTCGTATCGAATCCGTAGCATGCGTGTTATGTATAACTCCGGCGTATATTGTACACACGCACGAGCACGTGGATGCCCTCTCCGGTTACTCCCGACCGAAGGATTCTGAAAAGTTACCGAGGAAAATCTGTGAGATAAAACTAAAGACTCTTAGCGACGAGCGCGTACCAAGTTAAGTCGCGCGTGACCCGAAGCTTTTTTCCCCTTCGCCTCGTCTGATCTCCCATCGTGCTCGGATTCAAAATACCAGCTTTAAATTTAGACCGCCACGACCCATCGAATTTTATGCTAATTAATTTATACCTTGGCGCAGAAAAGCGAATAATGAAGCAAGTTCAGTGCTCCAGCAGCTCGGCTCTCGAGGCATTACCGTAAAAATAACTGAAGAAATTACGATCATTTCACGAAACTTTTGATAGCGTCAAAATAACCGGAATAATATTGATTTATTTAAGGTCAACGGCCCATTTTGTGACCCTGTCCCAGTTTGTGACCCGACAGCACATTTTTGTCCTACTGTAAATTCAGTTTTCGTAAAAAATCAACTAGATTACTGGTAAATTGAAAAGCGTTAAATTTTGTTTATTTTGGCGACACACATAATTTCTAATCTAAATTAGATGTTTAGTAATTAAATTTATCCGCGAATAGTGCCAATTGAACTTCAGTCGGCTCAGAAGACCATTGCTAGACAAAGCTCACTTGCTTCGGCAGTTGCAGAGTAGTGCTTTTTCAATCTCAAGTAAATATTCAACCACATGAAACTTGTATCACAATTTTCAGCAAGAACCACTTTATTGATGTGATGAAAAAAAAAATCATACTTTTCTTGAGTTGTTTTGTTAAATTCAGAGAGTCAATAACTCCATCACACAATCAAGATTATGCCGCGGTTTCGGACCCTCGATTTTTCTACACATCTAATTAAATTGTAATACCTGTCAGCCAATTCCATCTTTTTCATTGTTTGTACGTAAAATTTTATACTACAATTGCATAAGAAATGCAATTAAATTCGTTTCAATTGAAAATGCGAAATTTCAGAAACTGGGCAAGTAACTGCTGCGTGAGTGTCAGAAACTGGGCTCACGCGAGGGTCACAAACTAGGACATTGGTGGGACCACAGTGTCAGAAGCCCCGATAGTAGAAAAGCATTATTAAATTATTATTATTAAAATTATCGATTTTTTTACTTGCATAATAGGTGAATTCCATTCAGAAGGTTTCAATGTATGTGCTCAGACAGTTTACTTTAGGTTTGACAATGTCACGCGTTCGTAATTAATAGAAAACCTACACCGCTGCTCTAAAAGTGTCATAATCTGGGCCGTTTACCTTAACTGTTCACGCCATAGAACGATAAGGATAATAATATCCAGCAAAATATTCAGGTAGTATTACGGCGCTCATAAAGATCCGCGAGTCTATCACTGTCCGACTGCGGGGGTCAACCGAAGAGACGAATCTCCGTTCAATTTGGTGAATTCCGTTCGACGGCCAGTTCACACGCTGGGGCCCTTTACGCGCTCTCATTGTCTCCGCGACTATCGTCGACCGCATGTGGCGGTACGAAGGCGTAACATATACTTAGTGAAATCAATCGTGAATTTACGACTCGCGACCAGTTTCAATACTTCTCGAAGAATCTCGTAACAGCAGTGAACTTAATGGTGCCAAAGTATCATCAATAAATGTCTTGAAGTGCAAAGTGCAATAAAAGAGTGAATATTTCATGCAAGTTACCACGTAGTTTATACCCATTTCTTTTCCCGAGCGATCTGAACCCTCTTTGCACACGATCATTTCGTGTTAGAAACGAACATCCACGTTTCTAAAAACTTTTCTCTTGTACCCCTTACGAAGGCGGGTACACTCATGCATGAAGTAACTCATGCATGAAAACTGCTATTTTTCGTGCCTGTCGGGAGCGGCGTAAGTGGCGGTTTACAGCCAAGTGTACTATAAATACCTGGCGTATGCACACATTGGGAAAATTTTTGCTTTACGCACGCTTCCCGTATTTTACGCACGATTCTTGAACTTTACGCACGTATCTTGAATTTTACGCACGTTTCTTGAACTTTACGCACGTTTCTTGTACTTTACGCACGCTTCTCTTACTTTACGAATGCTTCTTGGACTTTACGAATGCTTCTCGTACTTTACGCACGCTTCTCGTACTTTACGCACGCTTCTTGTACTTTACGCACGCTTCTCGTACTTTATGCCCGCTCGTTGTACAGCGCGACAATCAGCAGGCACGGAGTATCACTTCTCTTGCATTCGTTACAAAAAATATTATGCGATACTAGTGCGATTCAGCGAACATCATACGCGGACTATGCAATGAATCGCATTAACCGCACGTGGTCACTTTCGCGCTGTAAAGTGAGCACGGTCTCGTGTGACTCATTTCAGCGTGCGTATAAAGTTCGCTTTAACGTACTTGTATCGCCAATTACTAATTTCAACTCTTACGCAAGAGCGTGCAGAAGCTCACACTGACTGTGCTTGCGAACGTTCGTTTTTTTGTTTGTTTGAGTAACCGACAAAATAACTGCAGCAATAACCGCACGTATCCAGACATTGAAATATGATGTTCTTTTCGGTTATTTCTATGGAATAAAAAGTAACCTAGAACTACCGTATTTTGTTTCGATTATTATACGGATATTTCTAAAAAAAAACATTTACTCAAGTTCAAGTTACTAGGGTGAGTGCGACCCACCGTTCTCACCGCAGCGAAATTGCGACTGATTCTCCGATAATAATCATCACTTGCGTGGGCTTTGCCGAAGAAATAATGTCGAAAAAGCGTTTTCGATAGAAAACATAAAAGTTTCAAACTCGTGAAAACGCTCCGGTGTCTCACAGTCGAACGAAGTTCAACTTTAGATGGATGCAGGTGTCGCGATGGAGCGCGATCGGGAGCGATAAAACTGGCGAGAATGAGATGGAAACCGGGCGTGCGCCACGTAAAATTGTAAATTATCTATGACCTACAAATTTATTCACGTAGAATTCAACCGATTCGGCAGCCGGTTATATTGCCTCCAGATATTCGACAGAATTGATCGTTACCTTATTACTTATAACTTAAATATTCGCTCCCGAACGTATATATATCATGGTGGCTATTACTCACACACGTCGAGAGCAGTCGATTATCGATATAAAAAGAGATTTACAGTGGCGCAGAGTTCAGTGGCCCACAGGCAAAAAAAAAAAAAATTAAAAGATCAAACATTTTTAAAAGACCGCGTCGGAGAGTCACTAAAAATTGTTAGCGCACGAAGCTCGCGGGCTGCAAATTTCCTCGGGCTTGATTATTCATTAGCTCCGAAACGGTTTAAACCAACTACGCCGAGAGTTGTCGAGCTATTTGTCAAGAAAATTGCATGACCCGACGCCGCTCTTCTTGGATATAATTAAATTAATATGAAACTAAGGGGAAGGTACCTGGGCAGTCGAGGACCTCAGGGTATACCCCGTAATTGGTGAATCTTGAAGGACAATGGCAAAGCTCTCGGATTGCCCTCAACGCGAAAAGGGACAAGACGCTGCTATAGCTACAGTGTCCTGTATAGTTGAGATCCCGTGAGGCACGCTACTTTCGCCCTTACAATCTTTAGGGTGTCATTGCGCCGGGTAGTATAGAGAGACACACAGAGAGAGAGAGAGGGAGAGGGAGAGAGGGATAGAAATTGCAGAGGGAAACATCTGATAGGGTATATAAGGACGTAAAGCGTGCAAGTTCCTTCCCATTCCCATCTCTACCGAACCCTCTTCCCACGGAGCCTTCGGCTGCTCTGCGAGAGCGCACGCAAGTAGGTTCGCTTTACTGCCAATTTCTCAGGAGTTCTCTCCTTTCGCGCGCTGGTCCCCGGGCCCTACGCTCTACCGCCTATTCAACCTGTCGCCTATTATTGTGTCTATGTGCCTGGGAAAACAACGCGAGGACAATTTTCCCCTCGGTACCCTCCCCTGGACTAGGGCAAGAGAATAATTGAGTTTAGTCAGGCTACCGGTGATTCCCTTCGTCTCCTCTCCGCACTCTTCCTTCGACTCGCATCTCTCCAACGCTCCACGTTTCCTCTTTGCTTTCAACTCCGCCGTCAACCCACTTACTCCTCCCATGCGCGCCGAGCGGACACGTTTTGTGCTACGTAAACGCGGTCGAAAGCCCTCCCCTAACGTTACGAGCTCGAACCTACTCTTCTCCTCTACGGTAAATGTAAACGTATGCCGCTTGTACGTATATACGGAACTGCAAAGCTTGGCAATATTGCGAAACGCAAACACCGCTTTTGCCAGAGTCTCTCGTTCAATATGTGGGTATCTCGGACGCAGTTGTCTCTGGTCCGCTGGTGTTGCCGGCGAAGCCTCGGGACGCCTCGACGACACATTCTGCGCGTCCGGAAGAGGGGCTGCGTCTGGAAAAAAAAAAATGAAATTGTTACCTGCGACGGTCGTTACTACAGGGGTAAATCCTCCAGGCACGGAGAGAGGAAGAACATTAAGGGGGTTTTTTGGGGGAAGAAAGCTCGAGAGGCTCGATAACGACGTGGCTTGGAGACATACGAGGAATGGAATGAAAAAAAAAGGGAGATAAGGGAGGGAAAGGCGTGTACGAGAGTGGAAAGTTGCGTTTTCGTTTCCGTTGGATTGAAGAATTGGCGAACGTATATATTGCCTCGTTTCTATTCTCAGAAAACCGAGAGACAACCCCGTTTTTCCATTATCCGTTGCTTTCATCCGTCTATCCGTTACTCCCTCGTACGTGCAGCGAAAGCCCCGTCGGTGTGGGGAGCAAACTCGGGCAAGGCCTCGTGCGTGGGAGAGTAATCAAGCCGTCCCCGCGCGGCTCGATCGATGAGATCTCTTGTGGATTTTCTTCTTCGACGCGGCGGCGTATAGACGACATTCTATTTGTATTAATTGAAACGAGCGAATGGAAATACACCCGGTGAATCGCAAAGCTATTAGGGACCGGCGATCGAAGCTATTTGCAGTTAGTAAATTCACCTCACGTCTGCCCAGTATTTCGCGAGATAAAAGTGTTCGGATGAGAGGTGAAACCCGATTCGAACTTGACGGGCAGACGGGCGTTTCAAACGATGTATCGCCGTTACGTAAATCAATGCGAGGCGGCGCGATTGGCTGAACAGAACAATCTTCACCACAAATTGCAATGGAAAGTAATGCATGCGAATAAAAAATCGACGTAAATGTACATCCATTTTCGACAATATATTTCGATTTCTTAAAAAAAAACTACCTGGTGAGCAAAATAAAAAATTGTTTTTGTTGCAAAATAAAAGATTGTTGATATATAATACGGCTACGATCGACTTATCGGCACAGTCAGGTGGGGGACAGTGCGAACCTCCAAGCTTCTTATTAATATTTACGTTTCGGTCATTCGTGCTGGCCCTCTTCAGAATTTTCTATTTAACTGAATTAAAGATTGTTTGTGTAAAGGTAAGTTGAATTGACGATCCTTCAGGATGTCGAAACCGCAGAGATGAACGTGCTACATGATGGTCAAATTTTGTATCTTTTGTGATGATACAAAAGTTGACCATCATAATTATTGAATTTCCAGCGACTTGCGCGCGATTCTACGACGAAGACCCATCGTATGAAGCGTCGCCGCCTTTATTACAAATTGGTCGACTTTGTCAATTAGATAGATTTAAAAAAAGTATAAACATTTTTTGCTGGGTCTTAAGCCCTTATTATTCCAAATCTCTTCAAAAGATTTATGCCCTTGCAATTCTAAGCCCCACTTAATGGTAGACTTAAGGGACTTTGGATAAAAAGAACATAAGTCCATTAAGTGGAACTTAGAATTTCAAGGGCGTAAGTCCTTTAAAGTGTTGTGCCTCGAATTATTTTCCATTATTAAAATCGAATAATTAATCAAGTAAATTGGTGAAAACTTTTTCGTACATCCACCGAGTCGAGAAGCCGGCACGTGTAGAAATTTGCAGAGTAAATATCGGACGATGCTCGATTCACGATGCCCAAATATGGGTATGGAAGAAAATTGCAGAGGCATCAATTTGCACCTTGCACAGGGTGGCCACTATCAGGGAAAACCCGAAAATGTCAGAGAATTTTTTAAGGGTTAGGGAAATCAGGGAAATATCAGGGAATTATATATTAGTCAGGGAAAATACGAAATATCACATCGTGAAAAAAAGTGCTTGGGTGAATTTTTTATTTTGTTTTGCGGATTGCTGAAAAAAAATTATGGGCCGACATTTCTTTTTTGTTTTTTTTTTTTTTTTTTTTTTTTTCAAGATAAATAAAAAAAATAAATAAATTGAAAAACCGCGATCACGATTACAAATTTATTGCAACTATTAATAATCGGGCATTCTAATTACCGTTGAATCGACAAATATAGATAAACTCGTTCAGGCACTCGAGCTCAAAGAACTCGTAAAAAATGCAAAATAAGAAGAAGCTCTTCTCAATGAAAACATTGAGAAGGCGTTGAAGGAAGCAAAATAATTCTTATGTTATTTTATTTTCTTTCTTTCAAAGATATAATTTAATAAAAAAAATACCAAAGAATAAATAAAAATAAACATATGTAATGTTTCCTACCGCATTACTTTTTGCGCAATTCTGAATAGTTTGTCAGGGAAATTTTCGAATATATCAGGAAATGTCAGAGAATTTTTTTCGTCCGATTTAGTGGCCACCCTGTCGCAGATCGCGATCGATAAATTGCCGATCTGATCTCGACTAGAGAACAGAGGTTGGTCTCAGAGTTAGGATCACGGTCAGAGAAATTAACAATTGTAACGTTAAAGTCTCCGACATTCTTGACAATTTTGCGGCAGTGACAGCGGCGGTGGCGGCGAGACTTTTATATATTATAGATAGATATATTTTATATCTTATTTTGTTCTCGAAAAATTTTGGTGTTATGTATGATGTATACGTTCAAATATTGCATACCGCGTCCGTCGATTCACCAAGCGTAATTTCTGTCCGAAGGAGTTATTCCCTTACAAACAAATTACAATTACAATTATCCGTGGAGAAACTCTTCTAATTTTCGTAACTGCTTATACCAGTGGCAGCGTCGATGTGTTGCGTTACCGGACTCGACGGCTCTTATTGACCTTTTCTTGTCACCCATTGCTATTTCTATCATCACCTCGTTACTTTTCTCGTGGCAGTACAGCAGTTGGCTGGGACGCTCCTAATTTATTTTCCGCTTCATCGCGGTGCCGCAATCTCCGCTACTCCTGGAAGATAAAAAAAAAAACGAACAGCGAAAACAAAAAAAAAAGAACGTAAAAAGATATATAACATAAAGAGAGGACCGGAGGAGTGGAAGGACGGTGGACGAAAAAGTAGTGGGTAAGTGAGGATTTATCGCGAAATTAGGAGAGCGCCACGTACATTCATAGTGTGTGATATACTCGAGGCTGAAATAGGATGGGAAGATGAGAGGCTCCGCTGCTGTGGTTTTAGCTCGATTGCATTTACAAGTGAAATCTTAACGACCCGCGCGGGTTCGTCCTCTGCGGCCGGTGCGCCGCAAGTGCGATACCCGTTGCCGGACGGAAATAGCGCTGAATGGGGCAAAAAATAATTTCACCACTCTGGGGCGCGTAGATTACGCGGTCGATAAAAAAAAAAAAAAAAAAAAAGAACCTAAATGTAATCAGCGCTCATTCCCCCGTTACTCTGCGAATATATATTCGTTGTACGCGGTACGATAGTAGTTTCGATAAATCGACACTACGCCATGCGAGAGCTGAGAAAAACGGTCTCTGTCGCACGGGCCACTTTATTTTTATTTTTTCAATCTACTTTACATCGTGCGAGCACGATGCTGCGAACGAAACTCTCGAGGTATTACAAGAGCGCGAAGCGGCGGTGGAGTGGCAACGAGCCGGCTGGGGTGTTCTGTTATCCTCTCGTTAACGACGCTCTTTGAGTCTTTGACTCACCGTCATTCCATGCCTCTTGCGAAGCGAAACAAAAGGTCAACTTGAAGAAGAAGAAAAAAAAAAAGAAAAAAAAAAGAAAGAAACACATTCATAATAACAATATTGTGTTATCTGCGCGTCGTCTATTTTGCATCTATCTTGAAACCTCCGGCGTTTTGTGAACGTCGCGCGTCTGTACACGATTCTCCTACTCATCTTCGTACTGCTTCATGGCGTACAGCTCTATTTCCTTTCCGTACCAACCATTCCGCTCTCGTTCTTTGTTATTGCGCCGGAATATCGGCATCTTCGCCGGTAGTCTTGGAACTCGCCGGAAGCTGCCGCACTCGTACGAAGAGCGAGAGAGAGTCAGAGAGAGGACGACAGAAAGTCGACGAAGTGCCGGTGGCGTGCGACCTCCTCGTTCTGTGTGCTCGCCTCATCTCGTCTGTAGTTCTATTTCCCCTCAGCTCTTTTTCGTTATACGACGGAGGGGCTCCGCGGTGGGCGAACAGTGTGAAAACGAAACGCTCTCGGCACCCACGAATTACCGGTCGTTCGGGCCTCCACTTTTCCACCGAGTCCTTTCCTTTCCGTTCGGACCTCGTCCGTGGTGTGTTTACCCGGACACGCTCCGTTAAACTCGCACTCTCACTGTCGTAAATTTTTCCGAGGCTCGTCGGCCAGCGGTTCGCGAACGATCAAGTGCCGATTACGAGAACGGTGCACTGGCTGTGTTACATAGGGGAATCTTTTGTCGCGACTATTGCGTCAATTCGTAAATACACGAGCTCGAGAGAGTGATAATAAAAAATGGAAGAACTAAAAAGAAAAAAACAAACAGAATGTCTCGACGATCGAGTCAGCTGTATATCGGGTGTGGAGAAAAGACTTGACGCCGTGTGAAAGTCACGTGACGGCGCCACGAGAGCTAGAGAGACCCACCGTTCGCAGCGAAGTGAGAGAGGAACGTACGAGAGTTTTTACATGGCGTTGAGAGGATGCGCAATATCGCGGTCGGTAATAAAAACTGTAAGGAACTTTTCTCATGCATTATGGCTTTCGCGATCAAAAGAAAAAAGTCTCGTCGACAGCCGAGATGATGTTCGGTTTCCATGTGGCTTCTCTTTTGACCGTACATACAGGAACCCGTTTGCAAAGTTTATTGCAGTTTTTGATAGCGACGAAGCCCGGGATCAGTCGGTATCAAAAACTAATCAGCTTTTTAACAGGTTCTCGTATGTACGCTCAAAAGAAAAGTCTCATCGAAAACGGATGTTATCTTGGCTTCCGATGAGACTTCTCTTTTAACCTTACCTCCCAGAATCCGTGAGAAAAGTTGATTGCAGTTTTTATTACCGACGGTGGTATTGCACATGCTCTTAAGGCGAGATGAAACAGGCTCGGTCGGTAACAAAAATTGTAATGAAGGAACTTCGAAGATAGCAGACATTTCGAGAAAGAGTAAAGTATTAGCTGATGTAGAATTCAATACCGCGAATGCAATATATCTAATGCTCATTGCGATAATATATCGTTCGTTTTTGTGCACGGGCACTGAAAGTTATGCATAGAAACTTTCGAATCGATCAATCAGATTTTCTCTAGTCGCGGACTTGTTACAAATAACGCGTTGGGCATCATATTTTTTTTGACTCGGTGGCCATCATGTTTTTCTCGCTCAGTTGTGGGCAGTTCGTCGTCACGGTTGGAACAGCGCTGAAGGCCTTGTAGTTGGCCGGGCAGAGGGGACGTCGGCAAAACCGCGTGATTTTCATCTCCGCGGACGCGTAGCCGATACGTTACAGTAAACTTTTATCCGGGCAGCACGTTTAGTAATCAACCTAACAGTGTTCCCTTTCGTAAATATCAGAGCTGGGCAGTGCTTTGAGTACCGTGTAGTATTTGGTACTTGAAATATTTTTTATTACTTTTCAGTACTTCATGTACTTTTTTTTTGAAAGGTTGCAAGTATGTGCCAAGTATAAGTACTTTTTGAGTACAGGCTTGTATCACGGATAGTCGATGAGTAGCACGATATCCTGTTTGTATTAATATATGATAGTATTTCTAAACTTTTCAGTAAGTATATTTTTAACAAGAATTTATCTTTTAAAACGTATTTTCTAAAAATCTAGACACAAGATCTTCCCTTTTCGCCTTCTTATCTAAAAATATATATATATATATAAAGAACGCAGAGGGACCCTTCTCGTTTATGTGTAATGAAATTTTTTATGAAATTTTTTTTTAGGGTTTTTTAGGCATAAGGATGAAGAAAAGATTTTAAAGTGTAGCCTTAAAACGAGGAATAACGACAAATTTTGTCAGCGATTTTTTACAACAAAATGCGGTAAATGTTGACCGTGTAAATTTTATGGAATGTAAACATGTTTAATCTTCCGAAAAAAGATGCAAAGTAATTTAGTCATGTCTTCCTCATTTATTACAATTTTGCACATAGTTTCCTTTATCGACCCGAAGTCAAAGCGATCAATGAACTGTCTTGTAAATAATGAAACCAGGAGAAAGTTACTTTGCACCTTTTTTTGTAAATCATGTTCAACGCTGCGAACCTAATTGCGAGAATTACGTGGAACAATTACTTGATAATTTAAGTACTTGTGTTACTGTGTACTTTGTGCGGTTACTTTGCCCAGCATTGGTAAATTATCGAATTTCGCTTGTTAAAATATGCTCGTTGAAGAGCACGAATCGCCTTGATGTATTCGGCAAAATTATGCTTAGAAAGTAATCGACTCGACGTCGTTGTCGATCCGTCGTGAATAAGAGACATCTAATGCTGCCCGCAATGATATATAGTTCTTTTGGGTGGCCGAACACCGAAAAGTATACATACAAACCTCCAAATCGGTAACTCCAATCTTCTCTAGTCCCGCACGTTTACAAAGGACGAGTTGGCCGCCATATGTTTTTTCCGTTTAGTCGCGGACAGTCCGTGGTCACGCTCACAACAGTGTAGAAAGTCTTTCTCAGTCGACCGGTGAGTGGGGGGGGGGGGGGGGGGGGAAGCGTGCAGAGTCGTGCTATTTTCATCGCCGGGGAACCGCAGCCGGTAAATTACGGTGTTAACTATTCTGCGGAGAGCTCGTTTAATTATCATCTTCACAGCGTTCTCTTTGGTAAATATCGAAGTGCGTTTTTATAGAATAGTCGCGTGAATGTACAATCGTCGCGATATAATCGAATGAAGTATGCTTACAAAATAATCGATTCGCAAACGTTGTCGTTGCATCGATAATAAGAGACATCTGATGCTACTTACGATCATGTGTCGCTCTTTGGGTGCCCGAGCGCTGAATGATGTGAATAGAAACGTCCGAATATTTTGTGAATAGAAACGCCCAAAGCTCGCGGCATAAAGAGCCAATCAGTTGGCCTGGGCGGAGAGGGAAGTGTGCAGAGTCGTGCGATTTTCATCACCGCGGAAGCGCAGCTGATTACAGTGTGACACACGCCGTCGATAGATGGCGTTAGCCAAGTGTAGAGGATAGAAGAAGTCGGCTGTGGTGCGCTACGGCTATTCTCGTGTTTTCGCCAACCATGAATATCGTCGGAACAATCGTTGGTCGGTGCGTCGCTTTTTTTATTGAGAAGTACCAACGTACAGAAATAATATATGGCTTTGGGAACCGCTCTGTCCCATCAAGCCGTCTGGCGTGTCTCTGTGGCCAGGTTGAAGAGCCGTCTATGGGTACTGAGCTAACCAAATTGTACGAAGAAGATGGCTAACTATTCTCCGGGCAGCACGTTTAATTATCGTCTTGACAGCGTTCTCTTTGGTAAATATCAAATTCCGTTTGATAGAATGTGCGCGTCGTAGGACGATCGTCGCGATACAATCGAAAATATGATGCGTACAAAATAAGCGAATCGAAAACGTTGTTGCATCCAGAATAAGAGGCCATCTAATGGTACGATTATTTATTGTCCTTTTGGGTGCCCGGACGCTGAAAGCTGTGAATAAGAAACCACCGATAATTTTTATCTCGGTGACCGCCATATTATTTCGTTCAGTCACGGGTAGTTTTTTTTTTTTTTTGTCACGGGTAATTTTAATCGCGGTGACTACCATAGAAAGCCTTTCAGTTGGCCAGGCTGCGGACACGTGCGGAGTCGTGCAATTTTAATCTTCGCGAACGCGTAGTCGGTACGTTGCAATAAACAATTCTGCGGGCAGCTCGTTCAATAATCAGCCTGATAGCGTACCTTTTGGTAAATATCGAATCCAGTTTCTATCGAAGGATACGAATGGCCGCCATCGTTTGTACAAAAACGAGCTTACAAAGTATCGAGCCAATAACTTTGCCGTTACATCGGGGATTATATTTAATGCCAGAGGTAGATATGTTTTTTTTGATAATAATGAGCTTAATGCCAGAGGTAGATATTTTTTGATAATATATTTAACGCCAGAGGTAGATATGTTTTGATAATAATATTATGATGTTTGAAACTATTCGCGATGATACAGTTGTTTCGAGTGCACGGGCACCGAATGCTGCGTTGAAACCTTCGAATCGCTTACACGAATGTTCTTTCGTCGCGAACAAAGGATGCATCGGTCGCCAGATTGCTTTCTTTATCACGGTTCACAGTTAACTGGACGCCATGTTTGAAACAGCCTGCGGACAATCGCGTCGGGCAATAATCGAGGATAGTTTTTACATTGATACAAATCAATAAGGTTTTCATTTAGCATGGAGACGCTTGGGGCCCTCTCTGAGGTGTTATAGGTGGATATTTTTTGTTAATATATTTGGATGTTTGACGGTAAACGCGATGGTATAGTTCTTTTGAGTGCCCCTGCACAGAATACTGCGTCGAAAGCTCCCAATCGGGTACTCGAAATTTCTCTCGTCACCAACGACCCAGGTAACTAAATAACATCTGGTATGAAACAGTGATCTAAGTAAACGGGGTACGCATGTCCGACCGTGCGTTAACCATAAGCTATCACGTTAAAAAGTTACCCTTTTGGATGAGTGGTAACTTTCGTCCAGTGTCAAAAAAGTTCCTATGAAATTTAATGTACAGGTACTGGAAGTTTTTATGCATAAACTGATGTATTAAATTTCATGCACAGTTGTGATGAAGAAATAGCGTACAGTACAGTTAACCCTCGATTATTCGAATCAATTGGGACCGGAACATAACGCGCTAAACTACATACTGGACTAGTAGATAAATGAAAATAAATGTTGGATATGTGTGTATTATAACGATGGTGCGCATGTGCACGGTTGATCTTTTATATGAATTCGTATAAAAAAAAAAAAAAAAACGACCGTGCGCATGCGCAGTCACGTTGTAATAACGAAAAACGCCAAATCGAAAGCGCCTCTGTTTGCTCGGTCTGACAAACTAATAAATACCGCGCATGCACCTGACGTGCATTCATGATAATGCTTCGCGAGTTCGAACGTGCTTGAATTGGTTCGTTGTTTGTAGAGCGCAACAATGTAGTGGCGCACGCAACAATATACGACAGAAGCATTTCGCGCAATAGTTTGGATAGTAGAAACTTTGTCCGAAGCGGCGGCAGTTCGGATAACAGAGGTTTCGGATCATGGCTGTTCGTAAAATCGAGGCTCCATTCGGACAGGTTCGTATATTCAATTAAGGGACAGACGAGTTTGTCACTTGTTTAAAAAAAATTATTTTTTTACGAAATTGCGCATTCCTATTTTACGACATTGCGCATTCCGATTTCATGAAATTGGGCATTCCGATTTTACGAAATTGCGCATTGCGATTTTACGAAATTGCGCATTGCGATTTCACGAAATTGCGCATTCCGATTTCACGAAATTGGGCATTCCGATTTTACGAAATTGCGCATTGCGATTTTACGAAATTGCGCATTGCGATTTCACGAAATTGCGCATTCCGATTTCACGAAATTGGGCATTCCGATTTTACGAAATTGCGCATTGCGATTTTACGAAATTGCGCATTCCGATTTCACGAAATTGCGCATTGCGATTTTACGAAATTGCGCATTGCGATTTCACGAAATTGCGCATTCCGATTTCACGAAATTGGGCATTCCGATTTTACGAAATTGCGCATTGCGATTTCACGAAATTGCGCATTCCGATTTCACGAAATTGCGCATTGCGATTTTACGAAATTGCGCATTGCGATTTTACGAAATTGCGCATTGCGATTTTACGAAATTGCGCATTGCGATTTTACGAAATTGCGCATTGCGATTTCACGAAATTGCGCATTGCGATTTTACGAAATTGCGCATTGCGATTTCACGAAATTGCGCATTGCGATTTCACGAAATTGCGCATTCCCATTTTACGAAATTATTTTTTACTGTGTTAGCATACGACAGTCCCTGCATACCACACACCCGACAGGTAAACACCACACAACCTTAATGTTTCATCCGTAACAGATACATGAAAATCTGCGACGCGTACGGGAAACTGGTGAAAAATGGCCTAGCGGGGCAGAATGGGATAACGAGACAAAACGCAATTGTCCAATAACTTTTGGATGGTGGCGATGGTGGTACGCGAGGCAAAAAGGGTGTGAAAATCCGGATGTATCGTTGGAACAAAACGGGGCATTCAAAAATTATTCTGATACCGAGTTTTGTCCCTCTGTGCCATTATGCCCCGCTCTCCCCTAAGTCGCGTTCTGCGCGGGCTATTTGTGTTTTTGCATTATTCACCGAGCATGCGCAGTGACATCGATCCACCGGAGGTAATATCGGCGGAACAATCTCGGAGCACTCAGCCGCATCGAAGTAATTTCTGAATCCCCGTCCGCTTGCAATTGACAAGGGGAGGGATCGAGAGCTAAAAATTAATACACGTTGTAGATAAAATCGAGCCGCTCGGAGGGCACACGAGAGGAAATTCGAGTTGGACGGTGGCGCGACCGCGAGCCAATCACTTGTTCGTGTATCGAAACTGCGGTTGATAGATTTTCGACATGCCGCTCGTATAAAATTGACGAGAGAAACATCAGCGTTCCCGACACAGCCATCCCGAGCAATTTCTTTTTTTCTACATTCCCATTATAAACTCTTCATTTTTTTTTTTTTTTTTCGCGATAGCATTGCGGTCCGCTCGACCATCTGCCGCAATAGGTTGTTTCGTATATATATATATATATTTTTTTTGCGATCATGTGCCTCCTTGTATTTTTCCCTCGCGCGCAGTGAAAAAGCGTATCGTTACAGACTCGCTTGAAGTGAATCGAACACGACGAATAATTTGCCTGTAATCGAAGCTATTTACAGGCTCCTCGACCCACTCAGTGGCTGACTGATGTCGAGCGCGACTATACTTGTACACGTGCTCTTCCCTTTTTTCGTCACGATTTCATTTTAAGGTTTCCGAGGAAATTTCGAACACTTCTCGATGGAATAAAAATCTGAACAAAAATCAAGTGCACAGGAGTTGCTGCAAAGATTGTTTTCGCCAAATAATAATTTTGTTATTAACACAATTTGTTATTAACACATTGAAGATAATTTGTTATTAACACATTGAAGATAAAAATCATTATTCGACAAATTACCCGGCAACTCAACTATCTTTCTCCACAAAAATAATTCGTTTATTTTCATGAATGCCTATGAATTTTTTTCAGATTTTTTTTTTGTAATCCTTGAAAATTGCGTTATTTCACAGTTTGAACATAGAAAAAAAAAACGCGATTTTCAAAGATTACAAAAAATTTGGAAAAAATTCATACATATTCAGAAAAATAAATGAATGATTTTCATAGAATAAGATAGTTAAGTTGCCGGGTATTTTGTTGAATAACGATTTTCATCGTGAATTTGTTGATAACAAATTGCAATTGTTATTTCACAAAAACAATCTTTGCAGTATCTCCCATACATTCGATTTTTCTGCAGACTTTCATTCCATTGAGGGTGTTCGAAATTTTCTCCGAAACTCACGTAAAGGTCTATTGCGCAGTAAAAAAAAAAAAAAAAAAAAAAAAAAAAAAAATTGTACTCTCTACAATAAATTATTGTCCACAAACGTCCACAATTTTTTATTTGCTAATTTTCTAGTTTTACAAATAAAAGTACAAACTTAAATTGTCAACAATACAGGAGATGAAAGGACAGGTTTGCATATTCAAATAAGTGACAAACAAGTTTGTCACTTATTTAACAAAATAATTTTTACGAAATTTCGCATTCCGATTTTACGACTATATTTTTTTACTGTGTACCTTTAAAAAAGTCTCTCTTTCATCTAATTCCGTTATTCGCAATTTTACAGGAAGAAACTCCGAGCCACCCTCTATCAGCCTCATCGCAGCTCCGATCCCCGGTTTATCCCCGGTATTCGCTCGTCGGAGGAACGGCTAATTTGGCGCTTTCCATTAAGGGCCACGGGAATGCTGCGCGCCGATATCTGCCGTGTAATATTCATCGACGTCGAACAAGCCCTGTTTCGGAAAGAGGGAGAGTCGACTGCCAAGGGTGAATCTCGCCCGCGGGCTTTAATTCGCGGCGACCGGTTTAACCCACCGAAACGATATCGGCATCGTGACTGTGCGAGCACGCGAGCTAAGCTACCACTGAAATACCGATACACGGTATCGGCTAATACCGGAAGCGGTGGCTGTAGAAACAACAGTATCAAGGCTCGACCTCGACGCTTGCACGCACGCACGTTGAGAATCGATCTTTACGGTGGCCGTATGATACGTAACGGAGATCGCTTCCTCGGATATCGTCCGCGAGTGCTGATCCGATCCAGCGTTGGATCGGCGGACGGCTATCCGGGTTAATACGCGTGCAAGCAACAACGGGCGCCCCGTCCCGATCGGGCTCTCGTCGCACACAGGCAGCCAGTGGTAATACTGTGCGCTGCGCCAGCCCAGACAACCACTCTCACGATTCGCGCTAAGCACGGTCACGTATATACGCCACGGCCACGGCACTTTTACGATCCACTCGCCTCGCCGAACCTATAACACCGCGTACAAACTCACCGACGTTGCACGGTTATTATCGTTATCATTTTTTTTACAAAAGCTTTTGATTATCTTCCGCTTGCAGTATCGAGGAAAGTAGCCATTTTTTAATTAGCTTCACCAGCGGCTAACCACTTCCGCGATTTTGCGGGGTTATTTTACCGTGTCTTATTGTGCCGTGTCTCATTTTGCCGTATCTTATTTTGCTGTATCTTATTTTGCCGTCTCATTTTGCTGTATATTATTTTGCTGTATAATATTTTGCCGTGTCTTATTTTGCCGTGTCTTATTTTGCCTATCTTATTTTGCCTATCTTATTTTGTCGTATCTTATTTTGCCTATCTTATTTTGCCTATCTTATTTTGTCGTATCTTATTTTGCCGTATCTTATTTTGCCGTATCTTATTCTGCCGTATCTTATTTTGCCGTATCTTATTTTGCCGTATCTTATTTTGCCGTATCTTATTTTGCCGTGTCTTATATTACCAAGTCTTATTTTGCCGTGTCTCACTTTGCCGTATCTCACTTTGCCGTGCCCTTTGCCGTGTATTATTTTACCAAGTCTTATCTCACCGTATCTTATTTTTCGTGAGGAAATGAATTGGAGTTACTTTTAGCTGTGAAATTTGCCAGAGATAATATTAGCACGATTTATTTTCCGCATCAGTCTCCGGCGGGATGACGCATTACATTATTGACCCCGATACTACCGACAAACCAGTGAGCGACTATCGGGAGTTTAATAATTTAACATGAAACTGTAAGCGAAAATTTTGCGGTATTTTAATTATGCAGAAGATCCGAAATTCAATCTCTGCGAATAATCGCACCGTTGTTGCCGGGAGCTTAGACAACTCGTCGTTATTGTTCCGTTCTCGTCGTGTGGTCGAGTATCGGATTTACCTCGTTTCACGCGATTCAGTACTACAATTTGTTTTATTCATTTTCGCAGGGAGGAGTTTCGACAGACGAGCCCAGAGGAACGGGACTTCCCGTTTGAGTTACAATGTTGCAATGTTATATGGAGCATTATGTGAAATTCGCTGTATGTTGCGATAGTCAAATCGTCCGGAAAACTGGGAAAGGCCGAACAACAGCACGTACCATTAAAAGGTAAGAGAGAGCGGTGATTCAACGCTGTGTAATATATGTGGAGGAATACATAGTATTATCCCATATCGTATGCAAATCCCTTGGAACGTATTATACAGTAGAAACAGAGGGTTCACCAATGTATCGAGCTACAGATCCACGTGGCAGTCAGAACGGAAATGCGAAACTCCTAGCTAAAACGGGGGCGGCGGGAGGATGAGGGGGGGGGGGGGAGGGGTCTGTATTTAAGTATATGTACATACCCATGCACTCCTATTAGTCGTAACAGCGAAGAGTATTCGTCGTACCGGTTCGTTATCCGGCGCATCCGTGAAGCTGCAAATGACGACTGGATCGATTTATCGACATTTAAGGACGGGGGCCAAGCGTCAAGGCTAAAGTTGCAGTCGCCTGATCGACGGACTGTAAAAAATGTATAGACAGGGATATCAATACAGCAATGTGCTTCGAATCGAATGTCGAATGTCAAACAATTTTTAATCGGCCATACTGCAATTAGTATGGGAGGCTGATTGTAAAGATTTCACTCGACTTATCTTGATGCGTGGGGAAAAAATATGGGGGGGGGGGGGAGAAGAACTAACGAGTCGGCATCTACAGTAGAGAATTGTTATTTGTATGGGAAGGGTGTAGGAAGGGAGTTGACGAGTGTGAAAATGCCGCAGGAGTCAGAACTCCCTTTTCTAGACCCATGCCGTTCACATAGTTTTTCCTAACAAATTCATGAAATCACGCTTTTCGTTTTCGGGAAGTATGCGCAGAAAGGCACTTTTCGGCACTAGTGCGGGAAAAAAGGACCATATTGGGGTTGAATGCAGGCACAGTAGTTTTCCCGCACGCAATGCGAAAATGGTACATTTTGATACTAGCGCGAAATAGTATATTATGCCACAAGGGAGGAAATTGCGTTTTTGCACCGAGGGTGAAGTTTGATGCCCGAGCGAAGCGAGGGCAGAAATTCACACGAGGTGAAAATGCACTTCCTCCCGAGTGGCATATGCTATTTTTTGCCCGACTATGTTAAAAAGTGGCCACATTTCTATGCCTGCAATGGGGATGGAAAGTGACCCGCTCCAGTACTTTTCGGACCGCGGGCGGAAAAGTCGCTACTTTTCCGCCCGCTGCGTTACTTTTCGGCCCGCTGTGATACTTTTTGGCCCCCTGTGTTACTTTTCGGTCCGCTAGTCAAGAATCGATCACTTTCCGTCCCCGTTGCAGGCAAAAAACTTTTTTGCCCGGCTACGCTAAAAAGTCCACAATCCATGCCCGCAACGGGGGCGAAAAGTTGTCGATTCTTGACCAACGGGCCGAAAAGTAACACAGCGGGAGGAAAAGTATCGTAACAGGCCGAAAAGTAGTGCAGCGGGCGGAAAAGTAGTTACTTTTCCGCCCATTGGCCGAAAAGTACTGGAGCGGGTCATTTTCCATCCCCATTGCAGGCATAGAAATGTGATCACTTTTTAGCATAGTCGGGCAAAAAAAAGCGTTTACCACTCGTGAGGAAGTGCATTTTCACCTCGTGTGAATTTCTCTGATCAAACTTCGCACGTCGGTGATAAAACGCCCTTTCCTCCCTTGTGGCATAATATACTATCCTGATGCGTGTGAGTTTGCACCACGAACCAAAGGCGAGTGTTGCACTCAAACGAGTTCAAAAAAACGTCTTTCGCACGAGTATCGTACGAAGTTTTATTCCACGATACGTGAAAATGGCGTTTTTCGCACGCGAAGCATGTGCAAAACCGCAATTTTCCCATCATGCGACACAAAGTGCTTTTCTGCGCACACTTCACAGGAACGGAAAGCGGGATTTTACGTGCATGCGTCAGGAAAAAAAAAAAAAAAAATGATGGGAAAAAAGGTCTAACGGGTGAATCTATTTCTCCGTAGTTTATCAAAAATTTTCTTCGACAAATTATCGACACTTTGTTAATTATGATCGATACTGTTAATGATAACCAGATCGAAAGTTGGCGTATAATTATTATTGTACAGTGTATCGTTGACGGTATCGTGTCAAAGTGGGACAGTCAAATAATCCAGAGACACGTAACACTGGCTTTGATTCATTGACAAGAAGGCTCTCGTTTCAGAGAAGCAGCGAATGGGTCAATAATTAATTGGCCGTTTCGAGAAACTACGCGGCTAGTTGATGCCGAGGTGCGGGCAACGGCTGTGTGGCCCGCGAGGCGGAGAGGGGTGGAAGCCGAAGGATACGAAAGGGGATGAAGATTCTACGCGAAAGGCGAAGAGACCGCAGTGAGCAACGCGGCGCCGACGCGGACCGCTGGCCCGACCCGTACCGCGTCGTCAAGTTTTAGCATCAGTCCACGTTCACCCCCGTTGGCGTGCAGCTCGGGCGCTCGAGCATTGTCCAACTTCGTTTTGCAACGTTTATCTCGACCAACCGTAGCTTCGGAATGCGCGATTAATCGTGTCGTACAATAATCTTATACATATATATATAAAACAAACAAAAAAAAATATATATATATATATCAACGACAACAACGATAATACGGTAGAAGCTAAAAGAAAAATATAAAAATGCAGAAATGTAATATCACGTTAGCGTGCCCAAACGAAACAATGAGTAAGACGCCGACGAGAAGACACCCTCACGCTCACTAATGTACTCTCATCCGGTAAATGATGTTTTGCCTCGCGTTGATCGACGTATCGGTTCGTTCGACGTGAGATCGCTGACGCGAGTTTCATGATCGTTGTCATTGCGTCCGTCGGTCGATCGAGAACACTTCGTCGGGATGATCGACGAACTCTAGGCGAAGTATCGTCGTTCGGCAAAGTAATTGGTTCGCGTCGGCGAGAAGTTTCCAAGACTTTCGTATTACCGCATCGAGAGAACCGAGGGAGACTCTCGAGAGAGAGGACTTCCAGGGCCGAGGAGGGCACACACGTGTGCGGCAAGCCCCGTGCACTCGTGCCTGCCGTCGTCTCCGGGCTGATCCGGCGCCTGAATAACCGCGAACGAACCACCATTCCCGCCGCCGCCGCCGCCGCCGCCGCCGTCGTCGTCGTGCGTCCAATCGAATCTGCATATCGTGGCTTCGTGTGGCTTATCGAACGAGGCACTGCGGATACGAGGAGCTACGATGATCGTGCCGTGCACTCGTAACTCACCCACATCGCCTCGACGAAACTGCTCTCTATTAGTCGACTGAACGTCGAACTTTCCGCATGGAAACCAGCATCGCGAGCAAACCACCCTTCCCGATATCGGCACCGAAGTCCAGGAGGAAAGCTTGACCGCCAGCGGTCGGATAAAATCATCCGTAGAATACCGTAACTTTCCACCATTCTCAACCCCACGGGACAAATTTACGGCCTCGAATTTATCACATATCGCTCGCGTAATTTCGTGTCAGGCGTCACAAAGTTCTAACGTTAAAAACATATGTCCGGATGGAACAATTAAAAATGAACGTTGGTCCAGCTCGATGATTCGGGAGGGAGCGAGAGACTCGAATGATTTTTCAATCCAATGCAGCACTGATTTGAAGCGGCGAACCGTCAAACATTCGAATAATGATACGCGTATGCGGTGAATAGGGAAAAAAAAAAAAAAACAGAAGAAACGAAGAAACGAACTCACGACTTTTACAGTGTATATTGCTGCGCTTATTCCGTTGTGATTGTTAATATCGTCCATAGTGGGATAGTAAAATCGATTTTTCGATTTCTTCGATTTCGCCAGTTTCTAACTCTGGGATTTTTTTGTTTGTTCGTTTTATTATTAATGTTATCTTCACGTGCACCGTTCCGATCAGCGTGCGCGAGTGCGCGGCTGTGTATTGTATTTTAATTAAAGAAAGGGAAAGCAGGGACTCCCGTGGCTTTCTCAGATGCTTCACGGAACTCGAGGTCGCGATCGATACGGTCTACCTGTTAATCGAGGAGGAAGATCGCCGATTGCCGCCGTATATTTCGGCGCCGACAAGGGCTGAGAGGAGAGTATCTCGAAGAGAAGTAACAAGTGTACGATCCCATCGTGGCACAATGAGAGTCCCTCTGGTCCTGCTTGGCGGAATCGTCGTCCTCTCGGTCGCCGTTGCCAGAGCGCTCTCCTGCGTCTGCTCGCCGCTCGAGTGCGACGTTCTCACCGACGACGACTGTCCTGGAGGACTCACCTGGGATCCTTGCAGGTGACTCGCCGAAGAGAGCTCTTTTTTTTTCCTCCCCCCCGCCTCGAGTCCATTGATTTATCGTCGTCGTTAGTTTTATCATCGGTGTCCCCGACCTTGGAAACTTCGTCGCACGACACACGCACCTTTATTCTCGGTGACCTCCGCCGGTTTATCTTTAACACAGTCACGAAAGATCGGGAACGCGTTCGCCGGCAATCGAACACGCCACGTTGCGTGTACGACCACGGTTTGCGTCTCGGTGACGGGATGAGGAATCGTCCGCTCGGCTAGTTTGTAGCACATCGCTAGGGTCTTCGGAACAAAAAAAAAAAAAACACTAGCACAAAATAAAATGGCCCCTCCAGCGAGTGTTCATCCGGAGAAATGATTTATTTTAAGGCCATCGTTTATTGAGATCAAGTAAAATATCTATTTGATTTAAATAAATATATTATTTCATTTAAGTAACTCTATTTGCTTAATTTAAATAAATATTTATTTGAATCAAATAAATATTTTACTTAATCATAATAAATAGTGGCCGTCAGATAAATTATTTTTCTGGGTGATTAGCGAATGGACGCGTTCAGGGCGAATCTATCGAAGGGACGGGAGGGCGGAGGGAACTAGTTGGATGAAATATTCGTAAGCCCCTTTCAACTTTTGCCGCACTCTCTATTCACTTTTCCACTTTTCTATCGACACACTTTTGAATATACCGAGGAACGGAGGATTGGCCGTGCGGAGTGCTCGAACCCGTGGGAACGAGAGAAAAAGACTGTTCGTCCGAGAAGCTAGCGGAGATGTTGTCCCCGATATAGAAGGAGTCCAATATTTCTGCGTAACAGGCGGAGACGAGGGAAACCGGAAAGGGATGAAGAGAGCCTCGATAAATTTCAATACTCTTCCCCGAGCTTACACACATACTGTACGGCGTTGCCGAATAAAATCTGAATAAACGCGGTAGTCCCGCGAACGCTTTGAATTTTATCTTGGTTCGCGTTTTATTGAAAGGCGAAAGCGCGTATCTGCAATATCAACAGACTCTATCGATATAAGATATTTATTGACAAAAAAAAATAAAAAAAATAAAAAATAGAGATAGTCGATTGAATCTGAAACGGGTTTTTGAAAAGAAATCGCATGAAAAAAAGAAAAAGCTTGTGCACTTTTTTTAGCATACTTGTGACATGGGGAGAGCGGGGCAAATCTGAGCAATTGCCGATTTTTCGTTGGGCATTAAAAAAGTTATCCCAAATGGGGGGCGTTGGACCGTTTTTTACTGCGTACCGACAATCTCAACACACTCGACTGATGTACGATACTTATTGACAAAAAAATTCGAGATAGTCGGATGAATCCAGGACGGTTTTTTGAAAAGGGGAATCGGATGAAAAAAAGAAAAGTCATGTGCAGTTTTGGTTAGCATACCTGTAACACAGGGAGAGCGGGGCGAAACGGAGCAGTTCAGCCGGTTTTTCGTGGGTTATTAAAAAGATCAATCCCGAAAAGCGGTCGTCGGACCGTTTCTTTTACTGCGTACCGGCAATATCAACAGACTCGACAGATGTAAAATATTTATTGACAAAAATATTCGAGATAGTCGGATGAATCCAGGACGGGTTTTTGAAAAGGGGAAACGGATGAAAAAAAGTAAAGTCATGTGCAGTTTTGGTTAGGATACCTGTGACATAGGGAGAGCGGGGCGAAACGGAGCACTTTAGCCGATTTCTCGTGGGCCATTAAAAAGTCCAATCCCGAATGGGGGGCGCCGTATTGTTTTTTATTGCCTGTTCACAAAATCAACAGACTCGACAGATGAAACATATTTATTGACAAACAAAATTGCTATAGTCGAATGTATCCGAGACGGGTTGTTAAAAAGGAATCGGATGAAAGAAAAGAGGCTTACGCAGTTTTATTAGCATACTCGTCGTGAGGGAAAGCGGGGCAAAATGAACCTCCTTCGTCGGTTTTTCCTGTTGCATTAAAGAGAGCGCTCGGAATGGCGGTCGCCGGACCGTTTTGCCCCGCTACCCTTTGTCTTTACGTTCAAACATGTTTCAACAGCTCCACAGACGAGCCCCGGGAGATTTCGAGAGGGTTACAGTGCAGAACAGGGCAAATATTCGTGTACGGTATCAAAAGTGTATCCGAGTCGGAGGCCAGAGGTACGTTTGAATTTTCAACTCGCGGTATCGACGGGCTCACGTAGAGTTTGACAATTGCTACAGCTGCGCCGTGGGGCAGAGCGACGTCATTGTACAAGAATGCTCCTCGACGGCAATAAACGGAATCCTCTCCCGCAATACTCCATTCGTATTCATTGTCAAATGTTTCCCAACGGTCGGCAGCCATTCACGTTAGCGACTATAATTGCATCCTCTATTCTTGTCTGCGCACGGATGTTATAACCTTTTATATGCAATAATCGCGAGGGCTCCCTTTCGCGCATCACATTCCAGGTGCCTTCTCTCTCTCTTTTTTTTTTCCAAATTTTTTTCATACATGAAAAATAATATACGATATTCTCATGCTGCGGAACACTTCCGTACAATCAGAGGGGTATGACATTTTTATGAGAATAAAATGAGCTTTTGCTCCTAACGGTTTTCTTTATTTTATTCTTTATTATTATTATTTTTGGTTTTCTTCTTGTTTTTTTTTTTTTTTGTTAATCAACGCTTTGAACTTTTGAAAGGTCGTGTGTGCAACGCGCGAGAGCGTGCTCAGCTCGCGGGGGAAAAAAACACAGCGGTTCTCTTATAATTACCGGAATAATAAACCTCCTCACCGAGCCGCGAGAAGAGTCGCATTGTGCAAGGTTCTTTGGTGTTTGCATTTTGGGCCTCGCCCTTCATGATTAATTGCTCGTCGCGGCCGACGTTGCGTACCGGCTTTTCGTAATAGGGTTATGGCGATCCGGGCCACTGACGGAACTGGCGCAACTACGGTTTTGGAGTTTGCATCGTACAATGAAAAAAATATCACTGACTCAAGTAAAATTCTCTTGCGGGTTGCCAAAAAAAAAAATGGTTTTTTCAATTCTACTTTCAATTCTTACAATTCCGTCCCGGATTTAAACGATAACGACGATAACTCGTCGTCGCTTTTTCAATGTCATAAGGAGTTGCACCCAGAAAAATAATTTATTTGACGCTCACCGTCTATTTGGTTTAAGTAAAAATGTTCGTTTGATTTAAATAAATATGTGTTTCATTTGGGTAACTATTTGCTTAATTTGAATAAATATTTGTTTAAATCAAATAGATATTTTACTTAAACCAAATAAACTGTGGTCGTCAAATAAATTATTTTTCTGGGTGTGTAAGAATTCAAAGGAGAATTGAATGCATTTTTTTTTTTTGGCCAGCCCGCAAGCGATTTTTTTTCGGTGCAATCATCTGCATTCATCTGCGAGTAGGGCGACTATGATGAGACCCCGGGTACATTGAATATGGGACAAATCGCTTTGTGCAAACTTTTATCCTTTTGACATATAACCATTCGATGTATAATCGTGAGTGCGATGGAATACTTGTACGCTGATTGGACGGTGCCCGAAATGACACACGCGAGTTGTGAGGGAGGCCAGTTGTCCCCGGAGGCGAGAAGAGACAGTCGATGTGTTGTCTCGATCCGTCGGATCGAATCGGATCGTTGCCCGATGAATCGATTCCGGCATAAATTATGTTCGAACGATCGATATTTCAAAAATTCATATTTTTTCAATGGTCCCGTAAGAAAAGTTAAATTGCGGCTTTTATATCGACTACTAATAGACAAGAGAGCGTATTTTTCGGGTTGAAGCACAGGAGTTTCACCGTTTTGTTTATTAGCAGTCGATATGTGCCTATAAACAAAAACATTGAAGTTACAAGGGTAACAAAGATATTTTTTGTGTCTACCGGGCTGGCATCGCTCTTAACTACCTATCTTACACAATTCATATTCGATTCAGTCAAATACATAAGACTACACAACGATAGTTACAAACACGAAAGACGGCGTTACGATAAAGGCTATAGGCGAGAGCGGGCCAAAATGGGACAATGACGAAAAACGCAATTTTCCAATAATTTTTTAATACCCCATTTTGCCCCATTGATGCATCCCGATTTTCTGCTCCTTTTTGCCTCACTCTTCCATCCAAAAGTTATTGAAAAACTGCGTTTTACCGCGCCGTCCCGTTTTGTCCCACTGTCCCATTTTGCCCCGCTCTCCCCTACGCGACTCTAGAGCAAGTCAAAATTTTGCACATTGTGCATTAGTCTAGTTGAAGTCTCTCGACGGTCACCGCAATTTCGTTAGAGTTGTACTCTATGGGATCGAGCGAGCCCGAGTACGGTGAGTCGCAGGATCCGTAAGAGGAATTACATTTACAGTAGAACCTCGATTTTCCGGAAACCCATTATGCGAAACCCTCTGTTATCCGAACTGCCGCCGCTTTGAGTAACGTTTCTACTGTCCGAACTATTGCGCGAAATGCTCGTGTACTTACATTGTTGCGCGCCACCGCATTGTTGCGCGCTACAAACAACAAACCAATTCAAGCACGCTCGAAATCGCGCAGCATTACCGTGCATGCACGTCAGACGCATGCGCAGTATTTATTAGTCTCACAGACCGAGCAAATAAATACGCAAGTATTCAACATTTATTTTCGTTAATCTACTGATCTACTAATCGTTAGCGCGCTCGTATGACGTTGGCAAATCAACGATCTCTGACATTAAGAAAAATCGCACAGTGTTCGTGGGTCAAACAAAAATGTTCGGTCTCGTGATGAATAAGGTTTGAAGTTACCGTTGAATATTATAAAAATGCATCTAACACGTTATTTCTCAAATATACACTATGATAATTATTACAAACATATGTGTAGCGTAATTTTGTCCGTAAGTCTCTCGAGCTATATCGCTTAAGGACATGTGAAACGACTCAGTCGGCAAACAAAATCTGTAATGAACGCGATCCAGAAACCGTAGACTTTTCGGGAAAAAGCAGAGCATTAGCGGATGCACAATTTAATACCGCGTCCGATGACGCTTCCGTTTTATCCGAAACGTCGACCGATTTTAAATGGCATTTATTCGAAAAATGCATCTCGCACTCATGTGTCACGTGGTACATCTTTCACATGGTCTTAATACAGCTTCACAGTTCTATTAACTGAATTTTCCTTAAACCGAACGAGCTTCGCTCCCAATTGATTCGGATAATCGAGGTTCTACTGTAATAACTGTCCGTCGAGTGAAACTAAAATTTGCTGGATGAAACCAACGAAACACGTATGAACTCTTTGCGATGAAGCATGTGTATTTTTTTTTGGCATCGGCTGGCTCGCCCTCTTAGCCTTTGGCGGAGTTATATCTCGTTTTTTTCGCAATATAACCGTTCATAATATAACCGTTCAGCGGGTAGATATTTCGTGGATCAAGTGCGGAGGATCATACATATTGTATATCGCTCCTCAAATATATATAATAATTATTACAAACATATGTGTGTACCGTAATTGATTTCGTAATATGAACTCTTTGCGACGAAGCATGTGTATGTTTTTTGTTTTTCTTTGGAATAGGCTGGCTCGCTCTCTTAGCCTTTGGCGGAGTTATATCTCGTTTTTTTTTTTTTTTTTTTTTTTCGCAATATAACCGTTCTCTCAACTCACTGCAGGAACGAGAATATCAGAAATATATGGATGGAACACACGATGTCAGCGGGTACATGTTTCGTGGATCAAGTGCGGAGGATCATACATATTGTATATCGCTGCAGTGTAGTACATACTGCAAGCTGTTACCGTACATATCTCTCCATGTACGCCGCTGCAGAAAGCCCGAGTAAAATCGTGCAACGTGTTCGGTCCTCCGGGTATCTCGGAACGCATTTATACTGAATTCGACCGATGGTCATGCGGGCGATACACGCGGATCAAACGATCCCCTCGTCGGGTCTATCAGCGATCGCTGTTAAAACGAACTTTCTTCTTCCACCTGAAATTCATAAAAGGAGAGTCGTCAATCGCGAACACCCCGACTGGATGAGTTTCTAATTCCAATGGGAGAGCAATATTGCGTATATTTCGAAACGATATTCCTTTCATCCTTTTGCATATCGAAAAACATTTTTTTTTCTCTTTTCCTTTTTTTTTTTTTTTTAGTTCTATCCAGCTTGTACCTCCGGCGAGTTGCATCCATCGGTTGGACATTCCGCTAATTGGCGCGAAAGCATTGGGTTGATTGTTTTCTTTTTTTTTTTTACACGAGGATAAATCGATGTCGCAGAAGCTCGAGAAAGCTTGAGCGTGATCGCATCACCATTTTGTTCGTTGCGAATACTCTCGGATATTTGTTATTCACAAAAGGCTATTCAGAGTATACGCGATCCTTGTTCGTTGCGACAGCGGTAGAAACGGTCGCTCTATGCATATACGTTTTACAAACACTCGTGGCCCGTACCGTTCCTCGTTATTTTGATATCGACCCGTTCGGAGACTCGTTTAGCCTTTGCTCGTACACCGCGGTGGGATTTTTTTTTCTTCTTTTTTTTTTTTTTTTTTAATGCTTCAGATTTTTTTTTTATGCTCCGGCTTTCGTGTTCTCGATTTCATGCCGCATACGCGGAGTGGTGGAAATATAGCGAATGGTACTACATCGTTAACTTTGATGAAAACGGTATCTAAAAAAAAAAAAAATACGTATGTATATATCTATATCACTTTACGTAAAACCACTTAAGTCAACAGCTTTTACATTGCTGAGGAGTTGAGTTTTGTTCTCGTCAATCCGTTATTAATTGCCGCGCTAAAGATCGTTTTAATCACCCTCCGATTCTGAGAGGGACTCGACTATATGTCGTAAAATGATTGAAAGTTTCGAAACACATCGCGAACAGGAGAATATTTCAAAACCGTCATTTTTTCAAAGTGTTTCAATGCACGTCGGAAATGTCGTTTTTGTTTACTTGGTATTTAACTTTGCTATGCGCGAAGCATATTTGAACAAAAAAAATTTATTGTTTCCGCACGTGGTGTCGTTCAGTCTGCGTCGAAACTTTATTAATCACGATGAAAACAACAATTAAAAAAGTATATATGTTTCCATGTAAAAGCACTTGCATCAACAGCTTTTACACCGTTGAAAAGTTTAATCTTGTTCTCGTCAATGCGTTAGTAATCGCTGTGCCAACGATCGTTTTAATCACCCAGTAATTTTTCTCGTGCAAAAGTGTTTCAATATACGCTAAAAATGGCGTTTTCCTGGCCTACTGTTCTGCTTGGTTATTCGCGAAGCTCATCTTAAATTTTTTAACAATTGTTTCCACGCGTGGGCTCGCTTCGCCCGAGTCGAAACTTGGTTAAATTTGATGAAAACGATAGTTAATAAATAAATAAATATATATATATATATATATATATATATATATATATATATATATATATATATATATAAGCACTCACATCAACGACTGGTATACAGCTGGAAAGTTGAATTTTGTTTTCGTTAATGCGTTCTTTTATTTGCAGTGCCAAAGATCGTTTTAATCATCCTCGGGTTCCAAGAGGTTTTCGACTCATTAGGTTTGTTCGTTTTCAGAGTAAGCTGGAGTAGAGCGCTCGATTTCACATCGAAGGTATATTTGTTGTAACGAATACAGAGATGGAGATGGATCGAGATGCACGATATTACATAGGGGAGAGCGGGGCAAAATGGCACAGTAGTGCAAAACGGTATACCGAGACAAAACGCAATATTGCAATAACTTTTGGATGGTGGCGATGGTCAGACGTGGGGCAAAACAGGTTTGAAAATCCGGCTGTATCGTTGGAGCAAAATGGGGCATCCAAATATTACTGAAAATGGAGTTTTGCTCTCACTGTCCCGTTTTGCCCCGCTGTGCCATTTCGCCCCGCTCTCCCCTGAACGACCGGAATAGCTCGGTATGACAAATGACAAACGAACAGATTATCGATTGACCAGACGAAAACATTCTTGATCGGACTTTCTGAGAGAACAGACGTGTGATAGTTCGTGCTCGAGACATTTAGCTTTGATTGTGCAAGTAAGATCGAACCGGAAACCAAATACGCGCCATATTTACTCCACGAGAACTCAACACTATATATATCCAATGAACATAGATATACTTTCCATGTAAAATGGAGCTCTCTGCTCCAGCTTACTTCGAGAACGAACAGACCTCACGTCGTGAAACGTTTCAAAGTTGCGAAGCACATCGTCAACAGTAATCTTTCGCGTACAACAGTTTTTCAATACACGTCAGAAATGTCCTTTTGTTTTCCACCTATTTCCCTCGGGTATTCGCGAAGCTTATCTTTTATTTTTATATATATGTATATATATATGTATATATATATACATATATATGTATATATATATATTTTTTATTGTTTCCGCGTGTGGGGTCGTTTCGTCCGAGTCGAAACTTGGTTTTTCGCGAGCTCGGAGCCACACAATGTGCGCGGATTCGTACGGCGCTTCACGGTACACTGCAAAAGCTTGTATAACGTTGACGGTGTATCGGCCCGATGCACTTTACTCGTGTCTGTCGTGGATACACGGAATGTGAAAATAAAAACTGCTTTATACCAACGTCGAACAGGGAATTTTATACGGTAATGGGGGTTACACACCGATGGGGAGGGCTTGTATAATAAGCGAGTGAAAATTTAAACCGAGAGTGCTTCTTGCCGGAGCGCACGGGCGGAAAACTGTGGAAAATTACCGGCTCCCGCATTAAGGCCGCGGCGAGGTTTGCGGTTGTCGAGTGGCCGCTCGGCGCGTTATCCGGCCAGCGCGAAACGCGACGCTGGATTCCGACGTCGGTGCTGCGAGTTCAGCGACGAGGTGCAGCAAGGAAGTGCACGAGAGTTCGGTGCGGCGCCAGTCGATGCCGGCGAGGAGGGATCGTTGTTAGAGGTAGTTTTCTCTTCCCCCCCCCGCGCGGACTTTATAACCGGGCTTTTATAAAGTTTCGCCTCCAACCCCTTGGCAAAGGTGCACGGCTCATGCCGGTATCTCGAGGAAAATCGACGTCTCGGAGTGCCTGAACAAAATTAATCCATGGGGAATAGGATAATACGGAGAACACTCGTTTCCGCGGTGCATTTTATGTCGATGCATTATCCATGTGTTTGCGAATTCAATGTTTTTTTTTTTTTCCTGAAGAATGTTTGTGCTAAAATTCCTGATTTTTTTTTTTTTTCACTGTCTTGACATTTTTCTCATATTTTTCTTCTTCTTTTTATTTATTTATTTTTTTTTTCAGATGCTGCAAAGTGTGCGCCCGCGTCGAGGGAGAACCCTGCGGCGGTCTCTTTGGTTTTTCCGGAAGCTGCGCCGTCGGTCTGCAGTGCGTCATAAAAAATCTACTTCATCATACCAAAGAAGTCGACGAGGGCACGTGTACGAGTGAGTCTGATAAACAAATCCGAATTACATGAATATTCGACGGGGCAAAGAATCGACGATACTTTGGTGACGTTGACGAGCATTCACCAGCGATTCGCGCTGTAGATTGATCGGTGACCAACTATTAGGCGAGAATGGGGAATCATTTATAATTTTCTGGCTGCACAACGTTCTTCGAGTTAATGTGGATTGGTTAACGAAAACTTCATCAAGTATTCTTTGAGAAAATAGTGCACTGATAAAAAAATATGGTTGAATAAGGAAGATTCGGACAGGAACGTTCAACCAAATATTTTGTTGGTGCAGCTAAAAAATTGGTTAGTTCAGCAATTTGTTGAGTGACTTCATCAAAATGTTTTTGAATCATTACAATATTTTGTTCGACCAATTAAATATTAATTTGAACGTCCCTGCCCGAATCTTAGTCGATTCAACTGTACTTTTTTTTTATTAGTGTGGCATATAAGTAAGGAAAATAAAAAAATACGTGATCCATTCGTTGATTATAAGAATCTTTTCATTGACCGCCATTGTCCAACGTTTCGAGGAACTGCGCTCACTTTTGGGGTAATCCACCAACCAGTCGCGGCTATTCGACGGGCTATTTTTTTATTTTTGTTTTGATTTTTAAAAAATCATTATCGGATATGAAAGAGATTAAAGAGTATTTTTTATTTGACGATGCAAATATGACGCTTATATTTATAACTGATATGATTATGCGACTTTGTTAATACCGTTTTACGTAATCATTTAAAATTGCAATAGTATCATTCAGTTTCGTTTTCTAAAACGTGACGACTGTGAATGGATTTGTGTATTTTCAATGAATACGCAAACAAAAACAAAAATCTTAACGGCAAAACCAGCTTCATTTTAAGACAAAAAATGTCCAGTACATTGAACACATTTTCTGATTATAAATACCTTTATAGATTTATTCGTATTGCTTTCTCAGTTGCTCCGAAGCAATATTTAAGTTTACCATGGTCGAAATGAAAGATAAAGAATTGATCCTTTAGAAGATAAAATATGCTGTTTCTCATAAGAAAAAGGACGTAAACTGAGAATCATCATTTGTTTTTCTATCTATATCAGTTTTATAGGCACGGCACAATAAATTAATCATTGATCCCATTTGTAAGCGGATGGAGCAAAGAAAATATAATAATTATTTTCTGTAAAATTGAGCTAACCGGCATTGCCCGATGACCGTAATTCCCCCATTATCCCTTATTAACAATAGGAAAAAAATCGCGCTTAAAAAAAAAAAAAAAAAAAAAAAAAAAAAAAAAAAAAAAAAAAAAACTGAAAATGTTTCAATGAAATTTGGAAGAAACATTAGCTATTAACCACACCTGCTGTATGTGAAATTTCAGCTTGATCGATCGAGGCGTTATAGCCCTTTAAATTTCTCGCGTTTGATTCACACATACATACACGTATTCATGCGGACATTTTTTCTAAATGCTTCTGGACGCTTAGAACACGTTTTCATTAAAGATTACATTTTTTTGTAAAAAAAAAAAAAAAAAAAAAAAAAAAAAAAAAAAAAAAAAAAAAAAATGAAGTAAAGTAAAAAAAATATATACCTATATATCGACGCCGGATCGTCTCTCGATCGGGTGGCTGCGGATTTTCTCAAAGATAACCGGATTTACACGGTACGGTATTCCAGTACGATGAACACACAATTTCTGTTTCGACAAATTTCCATTGTCGAGGGCGTTAAGGCCTCTCGGGGCAACTCGAGCAATTCTTCCGATTTAATTTCGAATTCCCCGCCGCTGAGTCCGCGAGGTGAAGACGCATTTTAGCCGTCGGTGTCTCGAGTTTGGAAATCTCTCTTTCCTCGTCTCTTCCAATTTCGAGGGCGCCGGACGTTTTGCCGATAATCGGTTGGGAATTAATAGTCGAGTAGAGCAGGGAAGCAAAGAAGGAAGAGCAACAGATCGAGGGCGTTTGGTGAAGAGACGGAGAGGGCGGTGGAGTTTAAACTCCCGACGACCGATACGAGAGATGCGCCTGGATTATTCGCGTGCTGTTTTATCTTCTAGCTCCGTTTCGTTCTCGCTCTCTGCCCCGCTCCCCCTCCCCATCTCCGCCGCGCCGTATGGTAATTATCGAGTGAATAGGACCGGAAGCTCAGTAGTTTCCTCTTATTATCTCGTTTCACTCGGTCCCTTTTTCCGGCTCGATCGATCCGCTCGAGAGGAGTTACCCGCCACAGATTTTAATTTCCAATTCCACCCGAGCCGATACTCCGGTATCGAGATCGATGGTCTCCCCCCCCCCCCCCTCCCACTATATTCGTTTCCCCTCCCTCGACAAGCCCACTTCCATCAGGCCTTTAATATTAATTATCGTTCAGACTTTAATCCATCGACTCTCGTCGGGCGCGCCCCGGGCCGGTCGTTTCTTCATTCTTCCCACCTATCGTCATTCGCGCGACCAACACGCGCTCCTCAGTGACAAGAGAGGCTCCGCGAGCGTGGACGAAAACTTTTATGGCCGCAGGCCAAACTACCCCGACCCAAGGTCGAACTCTCTGCTCACTTTCATCCCCCCCCCCCACGACGATCATCCCCGATCTCCGCGCTCCGCCAACACATCGTCTCATCCGCTCGCTTCTCCTTACCGATGCCGTACAAATGAGCGGCTTCAGGGCGAACTTGACAACGGTCTGTCGTCTAAACATCGTGCAAAATACACCGCAGAATCGTACGACGCGCGCAATTCCGTACGAGTACCCGACGGAAGCGCGCCGAGAGCTACGCTGAGGAGGGTCGAATTCATCCCGCGGTGTACGGAGGATGTGCCGTTGCGCGACGCCCTCATCGGTGTATAAACACGAAATGAAATTGTACGTCGTTGCGGCGAGACCGCGCCTTCCTCCCCGGTGGCGCAGCGTCCTTTGACGAATTCAATCTCGCTCGATGAAAGGCGAAGCGAGTCCCGGGGAGAGGCCGACGACGAAGTCGCTCGTCGCCGCGGAGCACCCGGCCGCGTTACCCACCCGTGCAGAGAGTGCCTCGTTCGTGGCAACGGGTACTTCAAGCCTCGATGCCTCGACGGGGCTTTCGCACACCCTCGCGAGACTATTAGAAACGTTCTAATAGCGCTCGAGGTAAATCCATCGAGCCCGAGCGCGTATCCGTCGAGTGCCCTCGGTTCGGTACTCGGCTCCCTTCGCCCATGGGATTCCTCCACTGTGAGTCGTGTCAAGCTCGAGTCATCACTATCGGCGCGTTATTGCGCCGAGAAATCGTCGGCTAGACCGTCGGGCAACGCCAGATTTTCGAATGAATTTCGTCGATTCATCCTCCAATCTTCTCCGCTCGGAGCCTCATCGAATCAAAAGTTTTCCTATCGATCCACGTTCCCGCTACCGAAAGGTTTCTATCCGACGTATTCGCCGACGGAGAGCCGTCGGATTCGCGCTGGTACTCGAAGACCCCGACCGATACGCTCACGGCTTTCGTTCCTCGAATCGGCCGAGAGTATAATCTCGTTCGTCTGTTCATTGTATCTCTGGATAATCACTTCGCTATTCGATTACGCAAATTTACTCGCCTCCTCGCTCGATCCCACTGAGATTGGTTTTTTTTTTTTAATTTTTTAGTGCTTGATCCATCGGCAGGATATTTGAGGAGGCTGAAGCGTTTATGCAAAGTGTCGTGCGACAGTTGACTATATCGGAGAAGGTCGTATTATCTCGGAAGACTCGACTATCGAGTGATTTATTGTCAACGAATTAAAGCACACGAAAGGGACGATGTTTTGTTTGAAGAAGAAATATGCGCTCCGTTTAAAGCTGTTTTGGGCCGAAAGGGCGGTAGGGGAATGGGAGAGGAGCTCCGCTGACCGCGTTAGTCAGTGTGCGTGGCAGAAAGGCAGGCAAAGCAAGTCCCTAGGACAGAGATAAAGTCTTTCGTTTATTGACTTTATCTCGGAAACAAAAACGTGAATCTTTTTGAAATTTTGATACAATTCGTCTGATAGTTTGCTCTTTTGCTGCGGTCTGTTTTTTTTTTTTTTTCGGAGTAGGAGTAGTTAATCTGGAGTAGTTAACTACTGAACATTATTGGGTATGTTGTGTAGTTAACTATTGAACATTACTGGGTATGTTGCGTAGTTAACTAGTGAACATTACTGGGTATGTTGTGCAGTTAACTACTGAACATTACTGGGTATGTTGTGCAGTTAACTACTGAACATTATTGGGTATGTTGTGTAGTTAACTACTGAACATTACTGGGTATGTTGTGTAGTTAACTGCTGAACATCACTGGGTATGTTGTGTAGTTAACTACTGAACATTACAGGGTATGTTGTGCAGTTAACTACTGAACATTACTGGGTATGTTGTGTAGTTAACTGCTGAACATCACTGGGTATGCTGTGCAGTTAACTACTGAACATTACAGGGTATGTTGTGCAGTTAACTACTGAACATTACTGGGTATGTTGTACAGTTAACTACTGAACATTACTGGGTATGTTGTGCAGTTAACTACTGAACATTGCTGGGTATGTTGTGTAGTTAACTACTGAACATTATTGGATATATATTGTTTCGCTGTGCTGCGACTGTGGAACGTTCTAATTCTGGGTTTTTCTCTTCTTCCAATTTTTATTGAAGAGACTCCTTTCCGTTTCGACTCTGGTCGGGGTCCTCTTCAGAAGTTTGTTCACTTGTTTTATAATTACGTTGTTATTATCACGTATTCGTCTCAAATTACATCCTTATTATTATTAATTACCTATTTCCAAATTTTGGTAACATTTACCAAAAAAAAAAACGTGAAAAAAGTCAAACGATTCGGAGCTTTTTTGTCTGCAAAGTATCAAAGTTCCGTAGCGATCGAACGGAAACGCGTTTTGACCCAAGCATCCTTGAAGATAATGTTTATTTTTCGTCTCCCCGTTGTTGTTCGCGAGAGAGTATCCGCGTCTATTGCTCCGAGGTGTTCGGAAATGGCTTTGCATCGCAGCTTTCGCGATGACGAACGAGCTTGCCGTTGGCCTCGCGAGAAGCGCTCCCTTTCGAGGATGCCATGATGTAATGTGAGGGAAAAGCGGAGGTGAGCACATTTACTACCCTTCGGAGCACTCCGTGTCGCGCCCCCGTGTACCTCCCTCACCCGGCTCACTCCCCCTCTCATCCCCGGCCCGCCGTGCTCATACTCTCTGACGCGCCCTCTCTCTGCACTACATCAGAGAGACGTTACACATTTAAATTGATACGTGCGCCGTCCCGGGTCCGTCTACTCTGTATTCATGGAATATTATGAAACAAATTAGTTTAGCTTCCGGATATTTACATCGACCGTGCAATGTGCGCGGCCCATTGGGAAAATGTTGCCCTGTTAGAGTACACGCCCCCGCGCATGCACGATATATTCCCCGCTATCTTTACGGTGCGCATCTCCTGTCTATCTATCTATTTTGCCTCCGCTCGCTCGGACGGGGAAAAAAAGAAAAAAAAAAATCTCCACCACCCACCACTTTCCTTCTTCGCCATGATTATGGCGCATAACGCTCGCTCGGTTTACACGCTCCTCTCAACTCGGCACCCTCACGGGCTTGCCGTACCTACGAGGATATTATCCACCACCACGTGTGCACTCGGCCAAATTAGCGTGAGCTTGTTATGTTATTACTACTACGGCCGAACCGCGCTCCCGGCGCTGCGAGGTCTGCTTAACGAACTACCGTAAGCCCGGCAACGGCTATTATGCATTTTGCCCTTTAGCCGGTACACCCTTTTCGCCCGCGCCGACATTTATGCAAAAACGTGTTCGAGACTCCGCGGGCCCTCTCCGGACAGCGTAGAGCACTTTAGCCTCGGCCCCATTGCGTTTTTGCCATACTCACTGCGCCACGACGCACCACGTCTTCCCTCGCTCGCCCAGGAGAGCCAGCGAACGAACTAACGCTCTCGAGAGAGAACTTCAACATCCTTGTTATAAAGTTGCGTCCTGATATTAAAAAAAAATTAAAAAAAAAAAAAATTCTTTGCTAGATAAGAAACTTTGGTAGGTCTGCTAGTAAACAGTAGATTCTTAGGCTACGAACTTATTAGTGAGTGAATGTTATCAATCATTGAAAAAAAGGTTCGGCGAGCAATTTTTTTTTTTAAATTTATTTTTTAATATTTTGGTTGCAGAGTATTTTTTTTTTGTACCTTTTCTTTTCGTTTTGCCGTGTGAAATATTTATGCACAACAAGAGACTCTCTGTGGCATTTCTTCATCTCTCCATTACGCTATTTGCGTAAACAGCGTACTTTCCGCGTTATGTTTTTCATTTGAGCCGTTCGTCAGGGCAACAGTACTTTACCAATGTTATTGCGGCGAGGTTTGTTTTCGTGTTTGAGTCTGTTCGCGCACGAGCGTTCGGACAGTGGCTCGGCCATTTTATATTGTTATTTTATTATCGTTCGTACACACGTATTTTTATTCGCTAAAGGCGTTCGAAGGGATGATTCGAATATCTGAGTAGCTCGAGGCATGCGAGCTTTTCCGATCGATACCGAGGGATATCGGCCTAGCTTCGTTTTTTCCCTACAGCCTCGCAGGCAAAGATGGGGTAAAACGCGGGGGTGGATCGAGGGGTGGAAAAAGGATGCTGGGGATCGATAGAGATTAGGAGAGGGCCGGAAAAAAAGATAAGAACTTCGTCTTCGAGGGGTTGTGGGAACGCAAACTCCGAAGGGCGATGAAGACTACAAGGGTGCAGTTCTGCGCTACTACTTAAAATCGAGATAATTCTCCGATATGGAAGAAAAAAAAAAAATTGAGAGCTATTTGACCCCCTTTTCTTTTTTTTTTTTCGCTTATTTAACGTTACCAATATTTCAGGGGGTTGAAAATTAAAAGCGTGAATAATGATATTTGTTTGTAACATTAATTTTTCGTCGAGATATTCTCGTTGCAAGATTTATTAATCATGCGGCAATGTGCGACTCGTGGCGTAGAGATTATGAGAGCGCTGGGAAAATGACAAGAACTTCGTCTTCGAGGGGTTGTAGGGATGGAGACCCCGAAGAGTGGTGCACACTATAAGGGTGCATTTCTAGGCTACTTACTTATAAATCGATATAATTCGCCGATATGTTAAAAAATAAAAAAAATAAATAAAAAATAAGAGCCGCTTGATCGCGTTCTCTTTTTTTCCGTTTATTTACACAGTAAAAAATAATTTCGTAAAATCGCAATGCGAAATTTTGTAAAAATAAATTTTTTAAATAAGTGACAAACTCTTTTGTCACTTGTATGAATATACGAACCTGTCCTTTTATTTCCCGTCCGATCGACAATTTTTTGTTTGTACTTTTGTTTGTGAAACTAGAAAATTGACAAATACAAATTTTTTGGACGTTTGTGGACAATAATTTGTTGCAAAAAAGCACAGACTACTTTTACTGTGTAACGTTGCCAACATTGCATAGGATTTTAAATATTAAAACCCTGAAAAATTGTATATGTTATACTAATTTTTCATTGAAATATTCTCGTTGCAAGATTTATTAAAGCATTCGACTTATTAACCAATGTACGACTCTCGGCGGCGCGAATTTCCGTGCCAGTGAATTAGGCAGGGTATAAAAGTGCTCTGCGTATCGTAGTCTCGCAGGTGAGTACAAAGGCGTGTTAGGCGTGTGACGAAGGAAGAGAAGGAAGAGAAATAAGAGAAAGGCGGGGTTGGGGGGTTAGAAAGCAGTAGAATTTGGGCGTAAGGAATCCCCTTCGTTCCCTCGTTCGCGAGTTAACTCAAATTCATCCTCTCGGTTGACCTACTTTCGAAAACGTCTCTCGGGATTCTGATATTTCATCACGGTGTGTCCCTCTGTGTCCCGTCCTCGCGCTCGTCGGTGCGAAATTCAGCTGGGACAAGGCAGGTATTTCTCATTCGAAAAATTTGAGAAATCGGGCTCCCGGAAATTATAGCGTGAGAGGGAACCGTTGCGTGAAGTACAATGCGAGAAAGGTGCAAAAAAAAAAAAAAGAAGAAAGAAAAAATCCTTTGGACGTTCGAGTTATATTGCGAATTGTTGTAATTCCTACAGTCAAGTCGTCTCGATGCCGAGGCGAGAGGATTTTCGTCCAATCTGGCCTCCGTTTCCCTCGTGAAACCGTGTTCTCGCAAAGATCCTCTCGCAGTCTGCACTCGGATGTCGACACCGATGATGATTACCGGACGAGCGATACCGCGCATTATACTCTCATCACGATGTCGCATCGTTATATATAATCGGCTATTTTAATGCTCGGAGATTAAAATGTGAATAATTCATGGAAGCAGAGAGCTGAGCGCCCAGTGTCCCACGAAAAAATATCGAAACCCCGGATATATTTAATATCCGTTATCTGCTGTTTGCACAGTCGGGGATGGGGAAGAGGACAAGGAAATGAATTTCCTTTCGACCGGCCCGTTTGCCCTCGCCTGAACGACTTAACTCTTAGCGGGCGTCACAGGTCACAGCTTATAACTGTAGGGACCATGGATTGATATTTCCCTCGCAAGTGTGTGACGTTGATCGTAGATTAAATGAGAAAAAAAAAATGGAAGATTATTCAAACTTTTGTAACCAACTCAGTTCACTCGATACAGTAGAACGTCGATTTATATAGGTATAAATTAGAGCCTAAAAATAGCAACGTAATTCGCCGTTCGGATAATAAAGGTTTCGAGTAACGGCTGTTCCAATAATCGAGATTCCACTGCGAGTTGAGGTCGTGGTCTTCTGCCGTGAAAACGATGATAAATGGCTTCAGAGATGGAACGACATCTTAATTGACGAAAGAACGAGTCGTGTCCGATCCAAGCCGTAAAAAATAGAAACTGGCTCCGCGGTCCGCCTGAAAAATATAAGCTGCCTAATGGACTTTTCCCGAGTTGAGGGCGGTATGGCCACGGTTGTTCCAGGTTCTGAATATTACATCCAGAGGCGAAATATTCCGGCTGGATGGTGTTGCAGTATTCATAAACAATGGGAGATACCGGGCACATGCGATATCTGCCGCAGAGTCGGTCAGGATAGCTGTGCTACAGTGCACGCTCCCAACGAAAAGAACTACGGAAAGTACTGAAAAATAGCACTGGGAGTATCCAACGGTTAACTACTAATAAACTACTGAACTGTTGCGGCTGCTGCTGCAACTGAATTGGTGGTCTAATGAAAACTGCTGAAAATCTGGAGTAGTTAACTACTGAACATTACTGGGTATTTTTGGTAGTTAACTACTGAACATTACCGGGTATTTTGGGTAGTTAACTACTGAATATTACTGGGTATTTTCGGTAATTAACTAGTGAAGATTACTGGATATTTTGGGTAGTTAACTAATGAACAGTACTGGGTATTTTTGGGTAGTTAACTACTGAACATTACTTGGTATTTTCGGTAGTTAACTACTGAACATTACGGGATATATTTTCTTCGCTGTGCTACGGCTGTGGAACGGTTTAATTCTGAGGTTTCTCTTCTTCCCATTTTCGTTGGAGAGTCCTTCAATAAGAATCGGAAAAAGAGAAAACCTAGAATTAGAACGTTCCACAGCCGCAGCACAGCGAAGAAAATATTTTCTCAACGGGCACAGCCTCAAGAACCATATTATTGGATATTTTCAGAAGTTAACTACCGCCGAGTAGTTAACTACCTGAAACTACCATGAGTATTGTGTAATTAAGTTACTGGGAATTGTTTGTAGTTTTTAGTAGTTCTACCTACAAGTAGTAATTACCGATGCAAGAACCACTACGTCCTCAGTAATAACTACTAGCTATTGAAGAGAAACTACTGAGAAGTAGTAACTATATGTAAGAAGTATGTGAGAAGTAGTAACTACTATAAGGCTAGTAGTAACTTCCGGCGCCTCTGAATTTGCTGAACCTCCAGTATCCACAACTGGAGCCCTAGTAGTTATTTTCGGTGAAGACGGGTACACGTCGACTGCTGAGAATGGGAAGGACATAACCCACATCGTTTAACACGTTAATGTGTCCAAGATACGCTCTCCTGTCTGTCTGGAGACGACGGTCTTTGCATCTCGAAAAACCGTCGAGAAAGTACACCGAGAAAAAGGAATATATTGCGGAAATTCTCCACGAACCTGAACCTTGTGTGACAAGGATTCCCAAGTGGATTGGAGCGGTCCTGTAGATATATTAAGAATTGAATGGTATGGATTCCAAGCATCTCCATGGCGTCCAGTAAAAAGTACGTACGAAATTCAAGGACATTCAGAGACAATTTCCAGAACATTTCTAGTACACTTTCAGGTTGTGTTGGGACATTTATAAAAAATGAAAATATGACTCACGCGCGACGTATGAAATAACATTTAGTTCAATGACCGTTTTCGTTTACGTTGGAATTGGGTCAGAAATAAACCTACTCACTATGCATGAACGTATATAATGAAATTTTTCGATATTGCGGGGCAGCGGAATATCAAACTCACGATTTTTGTCAGAGACACGTATCCCAAGGCATACGCTCTTATGCAGTCTGCAAAATACAACGAGGCTCCATTTGGAGTTACACTAGGACCTCCATTTCATTCGCAGCGGCGGGACCGGCTCCGCATCACACGTAATAATATCGAGATTGCGCATGCCCCTCGCCTATACTAACGGTCGAGCATGGTCCATAGCTTGCTGCGTCGATCGATATATCGCTCCGTGGTGGGGACTGTTGAGGAAATTGAGAGCGCAAAAAATGGCGGTCCGGGTGTACCTCGAGGAGGTAGTGGTCAATTCTTGTGAGAATGGGAAAGGGCCTAGAGGATAGGATAGGTAGAGCCTATATAGCCACTGGGGGACCACTTCGCTTTCGCGAGAGCTCCGCCGACTCGCCATCTCGCGGAAAGCGGAAAGACCTATCGGGGGTAGGGCGTCCCGGTACAATACGTATCTCAGCGAAACTGAGATACACATTTTTTAGGATGATCGCTACTATAGATTATGAAACAAGCTCGAATGTGCGGGCAAAAAGAGGATTCTAGGGCATTAGGTGAAATTCAAGGACCTTCTAGGACTTTTTGTATGACAGGCAAAATTCGAGGACGGTTCCAGGGCTTCAAGGACCGCCAGACACCATGATCGCGACTGGCAAGAGTATAGACGTCCAGTTATCGTGGACATTTCGTGAATTGACTGAAAAATAAATACCATCCGAGTTCTGTGGTCGGCATATCTCGATGTGCGAGTAATCGTGTGTCAAGCTGTGAAAAATATATGAGCTTGTTATGTTGCCGAAGAAAATTGTATAAATTCTGATCGGGGAAGATGCCCGAGTACGGAGGGTAAAGTGGAACGGGAGGCGATACTCCATTCCTATATATCAAGGAAATGGGGTAAAAAAAAATCGAAATGGTGGTCGAAGAGAAATACACCAGGAGAGGGAAATGTTGGAATGGAGATTTGGACGATTGCGCCGTGAACGTGAGTCCGGAGGCTTTTAAAATCCTTGCAATAGCCCAGGACGACTCGGCGCGTCCTGTTACTCGGGTTGACGAAAATGCAGAACTCGCTACTGCGGAATACCCAGGAGTACCGCCGGATAGCAGTGGTAGTTGCAGCAGCGGAGGCAGAAGTACAACCGGGAAGGCAGCGGGAAGAGAACTAGCAGCCGGTTTCTCAACGTCTGAAGCAACAAATCTCCGGAACGGTCTGACGCTGGCCCAGTCGAGCGCTGGTGCTGTACAACGGGGTGGAATTCCCGCATGCATGGCCATATTCCCGAGGTCTCGTAGATCTTAACAGGGGACCGAAGGACGCCCTCGTTCTCCGCCAGCTTGCGACCTCCATAAAATGAGGGAAAGCTGGCTCTCCCTCCTCCGCTCACGTATCGGCGAGTGCAACCTCTCGTTCGACCATCGAAATCGAGCTATTCGTCTCTCACGAACCTGACTCCGCCTTTGAAGTCGAAATATATTCATTTCATTCACCGTGTTGAATAACTTTGCGGCAAAAAAAAGGATAAAGGAAAATTCTATCGAGTACAACAAAAGTCTACTTCCGGTCACGGATAGAACGCGCATCGGGATGGAAACTTCACGAACGACAATTGACGCACTGTGGCGGCGCATCGAGGGACGAGAGGAACTTTTGCCGAAGAGTCGTTCCAGCCGCCTCGTATACGGGAGCAAACACGAAATGGCGAAAAACCAGGGCGACGACCGCATGCGGTCCACCGCAATCCCTTGGAATTGCGTTTTCGTTGAGCTTCCGGAGGTTGGTTTGACCGTCGGGTTTTGTAGTTCCGTATCGCGCGAGGAAGATTCTCGCACCGGGATTTAATTAGTCGAGAGTCGAGCGAGGAAACGCTGTCGTTCGGTTGACAATGCGACGCTGTGATGAACACTACGTTGTTGGGTATTCATTCGATTGAGCCGATCGAGTGGGAGGTCCTTGTTTCCATTCGAGGGCCTGTGCAAAATTGGAGAAACTTTCTCGTCTACCTTACACCTCTTTGCGGGACTGATCGATTTTTATACCTCGCTCCTGCTTGCTCGGTCATAAGTGGATCTTCCGACGTCCTCCCCGGAGACTTTCCTCATCGAGGGTGGTAAAATTTCGATACTCTGGAATGTTCATCTGCCGTCGGATTCTTGAAAATCTACAACCGTTGAATGTAATGAAAGCCGGCTTGGCTTCGGAGTTCCCGGTTCAGACACAATGAAAGGTAAGGGTGGAACCGCCAAAGCTGCTGAAATAGCAGCTATCATAAGTGAGCAATTTTAACTAATGTGAAGGAAGAAAAAAATAAAAATAAACGTGAACAAGCGAGAGTCGGAACGGAGTTTTATAGGCCATGGAGTCGGTGCTCTCCGTGCCGCTAAATTGAGGAAAGAATGCCGGTGTACGATGCGGGCCAAAAAAAAAGGTCTCGTTTGGGGTGGAGTTAACTTACCGGAGCTCTGGGGGCTTGTCAATTATTTTTCATGACTCGCTTTACGCTCCGTCCGGGAGAGCGTATACGAGGGTCGGAAGCAGCGACGAGGGAGCGAGATGTCGAGAGGAAAAATGGAAAGAGGGAGGGCACAGGCGTAATTGCGAATCTACATTTTTATTATTCACGGTACTCGTGAGCCCGCGGTTTCCGCAGTGTCCATCCCAATTGGCGGTTTGTACGCGTGTCCCGAATTTTATTTGCCGGCTTTATGCACAATAATTGAGGTTCAACCAAGAGCAACGTCACGTGGACTCATGAAGGGCAAAAAAAATATAAAAACAAAAAAACGAAGAGAATAGCGACCTTCTTTCATTTTTTTTATTAAAGAAAAAAAAAACGAAGTTCGCGTTGGGGAGAGCACACTCTTTTCCACAGTCATTTTTCGGACGAACTTTAATTCTTTTATGCCTATAACTCATGTATCATTTTTTCTACCTTCTAACTCATGACTGGGGTACATTTGTACCCCACGCGCTTCTTCAACATACAAGGGTTGCTATGAGCAGTAAATGCATTTTGCCGCACATAAATCTCTTTGTTTTTACATAAGGGAGAATATAGTATGCGGCAAATTTGATTTTATTAATGTATAAAATACAATGTTTGGGGGTGAATATCACCCTTAAAGCCCAAAATGTAACGAAAATTGTCAAAAACCGTACTTTTTGTGAACAAAGTTGTAGTTTTCGTTTTTTAAAAGGTCTGATTTTTAAATCTTAAACGCCATTTTGCAGGACATACATCAGGCTATGAGGAGAGCAATAGTCCCATTGTATTCCGTTCAAAAAGTCTATTTATTTGGACATCTGAAAATAGGGAAAAGTCGAAAACTTGTAACATGGAAAAAGTCATTGAAAACGTAAACAAAATTGGTTTTGCATGGGTTTTAACATTCATTTGTCTTGAAACATTATAGGCAATTGAAAAATATGATAATTATTATAAAAAATTATGAAAAATTATTAAAATAAAATGCCGACTATATACGTCTAAATTACATAATAGAAACTTACATTCGATAGTTCTAACGAACGAAAAAATCACTTATATAAAACACTAACGGGAACTCCTGACTGGGGTATTATTGAACCCCAGGCGCGTTGGCGTTGGCGCTTTGTGCGGCAGCTAACGAGTAACTGAGGCTACTACACGTCTTAAATCGATAATGTCAATTTCTACCTCAGGAGCGCAGTTTGAATATTGTGTGGGGCACTTTTGTACCCCATAAATGAGTTCTAGTGTCAATAAAAAATAACAAATTTGAGTTATTTTTAAGGAAATTAAAATAAAAAAAAAGAAAAAACAAAGCTGTTTATTTTCTTTTAATCTCCGAACGCGTGCCTCGTCGGTAGATTACTTCGATAGATTTCTTCTCCGACACGCGAGGTTGAGAATGTTTTTTATTTATAATGACTATAAACTTTATTATCGATAAACGAACCGCACAGTAGGAGTGTAATGCCCTTCGGCCATTAAATAGTCGTGGAATTCCGTGGTAAACTTTGGTGCGTTCTTTCGAAAACTATTTTCTCTCTCGACGTTTATCCACCGTGCCCTCACACCCAACGTAAGTACGTATAGAGTCTTCTCCGTGCGGGCAATTACATCAACGAAAGTGATTGCATCCGTTCTACGTCCATCGCACTCGATGTCCCAATCAGCCGGAGAGAAAATTAGAGCTCGTGTAAAGTCCGCGTTCCGTCGATAACCGCCGGCTTTGTTATGTCCGTGGTTCTTTGAAGCTCTCTGACACCTTCCAATGTCCCTGGCGCCGTCGATCCCCGATCGCTAAAAGCCGGATCCCATCTCTGTTGTGCCAAACTTTTATAGTTTTACCATCGAACCCGCACGGTAACTCCACCGCGTTATTGGCAGATGTAATTGCAAGCGATGGCAAATTACAGCAGTTACGGCGTTCGACCTCGATCATAGCTCGTTGCAGGTCTTCCAATCAGACCTTTAGGTACGGCAACCCATTTCCTTTAGAAATCAGGTCAGTTTTAAGAGTTTATCTCAGCGCTTAGCGTAGAGCTTATCTCAGTGCTGTCTCAGAGCTGTCCGAGAGCTTATCAAAGGATTTTCGCTAAATGCACATTTTTGACAATGTGCGAAAATAAAATAAAAATAATAATAACTATAACAATCGATCCAAAAAGTTAATTCCAAGTTGGCTTGGGTTTTCTTGAAACTCCGACGGTTGCTCGCGAGATCACGTCTTGATCACCGGAGCGCTTAACTCGGAACTCGGTGGGGGATGTCAGGGGATCTCAGCAAAACTATTCGTAAATTAATAAACGTGACCGAAGATTCAAGACACGGCCCGAAACTCTTCGTTACGAGGCGTGCACAAAATTAATTAGCCGTAGCACGAAAATAACTTGCGCGAGAATTTCTCTGTCAATCAAACATCGCTCTACGCTTTTACAGTAAAATTATTTTCTCGTTTTTGCATTTCCGTTGTTTTGTACATTCTGTTATTTAAATAAACATTTCGTTATTTGAATAGCCCGAAGCTCTCGGGGTGACGCGAAACGAAAATCGGATCGAACTCGCTTCTGTATATTCGGAGGATTCTCGGCGTAATTTAATCACAACCCGCGGCTGTTACGCCACCGACTGGAATTCGCGGTAACGAGTAACTCGATGCGCTCGGTCGAGTTGTAATATGTGTTGGAAAATCGTAATAGCTTTCGTTACGATACCGTCTCGTTCCGCGTGTACATTAGACACTTTGCGTTAACGATGTCAAAGCAAGCCCCGCGTTTCTCCCGAGTGTACTACGGATCGAGCAGTGCTGTAATTGCTCGCCACGAATTTCGTATCTTGCACTAGGTTCGTTAAAAAACTGTAATGTTATTATTATTTTTTTTTTTTCTACGGTGCCAAAACTGTAATGTTATTTTGTTTTTTCGACGGTGCTAAAACTGTAATGTTATTTTTTTTTACGGCGCTGAAGCTTTAATGTCCAACGGAAATAGAATGCCACTGCGTCTATCTACTCTACAGTGGACTCTTCCATTGAAAAGCCGTATGCGTACCTTAAATGCATTCCGTATTTTGGGTTACTGAGAGAGAATTGCAAACACTTCTCGACGGTATTAAATTCTGAAAAAAAAAATCAAACTTATTAAAGGTGCTGTAAGGATTAATTTTGCATAATAATAATAATTCCAAAATGTTATTAAGACATTAATAATAAATAAAATTCTTCAACAAATCTTCCGGTAACTTAACTTTTTTTTTTAATGAAAAGAATTAGTTTTTCCGAATACGCACAAATTTACATTCGAACCAATTCCAGGTTGGATTGAATGTAAACTCCTTTATCGTTACGATGCCGCACACATGCGAACGGGACGAATGGATTGAAAGACGGAAATATTTTCGCGGTTCGGTTCTTTGGCGGGCCGCGTTTCGATTAACTGCACTGGTCGTTTCGACAGTGTAATGCGTCAACATCGCGTCGAAACCGTCAACATCGCGTACAATTTGGTCAACATCGAGTCCAATGCGTCAACATCGAGTCCAATGCGTCAACATCGCTCGAATGCATCAACATCGATCTGCTAATGCATACAATTATGTCTGCGCCTCTGCGTTTCACGAAGTTGACTATGCAAAAGCGTTTATGCGTATCGTGTTGATAAACGAGACGAATGAGGTGAACAAGTATCGGTGCAGTTCAGCACAGCAAAGCCATCGGACGGAATCGCACAAAACGGCAAAATTCGCGGACGCATTTCCCTTCGACGAAATGTCAATTTGATCGATTGCACTCATAAATCTAAATCAAAGTTGGTGGCGTTAATGAAATTAACACCGGGTGGTTGCAGGCATTTTCCTGACGCGAGATTCGGGCTCGATTATCCGGCGGATTGTCGATAGGAAAAAAATAATAAAATTCATAAAATAACGGCACGTGATTGGAACGACCTGTGACCGTGATTAACATTTCAATAGCATTGGAATCATTTTTTTTTTTTTTTTGTTAACCGCTGCGAGTTTTATTTTTATTTTTTAAAGTAATTTGTACGTTTATTTTAATTCAACAGAAATTCCTGCGAGATGGAGAAGACACTGCCCTCAAGGGTTGAAGATGTCCGCGCCAGGATGCAATCTCGTCGGCGAGGGCATGACGAACGAGCCGGGAAACGACGCTAGCGCCGGAAGATGCGTGTGCGGACCCGGCGTTCTCTGGTGCTCCAGTGAACCGTTGCCCTACACTTTTGAGACTCTTCACGCCTGCGAACTCAATCTCGGGGCGAAGATAGAATACGGTAATTTTTTAAAATTTTATATGTGCAGATCATTTTTTTTTTTTTTTTTTTTCACTCTGGTTTTTAACCCTTCACGCAGGTCCGGGGCTCCGCGATCTGTGATTTAAATATACATTTTTGAATGATAGTAGCGCACGGTGTAGTGACGATGAAAATATTATTTTACAGAAATATAATATCGTGAATAATACAGTTTCGGAAATTTGACGATTTGGAAAATTGCATATTTCTATTATATATATAATTGGCAGTTTACGATTTAGAAAAATAAAGTTTCAAAAACCGTAAAACATAAGGACGTAATTGTGCAAATAACTTTGCACGCTTTTGCAAGTGTTTGAATTCTCACTGAATATCACTGTTGAATGGAAATGTACGTGTGAAGCATCCTTAAGCAGGATGCGCGTTGCGTGTTGAGGGACCAGGACGAAACTTTTTTGTTGTCACAAGTAGTTTATGCATTAGCGTAAAATTGCTCGTGTGCCAAAATCGTGTTCGAACACATGTCATCCACGTATTGTACTCGTCGTTCTCAGGAAGGTTTTTCCGTTATTTTTTGTTAGCGTTTCTTTTGACACTACGAACACTTACAGTGTAAGTGGTCGCTGAACGAGGATTCGGGCCGAATCGTCCGGAATCGAGGTCCTCCCTCAGCGAGGATCCGGTGCGCGAAGCCTTAAGCAGAATGCGTGTTTCCTGTTGGAGGAACAGGGCGAAACAAAGGTAGACATCTTGCATAACATTGTTTATGATGTTCAAGCGAGACCGCGGTGAAACAGAGAAGAACGATGACTGCCCGTTAATGAAAAGAAAATATATAACAAAAGTTCGCGAGAGACCGGGGCTCGCGACGGGCATCGCGGCGTTACCGGACTAGCAGCGGCGGCGAGGCGGAGAACGAGAGCGAAACGGTAAGGCCCGGGCTTGCGAGAGGCGGGCGCCCCGACCCGTGTACACCGGGTCGGGGCGAAAGCTGCCAAGGGTGAGGTCCGGAGAAAAAAAAAAAAAAAAAATGAGCTAGTGGAAAGAACGAACGAGACGTCGCAGCTCGTCCGACGTGACACCACCGTTAATGAGAAAAGGACATACAGCCGCGTCGGGGTGGCTTCCTTCCCAAGCCTCGGAGGATATTCCCGTCGTCGCGACTCTGGACTATCTGGTTTCTTCTACCTTGTTTTTTCTTCTTTCTTTCCCTCTTTTCGTTCATTTATTTTTCTTGCTCTGCTTATCTCGCTCTCCTTTGCCTCTCTGTTTCTCTTACCCTCTGAGGAATGAAAAAAAAAAAAATATCACGGATGCTCGTCGCGGGCTCGCGTATCAGCCTTTGCGACACTGTTCTTTTGCCTCGCCGAAGTTTGGAGCATCCCGACGAATTTATCAAAGTTCAATGTTTAATTAGTAGTTTATGACCCTGGAAACTCTGCGGGAAGAAAAACTTCGGAAGTATTTAATTTTTTTTTTTTTTTTTTTTTTTTTTTTAGGTACGACTGAGTGCGGGCAGTGAATGCCTTTTTGTTATTTTTAAGTAGAATTGCATTTAATTGTTTGCCGATGTTTGCGTAATTTTGTCATGATTCGTAGTTTACATGCAAATACACCCGGTGAGCTTGTAGCTGCGGTGAGCGCGTCGTACGATCTCTCCGATGATATCGAATCGCTACGAACGTCGCTCAATAGCCGCGGAACCGTTTTCCTCTGGTATCCGAATAACAACCGACAGTAATCACCGTCGCGTCTCTCCGACGAATGAAAAAAAGATGACGGATGCTCATCGTAGACTCGTGTATCAGTTTGCGACGGTGTTTTTTTCTACCTCGCGGAAGTTTGCAGCATCCCGATGAATTTATCGAAGTTCAATGTTTAAAATTAGTAGTTTATGGCGCTGAAAATTCTGCTGGAAGGAAATTTCGAAAGTAGCCAATTTTAGGTTTTAGGCACGACTGAGCGCGGGCGATGAAAGCGTTATTTTTTATTTTATTTTTTAAAAGTAGAATCGCGGTTTAATTGTTTGCCGATGTTTACGTAGTTTTAAAATAAATATTTTATTTAATCTAAATAAACGGTGGCTGTCAAATAAATTATTTTTCTGGATGCAACGGACGGAAAGGTAGCTACAGTGGGCCCGTTGCAGGCATAGAAATATGGCCACTTTTTAGCACAGTCGCGAAAAAAATAGCGTACGCCACTCGGGAGGAAGGGACTTCTTACCTCGTGTGAATTTCCGCCCTTGCTTCGTTCGGGCATCAAATTTCACAACCGGTGAAAAGACGCACTTTCCTCCCTTGCAGCATAATATACACTGAGAGAAGGATCTAGTAAAAATTACTATATCACATTGGAGATATTACCATAGCACGTACACAGTAACAAAATAATTTCGTAAAATCGGAATGGAAAATTTCGTAAAAATTATTTTGTTAAATAAGTGACAAACTTGTTTGTCACTTATTTGAATATACGAACCTGTCCTTTTATTTCCTGTGTTATTGACAATTTTAGTTTGTACTTTTGTTTGTAAAACTAGAAAATTAACAAATAAAAAATTGTGAACGTTTGTGGACAATAATTTGTTGTAAAAAGTAGAAATTTTTTTTACTGTGTAGCAGTAGAGCGTTAGGGCGCCACCTGTGGTAGAAAGTATCGAATTTATAAAGAATTTTTCTTAGATATTACGGTAAAAATTCTTGGATAATCTCAGACTTTCTACCATAAGTGGCGCGATGACGCCGTACTACTATGCGCTATGGTAATTTTTCTTAGGTGATTGGTAATTTTTACTAGATTCTTCTCTCAGTATACTATTTTGGTTTTAGGCAAGTCTGAGCGTGGGCCACGAATGTCTTATCTTTCATCTTTTTTTTTTTTTTTTTTTTTTTTTTTTTTTTTTTTTTTTTTTAAAGTACAATCGTGCTTAATTGTTTGCCGATGTTAACGTACTTTTCTCATGATTCGTACGTTCCGTGTAAATACACCGGTGAGCTTGTAGTCGTCGCAAGCGTACGGTACGGCCCCGCTGGTGGTATCAAATCGTTACGATCGTCGTTCAATAGCGGTAGAGCCGTTTTCCCTCGGTACACGAATAACAGCCGACGATGATCGCCGTCGCGGCTAGGAGTGTCGCGTCGCCGTTGTGCCACGTAACTACCCATGTAAAGGCGTTTCCGTGTTCGGGATTTAACGAGGTTTGCCGGCCAAGTAGGTACGCAACAAAAGTAGTTTACCGAGCAAACCACCGCGCCCTGCCCCGCCAATCCTCTCACGACGGAAACAGCGCCAGCGTGCGGCCAAGTTAAATTTGATTCGAACGGAAAAGTTTAATCGGGCTTGCACTTGGTTCTTGCGGCTCGTATTTCTGCGACGGAAACGCCCAACTGACTGGTTACGGCACTCGAATAACTTCCCCCCTCACCCCACGAGTTACATACTTTCTATATCTATATACGCTATAACATACACGAGACCTGAAAGGGAGGCGATACTCCGAAGGAAATCGCGACGTAGAACGAAGCCGTAAAAAAAAATTGTGAACAGCACACTTGCTTTTGTAGCTCGAAAGAGTCTCTCGAGGAATATCGATATAGACGATGATAAATCTCGAGCCAAATCCCGATGTTTTTGAGATTAAATCCGCGTCAAATATCCCGGTACTTCCGGCTCGGTAAAGCAGACGTACGCAGCCGTGAAAAATAGAACTCTCGCTATCCGCTTATCTGAAAACGATACAAATTGAAAGAGAGTTACGGAGAAGTTTCCCCGCATGAGAACGTAAGCCGTTTCGAAAGAAGGTTGGACGGGGGGTTTGGTGGGGAATGGTAAATACGGAGGAACGACACGCTCGATTCTGATCGGCGTAACAGCCTAAAGTTTCCCCCCCCCCCAGCCGCTTTCCGCAGTCGCGCATTTTCGTTTCCGTTCTCCGGCCTTATTTTCACCCCCTCGACGCCTCACGGGGCTTTACGCCAGTGCGAAATCGCTCCGTCCCGATTTTTCTCATCTCTCCTCTCCCGCTCCGTCCCGCATTTTTCCATCTCCCTCTTCAATGTATTTACCACTTTTCTCACGTTTCCCCCTCGACGCCTTATTCTCAGACTCGAAGCCCGCTCCTTATCTACGCACGCTGCTCACGATTCGGTTCCAATCAGTTTTTACACTCGTCGCTCGGCCTTGGAAACCTGCCGCGTTGACCGGAAACGCAAGGGCGTATCTGACGTCCTTTCGCACGCCGAACGCCGCAGGATTCGTCCTTCTGTCTCTTGGCCTCCGATACGCATTTGGATACGGCGCGTCAATGATACGGCGTACGCGTTCTTGCGTGCGCTTGCGGCTCTAAGGGAACTTTAGAAACTCGAGGGTGTTTCTCTTCGAGAAACACCCTCGAGAAAACGATATCAGTATTCCGAGGGGACGCTCCGCGATCCAGCGCGAATGACGAAGAGTGACGAGAAGAGTTCATAATACGAGTCGCACCGATGAACGCTGCCATCAATTTTACCCGCTGCAACGGATGAATGGGAAGGGCGATTCCCAATCTCATCTAATTTATTTATAAACAATTAAACCACGGGGGCGTTCGCGGTAAGCCACCGGCTTCCGGTGATTCGGAGTATGTGTCGTTAATCCAATGTTACGGACACAGCGCGATGAAGCGAGCGAGACTTACGGCAGTGCTGTCGAGTAACGAGAGTGGATTCCACCGTAAATGTTACATTAACCGAAGCCCAATTGGGGATGGCTCGGGAGGAGCGAGTTAGTTTCCCCACCGATTTGCAGTTTAACGTCGAATATGCAAATAACAGCGGGCGAGCCGGAGGCGGGAACGGTCTCGGCCAACTCGGGCCGGATGGTTCGAGCATCGCGCAACGGCTGCAACCGCAGCTGCATGACTGCCAAACTCTGCAAGGGCAGCAACAACGCGACTAGGCCCGTGTCGACTATATGACGCGGCTACCCTCCGACCACCCGCGTAATTAATTAATTCGTTATTCCTCGACGTTCTCGCGTGTTTGCCTTTTCGCTGGGGGATTCGCTTTCGAACGGTTGCCAGCGAATAATTTCGGTGCGCACGAGCATTATTAAGACGACGTGAAACCGACTCGATCGATTGCGAAAACTGTGATACGTTTTTGCTTCCTCATCGAGGAGGCTATGTTTTCGATCTAAAAAATTCCGAGGTTTTTCTTCTCAAGCGCCGACTGACCCGCCGGGCAAAACGGGAGTTATACGTTTCACTGCAATGAAACGATAAAATATTACACTGTACAAAAAAAAAAAAACTAATGAAATTTAATATACCGGATTAGAAGTTATTATGCAAAAACTGGTATATTGAATTTTATGTACAATTGTGATGAAAAATTAATGTTCGGTGCATTAAAAACATTGGGAATACTTTGTTTCTAATCGTTTTCCTTAATTTTAATATGAAAGTACTGTAATTTTTATAATTTACTTTAATTTCAATGAAAAAGTGTATTATTTTTTCATCACAATTGTACATTAAATTTAATGTACCAGTTTTCCATAAAAACTGCCAGTCTGGTATATTAAATTTACATTTTTTTTTTTTGTGACCAAGAATTGTTTGTGACCAAGAAAATGTATGCTAAGATGTAAACAACAAACGCACACAAATAAACTATTTTCCGATAATCAAATTTATAGTTCGCCGTGTCATATCGATTAGCTAATGAGAAACAAGAATCCTTTTTTTCATTAGGTCTGTTCGTTTTCAGAGTAAAGCTGGAGCAGAGCGCTCGATTTTACATGGACGGCATATCTACACCCAGAAAAATAATTTATTTGACGGCCATCGTTCATTTAAATCAAATAAATATTTTACTTAATCTAAATAAACGGTGGTCGTCAAATAAATTATTTTTCTGGGTGTACATATCCAATAAATATAGATATACTTTCCACTTAAAATAGAGCGCTATGCTCCAATTTACTGTGAAAACGAACAGACTTATTGGCCGCTGTATGTTTCTCAATACAGGAACAACAAATATTTGTATACGCAGTGTTGTTGATTATATGATACGTATTTCGTTCGTCATTATTATTTTTGTTGTTTCGCGTGGTTTGTGCAGTAGCATAAAATTGATGGTGTGATAACACCGTGCTCGAAGGCAGGTTATCCTCTTATTGTGCTCGTTGTTGTTAGGAAGGTTTTTCCTTATTTTTTCTCCGCAGCCTTCAACATCCTCGACTAAAATGCAAATTATCAGCGTCTTCTAACAGTTGAGCTTCTAACAGCTAATAATCTTGCCTTCCTCTGAACAGTTTTGCACAGTTGAGAAAAAAAAAAAAAAATGGATTACAGTTTTTTTGTTACCGACTGAAACCGGGTATGGCGGATTTTAACAAAGTGTTTTTTTCTTTGCTTTACTGTGCACACGCGCCATTGCACGATTCTAACTTCGTCATTATGTTTTTGCAGATCAACTGTTCAACGCGCCTGATCCACCAGCGAGCAACAACGGTGAGTGCAATAAAAATGTATTTGTAGAAAAATGTATGCTCTCACTTTGGCTCTTCCGAGCGGGCTCGATTCAATTCAATCGCGATAATTGAAGACTTCCGAAATTCTCGATCAACTTCGCGAGGCGGGGAGAGACAAGGTTGCGGTATTAGGTAGCGCACCCTTCGATAGACCGAGCGAGATGAATAGAGTGCACCTCGAACTTTCTCCGCGAGTTCTATCAATCGAGTTTCGCTGCCGCACGAAGAGTCTGTTGGAAATAACATCGTCGGGTAATTATCGTAATTAACGAATCTATCAAGGAGGCCGAAGTCGAACGGTTAATTGACTCTTTGATACGAAAGTTCACTCGCCGATGTTTCGCGAAAAAGCTTGCTTCGCGATACTTCATTGCCTTGCAGTTCGGTCCAACGGACGGCTATTGAAACTCGATCCTCTCCGGTCTCCTCTGCATAGTCATTTTAAATACCCGCCAACCGTTAGTGCTTTCGATATAAGAAATTCAACTTTCCCCGCTGGCGTAAACTCTCATCGAACCTCGTTCACGTACATAAGAGCTTTTTTTAATCCTGTTAATGCCTTTCGTATCAGGTCGAGTCCCAATTACATCGCCATGAGTATGAACGATGGTAAACCATTACCTTTTTTTAATTTTAGTTTTCTCGTGGAGATAACTATGTTTTTGTAGAAAAAAGAGTAGGGTGAATGCACCAGTGAATGGACGAAATCACTTACAGAGTATTGGTTAAAAAAGTACTCAATTAAAGGAAATCATTTGGTGATGAAAATTTATAAAAAAAAATTACAGATGATGTTCAAATTATCGCCACAGATGTACGAAAGTTTAGTTTAGGAGAAGTTGTTTTTTTCTATGGTTCGAAAGTTACTTCAGGGTACAAGTGGCGTTTGTATGGTGGCTGAGATTTTGTGTGAAACGTGTTAGACTTCATTTTTTAGGCTAAGTAGTGCCAAAAAAATTTTCAACATTAAATTTTGTGGTAACTTTTGACCGTTTCAATTTTATGAGATGTAGACATTTTTTAAAGTTACGAAAGAAGGTGCAAAGTAATTTGCACATGGCTTCCTTATGTATTACAATTATGCGCATAACTTCCTCTACACAGTAAAAAATAATTTCGTAAAAACGGAATGCGGAATTTCGTAAAAATAATTTTGTTAAATAAGTGATAAGCTCGTAACTTATTTGAATGTACGCACCTGTCCTTTTGTTTCCTGTGTCATTGACAATTTTAGTTTGTACTTTTGTTTGTAAAACCAGAAAATTAACAACTAAAAAATCGTGGACGTTTGTGGACAATAAGTTGTTGCAAAAAGTACAAATTTTTTTTTATTGTGTATGAAGAAGCCAAAAACGCTATGCGCATGATGGTAATAAATGAGAAAGCCATGTGCAAATTACTTCGCACTGTTTTTAAGTCCTTCATACGTCTTAACCAATTGATATTTTTTAATCCGCCTCCACACCGAAAAAAATGTTTGGCAATATGAAACTAAGCTGCGGTTGCGGGTGGCGAAGGAAATATTTGGTCGATTGAAAGAAATATTTAGTTGATTGAACGAATTTTAAGTAATTTGACCTAATATTGAGTTGCTTCAACGAACAGTTACTTGAACTGAACGAACAGTTTGTTCAATCAACCAAATATTTCCTTCGCCACCCGCAATCGCAGCTTAGTTGATATTACCAAACCTTTTTTTTCTATGTATTACCGACATGGACAGGATTTGCCGTTATATTAATTCCAGTAATAAAAATAATCGATGATTCGTGGTGTTGGTATGGCTATTCTTCGAGTTTTACAAATAAACGACGAGAATCTTTGATCCTCCTCCGGGTCTCTTCGTTCCCCTTCCATCCTTGTTCGTCGGCATTTATCCGCGGTAAACAGTGTTAAAGCCCTGAGCGGCTATCCAGACGATGAGCAAATATCGTCTGGAGAAATAATTGTTTGATTGTCACTTAGGCACCGGGTACGTGTTTCAACTTCCTATTGGACTCTCGAGGTTTATCGGAAATCTCGCTCTGCCGGGGAAAGGACAATACCGATACCGTGTAAAAACCTTCGTCAAACACGAATAATTAAAATTTAACGGACAGACAAAAAGAATAATCAACAACTTTGCAAAATATCAGTCGTATCTGTCCGATAAAAAAATCTCCGTCGTCCTTGAATCGCTTCGCCGACACGTGCTGGACAATGAAATCGATACTGATCGATGCGAGCAGTCGAGGACGATGAATTGCACCGTTCATATCGAAAGCTCGAGCGCCTGAGTGAAATTCAACCTTTCTGTGAGAGAAGCTCGCCGTACTTGGCCAGTACAAATACGCTCACCTGCCGCTTGAAATATTTCGAATCTTAAGCAAACTCGAAACGCCTCGGGTAGCATTCGAGCGCAAAGGAATTCTCAATGCGAGGCGCATCATCGGAACGGACTGTACAGGCGCTACATCTCTGCTCATGCATTCGCTCGCTATTCCTTGAACTTCATATTTTCATTAAGTTTTTTTTTTTTTTTTTTTTTTTTTTCATTACATTCACCCGCGCAATCGGGCTTCGAGATAAACATGTTTGAAGTCGGAAACTACGTTTCCCGAGGGCACGAGCGAGTATCGGAGAGTACACTCTACATCAATTTCAGTTGGAGGTAATACCAGGCGTGCCGAGCTAACACGGCGCTTCCATTTACATCTCTCCGTCGGAAATTTACGTGGTATTTGCTGAAAGAAGTCGGTCGACACTACTACCTGTGCTATTCGCCTTTTTCTAATATTTTCCTACAATGCGGTACTTCTCGTCACGAGAAATATAATATTCTCGCGTTACACAACTTGGGGGCGTCTTCCACTTTCATCTCCGCGTAATGAGAGCATCTCTTGCGTTTCTATATACCCTTCGCTGTCTCGGATGTACTCGGCTGTAGTAGAATTGTTTCATAAAAAGCAAAATTGCTCCTAATACAGCAGCATTTGGGTGGAAATTCCGAAGTGCCTTGCGAGGTTCCAATTTCTGTGGCAGAAAATACCTTTTCAATTAGAACGGCAACAAATGAGCTTCGAGCTTCGAGCTGTCGCAGAATGTTCTCAAATTTCCGGGAATTTGCGATAACACTTGATATTGTGCAGGGCCGCAATGTTGTGGGTAAGTCGATAGTTTGGTGCGCGCGATACGCGAGAAACATAATATGTTCGCGTTACACAACTACTCGGAGGGTTTTTTCGACTTTTATCTCCATGTAATGCGAGCCTCTGCACCGAAAAAAAGGTTTGGCAACACCAACCTCCCAGCTTCGGTCAAGGAAAATTGGTTTGAATCAATCCAGGCGCATTTAAATAGGCAGCACCGTTGTCGAAACAATAAAACTGGCGTGGTTGTGTCAATTGCGTATAGCAATTATTGCGATTATAACGTTGGTTCAAAGTGAACCAAATCTGCATTAAATCAAGAACTTTTTTTTCGATTCAATCGTATATACTGTGCCCATACAGAATGTATATTATTTTGACTTGAATGTATATTTGGCCCATTTGAAAAAAAAAAAATGTGATTCGATGTGTTCGTATATATATATGAACATTTGTCGTCTTGAAAATGATTTGATTCAATTCGGCAAGACGTCAATTTAATCATTCTAAATTATAATATTCATTCAAATATTCAAATATTCATTAATATTATGCCCACAATAAACAACTTTCGAGTTGTTTCGATATTTTAATGTTCAATCATAGAAGTTGAGTCCGAGTGAATGACGGAGAATAACTTATACATTCGATTCAAGATTGCACATATCAATAAGCGATTGTAGCGTGATGGTAAAATACTACTAGGTCAGGATGCGTTAGTTTCGGGGTTTGAGCCCCGCTAGGATATATAGAATTTTTATTTGTAAAAATTATGTTATATTGATAAATAACAATTGTACTGATAACAATTGAACATAAAAAGACTCTGGGACCATGTATTAAATTAATTAGTAATAAATAACGTAAGTAACAGTACTGGGACCCAAGTCCAGATTGAGTTGGGCCAAACTTTTTTTTTCTTTGCGTGAATAGATATTTGTTTCGAACAATGATTTTTTTCATTTGGTTAGAGGACACATTCACTTCGCTACTGATAATCATAAGGTTTTCGAGTTACGTGCGATAAAAAACTACCGAATGAACAAAAGCAAGTTAATTTACCGTTGCGAATGAGTTATGTCTTGGATTAAAGCAGATATTGCGGAAATGTCTGTGCAGACTCCGCTTATCGACTCAAAGCTTCAGTACAGTTTATTCAACCAAAGAATTTTATTCCTCAATCTCAAATTGAGCACATTCAACCAAATGGAGAAAAAAAAATGATGCAATATTTCATTGATAGAATTGCAGTTCTGTTCGGTCAAACATGTTCTTAGTTGGGACAATGAAATGATTTTTTAAAATGCTGATGTTACTTTTTAGTCGACTTAACTAAATATTTCTTTCGCCACCCGCAAGCGCCGGATTTGGTTCAAACAAATTCAAACAAATCTTTTTTGATCTTACCAAACCTTTTTTTCCGTGTACGAATTCTACTCTTTTCTTCTGATGCTAAAGGGATGCTTAAGAAAACGAGTGCCGGTAAATCAATAGGTGTCATGCGGGTTCCAAGAAATGCGAAAAAGGCGTGTACCGTAATAGATCTAGGCGTGGATAAAGGAGATTTGGAAAGGTGTGGGAGAAAGTAGGGAAGAAAGTGTTTAAAGGGTCGGACATAGAAATCCTGCAGAGCTGCATCTTGTCTCCGAAGACGCTGTTGGAGAAAAGAGGTCGAGAGATGCTGAGCAGGCAGTGGTAACGTTGCGCGGGAATGAGTTTGGATAAGTCGAAGAGTTCGGTGGTAGGAAAGCCGTAGCTTTAAAGGAGGTGCCTAGGGAAAGAGTATTCGGTTAGATAAGACCTTTTCAGCTAGTGAAATGGAACGATACATTGTAGTTGGTGTATTGCTGCGTTGCCCGTGTTGTCAGAGTTCACATTTCAATTAAAGAACTGGTTAGGGGAATTACGAAGGACGTAATTTCCCTAACATCTCGGACGGAAGTACACATCTCTTACCCAGACAGCATTTTGCCAGCGACCAGCCAGCAAAGAGGCAGCATATAATATGTCATCACGGGATGGCGGCAAAATTGCGGCATGTAGCGTCCGCATTTGTAAAACTACTGAATGTAGCGTGAGCATCCAGGCTGAAGGACTTCGGTCAATGGCCGATTGGCCCACCATATGGTACCAATGGATGGGAGGTCAATAAATATCTTTTACTACTAGTACTCAAGTAGAAAGCAAACAACAAAGCTTGGTGGCAAGCAATTGCCTCTGCTTGCCTGTGCCATGGTTGGTTATCTGGATACGCGTTCATTTTCTTCGCCGTCTCGGATATAATAGGCTGTAATAAAATTGTTGCATTGAAAAAATTAAATAAAAATTGCTCCTAATAGAGGAGTATTTGGGTGGGAATTCCAAAGTCCCTCAGGTGAGAGTAAATGTCTTTTCAATTACAACGACAGCAGATGAGCGTCGAACTTCTCGCTGGCTTAATATTTTTCAAACTTCCGGGCACTTTCCGTAACATTTGATACCTCGCAGCGTCGCAATGTCGAGGGTAGTTTGATAGTTGGATGCACGCGGTCTTGGAGGGTTCGCGGGTAAGCAGGGCTGCGAGGAGGGAGCCGAAGAACGTCGTCCCAGTCGAAGGAAACCGAGCAAGAAACTCATGCGAGAGTTTCTCGCTTAGCCGTCGGGATTACAAATCTCTTCGTTAAAAGTTATCTTCGCAGAATCGTCGGTTTAGTTCTTGTTTTTACATTCTTTTTTTACGCTTCCTTATTTCTCTTTAACGATCGGACGAAAAGTTAGCGCGAGGAGGTAGTGACTTCCGGTTGAATATTCCGAGAGAATTTTGCCCTACGGTAGGATAAACGCACGGAGTACACTCGTTAGCTGTTGAACTGTGTACTTTTCGATGATTCCCGACAACTTTCAATCCATGTTTAAATAACGATTTTGTCGAATTATCAAATTTTCTCGGTGCATCGAGAGCTTAATTTAATGGATTATGGAATTGATGACTCATTTTTGCCATATCGAATTCGTAGTTGTATAGACTAAAATCAGTGAACATGGAAATTCGATTCAACATGTTACATTTGAAAAAAATCGTGGTCTATATTCACCACTTTTATGCGTAAGGTAAATGTCCCCATTACCGACCCCTATACGGCCGATCATGCAAAAGAATGGCGTTGTTAAACGTGACAAAAGTAAATTCGAGGATGATTTTCACATCAATCGATAGCTTTAATCGTACACTTTTCAAAAATCGTAGACTTAATCCATTTCGTTAAGTATTTTCCTCGATAAAGAGGAATAAAGCCGAACTAGTGCATATGCCATCTATCGACCAGCTGTGTCCAATTTCGACCGGGCATTCCCCCATTACCGACCGCCTTTTTTTACAGAATGAATGACAGAGGTTGCAAAGAAAAAAATAAATAAATCCAGACTTCGAACTTGAAATCTACAGCATCGTGTACATACTCAGTCTAACCGTTTCAGCAAAAGAAAATTTATTACAGTTTTATTGGTTATGTGAAAATGAACTGACGTTTACATGTACGGTAATGGGGATAGGCAAGAGTTTTGCTGTGCTCAACCCCGACCAGTAAATAAAAAATAAACAAAAGTTACCCGACTGTTTTTTTTTTCCGGCGTATATAAATCGAACTGCAACAAACCATTTCACGCTCGAACCATTAATATATATATATATATAAATTAAGAACGGATTTTTACCGAAATATTTACTATGTATGCGATCGACATTCCTTAACGTCACTTCTAAGAAACCTCTCAGATCGTGACGTTCGGTAAGAAAAACGATAATATTATGTACTAATTATTACACGCAGCCTGCACTTTATAATCCTTTCACACTATATAAATTTCTGAATATTTCTAAACCAGTAATAATAGTACATTACGATACTAGTGCGAAAAAACTTTTTCTGACGAGTTTGAGTTTGCAGCAAGAGCCGAAGGCGAGTGTTGCAATCACACGAGTTAAGAAAACGTTTTTCACACGAATATCGTACGAAGTTTTATTTCACGAGGTGCGAAAGGGGAGTTTTACGCGCGCGAAGCGTGCGTAAAACTGCACTTTACGCATCGGGAGCATCTCGAGACCTCGCACAGACCATTGGGCATTCGTTCGAGACGGTCGAACGGGTGACATTTTCAGGTAAAACAGTGCCGAAACCGCACCGATGTTTGAGATAATCTACATTCGTGGAAACGCCAAGGCGTGAACTACCGGAGCAAGTTTTCTCGTGGGCAAATGGAAAATTATACGAGATGAGAGGAACGAAGGTGGAGCCACGAATATCGGGAAGCAAAGAAAGCCCTCGGTTTGTCGGAGAAATGGAGATCGGTAAAACCAGCGAGGGCGAGCGAAGATACGCGCGTACTACGGAAGATCGTCGAGAGTTCTCTCCGCGGGCAGTCGCAGTTTCCATCCGAGTTCTCATGCCCATCGGGACGCGAGTAAACACGGCGCCACTTGGCCAAACTATCGTCATAATTTCCAGTCGTATGAACTCTCCCGTTCACGTAACGTCCCCTCAGTGCCAACTTAACCCGAATACCTGGCACTCGGAAAGCCGACCTCGAACGGGCGATCTCTCACGCTCGTCGTTTCGCGGAAAATCGCGAAGGTACATTTCGCCACCGTGAAATCGCACTCGTGACGGTATAATGTATTCACGGATTCATGGATAAATTATCGTGTCGCTCGCGTTTCGCCGACTCGACGCGAATAGGCACTCGGAATTATCGAAGATCCGGCATCAATCTTGGCCCACATTCATGAGGAGTAGAGAACTTCGATCCATCTGCGATTTAACTTCACTGACGTGGTTGTCTAATTTCTGTTTTTTTTTTTTTTTTTTTTTTTTTTTTTTTTTTTTTTCTAATGCCATGTCTCAGCAATATTTAGTTGCCGATGTTGAGGAGAGTAGAGAGCAGCGCTGCAGAAACGAGGCTAATTCGCAACGTCGGAGGCACGATTAAGAATCGATAAGTTCGTTGTCCCGTTAAGAAGCTGGAATAAAGTTCGCCCGTGTGCGGCTTTTACTGGCCCCCAAGGCGGACTCGTTAATCCGATTCATTAACTCCGCCGGTGGGTTATCGGAGCGATGGCAAAAAGGAAAGGAGATTATCGGTGGGCGAGAGACGGAGGGAAGGGAAGTGAGAAACGGGGCAGGAAGAGAAGAGTCGCGAGCGAGTCTGTACACATCGTGCGCTCTAACCGACGGCAAAACAAATCGTGTGAAAAAGCACCTTTAATAACATCCGATGCTCGACTGCGACGGAGCTGCGGTACGAATAAAACTTGATGGAAGCACCCTCATTGTTTTTGTCGCCGTTCGCAGCCGGCGGTTCGGAGATAAACAGAGAAGAATTAAAGAAAATTTCAACCGGCATATCGCGGGTTACCGATACGTTCTTCAGCCTCGGCAATAAGATTGACGAAAAAAAAAAAAAAAACCGGCCCTTCGCTAATCCTTCCATGCCGCCTTCCCACCGACCCGACTCATTTGTAATCCCAAGGAAAAAAATAAGTTAGATGGGATCGCCGTTGATCCAAGCTACAGAAAGATAGCGACAAAGCGACGATGGAGCTTTTCGCTGCTTCGGCCGCTGAGCCGAGTGAATGGAAAAAGCGCGTCATCGTTGGATGGAAAAACTGCACGCGGAAGAATAGTTCGACCACCGTCGGTGTATCGAGGATGTTCGATCGCAGGCAGAAGAGAAGAATGAAGACCAAGAAAAAAAAAAGAGGAAAAAAGAAGAGAAACAAAAAAAAAAACACCGAGGAAAGGAAAGAAGAAAACGGCCTGTCGACTTGCTTGCCACGTAGACCGAACAAATTTCTATTGTATATCGACAATGGCTTCGGCGAGGCGTACGAGTGGCACATAAATAACGAAGGTTCCCGCTTGGCGCCTTCGAAAATTCAATTTTGATAACGCTCGCCAGAAGGTAAAAGCCCAAAGCCATTTGTATTCCTCGCTCCTTGTCCCTCACCTTATCTTCACCTCGAGGCTCTCTTTGTCGTTCTCGTCGCCCCCCCCCCCCTCCCGCACACCCTTCAAACCTCCGCGCTATCGTCCGCCCAACGTTTCCGGCCACATCGTCGCTCTGGTGGCTCGCATAATCGAGGGTAATTCTCTCGTTCCCGGACGAGTGTTTTACCCGCCCGAGGAGCCGGCGAAGCAGGCCAAGGGTGAGCCTTCCGAGCGAATCGGAGCAGAGTAGTCGCAACCGTCGTTGATCCAAGGGTACGAGTTATAACTTTATCAATTTTATTTATATTTATAAGTTTTATCTTCGCTCCATTCGTCTGGCCGCTTCGCGCAATCTTCGCGGCGAGTGAGACTCGGCGAAGCCTCGTAAATCTCTTCGGGACCCTTTTTTTTTTCTCACCGACGCACCGACCGACAACCTTCGAGGTTCGCTTCGAGCTTTAAGGTTGTCAACGCGAATATTGTTCACTTCGCACAAGTTTCAGAGAAATGAGATGAAATTGCAAACACCTCTGGATGATATGAAAATCTTGAAAAAATCAAGCATGTTAAAGGTGCTGAAAATATTAATTTTACATAATGATAATTCGAAAATGTTAATAACATATTGATGAAAAATGAGAATGTTTCATGAATCTTCCGGAAACCTAACTTTTTTTTTTAAGTGAAAATGATTCGTTTATTTTTATGAATACGTATTAATTTTTTTCTGATTTATAAATTCACAATGAATTTTCATTTTTTTTTTTTTTTTTTTTTTTTTTTTTTTTTTTTTTTATAGGAAAAATGTGGTAGAAAGTCACAAAGATTCAAAGTGAATTTAAAAATCTGAAAAAAAAATTCATGCGTATTCAGAAAAATGAACGAATCATTTTCACTAAAAAAGAAAGTTAGGTTTCCGGAAGATTTATTGAACAATTTTATTTTTCATCAATTTGTTTATAACATTTTCGAATTATCATCATGTAAAATTAATCTCTTCGGCACCTTTTAATATGCTTGATTTTTTCAGATTTTTATGCAGATTCAGATATATATAAAAAAAATAAAAATAAAAATTGAGAAGTATCTCCAATTCTCTCTCATTTCTCTCTGAAGCTTATGCGAAGTGAATACTATTCGCAAGAACTACCTTAAAGACGCGCTTGGGGCGTTGCGCCGCTGTTAACAGCGCGTAGTACAGAACACCGAGCCGAGAAGATTTCACGGAAAAAAAGCGGCGGGTATAGGTAAGCGAGCGGAGCGAGGAACGGAACGAAACGCCACGAGTCCCCCGCGACCTCTGGCCAGAGAATAGCTTTATTAATTGAAAGCGCACCGGGCTCGGCTCGTTACTTCAAAATTGTGCAAGTTTGCGAACCGGCGAAGTTACGGTGATAGCACAGCTCCTGCCCGACGCACGGAGCTTGCCGAGCCGAAGGATACGAAGAGAGCTGGAGCTTCGTGTATACAGCTTCTATCGGGGAAGATTGGAAGTGCGAGTAAAGGAAACACGAAAGTCGATTTCCCGCGGCCAAAACCCAGCTTCTTCATCCCCTCCACTACTGTCATAGTTTCGCGATAGTTGAGCCTCGCCGACTGGATAACATCGAACGCTCGCCGAAGAAGCAGCCACCGCGCTGTTCGTCGCGAATACCATGAACCACCCTCGATATCGACGCTCGATATCGACGCTCGATATCAAAAAGTGCGAAAAGAAGTTGATTTTCTCCGATCGTGCAAACTTTAATTCGGACGCGGGGGGGAACGGGCTGAATAGCGTGTGAAAATATTTTCTTAATTTTTATTTTAACTTCAATTTTTTCATAATTTTAATTTTAACTTCAATTTTTTCATATTTTAAATTTTAACCTCATTTTTTTCATATTTTTAATTTTAACTTCAATTTTTTCTTAATTTTAATTTTAACTTCAATTTTTTCTTAATTTCAATTTTAAGTTCAATTTTTTCTTAATTTTAATTTTAACTTTAATGTTTTCTTAATTATTTTTCCGCGGCATTTTTGTTAGATAGTCCATATTGCGCCAGCTCTTTCCAGAAACATGCTACGGGCTAAGCGACGCCATTATTTCTATCTCAATTTTCTTTCTCCATTCCGCATGTGTTTATTATCAAGCTCCCGTTGCGTTGTATTCCAGTAAAATTTATCCGGAGACGGGGGAAATGAATAAAAGAGCACAAAAGTCGATTTCTCGCGGCTAAATCCCAGCTTCATCTTCTTTCCGCTCCTCCCAACTACTGTTTAGTGAAGACTCGTAGGTTTTACTGAGCTCAACGTGACTTTATTGAACTCCTTCAGATCCAAGCTTCTGTTAGTTTCTGATTCTACAGTCCGAGTGTTTCCTATTCCAAACAAAGCCCATTCCCCTTCTCGCTCCTACATTCGCCTCGCTCCACTCACTACCTCAACTTTCCTTTCTGTCAACAAAATGAACAGTCCGAACCATTAATAGTAATAAAAATCATCCGACCTTTTCGGTTTATATTTTCTTCCTGCACGCTACCGGAGTTCACCCGAGGCTACTGATTTTTATTTATCTAACGTTTGGCCGTCGAACTCGGCATTTGGATGTTCTAAACTCGTCTCTCCGCTGTCTGCTGACTGACTGATCAGTTTCGAAGATACAGGGAGAAAAAGAAAAGTTGAAAACAACAAGAATTTTGTTACCATACTGATTTGCCTAGTTAACATAGGGACAACAAAATATTTTGCTGTGGCAACAAATATTTTGCTGTAGCAACCAAATACACGCCACTGTCACAACAAGAAATTATTAACGAACCACATTTTATTAGAGAAATAGAACTGTTTTTCTCCGTGTACTACCGCTTTCGCGATGTCTTCGATAACGGAAATCCTATATCCAAATGTCAAAGATCTGGCTCTTCTTTTTAACGTCCGATTGTAACGGAGCATTTCTTATAAAAAAAAAACCCATACTCGTTCACCCAGAGATCTCTTAAAGCTTTAGCTTGACGATGTTTATCATGATAAAATTTATCTGAGATTTTCCATTTCAGCAAGCCAGAATAATGTTTCTTCTTGCCCGCGAGCGTAACTTTCTTTTTACAAGTCCACGCTCCACGTCCTCTTATTCTTTTAAATTGCTTTGACCGCTTTTGCCGCGGCTTCTCCTGAACCATTACGGCGAGGATACGGTGGATAACTGCTGGTTGTCAACGTGAATCGATAATCTTGAGAAAACTGTTTTGACCTCGAAACGTCGAAATTGAGGTCCGTTTCCTATCTGAACTTCTATCCGAGTACCTTGACGTGTGAAAATGCGTTTTCAGTTCCATCGCTATAAAACTTTGCTGCTTCGCAGGCAACGACATACTGAATCATTTGCAATTTTTTCAGATTTTTTGACCATGTAGTTTTTTTTTTTGTTATGCGTGTATAAATCTGCATAAGCTACCATGAAAACGTTTCGAAAACCGGTCGGCAATGACAGAATGTAGCGCTTTTTTTCCGTTGATTTCTGTTAGATTCGAATAAAACCTCCCACAGCGAAGAGCATACTATCAGACAGATTGTGTCCAAATTTCAAGAAGATTCACAGTTTTGTTTCTGAGATAAATTCAATAAACGAAAGTCCCCATCTCAGTTTGTCTGCGACTTCCGGATATCTCGAGAAATATAGTTTATAACTTTAACTGAAGGACTTAGGTTGATGGCCAATTGGCAATATATTTATATTCTCATGACAACTTACACTACGTAATGCTATGTACCAAAAATTGTTCCATCTGTAATATTGTCAATAAATCCACTACTACTACTAGTTTATAACAATTAGATACTCTTTTCCTTTAAAATGACCAAAATCAATACGAAACTTTAGCCATGGTTCATGAGGAGATCGCGACGGATTCAACGGTTCATAACGGCGGCTCTGATGATTTATACAAGCTTCACATGCTTCGACGAGGTTTTGGATCATCTGTGATATACCGAGCTCCCATACGAACTCTTTTGCTCAACGTCAGTATTTTATAATGCCCATATGGCCTTCGTGTATTCGTTTTATAGATTCAGCACACAGTTGTACTGGGATTAGGATTCTTTTTTCTTTCACGTGATCGTGATAAATCGATAAAGTTGGACGATCATTGAAGTATGGTTTCACGTCCAGTTCCGCCTGACTCCTTTCTTTCAGCCATCCATCCGCAATGTATCATGTGATTCGCTGTAATTCTTCGTTTTCTTGTTGCGCTGATCTAATTTCTACGAGTTTCTTGACTGACATCGACACCTTTTGAATAACCGCTCTTACATAAAGTTCAATCTCTTTTTCGTGGAGAATCTCACCGTCTTCTCTAGTTCTTGTTAACGGTGCTCATGACAATGCGTCTGCGGTGTAGAATTATTTTCCGGGAACATGCTCCATACTATTGACGGACCTTGATAGACGCATTCTAAACCTTTAAGGTTTCACTGTGAGGTTATCCAACAGTTTTGTTCTCAATAACGGCACTAAAGCGTTTGCGATCATTTCGTAATGTCAACTTAGCTCCGAGTAACATTGTGGAATTTTTCGCTTAGCCGCGTTAAAGCTAAGGCTTCCTTTTCGATTTAAGCATAAGTCGTTCCGTTTCTGTAAAATATCTAGATGCATAAATTACTGCTCTTCAATCACCCTAGCAATGAAAGTGTTCTAACTCAACTCCTAATCCGAATGACGATGAATCTGCTGACACCCGTGTCTGATTGTTAGGATCAAAGAATGGTGAGCTCGGCGCTGAACTCTGCTTCTTTTTCAAATCGAACCAAGATTGTTCATGATTGCCCGTCCACAGAAATTCCTTCTTCCAGAAGATCTCTAAGAGGCTTCGTTGTATCGGCCATATGCTTCCCGAATTTCATTTGATAGTGAACCATTCCTAAACTACTTCGAACATCATTTACCGATACCAGGTTTTGCATGTTTGTAATTGCTTCGATTTTTTGTGTCTGGCTGAATGCTATATTTCGCAGAGATCATATGACCTGAAAATTTTAAAGGAGACTGTCGAATAGAACACTTTTTTGGGTTCAACGTTACGCCTGCTTCGGTAAACTCTGTAACACCAAGTATAATCTCGCACTCTGCTGTTCCATGGCTTCTTCTAATAGTAAGATGTCATCGAGAAGATTCAGAACTCCATCCAAATTTGTGATTGTCTCGAGCTGAAGAAAGTCCCATCGGTGGTCTACGAAAATAAAATTTACCCCCACTGTGTAATGAAGGTCGTTAAGAGTTTTGATTCTTTATCTATCACGGCCTGATAATATCCCGAATTATGATCCAATTTTGACATTGACATTAGTATCCAATTTTTCCTTGAGATCTTGGGGCGAGTTTCCATGTATTATTTTCAGCTAAGGAATCCAGCTCCTCCTGAATAGCTTGGACCCATTATTCAGAGTCTTTAGATTCGAGTGCTTCCTTTAATGGTGCAGGTTCTGACATCCTCAGGAATGCTTCGGCATAAATTACCTCTTCGTCGTTAATTCTGGTCGCCTCGCTTCTCGTAAAGTACGGGCTGCGTGTTTCCGGCGCTCGGGGATTTTGTTTCTCATCCTCTTCTTCTCCTTCTGGAGGTTGTACACAATGTACACGCCCACTCGAATCAGTAATCGCAGGACCGCCTCTCGATCGGGTTTTTAATCAATTTCATGAAACATCACGTCTCTTCTTATGACTGATGCTCTAGCTTTTGGGTCACGTTGCTCTTTCGGAATGAGTGAGTAGCAGTCGCTTCCAAAGATCCTTAGACGCGAGACTCGTGGTTTCATTCCAAGTCATAGATGGTACGGCGTTGCTCCATTCAAAGTATTAATTACAGTTCGACTCCTGACATACACAGCAGTGTTCGTTGCCTCTCCCCAAAGATATATTGGCAAATTTCGTGCATGTATTTCGATGTATTCGATTTATTCAGCCGCTCTCGGAGTCGAAAGCTCGTGCTTTATACTTTTTTACTAATTAAAATATTGTACAGCTTGGTTATAAATTTCAGTTCCGCAGTCAGACCTGAGGCTCTTGATTTCACGGCCATCGGTGTGTACTTCCGCATAGAACTCTTTTATGCGATGCAGTTCTTCAGCTTTATCTTCGACAAGGTTGACGAAACAGTATCTCGATTTGTCGTCCTTGAACTGTAGAAAATAATTGGCTCTTCCGATTGACGGTGTACCCATTTTCCCGCACAAGTCCACGTGGAATAATCCTCCAGACTCCTGTGCTCGTCTCGCTCCGTCTTTGGGAGACGGCGTGCGATGTCGCTTCCCCGCCATACATCCTTCTCAGAATGAGTCCTCAGATTTATCAGAGTCGACTTTGAGCCATTTCTTTAAGAGTTTGGTCTCCTTTCACGGTCTCCTTTGATACCATTTCTTTGAGAGTTTGAAAATTTATGTGTTCCAGACGCGCGTGCCAGACTTTCTGGGACGTCTTGGTTGGGACATTCGCTTCAGCTCTCGTGCTTGATCTGAAATTCAGCGTGTATAAGTTATTTCTTTCCCGTTTGCCTGATACAACGAGGTTCCCTTCCTTTACGAATTGGATAATTTCACCTCCTTCGAGAAAAATTACTCTGATCTCTCGAGAGGAGAAGCTTCCGACAGACCAAAGATTTTTCTTGATGCCAGGACCGTACAGTGCGTCGGTTATAGTGTGTTTCATCCACTCACCTTGAGAATCTTCCGCTTTAACATTCACGTTACCTTGTCCTCTCGCATATCGATTTCCTCCATCTCCAACTTTAACTGGATATTTTCCATCTGTACACAACACGAGAGTCTTGAACGGAAATTCATGTCGTGCATGGTTCCTTAGTCAGCGAACCATAAATCTTCTTCATTTTCAAGTGAAGAATTTTTGTCTTCAACTACAAACAGCTCTTCTGAGCTTCTCATAGATTTTTCGTAACACGTGCACGAACGTTCTTCGCCCTCGGCAGCCAGCGACTGGCCTTTTTGTCCGGAAACACTCGCTTCTGCTTTGCCTTTTTCTTGAAACCGTCACGCGTCCAACAAGCCGGTTCTCCGCAATAATTGCATTTTCCTGGCTTCTTCTTCGACGGCCTTTTGTTTGGCTCAAGTTGGATTTGATTTTCGCAAAGTATACTTCGCCCTCCTTCAACTCTTTCGCACGTGTTGAGTATACCTCCCACTTTTAACAGTGACTCTTCATTGACGTGGTGATCCGTGAGTTTTTCTAGGGTCTGGTCCGCTCGTCTTACCGCATATCATACCGTTCTCACATTGTCGAAGTGCGGAAGGAGTCTTGTGAGAATTTTTGGTACCACGCCAGCTTCCTTTTGCTCCAGCAAAAGGAAACTGCTGCGATAGCAAAAATAAGCGTGACATCTGACCATGGTGCCAAGATGGCATCTCACAGTGAGTCAAAGACATGGACATGGATGTTCATGTCTTTGAGTCAATGCGAGAGGCCATCTTTGCATCATGGTCAGCCATTCTAAGTTTTTCATCCATTCGACAATTAGTTAACTGATCGAGTAACTCTTCTCGGTGTGCATCGTACGAAGCGTTGACCATATCCATTGTGCAGTGTTGCAATCGGTTAGATACCTTATTGATCCAATTGAAGACCTTTCATGAAGAAGGCCTATGCTTGCATATCTTTTTGTTATCGCGTACTTGCCTGAACTTTAACTAGTCCAGTGGGGGTTTTCCCCATCAATATACTTCTATTAGTTTGTTTTCAGCCATGTATATTTTCATTTGATGTTTCCAGAGTTGATAATTCTCTCCATTGAACCAATGAATGTCCCCATTTCTCCCGGTTTCGGCCATCGCTTGTCCTTCGATCTCCTCGTGCTCAGAGTTCTTCTCGTGTTCAGAGTAATCTTTGGAATTGCTGGGCACAGTATCTCGCATTTCAGCGTCGCTTGAATTTGTCGTTGATTTATTTGACGCCAATAATATAATCATTGATTGATCAGTATTCATACCTGTCGTCTTATTATCTCTCTTTTCCTTATCGGACATGACCTGGGCTCATAACCTGTTGTTGGATTATGTTTCACGGTGAGAAGTCCGTGAGGGCAGGAAAATGAACTAGCCCGTATAGTCAGCTTCTTGTTTTGATAATTAATTCAACACTTTATTTATTTCTTCAGGATTGCGCAAATATGATGAGATTAGTTTGTGAATGGTGCACATGTTGACAGCGCGTCTTTCTATACGTTTCCTCTCGAAGTACAGCGGCATCGCGCACAGAGAGAAAAAAAAAAAATGGTTGAGACAACAAGGATTTTGTTACCATAACTGATTTAACTGCTTAACACGGGGACAACAAAATATTTGTTGTGGCAGTAGATATTTTTGCTGCGACAACAAGAAATTATTGATTAACTACATTTTGTTAGAGAAACAGAACTATTTTTCTCCGTCCGCTGTCTGGCGTATCGGCATCGATCTCCATTACCGAAATTTACCTCATCGTCGTGTCGCAGTACGCGAGTTTCACCTGTGCGATCTTAACTTTCGACAAGAATGCGCGAAGAGAGTTTGATTTCATTCTATCCGGTAAATTTTCACTCCGAAGGCAGAGAGAGTCGCGCGATCGGAGTGAATTCGAGATGAGATTTTTTCTTTCTAGAGACAATCCGTATTGCCCCAGCTTTGCTCAGAAACATGCCACGGGCTGAGGCGCCCAGTTGTTTCTATCTCAATTTTATTTCTCCATTCCGCATGTGTTATAAAGCTCCGGTTGCGTCGTTCCGGTAAAATTTATCTCGAGACAGGGGAAATTCTACGTCGACGTGCGCGCGAGCAACGTGTCATGAACTTCCCGCAGAGGATCTTCGGGGAAAGATTCCCTAATGCGTCGCCGCACCGCTTTCTACCACTGTGAAATATTTCCTCACCGTGTGGGATCTTCTCTCGCTGTTCTCCACTCTGCCTCGTTGCCCGCCCGCGCGCCCACCGCTGTCTGTTGCGGCCCGTTTCTCTATTTTGTCATCCGGCGAGCGAGACAGCGGAGGAGAGCTGTAAGCAAACATCGTAAAATATGAGGTAGACGCGCGAGGGGCGGCATCGGCTAGCAAGCTGCGTGAAACACACACACACACACACACACACACACACACACACACACACACACACACATGGCTCGCCAATAACGCTGCATCGTCGTGTTGCACGCACAAATTATTTGCTCGTACGTCGAGTAACTTCAGTTAGTTTACGTGTATTTTTCGAGTTCTTCGGTTCGTCGAGGCGATCTTTTTCATTCGAGATATTTCTGCGGAGAGAGGAAAATAAAAATAACAAAATAAATTAAAATAAATAAAACGGGACGTTTGAAAGCTTATTTCTCCCGTTGGCTTTGCGGTTACGCCGAGTCGGAAATGTTTCATCGAGAATTTCAGGGACGGAACGATGCGACCATGTTTATCAACTGGTGCTGAAATAGAATCATTATTGTTCAAACAATAATCCGCGTAATGCAAAAAACAAACGAGAAAAAGAGGGATCGCTCTTTGTACTCCCAGTGAGTAATTGATTCTGCAGAGCATCGACATAATCCATTAGCGATATCGCTTTAGCTTCACCATTGTGGATACGCCAAATCTTCCCTACGACTCGGCGATGTGATTATTCGTTCGATTATAGTGACATTGTCAGCGAATCTACATTAAATGGCCGACCGAACGGAATGACCTGGACAGTAAAAAAAATTAAAAAAAAAATGTTTTTTTACAGTAAAAAAAATGTATTTTTACAGTCAAAAAAATGTTTTTCAATGTTTTTCAATGTTCATTTTTCGTCCCATTTTGCAAATAATTTTAGTGCCTTGTGTCGATCACTCGGTATATGACCATTGTTTCCGATAATTGATTAATTGGATAGACTGAACGGAACGACCTTTATAGCAAAAAAAGAAATTACTGTGCAGTTTCTTTCTTTAATTTCACAAACAGAACACAAAATTGAAAATTGGAATGTTCATGTCGCTTCCTCACAATATCGGTTTATTCGCAAAGTTTTGTGAGAGGGTATTTTCAGTATTTTTGGCCCATATAGCCCTCATAGAGGAAGCTTTGCGAATGAAGGGTTATTATGAGGAAAAGACATGAACATTACAATTTTCATCTTCTTTCAACGTCAACGTCGTGATTGACTTTTAGGCAAAACCGATGGCGTATCTGTGCTCGGAGCGAAAAAATTCATCGAATTGCGTGCTGAGGATTCTTGTTTGTTTGTTTCGAAACTCGATTTTCACTCAATACATTCGAATTATACCATATTATCCAGCTTTTTCGACCGCGACATATTCGTCATCTTGTATAATTCGTACCGTGGAACATGATAGACACTTCGAGTTTTTCCGCGAAGCATTGATATCGCTCTTTGAAAATACGCAAAATCACTGATTATTGCAATATTGTCTATAAAAATGCACGATAATATTTTTCCGTTAGTCGATGTTCCAGGATCACGTTAAAGGCAAATGTGAAGTTTCAATTTATCACGAAATCAACAAAAAAAAAATTTTTTTTTAAAGACATAAAATTGTAACGGTTCGACTGTCCCCAAATGTAATGGGAACATCATGCGGCGATCTTTTTCAAATGATTTTATCACCTTGTATCGATCGAACGCAAAATGACAAATCGTTTCATCGTCGTACGTAAAGATAAAATTTTTTACTCCCCTCGTATGCAGATGATACCGTAACGAATTCGCGGCACGGTGAACCGAAAGAGTAGCCGTGCGAGGCGGCGCACCTGCGAACCGGCGTACATTCTTCGCCCTCTTAGCGTAAAGAAGAGAAATTTTTCATCCTATATAATAAGAATAACGAAGCACCCCGAGCGCGCACACAGTGCGCCCGGGCGTAGTTATATTTCATCCGACGGAGCTCTCTGCCTCGCATCGTGCAAGCTATCGCCGCGCAATGATCGTAAAGCGTGATTCAAGGCGATATACTGGCCAGATATGTTTGAACAATTTAAAAAAAAAAAAAAAAAAAAAAAAAAAATGAAATAGCTATGCTGTGAGTCAGTTAGCGTGAGCTAATCGACAAAGGCAAAGGCTAAGTCGAAGGGAGTGCGACAGGCTCGCGGGTATATTAGAGGATTGCCACAGGACGAGCGGGCCGGAGATGAAAGAGGGCGCAGCGGTGAAGTGAAATGTTCCACGCGGGGGAAGGTCGGAGGGTCCGCGCGGTGGAAAATTAAATATGAGCGCGATTTTAGGCAAGCAATTTATATGTAAATTCGAGGTGGATGCTCGACGGCAGTGGATGTAGACTCGGCTCCATTCCCGGTCCGGCTCGAACGGCCGCGGCGCAACGCCGCGCACCCCGAACCGTCAAGAACCGTTTTGGACCACCCCGCGAAATCCCCGCGCCCGGCCTTTCGTCGCCCCGGCTGTCTCTCGATTATTTAACGCTGTCCATTGTTTCGAACGAGCATAAGTCGGGCTCTCCACCCTCCGGCGCGCACATACAATCGCCTGCGTCAAGCCTCCACTTTAGCGTCACGCTCCGTTATAACGAAAATTTTGTATGCGGCCCGGTCGCTCGGGAAACATCCCCACCCTCCATCCCGAGCTCATCGGATTTACCGAGAGATTTACCTTCGCCGACTGCCCGCCCCGTTACATTCACATTACGCCGAACGCATATGCAGAGGAGCGACCCACCTACGAATTCCGGCAATGAACGGTAAAATTCAGCGAATCGTGCGGTGCGCTGCTATTGTACTTCCGGAAATGAAAAATCTGGATGTCACGCGAGATGATTCAGTAAGGTATGGCCAATAGAACAGATTCCTTTTTTTTTACCCCCTCTCGAAGCACTGTGCGCAAACATTAAACGGACGGAATTAGGGAATGTCACGTTACCGCACAAAAAAAAAAAAAAAAAACCAAAAAAATTACCTCGCCGTATTGCCCGGAATTACTTCAGGGTGATATTGGTAACGATGGCTCGGGTCATATGTCATTGATTTTCAAGTCGGGGTGGTCCATATTCCCCACTACTTCCTCCACATTTACTCATGCGGGAATTCTGTGTATGAAACGTGGAATACATAATCCAGTCTCGGAATCCCGGAGTAACCGGACTAACTGCTAAAAGAACTGCACTGAGATATAATAACTGGTATTTAATAACTGGTATATAATAACTAGTATATAATAACTGGTATATAATAACTAGTATATAATAACTGGTATATAATAACACAACAGAACAGATTTCTTTTTTTACCCTCTCTCGAAGCACTATGCGGAAACAATAAACGGACGGAATTAGGGAATGTCCCGCTATCGCATAAAAAAAAAACCAAAAAAAAATGACCTCACCGTGTTGCCCGGAATTACTTCAGGGTGACATCGGTGACGATGGCTCGCGCCATACGTCATTGATTTTCAAGTCGGGGCGGTCCATATTCCCCACTACTTGCTCCACATTTACTCATGCGGGAATTCCGTGAATAAAACGTGGAATACATAATCCAGTCTCGGAATCCCGGAGTAACCGGAGTAACTGCTAAAGAAACTGCACTGGAAGGTTCCCGGACGAACAAAGAGTGTTCCACAATGAAGCTCCGGGATTCCTCCAGCCGCATAAAAATTTCGATTATTTCGACTGCAAACCGAAGCCTTCCCGTCAACCGGAGCGCCCGGCTCGTAAACAAAAGAACGTAAAATGGGCGAGTGAGACAAAAATGAGTGAGGATAAAGGATTGGAGCGAAAAAAAAAATTACATCCACATGGAGTCGGATAGAAAAAAAAAAAAAAAAAAAAAAAAAAAAAAGGAGGAATGTAGATCCGAGGGGAATAGATCGGTCGGGTTCGTTGCCCGTAAAAGGGAACCAACAGACGGATGATGAAAAAAACGGAAGGAGGAATAAAAAAAAAAAAATACAAAAAAAGGAAACAAGATGGCAAAGAGCACGGGTCGGGTGCTGGCCCGGTACCGTTGCCGGCTGTCTGAGCCACTGCGAGCCTCTCGTAATAACAAGTGCGCTAGCTGGCGAAAGAATTTTTCCACGGACCGCTGCCGGCTGCAGCGGGGTAGCGCCGCACGATGCCGCCGCTGCTGGCGAATGAAAATTGTTTTGCCCGCGGGCTATGGGACGATGCGTTATCCGAGCTTTGCACGAAAGATTTTCCGGATAATATAGTCTCGGCGACTCGAGAGCGGAACCGGCTCCGCTCGAGGATATTTTTCATTCACTGCAGTGGGCCGCGGATATCCGTTTGCCGCTCCGACTACGAGACGACGACCGAACCTCGCTATTTTACCCGCCGCGCGCCAACACGCGCGACGCTGAATTCTCCACCCCGTGCTCCGAAAAAAAAAAAAAAAAAAAAAAAAATAGCGAAGCGTCGACCAAAGAAAGCAGGAAAACGTCAAGGCTTACACGCATGAGTGTGCGCGAAATTTTCGCGCAAGCGTTCGTTCCTCCCGACAATGAAACGTTCGTACTCCGCGGTACTCAACAGGATGCATGCATAACTGCAGCCCCACACCGTCGGAGGGTGCGGCAACTCCCTCATTTATTTATTTTTCTTCATTGACACGGCGCACTCGACTTGCAATCTCAAACACCTGTTCGCTACGCCTCTGCTGCTGGGATTCTTCGGATTTTTTATGTTACGGATCATCTTTATTTCACGTTCGTTCGCATCCTCTCTCTCTCTTGTACCCGCCCTTTGGCTCGCTACGATATAATGATGAATAAAAAGGGAGCTCCAATCGCTGAACCGGCTCTTTGAATGTGAACGCGTACGGAAAATCAATACGAGCCGAACGTTGCTCTCGAATTCTTGCGCCGTTCAATCTCGAATATCGAAGTACAACATTCGAGGATCAATCAACGCGCGTGTGTTGTGACAATTGATGTCCAGGACGAAAAAAAAAAAAAAAAACAACCGTGCTCGGCTGCACGACAATTTGTTACACAACGGCGGTCTTTTTTGTGTCTCTTTAAAATTTATTTTTACGGAACGCGGGGAGCGCTACAGAATAGTGGGATAAGAGAAGCGCCTCGACGGGCAGGGATTTTTCCCGACAATCCTCCTATAATTAAATTGTCTTTTGTATCCGGCGAGGCCTAGGGGAATGAAGCTACGTTCGTATAAACCCGACGGTTTTCGTGGCAGCCATTCTCCCTCCCTCGCTGTACTTATCTATGTCCTTCTTATTTATATCCGCTCAACGCTGCCACCAGCGAGATAAGTATATTTCATTCTGATCCCTCCGCCTCTCTCGCCGTGCCTCACGGCAGATTTCACTGTTTTTTTTTTTTTTTTTTTTTTAATTATACCGACGGAATCGGCGCGCCTCGAGAATAATTTAAGGCTGGTAATGTTGAAAAATAAATCATCTATTTGTGTCGCGAAAAAAAAAAACGTTTTGTGGGAAATATGTTTGCGCACGGAGAAAAAAAAAAAAAAAAATTGTTGGGACAACAAGAATTGTGTTACCGTAACTGATTTACATGGTAAACATAGAGACAACAAAATATTTTACTGTTGCAGCAAATATTTTGCTGTGGCAACCAAATAATTTTGCTGCCACAACGAGAATTTATTAACGAAGTACTTTTTGTTAATGAAACAGAACTTTTTTTCTTCGTGTGCGTAAAAATACACATTCAGAATGATAATTTATTTCGCGAGCCTCTCGCAAACAAATATATATATATATATATACAATAAAAATAAATGTTCAGTTGAGTTAAATACATAATCTACAAAAGTATATGCAGACCATTGCTCGAATACGAAGACACCATCTTTCTGAACTGCAACAGACTAGCGAACAAAAATCCTCACCGCAGAAACAATAGTCCTAAGAAAACTCGCCAAGACACCCGAACAAGCCCCACCACAATCCTTCAAATCTCCTACTGTACACAGTAAAAAAGATTTGTACATTTAACAAAGCGTTTTTTGTCCACAAACGTTAACAATTATTTTGTTGTTAATTTGACAAAAAGTGTTCGTAAAATTGACAGATGCTTTTGTAAAATGAACCAGTCTTGTTTGTGAAATTAACACGAAAACAATTGTGGACGATTGTGAACAAGAAACGTGTTGGTATGAATTTAACTGGAAACGAAACTTCCAGAATAATACCGATAAAGGAGCGTATCAACAACCTAATTTCGTACTTTGCGAAAACACACCTATAAACTATTACAAGCCTCTGCAAAAGCTGTTCTCCAAATGTACGACCGTAACACAAATTGCCGACGCACACAATAGGAGAAATCCTGAACATACTTCATAACATACTTCATAATAAGAATAAGTCGTGTACAACATCATAGCACTCAGACTCTTTCTCGCAAGTAAATGTTAACGAGCAGACAAATAAGAGATACATGAGCTGAAGGACTCCGTTCGATGGCCCATTGGGCAATGAAAAATACAACCGAGATACTCGTAAACATCCGTTTACTCAACTAAACATTCTGTCCAATAAAATTCTTGTGCTACTACTACTAAATAAATAATTATCTGCGGACCACTATTCAAACAAATTATTGTTCTGGCTGCACAAAACACAAGGTACTCGACAGGCTTTCGGAATTGTTTTTTTCAGGGTCGTTACGGATCGTTGAAAAAGCATATTGAAAGAATCAGGAATCAGGGTATGAATAAAGGGATCCTCGATGACTCGATCAATTTTTTTCGCAAAGATAATTTTTTCTTTCCTTTCTTTTTTTTTTTAATATATATATATAGAAGAACGCCGGGCTGTCTCCTCGCGACACGAATTTTCCGTGACCGAGCAAATTCAACGTTAAATTCGATAATACGTTCGAGAATACCTTGAGCTCCTTGGATTAACAAGATTGTCCCTGGAATCGGGGCGTATAACCGAATCGAACGTACTTCATTGGATCAAGGAGTGGCAGTTCTATAACATCGCTCCTTAATCCGCATCTATATACCAGACGCTTCGCGGCCCGAGGCGATGACATGATACAGTGGCCAACACATTTATAGTTCTTCGCTATTTCTCACGCCTCGCCGGAGAACGGCAAGGCTCAGTGAGATGTATGGATCCCCTCATACATTTACAACCCCCGAAGCCACGGTGACGGCAAAAGGTAACCTGCAACTTTCATACTCCCCAAGTATATAAATATTTCTTAGACGAGAGCATCCGCAGCAGCAGCTCCCGATCTTTTCCCTGCCTCGGCAATGGAGGTCTTCGTGCACCTTTCTTTTTCTTTTCCCCCCCCCCACTGTCTGGCGGGAATCTTTTCTTTCGCTTTTCCCCTTTTCTCAGCTTCTCCCCTTATACAGTAGGCTCTCGCGTAACTCATGCCTCCTATTTTTAATGCGTTCGGAGTTTCTTCTGCCCAAAGAAAAATCGGCAATACGTCGTTTGTACAGAGCCCAACTCTACACATCACCGACTTTACACCACCAACTCTACACAACGGCCACTCTACACGTGGCTCGACTGTGCACGGCCACGACTGTGGACAATGCTCGACTCTACACAAACCTATATGTACACATACTGAAACTCCACACATCACCGACTCTACACCACCAACTCTACACAGTGGCTCGACTGTGCACAATGCTCGACTCTACATAAACCTATATGTACACATGGTGAGACTCTACAAAAGTTTCTTTTTTGCGGTAACCCTACACAGCAAAACTGCACACGCATTAATTGTAGGTTGCCAATAGTCTACTCAGATAAAACAAGTGACAGCTGGACTCTACACGAGTAATGCCTCACACTGGAAAATTCAATACATCAAATATTCTCCCTATAAATATTTTACCCACTCTCAATTCGACGCGACGAAACTCACATCGACGACTCTCGTCGTCGATGCATTGGGTACATCGACGACGAGAGTCGTCGATGTGCAACATTGAGTAGAGTATTGGGATCCGAAATTTAACGCACGTACAATTTTGCTGTGTAGGGTTGGAGCAAAAACAAATTCTTGCGTAGAGTTTCATTATGTGTATAGATAGGTTTGTGTAGAGTCGAGTATTGTGTACAGTCGCGATTATGCACGGTCGAGCCACGTGTAGAGTTGCTGTTGTGCAGAGTTGGTGGTGTAAAGTCGATAATGCGTAGAGTTGAGCTTTGTAGAAACGACGTACTGCCAAAAAATCCTCCATAGATCTGTGTGTGAGATAACTTTTGCGCAATGCCACTTTCGGCAAGGAAACTGTTTGTTTTGCCATTTTTTTTTACGTCCATTTTCTTCTCGCCGTGACCTATATAAGTATTTCTAAAATTTCCTTCTGCCTTTCGGCGAATCCGATAGGTAAGCGTATAACCGATACGTGTGCGCATCGGATGCGCCGGCAACGGCGGTGCGCCGAGATTGCGAGCGGCATCGCCTTCGCTTTCAGCCCTCGGGAACATAAATAACCTCGGTGCGGAGATACGTTAACGTAACTCCAGTTTCACCGGGTCGACCGCTGCCGTGCGTACGTGCACACACGTGCGAACATCAACCCATTCTCTTTGCCCTCACTCGTGGCCGCCTTATAATAAACACGGGTCACGCGTTGGAGCACCGCGGAGTGACTGCGCCACCCCTTCGCCCCCTTACTTTCGCTGCCCCTATTTTGCTTGCAGCCCTCGCTTTCCATATTACCGACGACGTCGGCGCGACTTCGGCCCGATTCAATTTCTGAACCTCGCAACCTTTAATCCCATCTCGTTACGAACATTCAACTTTGAAAGTTAAAACCATTAAAAAAAATCCTCCGCGAGGAAACGGAGTTCATAACTACGGAAAAAAATTACCAACTGGATTAGTCCAGTTAGAGAGTTATGTTTTTTACTTTTATTACTGTAGCGTGAAAATTGTAAACACTGACTGTGGTCCATATTGACCACTTTCACCGCATACACAGTAAAAAAAAAAGTTTGTACTTTTTACAACAACTTATTGTCCACAAACGTCCACAATTTTTTATTAGTTAATTTTCTAGTTTTACAAACAAAAGTACAAACTAAAATTGTCAATGACACGAGAAATGAAAGGAGAAGTTCGTATATTGAAATAAATGACAAACGTGTTTGTCACTTATTTAACAAAATTATTTTAACGAAATTTTGCATTCCGATTTTACGAAATTATTTTTTACTGTGTAATCTAGCTTCAAATTTTCAATTGAATTTTCGTCTATATGAAACTAAAAACGTTACGAAAAAAAAAAAAACAAAAAAACAAAAAAAAAACACTTCCTGGAAATCATAAAGACATTGGAATTTAATATTCGGAGTACAACGAAAATTTGAATTAAAGTAGACTTTCTTAAATTTGTTTTTTCGTTATCGGGTTTTTCACATCGCCCCGCCCGTCCCGTAGGATAATGTGAGTTTGATACATCTTAAGACGGACGGCCCCGTGAAAACCTCTCGACGCTTCGCCGATCACGATTTTCTCCAGAGTCAATCTTCCCACTTTTCTTTTTTACCTCGTCCCATGTGCTACTCCAACGTTGTTGTTATTTTTTTTTTTTTTTAGCGCAACCCCAATGGTATACGAGAGCAGATACTCATGGTTCATTCAACGAAATCCTTTTCCCGAATCGAATGTATTCCGGTTGTGCAGTTCCTACGAGAAACGGAAAAATTATTCGATTGTATAGTAAATGCGCCGGCACGGTTGGAAAAGCAAGACGTCAACGCGAAGTTCGTCTAACTCCCACCCACTACTCGTTGCTTTATTTTTTGGGACGCGCTGCTGGCTGGCTGGCAGAGATGAGACTGGTCCATTAAGCTTTCGAAGCTCTCTGGCATGTTGCTCGGTCCTCTTGTTTTATTCTCGTTGCAGTCGGTGGATGTTCTTCGCCTGCACACGTGCGCCTCCGCCGTACTTGTACTTGCGCTATGCCGCTCGGATGAATAAATCGAACGGGAGCCAAGCAAACAATTCGACCTAATAATCCGCACATTGAGAGAAGAATCTCGGAAAAATGACTTTTCATGTGGCAAATATCGACCAGTCAACATGTTACACCAGCGCCAACACTGGCGATATGTAATATTTTCACAGGGGCAATTTTTACCCGACTCGTATGGTAATTTTTTTTCCAGAAAGCGGGTTGGCAAAATTTTGCGTATCCGGCTGCTTATATTAATTTAGTTATTCAATTTTTACACATACGAAATGAAATTCAATTATTATGCAATTTTTGTCGACGGTATAGAAATTAATCAATATTTTAGAATATTTTTATTTATTTTCACGATCGGAGCGCCCCTCAACTACTTTGTAAAAACAATTTTTTACGACCAATTGTATCTAACGCTCAAACGTAGAAGATGGGTAAGGGTTATACCAGTAAGTTGTTCGAGCGCCAAGAACATTCAGTGCAACAAGTATCTTCTCTAGAGCAATCTATAAAAAAAAAGCAATATGCGAAAAGTACAGCTATTCGTATGCTGCACTCGCCGACGATTTCAACAGAGGGAATGTTCGAATCAGTTTATATTCGTTTACACGTTGCTGGAGCCAAAAGCTCCGGCTCTCATTCTCTCTTAATACCCTCTTAGTGTAACCGAAGTGATACCATAATATTCCAGCAAAATTACCGGAGAAAAATTCACTACGATCAAATACAAGAGAACGCAATGAAGATGTAAATGCGAAAGAGAGTTTACGCAGTAAGAAAAAAAAAAAAGCGAAAACGCTACGATTATAAGTAAATAACAATCCGGGCTTCCAATTCTTTTTCTTCTGTCCTTTACTCCTGGCTATCGCGGGCTTCTCATTGGGCATTGAAAACTGACGATCTCGGTAGCAGCGTCAAGTATGCGGCATCATTCGCGATTGTACGCAAGAGCGGTGATTGCTGACGTGATTTTTCGATATGGCACCACGAACGTATATCAGGATTTCTCTAATTATGATTTTGTTCGGTAAGCGCTCACAAGTGTATTGTCGTAAACATCAATCAGTCTATAAAGTTTTAGTATACCAAAATCTGTCGAGTCATTTTTTATAGTTCCAATGTTTATTGGCGCTTGCGGAAAGTCGCCGAGCGGACGGATCGCAGTGAAACGCACAACTCTCTCGTCTTTTTGCCCCAGCGGGCAGTCGGGAGTAAAAATGTAAGGCTGCGATGAAACACTGATAGAAGATTAATGACTGGGCACAAGAGTGTCAAGTTTGAAATGTACTCAAAAGACAGCAGGACCCTCGATTCTTCATCGACACCATCTAATTTGTTGAAGGCCGCATCCTTCTCCGATTGAATGATTAGCCTCGTCAGGAGATTCCGAGCACCGTTTCTCAGCGTTTTATTCGCTTTATAGGTGGCGAGAATTGATTTCCCATTCGCGGTATCAGTCAAGAATGTGTAGCGGTTCTGGAATGAAAATTACGCATTCGGAGGTTCAATGGAAAAAATTATTAATAAACATACGTGTTCCCGGTTTGTCCAAGCTTCCTTCTCACCAACTTTGGCCTGAAATCAAGCACAGATGCAAACTAAGAATTTCGCAGATAAAAACAGAGACAAACAAAGAAGTACACAAAAAAAGATTCCATCGACATAATATGCCGGTATCACCTGCAAACGGTTTATCGACCGCTCTTGGAACCGATTCCCATAATATTATGTTACATGTTGTGATCGATTATAGCGTCGTATAATATTATATAATTATTAATAAGCAAGTTCGTTAAATTTGTTTCACACAAATCTCAACAACAAACGATTTGCGATCGCAACGCCACCGATTACTAAATATAGTAATATTTTTCTAGTAAAAAGAACTTATATGCTAACAAAAATTACGAGGTATTGGGGTAATATCTGCGACAGTGAAAATTATCATATTTTCTAGCGGAACGTGTGAGGTTTATACGAATGTTTACCAAGATGTCGCTGTAAAATCCATATATCCGACAGTTATATCGGCTTTTGCCAGGTTTACGGTAATTTATATTAGATCTTTCTCTCAGTGCAGTAATAACAGTGATCGGACCATCGCAAATCGGTATGTCGATTTATCACCGGAGAGGTCGATGCACCGTCCTTCTCCCGGATGTAATTAATGTAACCCAAAGTGGCAGGGCGAGCGGGCATTAGTTTCGGTAGCGTTTGAAGCCAGCGCGGGGTACGGTTTACCAGGAAAATGTGGGCCAACTATTTTCATAGCGGCAATGTCGACGCGCATCGTTAATTCGTCGGTCGGCCCCCTTCGCGCGCGTTTGTCGAGACGTCGCAGTTTCTCAATGCTTCGGCGAAACCTCTGATCCGACAAACGGACGAGCGGCGAGGCTAGAGCTGCACGGTATATTGCACCGGGAGCATCGTTGCTCAAACTCCCCGATCTCTCTACCGGTCTTGCTCGTTCGAGTTCATGCTCTCCGGAGAGTTTCCGCGAATTTGAATTGCTCGATGGATGGTATCAAATTTGGATCTAATGAGAAATCCGTCTCTAATGAGAATCCGTACGGGTAACCTCTCACAAGGGATCACGATCGGAGGGTGTCAAAATGTATCCCTGGCGGTGAACAACCGCATCGATAATGACAATAATGACAATAATGACAATAATGACAATAATGACAATAATGACAATAATGACAATAATGACAATAATGACAATAATGACAATAATGACAATAATGACAATAATGACAATAATGACAATAATGACAATAATGACAATAATGACAATAATGACAATAATGACAATAATGACAATAATGACAATAATGACAATAATGACAATAATGACAATAATGACAATAATGACAATAATGACAATAATGACAATAATGACAATAATTCGTTTGGCAAGTCTGAGCGAGATACCGTCGCGTTTTCGAGTACAAATTCGATAACGTGCTATATTGCTCCAAATCCAGTGTAAGTTCGTTGAGTAGGCTAGGTTTCGACGGACAATTTTTGCCGATTATTATTTACGGCAAAAAAAAGGCTCATTTTAAATGGAGGACACGGGTCCGTTTGGGCCGCTCTTCCCTACGAGTCTCGCGTATGTTCTTCGAGAATTTTTCCACCGTTCCGCCGGTCCGGTATGTATAATCATACGGTTGAAAGGAGAATAACGGAGCGATAGCTCTCGAATAGTAGCTCGAGAGCCAAGCCAGGCCGGGATTCCGTCGTGTTCTTGAGAAGACCGTCTTTAAGGCATTCACGATATTAGTTTTTCGAGGCTCGAGTTTTGGAGTCCCGTAGAACGAAAGCAGCAGGGAGAGATACCGTCCACGGGGCTCGACTGTGTCGCACATGCAGCTGTACACCGGGAATGCGATGCACTCGAGAATACAGGAGCTCGTGTCTGTTATACTGAACTGCCAAGCGTGCGCGGTACGAATGCGCTTTGTACGTCTTAAGCCCGGGAAGTCACGTACAACCGCGAAATCAATGGAAACTACGTACACGAAGATTTACGGTGGATACGAGCAGACTCCGAACTCGGAACAAACTCCGGATAGATTTTTCTGTAAGCTTTCGCGGAGGCGAAAGGAGCCGGACAGAGTCAGCGGACAAACCATGTAGGGTGATCGGATATGGCCAATGATTGGGCCATATCTAAGGGCCATGCCTAAAGGATCCTGGAAATCCTGGAAACCTGGAAATTTCATGAGAATTCCATCGATCACCTGGAATTAAAAAAAATATATATATTTTCATTAAAAAATGTTAGGTTTTTTTTTAAGATGCGTATAGGAGGGTAATAAAAATTTCGATGCGTGGCCCAAATGTTAATTTTAAATTCATTGAACTTTCTCAAGCCGATCTTGACAATAACGTAGGCGTCAGAGCAAGCAGTTACTCAATTTTTGTTCATGTGGTCTGCATACCGTTCACGATGTATTTAAGGATGATATTCGAGCTGCTCAGTAGGATATTGTCGAGTTATTGAGGGCATTGTATAATTTGTTTGAGAATAGTCCTGCGCGAAGAGGACACGACACGGATATAACCGAAATTGGTCGAAATTGTTTCCTAGAAACTTTTGCGTCATTCGCTGGCTAGGAATAATCATAAATTGACAAAAGTAGATTGGAAAAACAGAAATAATTTATTAACTGCAAAAAGCATAGGTTTTTGACTTTGAACAATTTGCCAATATGAAAAAGAACGATTGACAAATTCTTTAAATATATATGTAAAAAAAAAATCTATTGGAAGTTTTATTACATTGTTTGTTTGTTTTTGTTGCTATTTGCTGCTTGTACCAGATGATATCGATGAAAGAAGATCCTGGCATTTTTGAGATTTTCACCTAGAAAACCTGAAAATATCATGGAATTTCATGTCCTTAATCTCTTAGACACCATGTGGGCGAAGCTTAGAACCAATGTTGCCATCATTGGCATACGAGCTTGGTCCAATCATCGAGGGAGCCTTAATTTCTTAATTTCCAATCATCGAGGGACGATAATTTCTTGCCAATATTGGCAGCCAACAATGGTCCCAAGGTCGATCAACGGGATCGGCCGATAATTGATTGTCAATATAGGTCCTCGATAAGTTATTTATATAGAGCGAAAGTGGTTTTAACGTATACTTTTTTTAATATTGTAAAAGTTGCAATATCCCTATTTTCTGTTTTGCATGTTTGCAAAATATGATATTTTATAGATATTTTCTTGCGAGAACACCCAAAGCGATCACACAGTCAATTTATTGCCAATGTAATGCCGTCGGCAATACATATTGCATATTGGTATGTCAATGCATTTATTGATTGCCGAGTGCAGAATCCACAAATAATACGCATTCCTGCGAAAGTTAAAGCGCGTGTCATTTCGCATGCTCTTATATTGGCGCTCAGGTACACTTTCGCTTGCGAGAAATTTCTTGGGTTAGCGTCACCTAGCGGAGAAAGCCGCTGATTGATGGCCAAATGACGGCGTCACTTCGGCAAACCGACGATTAGCGAGTCAATACTCGACCGCCAATTGTAAAACCAAGCAATGCCAAGCTGTTACTCGGCCGAACATTGGCTTCTATTCGACCACCTAACCACTGGCGAGTCAAACGCGGTCGACCATTGGTGCTAAATTGTCAAACCAACCATTGGCGAGCCAGTACTTGGCCGAACATCGGGGATTCGACAATCGCCACGCCAACACTAGTCCAACCGTCTGCCATGTCCGTTCGATCGGCAAAACCCACATGGGTAACGTTGATCATTCTCTGTGCACGTTTGTGTCCCCTAGCAAATTAACACTACTCGATTGTCGAATTCACAAACGTTTCCGGGACAATCGGTCATTCGTATGGCAGTATCGCTATGAATTTCATTTCGAGGAAAAACAAAAGCATAGTAGTAATATGTATGTATGTGTCTATGTGTTATTGGTCACCTTTTGGTATTACATGGCAATGTAATCTCTTTCCTCTTCCATTTCTCAATCTTCTCTCCAGTTTTGGCCTCCGGATCCGGAGCTAGTCCCGCCCCGCCAGATGTTTTTATCTCGAGCATACCGCTATAGTCGTTGTTCGTACGTCCTATATCTGGAACTATATCGACGTCCCTTTGCATAGCACCGCCAGGTGCCAGCATCAAAGCATACAGCTATAGTCGTAGTTCGTACGTCCTATATATGGAGCTACGTCACTGCTCCTTGGCGATCACCAGTGAGACTTCGGATCTGGGAATTGATCCCGAGAGATTTGACAGTCTTTTCGATTTTGCCAGACCAGGGCGCTGTCCCTTTTCGTAGACCCACTGATTTAAGTGGGATCCCAATCACTGTTCCGCAAAAAAAAAAAAAAAAAAAAAAAAAAACCAAAGAAAATTCTTGGTGCTTGCCGGGAATCGAATCCGAACCTACTGCGTGTCACCGATCCACTCAACCACTCGACCACGCTCACCCTTATAGTCGTAGTAGTGGTAAAAGACATTTATTGCCAATGCTATAAATTCATACATGTAACATCCTACACTAGTTTTATGGTATAGGCCACCGACCTGAGTTCTTCAGTCCGAGATTGTCTTTGGTATTTGTATGGTTTCATTTTCATTTCTTAGATTTTATGATTAAAAAGTTTCTAGGTTTTATTCCGTGATTCTTTCGTTCGCCATTCATTCTAATTGCTGACAAATTACGTGTGTCGGAAATTCGTGTTTGCGTGTAATATCTTCAAGCTATTGTGTACACAGTGGCTTAAATGTTATCGACTTGTTTTACGGCAAATTTTTTGGTGAGTACGATGGATTAAAAATTTATCATTTTGTCACAGAACGTCGAATGAAAGTCGACCAATTTTTTCCAATGCTTTGCCGTGACAATTCATTCGACCTCCGGGCGCCGACTATTTCGTTCCATTCCCAAACGAGCGGGCCAACAAAACTGATTTCACTATAGCGCGCCAGATTTTATCCCAGCCCTCGTACGCGCCGCTCGTTATCCTCGATAAATATTTGCTATTATCATTGTGTTTATTTTTCAATCATCCCGACTATCTCGCGTTCGTACGTTTGTTTTTCCACTCGCAACGCGTAACCTGTGTTGCTTTGTGTAATTTTTATTTATTTACTTTTCATTCTTTTGTTTTTATAAATGTGTTATCCGGCCCAAAGAGAGGTGCAGCAGTTTGGTCACGAAAGGGAAAAAAACCGTCGGGCCGTGCGAAGGGTAAACGCAGCGAAGGACTTAATTGGCTATAATATTTTCCCGTTAGAGCCGACAAGAAGAGAATCAGTAATAAGCGGTATGGACAAAAGTAGAAAAGTGCTCGAACTACCTTGTGACACAGGAACTGGAACGCGGTTCGAGAGTATCCTCATTTGCATCGCTGTTCTCTCCGCCGAAGCGAGCGGGCTAGTCAGACGCAATGGCGCTAGTTAAGAGGGGGGAGTGGAGGGGGTGGTGGTGGGGGGGGGGGGAGGTGAAGAAGAAGCTACTAAATGCAACTGCTCCATTATTCAATGTAATTACTTTTCGTGGCCGGAACATCAGTATGCCTTTGACGAAGCGAGCGAGCGAGACGAAGTTTCGAGATAGGCCAAAAAAAAGGGGGCAAAGTTGAAGGAAGGCTGTCTCGACTGTGGATGCTGTATGGAGCGCCTATTTTCTTTCTGCACGCCAAAGTCCGGCTATCGGCTGCTGTGAAGCGGAAGGGCGAATCCCGCGCAGTTTTACCCGCTGAATGGCGCAGCATAAGCCCGTCTGTCTCCCAGCAGCTCGATATTAAATCGTGAATTTCTGAAGGGCCCCAATCGAGATTGCTCTCCACCGTATATCGATCAAATTTCACGTTGTAACGTTTTCGCCTGCACGTACTCTCTCGGGGGGGGGGGGGGGGGGGGGGTTGGGAGAATAGTCGGAGTAATTACTCTTCGTCGAGGCTCCTCGTTGCCTTCCACCGTTGCTGTATGAAAGACCTATTTTTCTTACTACACGCTGTAGCTTCGATATTGTATCGTATATTGGCGGAGAGCTCCAATAAAGAGAAATCTCGACCGTATCGGTGAAGTTTTACGTTGCCGGAGAAGACCGGAGCGAAAGGCGCGCGGCAAAATGGCACTCTGTAAACCGGAGAGAGACGGGGCAAAATGGGGTGGCGGACAAATTTTTGAGAAAAGTTAGTTGGAACAGTCCTAGAGGCCGAGGTAAAAACTCAGAAGTATATTTTTTTTTTTTCAGTCTATCGCAGCGGGAGGACTGGCATTTCAATCCCACCAATCGAAGCGCATAAACTCTCAAATTAGCATCATCCGATTGATCCAATCTCGGAAAGAGCCCCGATCGCTTCTCCCCTCTCGCGAAACTTTCGTCTACGTCGTTCGAAAACATCTCCGCTTGATATTCCGTAATAGCCCCGGAGAAGATCAAACTCTACACACTGAGAGAAGGATTTCGGAAAAATTACCAAGTCATATGATTAATTTCGATCAGGTACCCTGCTGGCATCAGCGCCGCCACTAGCGATATGTAAAATTTTCACATGGGCAACTTTTACCCGACTCATATGGTAATTTTTTCCAGGAGGCCGGTTGGCAAAATTTTTGCGCATCTGGCTAAGTATTTTGTGGATAAAACCAAGAATGTCGTCGATAGAAACTGAGAATATCGTCTATCTAGTTTTCGTCCATATGTGTACGTAAAAAAAAATTGATGTACATAATGTGCCGGTACAACCTAGGGTAAGCCAGCCAATGAATGGACGGGGCCAAAAGCGTCTTATGAACACTTTCCATAAGAGCACGTGCATAAAAAATGTCTATTCACTGGCTTTTTCGTCTGCTTAACTGTCCATTCATTGGCCGGTTCACCCTACAAACCTAAAACAAGTGGTTCGCGATTGCGACGCCTAGTTAGAGTAAACTTACACAAGGTAAAATGCCCAGTTTATGACACTTCAACGCAGCTCTCTCACTTTAAGTGTGTAAAATCATAGGGATAAATATTGAATTAATCAGTTAAGGATCTTTGAGCCGAAATCGCGAGAGTGGAACGGACGAGAGGCTCCGCTAATCGCAGTTGTCAGTGTGTCAGTAAAAACCCTAACTAAGCAAACGGCTAGACACAGATAGAATCTTTCATTTATTGAATTTATCTCAGAAACAAAATCTTGCATTTACGTCAAATTTGTCCGTCAAATAAATTATTTTTCTGGGTGTGTGTTAAATTTAATACGAACAATTCCCAGGACACGTCACCGCCATTCCCATATACTCAAAAGTTTTGTCGGTTACACTCAGAAAAATAATTTATTTGACGGCCACCGTTTATTTAGATCAAGCAAAATATTTATTTGATTTAAATAAATATTTATTTCATTTAAGTAACTATTTACTTAATTTAGATAAATATTTATTTAAGTCAAATAAATATTTTGCTTCATCTCATTAAACGCTGGCCGTCAAATAAATTATTTTTCTGGGTGTATTACCAGATCATCAATTTTACGAATATGTATGGTGAAACTAAGAAGAAAATGATTCTGGCCTTTTGTGAAAAAAATGTTGTTCACCATACACCATAGAAATCTTTTACTTTTGCACCGCCCCCCCCCCCCCCCCTTTAATCATAGTTTCAGGATCTTCCTCTCGGGTTTAAAACAAATTTTTCAATAAAACCCCCCTTCCGTTTCCGCGATCCCTATCGGATCTCGGGGCACGCGGCGAGTTCACAGACGTCTCGGCCACGTCCCGCTACGAAGACTCCAAGAGTTCCCAGATTCTGCCGTCTTAGACTTTACAGATTCTAGTAAGAGACTTTTTTTTTTCTTTTTCTTTTTTTTTTTTTTTTTTCTTTCGCAGGGTGTTTGCTCCGGCCGCACCTTTGACTTTCGTACCGGTAATACCTATATAGCTTCGAGAAGCCACTCACTTTTTACTCGTCCCCGTCGCTTTCCCGAGCTTTCACACTTCTACCTCCTTCGCTCACTTTATCACACGTTTCCCGCTGATCCAGCGAGCTCCGCGCCCCCTTTTCCTACTTCTCGTTCTCTCGTCCAGAGAGGGCACGGAGAGGGGCAGGGGGGGGGGTGTTTCTTGCTCCGTTCCTCGGCTCTCGCCCAGCTCGGAGGTCCCCGCTTCTCTGTAACACGGCTTTCCAGACTTAGCTAGGGCTTAGCCGGAATATCCGAGAACGAAGTCCGCCGGCTCACGCAGTACGGTCTTCCTCCGCTTTTTTTTTTTTTTACTTCTTTGCTCTCGTTCTTCATACCCGCGGCCCGCTCCTCGGCAGCACTCGGAAAGGGTGTGGGTACCAACCTGAGGAAGAGCTTCCGTTTCTCCCACGAACGAGAGGGATCGCTCATGCGGTCTCGGCCCCTATTTCACCAATCCCAATTTCCAGACGTTCGGAAGGGTTGCGAACGACCGTACTGGCGCTCTCTATATAGATACACACACACGCGCGCGCGCGCGCGCACACACACACACGCACACACGCACACACACACACACACACACACACACACACACACACACACACACACACACACACACACACACACACACACACACACACATACATATATATATATGTCTATCCGTTCTATCTTAAATCTTTACCTCTCGACCGCGAACAAGCTCTCGTTCGGCTCTTGCTCTTTGCCTTTCGCGAAAAAGGCGGAGAGGAAAAAAAGAAAATAAGGGGCGAAAGAAGGAAAACTCGCTCGGTGTAGAGATTCAATAATCTCGCCGTGCCGTTGAGAAGCACGGAGCAAGTTATGTTGACTGATGACGAGTCCTCCGACGGCAGAGGCTGCGTCATTAGAGAAAATAAGGAGCTCTCGCCGAGGGAAAATCCTCCCGCGAGATATTTATCAGTGGCGATGTCGCGACGAAATCTTAGCGCAGGTTAACGGTGAGCGCGCGGTTGGGGCATTAAAAAGAAATTATGCGCGCGCAGCGTAGGCGAGCGCGCATGCGCGCAACGACGGGACCGAAATAATTTATGATTAACCGAGAAATTCTCTCGTGACCGCATTCCCGCCTTATCAATGTTATCATCATTGATACGCGAATTCTCGAGCGCTCTTGGCACTGTCGCAGGAATGCGCGTCGCACATTCGTGTGTTTATTGCTGGCAACCTTCGAGCAGCTTCAGTTTACCGAGAAACCGGGACTTTCCGAGACCGGATGGAGGCGAACGTACCACCGAATAGGAACGAAGATGCGCGCGTCTGCGATTCAACTGTCATTTCAAGTCGACTTTGATATTCTCGGCACACTCTCTCGATGACGATTGACGACGCCGCATTGAGAAAAAATTACGTACACTGTTAAAAATTTTTTATGAAATTTGCAAAACGTTTAATATAGGGTAAAAGTGGGGAATATGGAACCGGTTCATATTTCATGGATTTATGTGTTAATCGGGGTGGTCCATATTCACCACGTTTACCCTACAAAGTTATATGAAATATACAACCTAGTTATGTGAAATTATAATTCATATACATTGCAGTGGAATTTTAATAATTTAATCTATATATATATATATATATATATATATATATAACCGGTATTTATGCAATAGCTGTATATGAAAATTGCCGGTGATGGCATTGAAAATTAATACATCCGTATATGAAAATGATGTTATTGTTACAAATATTATACAAATAATATTGTTTTTAGTACACCAGTAACGCAATATTCTTACATACGTGTCAACGAAATTTCATATACTGTCTATGCATTAAACTTCATATACATTTAATGATTTTTCAATGAGAAATTTTTAACATTGTAGCAAAAGCAACGATACTGACTTTTTTACCGTAAAAAAATAGTTCCCAAGGGTAAAGTCCGCATTTTATTGTTACGGCAATCACGGAAAATCATCGTTGCAACCTTAACTATAGTTTAACCAATTGAATATAATCAGAAACTGATTATATTCAATTGGTCGAATACTAATCAGAAACTATCTATATAGACGTGTTCCCCCTAAGAATTATCCGTTATGTTAGGAGACACTATCATGTTACTCAGGGTAACGACGTATCGGGTATGTTGATCACGCGGACGCGTACAATGTACATAACCACAGAGGAGGAAAGTCAGGAATGCGCTTCTTATCTGTCCGCGCCTTTTGCAAACAACGGATAAATCATGCTCTACCACCGTTCTGCGAACATCTTAGCCGGCGATTAAAATGCGACGGACCGACCGAAGGCGGTCGATACAGTTGGGTAACTTTGAGTTAAGTTGCCACTTTTTTTGTTTATCGGTAAACCGAAGGTGTCGCTTAAACAAATCGATTCAATATTGCTCGCGAGCAATTCGTCGAAAATTTTGCGATACCCATTGCAAATTTCATTATCACAATAGCGTGTAAAAAATAATACACGGCAAAAAAAAAAAAAAAAAAATTTGTTTGAAAATCACTGAACGGTATTGGAAGTTTTTCTTTTCACAAATTGTTTCTGAAATTTCAAACACATTTTACTTTGCAATTTTATGGTAAGATTTTTGTTTTTAATGTAAATTATTGTAAATCCTTGACAGAAGATTTGTAATTTTAATATATGGTTTTTCTTGTTTCCCAAACAAAGTACATTAATATTCAATTGTAAGTATTGCAAGTAAATTTAAAGCTTCGGTGCATTAAATTTACAATTTATTTTTGCACTCTAGTAATTTAAAGTAAACAGTAGGGTGGCAAATTAAATGTTATAATGACAATTGTATCGCGATAAGACGCGAAGAACGAGCACGAAGACTCGATCGACCAAGTGAGTCGCGCTGATAAGTCTCTAATTGCATTTCGAGCTGCGCGATCGTTATCGCGATCGGCGAGGCCCGATCGTCAATCTTGGCTGTGCACACGTAAACGCCTCTATGCACGGTACAAAGCCGAGCGTCCGAAAAGAATCTACTACTACCGTGCGAGAATCGTAGTTTATCGGTATAAATAACGGTGCGAGGTCGGCGCTATTGAAGTTTCCAGCGAACGATCGCTTACGATCGGTTTCTTCCTCTTTCCCGTATCGCGAACGCCTCCGCTCGTACTATGTTTCTCTCTTCCCTCCGACTCCCACCCGACTGCACCCGAGACTCTTTCGAGCAGCGACGATATACCACGTACATACGGTGACCTATACACAGACAAAATCCGATCGTTTTATCGTCGGGACAGCGCCAATGTAAGAGTAAAAAGGAAAACGTTGTATCGATCCGATGAAAGCTCCACCGGCGACGATATTTTTGCGATACGGCAATTAAAGTATCGAACCTTTTTTTTTTTTTTTTTTTTTTTCTTATTATCGTTTCTTCGATCGATTTATTGCGCGTCAGCGGCAGTTCGTCGCTACCTCGTAAACATTTTTTTTTTTTTTTTATTCATGTGTGAAAATTGAAATAGTGGCGTATTTGAAAAAAAAAAAAAAAAAAAAAAAGATCGAGAAAGGTATCGAGCATTTTTGTTTTATTTTTTTGAATTTCCGCCTCGGAGAGGGTCGGAGGGTCTTGTATTTTTGTGTGCATTATGCAAACAGTGTCGTTTCTCCTCTCACCGCTGGGTAAAGTAAAACTCGTCATCAATCTCGTTTGACGAACGAGACAGAGAGCTAACGGTTGGCTGTGGTCTAGCGTACTCACAACCTGCTGATAATAGGAATGACTCACGTGCCTGGCGGGCGAAGCCGGTGGGTACGCGCGCCAGACAAGACCGTCGATGCCCAGGCGAACGGGAAGGGAACGGCGATAACACCTTGTACGTACGTCGAGAGGCCCCCGGATTTTGTCAATCGCACGAGCTCCCTCCAAATCTGCTTCCTCGCAGAGAAACCCATTTATTTATTATTTATTTATTATTTATTTATTATTTATTTATTATTTATTTATTATTTATTTATTATTTATTTATTATTTATTTATTATTTATTTATTATTTATTTATTATTTATTTATTATTTATTTATTATTTATTTATTATTTATTTATTATTTATATTTAGTCGTGTCAGATACGAAACTTTTTTTTCCTTCACATGATCTCGACAGGTGATTGGAACCTGAATCGCTCCATCGCTTCTATTTTCAAAGTTGTAGGTCTTCGTTAATCACCGGTTCGGTCGAAAGATCGGTGTTCTATGAGCGACGCAACTTCTAATTAACGCTGTGAGGCGAAAGCTCGCTGATTAGAGAATAATTGATATTAACGAGATAAACCGACCAGCTTGTCAGGAAGCACCGAAGTGTTACGTACAATTGCGAGATTTAACGCAAAAAAAAAAAAAAAAGAACTAAAAAATGAGCTACGTCGACGCTCGGGCTGTTTTCGCGCTCGTCATAGCATTACAGCTACACTCGAAGAAGTCGAGTGTGCGGGGTACCAAGAGCAAGCAGCAGCAGCAGCGGCAACAGCGGCACACGAGAACGAAAGACGTCGACCGGTCGCTCGTATAAAACGACCGACAACTCGCTTCTACGACCAGTCCAATCCGCTTGCGCCTCACGAGAGTGTCGTGAGCCTTCGCGGCAATCTTGTCAATCGATGCCAATAATATATCGCCTCGCGAAATTTTAAATATCCCAGCGTCACTAAAATAAAAACAAGAACAAAAATTAAAAAAAAAAAAACAAAAAAACAAAAAAAAAAATGGAAAGATAATACGCAAAAGAGAAACGTCCACTTGTCGATACAATGTCATTGTCAAACATCGATGACAGCTTCCGTTTAGCAGGTGGATATTTTTTTTTTTTTTTTTTTTATTACATGTGTTCGTCAATCGTACGACAGATAGTCCTTCAAAAATGTTTTTTTAATGTTTTTTTTTTTTTTTGTTTTGCTCGATAAAAGTGCGTGAGAGATAGAGGAAAGACGGGACGGATGAGATATTAATCGATGGATAGGATATAGCGTGATAAGGTAAAGATTTAGAGTTGTTAAAACACTGGACGATTATCGTTGAGAATTGATCGGTGCTTCGATTGATAAGAGTACATTACTTGGTTTTTTTCTTTTTTTTTTTTTCCTCATGCGCGGATTTCTCGTCAACAGAACGACTCTAATCGCTTTTCCGCCCGACGACGTCTTGCCGCGGCGTATGTTGCCCTAGGTCTGCACATGTGCTCCACGTATCCGTTAGTATCAGCGCGTTCTATGGACGCCGAAGAATTTGTTGCGTAGATCGAGATTGAGCCACGTTATCGCTATTGGAGCAGGAACGAGGCCGTGCAATCCACGGATGATCCAGCGATCTATTTAACGAGGGTGCGTGTAGCGGTCCTTGAAATCCTTCGAGTCCTCGGAGAGTCCTCGAATTTTGATCGTCCTTAAAAAGTTCCTTTAATGTCCTTGGAATTTTCGTGGGTCTTTGGCATTTTTCATTCCTCTCCAAGATTGTGTCCGGCGATTCGTGGAACCCACCAAGTCCTCGAAAAGTTCTAAAATTTTTCTCGTCCCTGAAAGGTCACGGAAATGTCCTCGAGATTTTTATTCCTCGCCGATCCTTGAAATGTTTTTTTTTTTTTTTTTTCTAACGTCGTACCTGTTTGTTCATGAAGTCCTGTGAGTTCTTGAAAAGCCTTTGGATTTTGCTCGTCCTTAAAAAGTTCCTTTAATGTCCTTGGAATTTTCGTGGGTCTTTGGCATTTTTCATTCCTCTCCAAGATGGTGTCCGGCGATTCGTGGAACCCACCAAGTCCTCGAAAAGTTCTAAAATTTTTCTCGTCCCTGAAAGGTCACGGAAATGTCCTCGAGATTTTTATTCCTCGCCGATCCTTGAAATGTTTTTTTTTTTTTCTAACGTCGTACCTGTTGGTTCATGAAGTCCTGTGAGTTCTTGAAAAGCCTTTGGATTTTGCTCGTCCTTAAAAAGTTCCTTTAATGTCCTTGGAATTTTCGTGGGTCTTTGGCATTTTTCATTCCTCTCCAAGATGGTGTCCGGCGATTCGTGAAACCCACCAAGTCCTCGAAAAGTTCTCAAATTTTTCCCCTCCTCGAAAGGTCACGGAAGTGTCCTTGAGACGTTTATTTCTCATCGATCCTTGAAATTTTTATTTTTCATCTAACGTCGTACCTGTTGGTTCATGAAATCCTGTGAGTTCTTGAAAAGCCTTTGGATTTTGCTCATCCTTAAAAAGTTCCTTAAAGGTCCTTAGAATTATCGTGGGTCTGACATTTTTCATTCCTCTCCAAGATGGTATCGGTGCCATCTCCAAGATGGTGTCCTCGAAAAGTACTCGAATTTTTTCCCCTTCCTTGAAAGGTCACGGAAATGTCCTTGAGATTTTTATTTCTCGTCGATCCTTGATTTTTTTTTTCCAACGTCGTGCCTGTTGGTTCATGAAATCCTGCGGGTTCTTGAAAAGCCTTTGAATTTTGAGTGTCCTTGAAGAGTCCCGGAAACGTCCTGCAGATGATTTTTTTTTTTTTTTTCGTACCTCTTTGAATTTTTGATTTTCCGTTCGCTTCACGAAATAATTTTTATGTCGCTATTTCCCCCCCCCCCCCCCCCCTGTTCTCCATCAATCCGAGCGACGACTGGTTACTCGCTCTATGGAAAATCGATCGACCGACATTCTTGCGATTTAAATTGATACTTCCGGTTATCGATAATTCCACATCGACGCATTACGAGGAGCACCGTCGTTCTGTATGTCCGTTAAATGCGCACGAACGTTCGAATACCGCCGCTTCCGCGAAACCGAAATTCCGCGGGCGGAATTTTCGTTCGAAATAATGCACAGCAAAGCCGAAGCGACTCATCCACTCTCGGCTCGGCCGGTTAATACAAATCCTTCGAGGCCATTGGAGGCGCTACTCTCACACAATGAAATATGTATTTGCCACTCGGAACTTAATCCTCCTCTGTCGTTCGCTCGCTCGATCTTTACACATTGCGCATTCGAACCGCTCTTATCCTCTGCGAATATTTCACACCCCGTATCATTCAAATCTGTGTCCACGTGAAACATATAAAAAAAAATTTGTAATAAACAAATAAGTCAATCAATAAATAAGAAAATAATAAATTATTTATATATTTATTTATTTATTTATTTATTCATAAATAAATTATTCATTTACTTACAAATAAACACTGAAAAAGTATGTTTCACGTACACAGTAAAAAATAATTTTGTCAAATAAGTGACAAACTGTTAAGGTTTCAATATACAAACCTGTCCTCTCAATTTCCGTGGCATTGACAATTTTAGTTTGTACTTTTTTTTTTTTTTTGTAACATTAGAAATCGAATGATGGAATCGCAAAATTAACAAATAAAATATGATGGACGTTCGTGGACAATGAATTGTTGCAAAGAGTACACACTATTTTTACTGTGTACTTTTGCCTCCCTCCCCCTTCGATCGAAATAAATAAATTATTTCGAAAAAAAAAAAAAAAAAATTACTCAAATTACTTCGTAATAAATAAATAATTTATTTGTAAATAAATAATTTATTCACTTACAGAATAAACACTGAAAAAGTGTGTTTCATTCACATATTGTTGCCTCCCTTCCCGCTTCGACCGCGTGAAATATTTTTCGCGGCGAGGCTGTTCGCTCGGGACGAGCTGAACGAGCACAAAACCGCTCCGTGTTCCGTTGCATGGCTGGCGTGAGATTCGTACGATGCAATTGTCCTCGGTTATGTAGATTTACACGATAAATTGACGATCGGTCGAACCGTCCCATTGGCAAAGCGTGCGTGCCGTTCAAAACTATCGGGGATTTCGTCAATGACGCTGTTATCCGCTGATCCTCGGAAAAGCCCCCGGTCATTCAAGCCCCCCTCTCACGGCAATGGCCTTGTTCATTCATTTCATCCGCTCTAATGGACAGAATCGAAATTTTCGTATCCCGTCGCGCGTACATGGGCCACATATTTGTCATGTATTTTGTGGGGCACGCTATCGCTCTAATGACTTTCCTTTGTGTGTCCTACCCAGTGCAAAATCAGCGACGGATGATTAACTATACACCGACTCGAAACAGCTTCGAGAGTAGCTGTTTCATCCCCCGTGCGTTCGAGCCACCGGACCAAAAGATCTCGATAGAGACGCGTTCGTGTTGGTTCGTTGCTTTAAAAGTTAAAAGTACAAACTAAAATTGTCAATTGTCAATGATACCGGTATTCAAATAATTGACAAAGAAGTTTGTCACTTATTTAACAAAATAATTTTAACGAAATTTCGCATTACGATTTGAGAATATTATTTTTTTTACTGTGTAATCGAGATTATGCCGAATTTGTAATACAACATGTATTATATTAAAAATAAGAATGCAATACTTGAAATATTAAAAAAAATAATAATAATAATAATAATAAGAACAAAAGTAAAAATAACAAGAAGCGAAGAGGAGGAGGAAAAGCTATGCGGCGAGAACAAAAAAATTAATCCGCCAAAATCCCGCCACGCCGGACAAGTCCATAAAGTAGCGAGAGCGTTTAAAATAAAAAAAATAAAAAATTAATTTAATCCAAGATATCGTTGCGTGCCAAAGTAAGAACAAAAAAAAAAAAAAAAATCTCGAAGTGAACCGGGCGAGGCAGATAGTCTCGCGACAGGCGATTAACGCTTTAAAATTATTTCGACGAGCGTATCGGGGTTAGGGAACGTCGCGAACGCCGGGACCGGTATATTTGTATATTAACGCACATTGAGCCAGCGACCTGGCCGTTTACCGTCATGCAGGTACTCCGCGATGCTCGCGTACGCTCGACTCCGCGTCAGCAATGAGTTTGCGTTCGGGAATCGAGATGAATATCGATAAGCGCGAACGCGAGACTGCCAAAAAAAAAAAAAAAAAGAAACAAAAAACAAATTACTTGCTGGCGCCTCGCTTGTCAGTCGTTCGGCGGTCGTCTCCGCGTCGAAATTAACGCGCCCGCGCTGCTGTCGCGACCTCGTCCCGGAATGGCCAACGCGTTCACGTGCGCTATGTAACAGCCCGCAGGACCGTACGTGTACGCGTACGGAGTCGGCGATACATCGATCGCCTCGCAGGATTCATTTGCATGTAAGGAAATTATTTAAGGCTCCTCCTCGCGCCCCGGTCGGAGCTGTAACGGTGCGGGCCAGTTCGCGGCTTGCAGAGAGCGAAAGAGCTGAGACTCGTGCAATAATAAAAAAATAAAAAATATTCTTAAAATAAAATAAAAAATAAAAATAAAATAAGAGTATTGAAAGAAACTCTGGCAACGGGTCCTGCGAACGAGCATGTACGCGTCGCATGTTCTCCCCGGAGCCGCGAGAGTGTGTGTACCGTACGTCGCGTTAAGCACCGTGTACCATGGCGAACAAGCGAATTTATGCGCGCGCCCGCGCTGGCGCATTGGCGCGAGGACGCTAAGTAAAGAAAAAAATATATATAGAGAAAAAAACAAAAAAACCCTCCACACACACACACACACACACACACACACACACACACACACACACACACACACACACACACACACACACACACACACACACACACATATATATATATATATATATATATATATATATATATATATATATAAAGAAGCGAGCAAAAAATCTCTTTACTCGAGTTCTCAAAAGTGCCGACCGTGACTCAGTTGAACTTGTGCAATGTTGCACGCGTAAAAGCCGGAGGAGAGAGATCGAGGAAGTATACGAGAGGAGAGGCAGAGCGGGCGAGCTCGGGAGAGAAATATATCTCGGTCCGTATCTTGTCCTTATAAGGCTCGATCCTTCGAGACTTTTTCATCACCGTTAATTCTCATTCTCGTTCCCCCTCTGCCGTCCGTAAAACGCGATGTAGGTACGCGCATGGGGCGTAAATTTGAATTTCGGAGTAGCGCCACATTGGGTGCTCAAAACGGGATTTTCCGCGAGACCTTTGGGCGAATTAGTTTCCCCAATGCGATTTTCTCCGGTTCCCGAGGGAGCTGTGCATCTAATAGTCTAATTCCTTCCGGCTAACTGCCACATGAGTGCGGCGCCCGTTGCCCGCTTCACACACGGCCGGGGGGCGAGCGGGGTAAGATGGCACAGCGGGGCAAAACGAGATAGATAGATATACATTTATTGTACATTTTGACCTGGGCTCATTCAGGCACATCACCCAACCAACAGCAAATCGAATTATTACGAAAAGGAATATAGCACACTACAACTAACTCTAATCATAACAATAATAATAATAATAATCAATAATAACAACAATATTTTTTTGTATGCTCCGGCTGCGATCGACTTATCGGCACAGTCAGGTGGGAGGAGAGTGCAAATCTCCAAACTCCTTACTGACATTTACGTTTCGGCCGTTTGTGCTGGCCCTCTTCAGAATTGTTTATTTAGCTGAATTGAAAATTGTTCAAGTAGAAGGTAAATTAATTTGACGATCCTTCAGGATGTCGAAACCGCAGAGATTAACTACATGATGGGCTACATGATGGTCAACTTTTGTACAAAATTTGACCATTATGTACCAAGTTGATCTCTGCGGTTTCGACATCCTGAAGGATCCTCAAATAAATTTACCTTTTACTTAAACAATTTTTAATTAAATTAAATAAACAATTCTGAAGAGGGCCAGCACAAATGACCGAAAAGTAAATATCGATAACGAGTCTGGAGGTTCGCACTGTCTCCTACCTGACTGTGCCGATAAGTCGATCGTAGCCATAGCATACATTAAAACATTCTCATTATCGACTACTGCCCAACTATTTCAATAACAATAATACTAATAATAATAATAATAAGTAATAATAATAATGAGCAATAATAACAATAATCACAAAGTAGCACCCAACACGAGCCGAATCAGACCGAATCGGAGCTCGCTCTTCAAGAGCATGCCGCGGACCAGCCGCTGAAATGCACCTTTGCGCAATGGCTGAATCGAAGATCTCTGCGCCAGCATTACAGAACGCATAATGAGACAAAACGCGATTTTTCGAATAACTTTTGGATGGCGGCGACGATGGTAAGTGGGGCAAAACGGGTTCAAAAAACCTGATGTATCTTTGGGACAAAATGGGTCATCCAAAAATCATTGTAAGACCGAGTTTCGCCCTCACTGAACCGTTCCGTCCCGCTGTGCCATTTTGCTCCGGTCTCCCCTGCGCAGTACGCCCGTATGGTAGACAGCGTCCCATGTGGTTTTCCAGCGGTCCATCCCATTTGCCCGGCGCCGCTTCTTGCGGGAGGACACAATTGCCGTCGCGCGACCGTGCACCGCAGACTCCTTCGAGGATCTCGTTGATAGAGTCATTTAAATTTCTAATCGTACCCTCTCGGTGCGAGCGAATTTGAGCTCGGTGTCGGACCGATTCAGCTCCACGGGAATTGAGGGATAGATAATGTGGGGAGGTTGCGAGGCGTGTTATTGCGATCGGAGCGAGTAGAGTCCGGCGCTGGTGACGTGGTAATAAAATAAAATAAATTTAACGAAAAATTAAAAATGCATGAAAGAGAAGCGAGGCCATATCTGTTATTTCAATCTGGCGAGGTGCGCACGATATAATCCGAGTAAGGCAGAGTCGTGCCGGTTCCTCGTCCGACGCACTTTATCCGACGTCACGGTCCACTCGTGAGCGTGACGAGACTGAAACGAGCGTACTGCGATGTAACGGTGAACAAAAAAAAAAAAAAAAAAAAAAAAAAAAAGAAAAATAAAAATAAAATAAGACATAAAAAGTACGAACGTCGTGGAGAAAGTACAGAGGCACTTAAAAAAAAATAGCCGTTGCCGCTCAACGACGAGAGAACAATTTGCGGTCGGGTCGACGTCGTGCGGACGACAGTTGCCCCGCAAGTCGACTTCTACCATTCTAGAGGTTTCGTACTCGTCATAATAATACTCGACGTCGAGCATTGCTATTTTTTGCGAAGACGAAAAAAAAAAAAAAAAACGATCCTTCCAAACTAGAATATTCCTTTCGCTCAGGTAGAAATTGTATGGAATTATGAGGTACACGACAAATGCCCGGATGTTCCGATAGATATAAAAATAATTCAACGCCGCAGTAATACTCGACGTCGAGGATTGCTATTTTTTGCGGAGACGAAAAAAAAGATCCATCAAAACTGAAATGTTCTTTCGCTCTGATAGAAATTGTATAGAATTATCAGGAGCACGACAAGTGGCCGGATGATCGGATGGATATAAAGATAATTCGACGTCGGTTTGATTATTCACGAGGAAGCTTCGATCGCGAGTCCGTTAAATTTGTGTCGTCCGTTACGATATGTTTACGCTCAAATGTTTACGTAGGTTAACACTAATGCGGGAGGTGATGTCAGCGAAGGCGACACGGTGAAATACGGCGAAGCAGAAAAAGCTCGTATAGCATAGTGGAAATCGCTCGGTTGCAAGGCCGGACGGCCTCAACCGCGATCCTCGCCCCCGCACACGTGCGCTTTACTCATCACACCGTGTCGCATCGCTGATACGATCCAGTTCGCGACAGCGTATGCAATGACCGATGCACTTTGCTTCATCACAATTCCCCTCAGTCGTCATCAATTTTTCATACAATTCTTTTTTTTTTTTTTCATTTCTTTGGTTGTCTATTGGAATTATTACAATCACAATTGTTGGTACCACAATTTTTGGTATCACAATTTTTGGTAACACAATTATTGGTAACACAATTATTGGTATCACGATTATTGGTAGCACGATGATTGGTAGCACAATGATTGGTAACACAATTATTGGTATCACGATTATTGGTAGCACGATGATTGGTAGCACAATGATTGGTAGCACAGTGATTGGTAGCACAGGGATTGGTAGCACAGTGATTGGTAGCACAATGATTGGTAGCACAATTATTGGTACCACAATTATCGGTACCACAATGATTGGTACCACAATTATTGGTATCACAATTACTGGTATCACAATTATTGGTATCACAATTATTGGTAGCACAATTATTGGTAGCACAATTATTGGTATCGCAATTATTGGTATAAAAATGATTAATATCACAATTACTGACATTGAAATATGAATATCACAATTACTGGTATTAAAAGATTAATATCACAATTACTGGCATTAAAAGATGAATATCACAATTATTCGAATCATAATTTCATGATTTGACGATCATTCTTATCACAACAGTTAGTACCCAGCTGCAGAGTCCATCGGGCTCGGAAGATTCTTGTCCGGCTTGTACCGCGAATCGTCAATAAATTAACGTCCGCGCTCTACAAATCGCGGAATAACCGAGACATTCGGTCACAGTGTCCCCGCATTAACCCTCGTCAATCATTCACGGAGCTCAAAGTTTCCCGGCAATTCCGAGATAGAGAAGCGAACGCCGTAGAGCGTTATATATTACGTATCAAGGGACACCTGCTTCTTGCCGTCGCAAGCGTCGCGTCGGTTCGCGCTACTGCCGCCTCCGTATAGTAAACTGGAAACTAGAATAGGAGTCTGGTGACTCGGACATTCGCCGGGCTCGTCGGTCGTTAAACTTTGGAGAGGAGGGCCGGGCCACGGGAGAGTTTCTTCAGTGAAAATTCGTTGCCGCGGATGCGCCAACGGTGACAGAGATTGGGCGGCCGGACCGCGGGTATTCCTACGGAAGTGTCTCCGCTCGGGAACTCCGGTGGTTTCCGCGGCCTGAACGGCATTCCACGTTCCCCATCCAACTCCCTCGCGCCTCCCAATCCTGTCTTCTTGCGTCATTCGCTTCCGCCGGCGACTTGCTTGTTTTTTTTTTTTTTTTTTTTTCTCTTGACTCGTGATTCATGAATGAGACACGTGTGTGTGTGTTCTCGTCTCTCATTCCTGAAATCATGCATCATCCGCAGTTTAAAGCAAATCGATCGTCGATCTTTCTCGAATCAGAAAAAAAAAGGAGAACGGCGCTCCGAGGATTTGCGAGATGCAGCGCTAGAGCGCGCGTGCCGTTCGATGCTGTTTGCTGCACGATCTTCGCATCCGGCGCGTGCCGGCCATCTAGCACTTGCCGCCGGATAGCGACACACACACGCACACACGCGCGCGCGCGCGCGCACACACACACACACACACACACACACACACACACACACATGCACATACGTGCTGAGACGCCAGTAGCAATCCCGAGAGTCGACGCCCGGCGATGCCGCACTCGCGGATGCCCCGATCGATCACTCGGACTCGAGGAGATTTCGAGTGTTTTTCTTTCGGGAATTCACCGTGATCGTCGTGGCTGATCGATGTAACACTCCGAAAGTCGAGAGCCCCGATCATCCTTAAAATTCTTTTGGCATCGCATCGACGCTCAGGAAGAGCCGACGTCGCGTCTTATGAATGAAACAGCAGACACCGATCGAGCAACTGGACCACTTCAGTGTTGCTCCTTCGCGCTCCGTCGAAGACGGTCGAATGAATGAGGCTTTTTTTTTGGTACTTTCTTTAGAATCTGTATCGTGTTTTCTATACGGGGAAAAAAAATGTCAATGACTGCAGAATTATTCGCTTGGGTCTTGAATATTTTTTGTTTTTGGAGATTTTTTTTTTTTTGTTTCTCAATCTTTCGTGAAATCGTGAGAATCGCAAGTCGAGTTGTAACGAGAATTTTCATTTTTTTTTTTTTTTTTGCACCGAGAAAAAAGTTTATTCCAATAAAAGAAAATTAATTAATAACGAAGAAAAATGTTTATATGCTTCATGAGCTAATGGGGCGTTTATAAATTCCTATTATATTTATTTGTTCGATAGTATTGTTCTAATTATTTGATGTTTATTTGGATCTAATAAACAGATATTTAGGTCAGATTTTTTTTTTTTTTTTTTGTGACAGGCCGACTTTTAACCGTACGGGAATAATGTGATATACGAATGAATGGAGAAAGGAATTTTTTGGCGAATAAGTCATTCTTACTATCAACGAAGCATCGACGAGCAATGTTTTATTATTAAATAAGCATGCAGATCCGTTATAGACGCATGATTTTCACTTATCACGTCGCACATCAGTTATACTCGTAACATAACCAGTCTCTATGTTGGGTCTTCGAGGATTCATTGCACAACCACAATTCGTTCGAGGTACAAAGCTTGAAGCAAAGTTCCATAAAAACAATCCGATGATTTGCCTCTCTATTACAATGTAGCGGCCCGCCGTAAGGAATAAATATAGTCTTGCACTACCGGCGAGATATGTTTTCGAACTAATTCGTTGACGACTCTGTAATGCGCGCTGCGCAGTAAAAAATAATTTCGTAAAATCGTAATGCGAAATTTCGTAAAAATAATTTTGTTTTATAAGTGACAAACACGTTTTTCACGTATATTTGAATATACGAACCTGTCCTTTTATTTTCCGTCACATTGACAATTTTAGTTTGCACTTTTTTTTGTTTTGTTTGTAAAACTAGAAAATTAACAAACAAAAAATTGGACAATAAGTTATTTTAAGAAGTACAAATTTTTCCTTACTGTGTACCAGAATTATCTGATATACAGTAAAAAAAAAAAAAAAAAAGTTTGTACTTTTAAACGTACTCTAAACGACAAACGCGCCTATTAAGCAGCGTTTGTCTCGACGTCAAATATATAAATTCTAAGGCGCGTACAAAAATTTATTTTAGAGTACAAATCTTTGAATACATTTCTTTGCTTCCACTAAAGAGTAGCCATTATTTGAATCTAATAAGGATTTTCTTAAGTCAACTAAACATGTCCTTTATCTTAACAAACCGCATTCGAAGATCGAAGTTTATTTGATTTTGATAAATCTTTTTTCTGGGCATCTATTGGGAGAGCGGGGCAAAATGGACAACTTGAAATCAGTCCATTTTGCCGCGCTCCACGACTACATGCGTGTGCTCGCATGCACGTACATGCGATTTTGCATGTGACATTGAGCCACAGAATGCACCAGCTTCTTCCCCCCCCCCCCCCCCCCCCCGAGGCTGTTTTGACGCCCGCATGCGATACGATAATTGCCGACAGCTATTTGTATATTAACCGAGTATCGCTAATCGTTCGGCAAATATACGGCGCACAGCCGGGAGGACTCTCGAGCGGTCGAGCCCGGACGTCACAGCGATTACGGCCGGTTTATCATGTAAAACGCATTTGCCTCGAGTCGATGAGATATCTCCGAGTTGTATTCAACGATACGTTCGGATAAACTTAACCGCCGAGACTACCTGCAAATTAGCATTACACTGTATGAGACTCGTGTGTCTCATAGCTTTGTCCCACTCGTGTTTGCTTCCTTGCGTGTTTTCCGCCTTTTTTTTCATTTTTTTTTGCACGCGGGTGGCGCCAACGTGACCATCTATGGCTCGCTATGAATCTCGCGCCTCTCGCGTACAGATCGGCTCGGACGATTTCTTTGCGAACGAACACTCGCGCACTTACGGACCGTCCGAAGATCCGGTACGGCGGCGCCTCGCTAATCGTTCGTCGACTTTATCGCTCCAACAATACCGCAAGATGTCTCTCTCCGGAGAATATTTCTTGCGTGTCCTCGGCTGTTTCCGTACACTTTAATAATTCACGAGTTTTTTTTTTGTTTTTTTTTTTTCACGTCGTTCTTCGGCCGGTTTGATGAACCGGCGCCAGAAGAGGTGTCTCGATGCAGTCCGCGCACAATCGCGTTTTTGTGCGTAACATCGTGCTTTTGTGCGAAATTTCGCGCCGGTTATAAAAATTAATTTGCCTCGTGTTATAAAAATTAATTTTCGTATTTTTTTTTTTCGAGTCAACGATCTTTTGAGTTTGAAGGTCGCTAAAAGAAATACCTTGAATTTCGGAGCACTTTGGGGCAAAATGAGATTTGGCATGGTTCGATCTAACTTCGGCGGACCAAAATCCACACAGTAAAAGGAAGTTTGTACTCTTTACACCGACTCACTTTTCACGAGCGTCCACAATTTTTTATTTGCTAATTTTCCGATTAGACGATCCGACGACAGTTTCGCAAATAGATGTACAAACTGAAATTGTCAATTACACGGTAAATAAAAGGACAAGCTTGTACATTCGAAACTGAACAAATGAGACTTGTCACTTGTCTAACGAAATTATTTTATACGAAACTTCGTGGTCCGATTTTGCGAAATAATCTTTTTACCGCGCATCGAAGCTCGGATTCGACATCGACCTCCCTCGAGAACAGCGCTTCAGCTTTCGCGCAAACTTACCCTGACCTTTGCCAGTAATCCCTCGCGGGCTATAAAAATAAATTTTCCAATTTTTATTCAAGCCAACAAACCATTTTTCGGGTTATCGGGTCGTTAACGAAATTCCCAGAATCTCGGGTACAATGGGATTTGACATGTTTCGATTGAGCTCCGACGAACAAAAATCCACCGCAGCTCGAATTCATCGCTGACCTCCCACGAAATTAGCGCCTCCACTGTCGCGCTACCTCAAATAGTACAAAATAATTTCGTAAAATCGGAATACGAACTTTCGTAAAATGTGACTAAAAAATTCGTAAAATCGGAATACCTACGAAGTTTCGTAAAATGGCACTATAAATTTGGAAAATCGGAATACGAAGTTTCGTAAAATCAGAATACGAAGTTTCGTAAAATCGGAATACGAAGTTTCGTAAAATAGGAATACGAAGTTTCGTAAAATCGGAATGCGAAGTTTCGTAAAATCGGAATGCGAAGTTTCGTAAAATCGGAATACGAAGTTTCGTAAAATCGGAATACGAAGTTTCGTAAAATCGGTATACGAAGTTTCGTAAAATCGGAATACGAAGTTTCGTAAAATCGGAATGCGAAGTTTCGTAAAATCGGAATACGAAGTTTCGTAAAATCGGAATATGAAGTTTCGTAAAATCGGAATACGAAGTTTCGTAAAATCGGAATACGAAGTTTCGTAAAATCGGAATGCGAAGTTTCGTAAAATCGGAATACGAAGTTTCGTAAAATCGGAATACGAAGTTTCGTAAAATCGGAATACGAAGTTTCGTAAAATCGGAATGCGAAATTTCGTAAAATCGGAATACGAAGTTTCGTAAAATCGGAATACGAAGTTTCGTAAAATCGGAATACGAAGATTCGTAAAATCGGAATACGAAGTTTCGTAAAATCGGAATACGAAGTTTCGTAAAATCGGAATGCGAAGTTTCGTAAAATCGGAATACGAAGTTTCGTAAAATCGGAATACGAAGTTTCGTAAAATCGGAATGCAAAGTTTCGTAAAATCGGAATGCGAAGTTTCGTAAAATCGGAATACGAAGTTTCGTAAAATCGGAATACGAAGTTTCGTAAAATCGGAATACGAAGTTTCGTAAAATCGGAATACGAAGTTTCGTAAAATCGGAATGCGAAGTTTCGTAAAATCGGAATACGAAGTTTCGTAAAATCGGAACACGAAGTTTCGTAAAATCGGAATGCGAAGTTTCGTAAAATCGGAATACGAAGTTTCGTAAAATCGGAATACGAAGATTCGTAAAATCGGAATACGAAGTTTCGTAAAATCGGAATGGGAAGTTTCGTAAAATCGGAATGCGAAGTTTCGTAAAATCGGAACGCGAAGTTTCGTAAAATCGGAATACGAAGTTTTGTAGAAAAAATTTTGTTAAATAAGTAACAAACTTGTTTATTAACGTTTGAATATACAAACCTTTCCTTTCATTGCCTGTCGAATTAATAATTTTATTAATAAGTTGTTGTAAAAAGTACAACCGTCTTTTTTTTCTTCACTGTCTAATGACCTTTGCGAGTAACCTCTCGCGTGTTACAAAAATAAATTTCGCGATTGTTTAAAAAATTAATGTCACGACTGTTTGAAAAATAAATGTCGCGATTGTTTAAGTAATAAATTTCGCGATTGTTTTAAAAATAAATTTCGCGATTGTTTAAGTAATAAATTTCGCGATTGTTTTAAAAATAAATTTCGCGATTGTTTTTTCGAGCGACCAAACAATGTTTCGAATTATCGGCTCCTCACCGAAATTCCAACAGTTTCGTCGCAAAATGGAATTATGACATTTCGATCGAGCTTCGACGGACAAAAATCCACCGAAGCACGGTTTCACCGTCGACCTCCCGCGGGATCAGCGCCTCCGCTTTCGCCCAACCTTACCCTGACCTTTGCGAGTAATCTCTCGGCCGAGAATCGTATAGCGTTCGCGTGGGCGGCAGTTTAAACCGCGCTCTCGAGTGTTCCACACTATATACGCACGCAATACGCACACATAACGCGTACACTGTCTATACAGTGCAATGCGCATGCAAGGTGGCACTCGGTAGTCGCGAGGCTCCAAAAATACCCGTACAACTTTGCTTACGAAACGTTGCAAATAGATTCGCGGATTTATTTTGGTAATCCCCTCCGCGCCGATCCGGCATTTTTTCGTCGCGCTTCTGTCGCCGGAATAACCGAGAGGGCAGCGCGAAATTTCTATACGAAAGACGAACGCGAGACGAGGGAATTCAAAAGGCTCAGCAGCGTTCCGCCGTGGACGGTGAAGCTTCTTCTAATTTCACATCAAGAGGCTTTGTTCCTTTTCTTTACGTACGTCGCTCGGTGTCTCGTTTTTTTTTTTTTTTTTTTTTTTTTTTATTTACCGAGAATACTTCGCTCACGTGGATGCACCGTTGTACTTTGTTATTTCTCGCTTGGTCTTTGCGGATGCACCTGAAAAATTGCTCGCTATCGCTCATTCGACGACGCGGCGGTGGAGTTTCGGGTTACCCGAGATAGGGCACGTTCGCACGCGGGTGCGCGAACTCGTCCGGGTAACTCGCGACGCGAAGCTGGAGAGAACGAAGCGCGAAGAGAGAGAGAGAGAGAGAGAGAGAGAGGATTCTCGCGCAGATGCTGTCGGAGAATCGGCAACGAGCTGAAAGTGAGCCGCCGAATGACGACGGATTATGTGACCGAGACCCTTTACGCGATACCGTTTACTGCACCAGCGGAATATTATGCAACCGAGCACTTCGGGCTGAACTTGAAGCCGCGCGGCGGATAAACAATAAACCGCGGAGCGTGCCGCTCGTTAAGATTTTTTTTTTTTTTACATTGTACGCACACTTCGCTCGAGCGATGAATGAGGATGCGCTCATCCGCTGGGAGCTTTGCGCGCGTCCGAAGACTCACCGTTAATTTCCGGACGGCTCTTCCTGGTGATGTGGGCGATTTTCATTATTTTTTTTTTTTTTTGAGAGAGAGAAGAGTCATCGAGGAATTGAAAAATGGCGCTATGTAATTTGCACTATGTAATTTGCCTAGTCGTTTGTTAAAATTTCGCGCTGTTTTCTCGGCGGGAAAGTTCCTCGATCGAAATTGCAATAGGCGAACGCGGAAATTTGCACCATTTTTTTTTTTTTTTAAATATTTATGAAAACAAAGTTTTCTCTACGAAGCGAAAGAAAATTCTCCTTAAAAGATGTTGATAATTTAAATATGCTTTTTTAACTGTCACGTAAGAAGCACATTAAGTGTTGTTGCGGCGTCGAAGATTCTGAAAGTTATTAGACATTTCTCATTTAAATAATTTTCTATTAAAGAAATGTTCGTTAATCGTAATTTCGACACTACAACTGGTGTATTTTTTCCCACTGATCACGAATCCGCTAATTATTTAGCTTCTATCTGAACGTTTTACACAGAAATGTGCGTCAAATGTCCGTGTCACCAAACATTTTTTTCTAAATGTGATGTTTCGACGCTCTGAAAAATATCATGAAAACAAAGCTTACTCCATGGGGAAGCAAAACGGGACATACCAGTGGGTGGCGGACGACTCTACAAAGAATCATTCGCGTCCAGCTGGGCACGAGATTAAATCGCCTTGATAACCCGTAGCGTTTTACCGTGTACACTAAATAAAATCCATTTGACGCAAGGGGATTTTATCTGCGGAAAATAACAACCCCCTCGGTGCGGATTGTTACGATTGTCATGGAATGATTCCCTTGCCCGAAATGGATTTCATTTAGAGTGCGTCGAGTTTGGTGCCGTAAAATTTGTCAATTTCGGTGCGTTCGCACGTTGATCTCGAATCCGCAGAAACGACGTACTTCAGAGTAAAAATTTTTGAGCGTCACATCGGAGCCTGATAAGGTCCCGATAAGACACTTGTCATGTCTTCTCCGGACCCGAAGTAAAGCTCGAAAATTTCTACTCGGCTTGGCCTATTGACGGTTCGGTGAATGGTACATTACGATACTAGTGGGAAAAATTTTTTCTTACGAGTGTGAATTTGCAGCACGAGCCGAAGTCGAGTCTTCCAAACACACGAGTTAAGAAAACGTGTATCGCACGAGTTTCGTACAAAATTTTATTTGACGAAGTGTGAAAATGGGTTTTAACGCACGGTGAGAAAAGCCGCAATTTCCTCAACGAGTGATACAAAAGCAATACTTGCTCGCCCATCCGGTCGGCAATATCACGGTTATTCCGGATGATTTTATTTAGAGTGCCTCAAGATTGGTGCCCCAAAGTTTGTCCGTGTCGATGTCGAATCCGCAGAAATTACACCGGAGTAGACATTTTTGAGCGTTAAATTGGGGTCTGATAAGGTCACGATAAGATCCTTGTCAGGTCTTCTCTGAACGCTGTCTGGGCCCGACGTAAAGCTCGAAAATTTCTACTCTGGTCGGCCTGTCGATGGGTCGATGAAAAACAATTCTTGTTCGCCCGTCCGACCGGCAATATTACGGTTGTTCCATATGATATGAGCGATTTTTTAATGCTATATAACAGAGTAGGATAGAGGAATTAACAAAAAAAAAAAAATTGACAAAAAATGAGTGGCATTGGACTCTACAAACAATCCTTCGCCAGCTAACTACGAGATAACGTCACCTCAACAACGCCTACCTTCGTTTTACCGTGCACACTAAATAAAATCCGCTTGACGCAAGAGGATTCCGCGGGAAGTGACAATCCACTTGCCTCAAAACGATCCTCTCGTCTAAAATGGCTTTGATTTAGGGTACGCCAAGTTTGTTGTCGTAAGATTCGTCCGCCCGGTTGTCCGTCCCGACGCTATTCCCTGCCAATTTCCTATCCGCGGAAACGACGCACCATCCTATCAGTGGCTCGGTGAAAGGGAACTCTTGCCCGCGCCTCCCGCCACCGATATTAGAACACGTTCTCGGTGTTCCTATTATCGCATATTATCTGCGAAGTGCAGCGTACACACGAATCTCCACAGCCGTCCATTCTATCTCTATATCTGCCTCCCTCGCGCTCTCCGCAAGCTTAATTGCATCGTCGTCCGTGGGGCTCCGTAATAATGGAAGTTTGTTAAGTGCCGGTGGCCGCTCGTTCCCGCCGAAGGCCTCCCGTTCCGCGCCTAGGCCCGTTTGCCGCCGCAACGTACATGCGGACCCACACTGTTCTCGTCGGTCTAGGGGTGCTATAATGTGAACGGCAATAATTACGTCTGGTCCGCTCTTCCGACCGTAGCTCGAGCCGTCGCAGCTGCATCGCCGAAACCCTCCCTCGCGTCCCGATTGACGGCGAACCTACCGGATTCTCTCATCTCGCGGCAGAGACTCGCTCGTCCCGACCAAAGTTGAGCCGGAGCTTCGACGCCGCTACCAGTGGATATCCGAGTGAAAACGAAAGGAAGCGGAGTAAACTCGAGTTCGACGAGACGACAGTGAAAAAAAAAAAAAAAAAAAAAAAAAAAAAAAAAAAAAAAACAGAAAAAATAAGGAAACGAAGCTACATCCAGGATGAAAAGTTTCAGAGCCACTGCGCTCCTCGTTCTGTCGTGTGCAATCGGTGAGTCTGACGATTTGTTATTATATATCTATATATATGTATATATGTATATCTTTTTATTTAACGCCCGCCGGAGTCGTTAGCGTTTCGCGTCGATGAGGCACTTGACAATTCCACTACGTCTCCGTGATTCGCGATTATTAGGGGCGCGGAGTTTTGTTTTCGCGTAACGTTGCGATGTAAATTGGGGGGGAAAAAAAAAAAAAAAAAAACAGTAGGTCTGTTTGTTCGAGCGTTTTTATTGAACGCTTGTGCTCTCAACGAATGCCGAGTGGGCTCACGCAAACGGAGAAACAAACTTGTCGATGTTTGTCGGGCGTTTTTTAATGCCGTTGTGAAGAGCGCGTGGCTGAGTAGTTGCGAATAATGAAACGTCTGACGAGGTCGCGAAGACGACGGGCTGCGGAAAAGGAAGATAAAAAAATGTATATTATGACAAAATAATAAAACAATATAATTATAACGATAATAATAGGAAAATAAAGAGAGCCGCGCGCGGTTTCGGCTGTTTAATGTACAGTAGAACCTCGATTATTCGAACCGATTGGAGCCGAGACCAGTTCGTATTAACGATTATTCGGATAATCGAGTTATGAATAATAAATATTATAATAATAACATACATAATGAATATGAGTTTTTAAAAATATAAATTCGCATGCAAACATTATATGTATACTTTGGAATGTATTATTAAACGCTTAGTTTATGCATTCTTTTTGATAAAGTCGTCAATTTTTGGTTGCGCACAATACAAAGTTGCACACGCATGCAACGAAGTGACGCTCGACGATATGTAACAACGAAATTTTGCGGCATAGTTCGAATAACAAAGATTCGAATAAAATAAATTGCAGTTCGGATAATCGAGATTCTAGTGTAATAATAAAAACACTAATAACAAAATAAAGAAAGCCTCGCGCGGTTTCGGCTGTTTAATATAATAATAAAAACAATAATAACAAAATAAAGAAAGCCTCGCGCGGTTTCGGCTGTTGAATATAATAATAAAAATAATAATAAAAAAAAAAAAAATGAAGACCGCCTGGCGCGGTTTCAGTCGAGGCGATAATTAACAGGTATGAGTTACGCGAGAGCCTCGAACGAGCTAATGAACGGGCGGAAGGGGATAAAACCGGAAATTCGACGAGCGCGAGGAGAGTCCGCGCTAAAGATAAGACGAGGAGAGTGATAAAGGTCGCGTAATAAAAAATAACCAGGCAATTCGGATCAGTAAAAAAAAAAAAAAAAAAAAACAAAAACAGAGTCATGAAATTCATATGAAATCCGGTTTTGGGTGCAACTTTCGCAAATGCATTTTTAACCTTTTTTTTTTTGTTCACCTAACGGGACAGCGAAGATAACCAAACGAGCCTCTCGGCCGTGCCTCGCGCGAGGAAGCCTCGGATTCCCGTCACCGAAGATTTTTGTATTTAATAAAATGTCGCTGTTGCTTGTCGAGCGTCGTGCGAAATTACTTTTCTTATTTTCGACGCTTTCACTCCCCCTTTGCTCGGGTCCGCGGTGCGCGTTCCATTACTCTTTCGCCTCCCGCCTTTCGCTGCAATATCTGCCAAAATTTGTCGGTGGATGTTTGCCTGCAACCCCCCCCCCCCACCCTTTTGTCGAAAGACTGTTCCCTCCGGTATGCGCGGCTCTCCGCTCTCGCGAGACCGTTCCTCGCCCGCGCCTCCCCCGCTCTCGTAACTTCGTCGCGATTCGCGAAGTAACTTTCGCACTTTCGGGAAAGAGGACCGAAAACTATCGCGCTCGTGAATCAATTTACGAGAGGCGAAAACAAAGCTCCGCCGCTCTATCGCGATGCTCGCCGCGGCGCGAGTGTGGCTCTCAGTGTCAAGAAAACTCGGACGGAAGAGCGGCCGAGAAGAGAGGCGAGCGAACAGCGCTGCGCGGTTTAACGCCGACGGGCGGAAGAGTCAACTTTTGCAGTGTCTGCCAAAAACTGCACCGATCGAAACCGCGAAGTTGCGGAACGGAACTATCGCTGATGGTTGCGGTCTAGAGCCGAACGCCATTAAGGTAGCTATGTCGCGAGGGGAATCTGAAGTCACGTGCATAAACTTTTGACATGTTGTAAGATAACTGTCAAATATGACTTGTGCAAAATGTCGAAGGGTTTTATCGTCTGAATCAATAATTAGATCTTGAAAATCGGACTTTTTATACGGCGCTTACTGGAGAGCTGGCGAAATTGATCTTCAAATCGAGAATTAACATACATAGATCAAATATAGAGAAAAAATATGAAGTACTGCGGACTCGCAAATTAATCAGGGATTCACGTGTAACAAAAAAAAAGTGAAGTCACCGGACTAATTTTCAATAGAACTGCGATCAAAGTGCACGGTTTCGGGCCAAATGACGTTTCCTAACCAAATTGTCGTAAAAATGAAGTAAAAGCCACACTAAAGAAATTATCTGCTTACATATGATCGATTCAATCTAAATGCGAATATTTTCATAGTTAATCAATTATTTTTGATATTATTATTGTTGCAGACAAAATAATTAATTTTTTGTGTCATACAGACGCCGATGTCTGTGACTCCGGCGTATCGAAATAGCTACCTTAATAGCGTTAACGTAGTTATTTGGTGAAACATGTAACACGAGACATATGAGTGCAAAAGAGATCGCTTCATTTTTCGAATCGATGCCATGTAAAAATGGTTGTCAATCGGGGAAAAAGACGAAGCATTATCGGACGCGGTATAGAATTCTACATCCTCTAATACTTTGCTTTTTCGCAATGTCTCTGCCATCTCCGAATGCCATTCATTACAGTTTTTATTACCGACTGAGTCTCTTTTACCTCGCCACAAGGTGAGGTGCAACATGCACCACGTGACATATGAGTGCGAGAGAGATCGCTGCATTTTTAGAATCAATGTCATGTAAAAATGTTTGACATTTGGAGTAAAAGTGAAGTATGCTAACGCTAACACTTTGTTTTTTTTCGCGCAACATCTACCATCTCCCGAATGCCATTCATTACAGTTTTTGTTACCGACTGAGACCGTTTCACCTCGCAATAAGGGAGTTGTTTATTCCTTTTTTAACCCGATTTACCTGTTTTACCGACGGAACTAGACAATTTTTCAGTTCCGACTTAGCATTGTTAATATGGTATACATACGCGTCAAATCATCCAGGATTATGATATTGACACAAAAGCTTCGGTGTTCAGTCGGTTTTTCATTGAAAACTTACAAGCAATTAAGAAAACCGAATATTATAGTTTGCGAAAGTGCATGCACGCTCTTTTGACGCAAATGAGATCTAGAATTTGTTTGGTATCGACCAAACATTGAACAAAATGTTTGTTCAATTCAAGTAACTATTCGTTGAATCAACTAAATATAAGGTCAAACAACTGAATATTCGTTCGATCAACTAGATATTTCTTTAAATCGACCAGATATTTCTTTCGCCACCCGCAAGCGCAGCTTAGTTTGATATTAACAAACCTTTTTTTGCGGTGTACGCATCGCATACGAGCGACGAATAGTGAGAACTAAGAAATCGCCTATCTTAGTCGGTAAAATTGAAAGGTCCAGTATTCCCTTAACTGTTGAACACGCTGATTGCCAGTGCCGTTATTCTCTTTGCCTCGAACAAAAGTGGGCACGGAATAAAAAAGCGCATCGTTGCGAAGACGCGGCAGAAGATTCGTGCTCGAAAGTTAATGCATGTCCACACGGGCCTCTTCGTCGGTGCAGCGGCAGCAGCGGCTGCAGAAGCGGTCTTCGACCGCGTACTCGAAGAGACTCTAAGGCGCGGCGGTACTCCGCGCGCGATCCAAAGCTCTATTATTCCTGACCCAGGAGAGATGAGCCTTTCTTCTTATTGTTCGAACGGCGCGCCGGGCGCGAGCTGCTTGACGTCCGCGACCTTTTCCTTTCTTCTCATCGGTCTCGGTCGCGGACCGGCTAATGTTATACGATTCATCTTTCTGACTGCTACTCGCGAGACCCTCTCATACAAATTACACAGCCGAGCCCAACTATAAATCCATCCTTTATGCTTTCTTGACGTAATTCCGCAAAGTACTTAGCAACACGTTCATTCGGCGAAGCTGTATTCCACATACGTAGCCGATTTTTGAACAAACTTTTGACTGTTTAAAAAATGTTAATAATGATAACAATAATAATAATAATACAGTAGAATCTCGGTTAACCGTGAAGCGGTTTAACGGTGCGCCTTCCGAGGTTTTTTTTTTTTATGCGCGGGACGCGGAAAAATGAAACATATGATATATTATAATCGAAGGAAGTGCAAATAGCAAACCAAAGTCACTGAGTACATAAAAAAAAAAAAAAAAAAAAAAAAATTAGCTCACGTACTATCAATGAAAAAAATATCCAAAGCTTTACATTCTAGTTCATACTATTTAACAATCAAGTGTAAGTTATACCAAATGCACTGAGAAAAAATCACATAGTAAAACCAACGATACTGACTTTTTACCGTAAAAAAATAGTTCACGAGGGGAACGTCTGCAATTTCATAGTTACGACAATGACAAAAAAATCATGGTCGCAATCGCAATTATAGTTTAACCAATGGAATCATTCACTATCATAAACTATCTACATAGACGTTCTCCCTAGAAACTATTCGATATAGTAGGAAATACTATCCTCTTTCTCATTGTAATTAGTCAAAATAGAGTTGTATCATTAGCCATTATTGATTTATATACTTTCGCTGTCTAGTTCGGACGAACCGGGATTTCGATTTTCCGATGACAATAATAACAATAACAACAATAACCGTAATAACAATGATAACAACAACAACCATAATAACAATGATAACAACAATAACAATAATAACAATACAATTACTATAGCGGCAACTTATCGATTGCCGCAGTAGTGGCAAGCTGTATGGCGCTTTCGCATATTTTCATTCACCCTCTAACGCGAAATATGAAATTCTTCGGGTAGGAGCGATCTCCCGTACACATAACGATGCACGTAGCGCGGTAGTACGTGTAGAGGACGTTATGGAGCCCGGGCGGGATATAAACGCGAAATAGTTTCTCGTTGGAATCTTGGCAAAACGGGGCCATAGAAAGCGTCTGGGTCTATAGTTTGCCGACGCCGTGCAACAGCCACGAACATCGCTGCTCCCGTGTTCGGATATGCCCCTCTCGTGTATTTTCACAGTTTTTACCCCATCGCCCTCGCCCCTCGTCCTTTTATTTAATAACCCCTTTATACCGTGTTATTTTCACTGGTGGCACCGGGCGGAGTCTAGCGAATGGTTTTCGGCATTCGCCGCGACGCGCATTCACACATAACCGGGGAAAATGCGAGCCGCTCCGCGGGCAAGAGACTCTCCGCCGGAGTACCCGGTGGAAAATGAGGAGGAAGGGGTGAGCAGCAACGCGAATGGAGAACGAGGCGGTCCCGTTATTCGAGGGTGGAATTCCGCCCCCGATCGCTATGTCGGTCGGAGCTATCCCGCGCTTGATCTCTATCGCGAACGTGCTTTTCTTCTCTCACTCCTTATCGCCCGATTCTCAAACCCCCGCGGACTATTCTCACCGCCGCTCGCGGAGCTGACGATCCTGCGCCCTGGAGCTAATTAAAGAGCGACTCGGCGAATCGCCCTCTTCGAAGGGCGAAGCCTCCCGATGACCGCGGAGGAAAGAGGAAATAATGGAAAAATCGGAAGGGCCGAGGAAACTATTTATCGATGATACGAAATAAGGACGGAGCATCGTTAATCTTCAAACGTTGGCGTTTCTGGAGCGCTGGATATGGAACTTTTTTTTTTTCTGCGAACGAAAAGGTCCATTTCCTTTTCATACTCCAGAATCCACGAGTCAGTCACACGTCCGGGACATTGTTAACCCGTTGAAACGGAATGAATTCCGATAACCCCCCCCCCTCGTTTGCATCTGTTGTCGATACTGCGATGCTGAATCCGCACCGAGGACACGTATTATCCGTATTGACGATCCTCCCGCCGCTGGGCGATGTCGAATGCGCACTATTATTTGTGGGACAACCATTCTCTCCCCCCACCCCATTACCCTCCCCGGTGGGTCGCGGGGTTTTCCGTGTGGGATGCGGTGATCGATTCCCTCGATGCTCTCGGGGTTAGTTGGTCAAGTCGATAAATTGTTGCGCCAGAGACTTCTCCTAGTTGGCCCAATTCCATTGAACTGCTGTAGGGTTTCTTCATTCCTCGTCTATGCCGGATAGCTAAACCTCTTAGCAACGTGCATCTAACTGTCTATCTTTACGCGACGTCCTATACCGAACTAGCGACTTTTTGTCCGGAGTAATCAATGTTTTTTTTTTTAATTTATTTATTTTTATTTTTTTATTAGCGAAGAGACGCCCATTATGTTCATATTTGATAACGCAAAGTATTCACTTCGCTGAGCTATTATGTACAGCGGTTAACGGTGTGTGTACGAGGCAAGTGGAGAGGTCCGAATGCTCGTCACGATCATGTTTTACACGCTTTACGTGCCCCCTCCCCCTCCTCCCCCTTCCCTCTGCCCGACAACAGCGTTTCCGCAACTTTATTATCTTCCCCCCTTTTCCAGTCACGTGGCGCATTAACTCCGTAATGCATCGAATATATGTATGTAATTATGAGGTATATCAATGGCGTGTTATTGATCGTTGGCGGTCGAGAGATTTTATCCGTTTGGCTCGATTACGTTGTGCACGTTCGTCCCGTTCGCGTAATGCGACACTTTAAAACTTTATGCTATTTGTGTACGCAAGCTCTTTGGTCCAATTTGCATTTAATAGATGACTGTTTGGTACAGCGCGATCGTAACGAAACTTCCGAGATACAACAGATTCTCATCGCGTATTTGGAGTGTTTTATCATCCAATATCGTCGGTGATGGCGAGGTGATAATCAATATAGAAGTACGAGGTACGAGGTCAGTTGACTGACATGCGGGAGCTGAGGGTAAGAGGGTATAAGTTATTGGACAAGTTATTCATCGGAAGGTGCTTTGCGATGTTCTCTCATCTCGTTTTTAACACCCCTTTCTGACAGGTGCTACGCCAATAAATATTTATTTGATTTAAATAAATATTTATTTCCATCAAATGAATAATAATTTGCGGGTAATAATAATCGTGAGCGTGAAATTAATTAATTTGTTTGGGTGTGATGGCGATGTGAGCATCGAGATTAAACTACCGGGTTACTTCGGGGTGTGATTTTGCATTCCTGAAGTGTCAGTTAATTAACACGTGGGAACGGGTTGAGAGAAAATTTATTGAACAAATTATTCAACGGAAGGTGCATTACGCTGTTCTCTCATCTACTTTTCAGCTCCCTTTTCGAGGATTTCGAAGCGCTTCGAGCTAGGCGAAATAGAGCTAAATATTTAAATTGTGTGCAGAAAGTTTTATTGAATGTCCAATATTGTCGGTAATGAGGATGTGAGCATCAAGATAAAACACCGGGCACTTCGGCGTATGATTTTTCACTGCGGAAGTGTCAGTTAGCAGACATGCGAGAATTGAGGATAAGAGAAAAGTTATTGGACAAATTATTCATCGGAAGGTGCATTACGCTCTTTTCTCATCTAGTTTTTAGCTCCTCTCTCGGGGAGGTCGGAGCGCTTCCAGCTAGTCAAATGGGCTAAATGTTTGAAATGGACTAAATGTTTGAATCCTTTGCAGAAAGTTTGATGAATAAATAAAACTTGCGGCGAATGATTTTAATAATTTAGCACCGATTTTGACACAATAGTCATTCGTTAAAAATCCGCGACGAGGCAAGTTCGTACGAGGGGTAAAAAAAAGAAAAAGAAAAAAAATTAGGTCAAAGCCGGCGTACTGAACAGCTTCTGCATTATGAGCCTTTCCCTCTCTCGCGTCTTCATCATACCAGTAGTTTCCGGCTACTCGACTTGACGCGAAATAGTCATGCACGGAGGAGATAAGAAGAATAGAACGGCTGCGGAAGATGACTGAGCGTGCAGCCAGGAAACTGCCGTACTCTGGCTCTGCCTCGCCTCCCCCTTCCGCAGACGTGGACCATAAAGTTTCCAAAAGCTGCGAGCGGGGCACCGTGCGCATCGGCCACATATAGCCGGGTCTCTACCCGGCTCTCGAAAGTGGATCTCCGCGAAGAGCACCGGCTAGAAACCGCGCGTACGGAGTACGTAGACGTCTCTTTTTTTTTTTTTTTTCTCTCTTCTCCGTCCTTCCTGTGGAAAAAGGGTGACCGCGGTAAGAAGAAACTCACTCCTTCTGGACGCAAGTCGGGGGACACTCGGTTCGAAGGTCTCCAGGCATTCCCAAATAGATCGTCCCAGCGATGAGGCGATATACTACCTCAGGGAGGACTGTCGGAGTACGGGTTTCCTTCTACATAGATAAAACGCTTATGGCGGATGGACACTGTATATGTATACCGTATAGAGACGAGATACTCTCGAATCGGGAGAATATCCCCGGAAGAGAGCCGGTTGCATCGGCGGGTACATAGAATTCGGCCTCACGGTACTGTCCCAGGGGCTTCGGAACTTATGCCTTGGGATCTGCGCGTGACACTTTCCCGTTAGAAATTCGAGACCGCGTTTATTCAACTCTCCGTCCGTGGAAATATCTTTTTCCCAGTCCAGGAAAGCAGCAGTTGAATTTAGTTGGATTATCTGCGGTATAAAAAAAAAAAAAAAAAATCATTTTGACGATTATTACTTAAAAAGCATACGGCGCGTACTTAAAAAAGAGCATGTCGCAAAGTGGTTGTCTGTGAAGTGCAGCGAGGGATAAAAGCATCAAGCCTGATCCGATTAAAGTAAGTGTGAAAAGTGACGCACTTGCGACTGGAAACGAGCGAAAGCTGTTGCGCCTTCTCCCCGGTTACATTCACAGAACAATGCTGACGAAACTGCAATGATGCCGGGCACCATCTTCTTTTGTCGGCGAGATAAAGTAGACACGGCGCTACTCGACTTCGCCCGATGTGGAAGTCCATTTCGCTCCGGAAACATGTGTTCTTCATTTTTGCGAATGACGACTCGGTCGGTTTCTTCCCATCCAGCCACAGCGAGGATACCGTGGATATCCGCAGTCTCCCGTGGTCGATTCGTCCTTTCAATGGGAAACGCCTCGTTCCCTCTTCCGAAAGCCCGGCTCAGAGCCCCAGACACCCTTTCCCGGACGCCTCGCCAAATCGCCTGGGCTTAAACGCGTCCGGCGTACTCCCCTGCCACACCGCACAGTAGCGGCGGTACCAGCAGCTTGGCACAGTTTTATCTTGCCTTTTTTCGCCCCCTTTCTCTCTTCCATTCTCGCCAGAGTCGGACAAAGACTGTATTTATACTGACCGACGTACTGCCCGGCTGACGCTGTCCGGTTCTTCCCGGACCAATTACCTCTTCCAATTGTTATTTCCTCGTATTGTTGCCGGCTTTTTTTTTTTTCTCGTCCTATTGGATTCGAAGAGAAAACATCTTTTCCGGTGCACACGATGCAGTGTTAATCGAAACTGGGAATTCAATTATGCGGTTACGAAACATTTATCGACGGTACTCATCCATCATAATGGACGCTGACCGACTGCAACGAAGAGCAAACCGCGAGCAGGTGAGACAAAACGGGTCGATCAGAATGTGACTTAGAGAGTGACTTAGAGAGCCAGCGGTGGCTGCGCAGTGGGAATACCCTGGGAGTTTCGTGCTTTTAGCCTTTGGCGAGAAAGAATAGCGTTTACCGGCGCTGAGATGGGAAAGCGAGCGAAAGGTTGTGAGGAAGGCGAAGAGAAAAAAAAAAAAAAAAGTAGAAACGAGGATGAAGACGCTCAGACGCTCCGCTTGGTCTCCGGTGGTTCCCTAAAAAATAATGGCTGCCCGACGACGAGTACCCTCACAGGGACACGAGACATCTCACTCCGTACTCCAAACTTTTTAATTGCGCGACGCGGAGTTGAAACGTTTTTCCAGAGTCATCGTCGCCCGCACTTTTTCAACGTTTTCTTTATCCCCGGGGGAGTGTGCGGGAGGAACAAATGTCCCATTCCCGATACAATAACGCTGGGTCATCGGGGAAACGAGGAGAAGAGTACACAATCGGGGAAACTCCGTGAAAGACGCAATCCCGAAGAGTCTGTCGTCGGACCGTTTGTTCCACCGAAGCTTTCTAAAAGGGTTTCAAGCGTTTCAAGTGTTAGCCGGGCAAAATTGACTGTTTTTTAAGTCCCGACTGCCCTCCGGGCAAAACGGGAGCGTTTCAATGCGATGACACACTGTCGGGTCTTGTCGAAGGCGCCAGTGTTTGTCGAAACGACAAAATATTACTTAACCCCTTCACTGTCAGGAGCCCCTATAGGAGGCAAAACGCTCTCGCCTTCTGACCAACCTGAAACCAACCTGCAAACGAACCGGTCGATTGGTGCACCAAACCAACTCCCGTTCCAACCTTCAAGAGGTTGATTTTTCGGCGCACTCAGAAAAATAATTTATTTGATGGCTATCGTTTATTTAGATCAAATTGAATACTTATTTTATTTAAATAAATATTCATTTCATTTAAGTAACAATTTACTTTATTTAGATGAATATTTATGTAAATCAAATAAATATTTTGCTTCGTCTTAATAAACGGTGGGCGTCAAATAAATTATTTTTCTAGATGCGATATTAAAAAACCAACCGTTATATCTGTTGGATACGAAGTTGGTTTATGGCTGACTTTTCCTAAAACAACCCGATTTCCAACCGTTATATGTGTTGGATACGAAGTTGATTTACGGTTGACTATTCCTAACCGTTGATACTCGTATTGTACTCTTCGTTTTTTTTTTACGATTATTATTATTATTTCATAACTTAATTTTTATATATATTTTTTTTTCATCCAAGCGATAGCATCTGTTTACGAGATTTTACCAAAATTTGTTACATTAAATTTACCAAAGTTACGAAAAAATACCTCATCCAAGTGAAAAACACGGTTCCGTTTAGCTCCACTCACCCCATACCCTTTTCAATAGAGATCGAGCAGCGATGCATTCCGTGGAGAGCAAGGAAAAATGATAGTAAAAATTTCATTATCATGGATAGACAAAACCCATCTTCGGGGGTCTTAGGTTTTCTCTCCCTTTTCCTACAATTCCGTACGAACTCCCCTTTTCATCGCCGCTTCCTCCCTTTTCGTTGCGCTATTTCTCTGGATTACCGCGACTGTACATACCCCCACGTCCCGTTCTCTGTATACCGACTCGTGTTCGATCTCCGACGGGGTTGAAAGACAACCAAGTCGGGTGGATGGATGACCGGGATGGGAGCTACCGAGAGATATCATCTAGCTGCGCTGCGATAGTCAGTCAACGGGATCCGGGCAGTAAATTCGCACAACAAACTGCCTCACCCGATTCGCGGAGGAAGATAAAAGTCTTCTACTTTGCCGGAACGGGGGATGAGGGGGCTGGGGGATTGCAGGGAAGAATAGACCGTTCGTCTCTTTTCCACTTTCCTCCATCTCTACTTTTCGTTATATCGGTTCATTCCTCGACTCATCCCGGTCCCCCTTTCGCGTCCCCTTTCTCTCACCTCGTTTATCGCGACAGAGGGAGGCGAGGGGGGAGGGAGAGGTGATCCGGTGGAGCCTTTCTTTGTCGTATTTTCCTTCACGGTATCGACGTTTCGTACCTCGGATTCTCTTTCATCCTCTCGTCTTCCTCCCCGTTTATGTGTTTTGTAAACCCTACACCCTGACACGAAGATCGACTCTTCGGTGCCTCGGGTCCCCTTTTATAGCGGTATGCCTTTCGCCGTAGCTCTCTTCGTTCTCCTTTATTTTTGCACGATATACAGCAGTGTCCGAGGAGCCGCTGCAGGATTTCGGTATTCGAGTCCCAGTCTCGGGTCTAAGTGTATCCTCTTCCGGACAAATTTCTCGTGGGAAATGGCCGTCCCGCCGTTCGCTGGTGGGATTCTTGATCTCTCGAGCTCTCCCGGACGGTTCTGCAAAAGCAGTTGGTTTCGACGTACATTCTCAGGTGTGTTAATTTGGTGCTTATTCTACCTGCAAACTGCAGCATCGACAACTGTATGTTCGCAACAACAACAAAACACTATACAGTGATTCACGAAGTTTTTCCACACACTACACAGTAAAAAATAATTTCGTAAAATCGGAATGCAAAATTTCGTAAAAAATAATGTTGTTTAATGAGTGACGTGACCGTTTGTCACTTATTTGAATATACGAATCTGTCATTTTATTTCCTGTATCATTGATGATTTTAGTTTGCACTTTGTTTGTAAAACTAGAAAATTGACAAATAAAAAATTGCGGACTTTTGTGGACAATAATTTTTTGTAAAAAGTACACACATATATATATATATATTTTTTTTTTTACTGTGTACGCCGGCGCGTAGTCAGTCGTGATCTGAGCAAAGTTACAAAGTCGTTTTACAAAATTCGCAATAGTCATTTAGATATATAAGCATTATAAATTTGAATGAAGGTTCTAATCAGAGCGGACAATCCTGCCGCGCTGGAGCGTTGGCGATCGAAAGCCTAACAACATTGTAGGGACGCAACTCGGGTCATTCGACAGATTCTGCGATCGCACCGAAGCTGTGCAGACCGAACAGCTGAACTCTCCACTGGATAGATAGGAATTTTCGATACTTTTAATTGTCTAATTCGTTAACAAGATATAGGTTGAGTGTTGTCGATAATTTTTTTTTTTTTTTTGCTTGTCCCAAATACCCAATCCGTTGTGTAGAATGATCGGCTTTAACTTTTCATTGGATATATAGGATTTTCCGGTACTTTTAAGCAACAATTAATTTACCACTTTACCTTCAGTATGATTGATATCTTTTTTTTATTCGGAATGCCCGATCGGCCCCGCGGACCAACCAGCTAAACTGTCCACTGAACAATTGGAAATTTCCGGCTGTTCTAAATACATTTGACTACAGGATTTTAAAATAAATTTGCTTAAAAGTACTGGATATTTCTATCTATCTAATGGAGAGTTTAGCTGGTCGGTCTGTACAGCTTCGGCGTGATCGCAGAATCTATCACATAACTCGACCGGGTAAAATTATGAAAATCAGCGGCATTATTGGACTTGCCGTAATGCCTCGTCAGGCCGTAGTACGGCAGCCTGAGAAGGGTCTTACATGAAATGTAATGCAGTGGTTGAAACGGTCGTGAACAGGCTGCCTGATCATGGCCTGATCAAGGTGCCTGATTGTGCACACTGAGCAAAATATAATAAAGACATTTTATTTTTATTTTTTTAAATATCCATTCCACCTGTACGGTTTGCATTCGCAGCCGACTTACCCCCTTGATGTGCACCCAGAAAAATAATTTATTTGACGATCACCATTTATTTCGATTCAGTAAAATATTTATTTGATTTAAATAAATATTTATTTAAATTATATATAAATACTGGTGGACTTTGGGGACCGCCAGGGCCATCGCACCTATCGCTGTCGGCAACATTTAATTTATTGATGTTAGTATTATCGGATGTGTGAAACTCTTTATGTTTGCTCTTCGAATTTAATTGACTAATTACTAGAATTTAAATCGCGGAAAAATCGATTTTCATCTCGAACCCGGCAAGCTTGCCAATCGGAATTGCGATGGCGGCGCCTTAATCAACCCAGCTATCAACCACACGAGAAACGTAACGTCCATTTTGCTTTTAAGCTCCGAAAAAAGTGTATACACGACTATGTATATATCATAGAGTGTCCTAAACATACATTCCTCACCAATAATGAAATTGACTGAGAAATTTGAACACTCGCTGACGAGATAAAAATCGGGAAAAACCAATCATATGTAAAATGCAAGGACCATTGACTTTGTATAATAGTAATGTAAAAAAAAAAAAAAAAAACTGGAATAAATAGAACAATAAATGTTGAACAAATAATCAGGGAATCTTTTTATTAAATCGTTTGAATTATTTAAATTATTTATTCACCTATTTATTTAACAATTTATTATTTACTTAGTCAATTGTTCAAACATCCAAAAATCGTCGCAAGATTTCGTAAACATTTTCTTCCAACCAAAGAAAATTCAATCTTTGATACTGTTCGTTTTTCGCGTATTAACAAGTACTGAAATTTGTATCGAATGTAACTTTCAGTTGTTAATGTATCTACAAAGCATTCGCCAATTGTCATGTAAACACTCTTTAAAGGAAAATTTATGCTTTTCGTTTGAACAGAATCGGTCGAGTATGGTGCGGGTGCAGTGACCTATTTCCACACGTTACGCTAAACGCCAGAAACAAGATGAATGTGAGAATATTGGCTGGAGCTATCTCTCTGGCTGACGATTAATGGTCTCTCCGGTTGCCGGGCTGTAAATATGCAACGTTCGTCGGTAATCGGGACGCATAGGAATTCTACTGGATCGTTCATTTTTCACATTTACATTTGAGATGGTGATTACAGTCTTCAATTCGACACATTTTTCCATACTCGCGAATTTCCCTTTCATGCCGTTTCACTTATGCACGCAGATACGTACACCGCATCGCACATAGAATGGGCTCGCTCGTACACAGTGTACGAAGTGTATCCGCACCGCTGGATCTCCTAGTTTATTTATATATATATATATATATATACACACATGTACATATATATATTTTTTTGCCTCGGAAGAGGACTGCAGGACGTTTCGCGCATACGTATGCGCTGGGAAACGTTTTCATTTTGCTACTCGCCTCCCTCGGCGAATGCACACCAATGTAGACAACGCGAGACTTTATGCATATGAATGAAGGCTTATGCGCTTCCGAGCCAAGATCCGGTGTGTGGGTATGTGTGCGGCTCCTGTATTGAATTCCGCACGGCAACGTCAGCGGCGCGGACGTGCGGAGGGGCGGGCGATGTCGCGGATATCCAAAAGCTTGGTCGTCCTCCACGGTGTACGTTCCCATGGGACGCGAACCAGAATCGAAGAATTTTCCAATCTCTTTCATCTCTCGCGTCTTTTTCGAAGCGTACTGTACAATACAATCTCACTGTACGCAAGTAGATTCGCACCAAATATTCACCCTGCCTCTAAACGGCGCGGCAAAGTTGGTTCGGACAAATGGATATTTATTCGGTAAATAGAACAATTAGTTCTCAAGACACATCTACAATTATGCAGTTTTTTTTTTTTTTATTCGCAAGTTTTAAATAACGCGTTTGAACGCATATTCATCGAGAATTTGTAATCCAATTTTTTTCTTTTTTTTTTTTTTTCATTTCATCAAAGTCGCGCCACTCTATATTCTTTTTTTTCCGGACGAACGAGGAATCGCTTTCACGTAAAATTCATTGCGGGCTGCCGGGAGAGCCTAAATTAATCCGACAATCGAATTGGGATAGGTATTCGATGGGAGAGGACGAGGCAGCGGAGAGGACGAATAGGGAAACAGAGTTTAAAATATATCTATCTATATATATATATATATATATAAATACACATATTTGTGTCGCACTCGCAATCCGCTGTTGTCCTATCGGAGATACATGCGCCTACAGGCACTGTTTGTTCTCTCCAAAAATACACGGAAACTGCATGTTTTTCGACGACAGACCGAATCAACGATTGGAAAGGATATTAATGGAACTCGGTATTTTTTAAAAGTATTCTTTTTCGATTTTTAGTTACCGATAAAGCAACATCTCTATCTGTCGTTTATAAAACAAACGGCTCGGACTATTTTCGACGAGATGCGCGCCCAGCAAGAGCCATTTGTCAGCGCATCGAGGACAAGCCTCGCTGTTTCATCGCATAAAGTCATATACAAAGACTCTCTAATGTATGTAGATTCGACGAAGAATGTGACGCTCCGAGTCGATAAATCTCAGGCGCGCAGTCCGGTGTGATCCACGGATCTCGAGCAACCGTCGGCTTTGAATCGTCTTTGATCGAGGTGAAGGCAATAAGCGATATTATAATTCGTCGCTGGAAATACGAGAACACCGTGCAGATCAGCCATGTGTCGAGTGGCCGAGCTAAAAAGCAAGCTGGAGCGAACCGAACGACCGATAAATCACGTGCAAATTGTCATTTGTTTTCTCACCGTGTAGGTCGTTCGGTCTTGATTCGTCGCGCGTTTAAAATTCCTCGACGCTGCAGTCGCCCGTGCGACTTTGGTCTCTTTCTCTCGGGACATTCGAGACGGAATCGATGAACCAACTCCGTGCGTCATTCGCATCGCCGGAGTCCTCCGCGTCAGGGAATATCCAGAGGACTTCCGATCGCGGATGGTAAGGATACTCGATCGAGGACGAAGGCGAAGGCAATTTGACGCTAGAGACGTGCCCTCTGGGCGCAATGTGTAGGCCCGCGAACTGCACGATCGCATACACTGAGAAAAAGTTACATAGTAAAAGCAACGGTACTGCATTTTTACCATAAAAAATAGTTCCCAAGGGGAACGTCTACATGTTGTTGTTACAACAATCACAGGAAATCATGGTTGCAACCATAATTATAGTTCATCCTAATTATCATAATTATCATAATATCATAATTAGTTTAACCAATTGATTGTATACTATCGGAAACTATCTATATTAACGTTCCCCCTAAGAACCATCCGTTATGGTAGGAAACACTATCCTTTTTCTCGGTATAGCGATACCATGCGGTACTCAATACATCACGTACAAATTGTTACTTGTTTTATCACCGTGTAGGCCGTTCGGTCTTCATTCGTCGCGCGTTTAATTCCTCGACGCTGCAGTCGCCCGTGCGACTTTGGTCTCTTCCTCTCGGGACATTCGGGACGGGATCGATGATCCGACTCTGTGCGTCATTCGCATCGCCGGAGTCCTCCGCGTCAGGGAATATCCAGAGGGAGGACTTCCGATCGCGAACGGTAAGGATACTCTCGGTCGAGGACGAAGACGAAGGCAATTTGGCGCTGGTAACGTGCCCTCCGGGTGCAGTGTGTAGGCCCGTCAACTGCACGATCGCATAGCGATACTGTGCAGCAATACAGTGCGGTACTCGATGTCCGTAGGTGGAGAATACAGCGGAGAACTGGGTTGGTTCAAACCGGAGCTTCATTGATCATGTGGGTTGGGCGGCTTGGTTAAGGGTCAATTTCGACAATTCCTAGTCCTCCTCGAAGCTCTCTCTACTCCCATGATTGTCCGTCGCTGTATCGTTCTACCGGGGAGACGCACGGAGGTTGAGTTTCTGGCCATGAGATTCTGGCCATCCGACCTGAGCTGAAATGGTTTCTCAGCGGGCTGTCGGCCCTCAGGACCGCTGCACCGATTGTATGTCGCACTGGTGTGCTCGCCTTCGAGCCTCGTGTGTGCTCCGATGTCGCAATATCTCCTTCCGAAATTTCCATTTGGAACAGCAAGATCAGGGAACAGGAGCCACACCGCTCGGTACGGCCGCAAACATTCGGATATAGTGTAGTCCTGTTCGTCCCGTGTGTGCATTACCATTTTACTGATTCACGTGCAGCCGGACTACAACGTCCGTATTGATGTTGCCGCATTCATGAGGCAATAAGTGCACGCGAGGGTTTCCGTGCAAGGAGGAACCTCCGATAGATCGACGAATTGAGGAGTATCGGATTGGCCACTCTAGAAGTAGTTCGTATCGAAGAGGCATAAAAAAAAAAAGATATTAATAAAAAATATATAGTGAGAGAGAGAGAGAGATATTTATTAAGCAACCTGGGACATGTCCCCTCAAGCGCGGTACAGAATAGCAGTTAACAAGTGTACACGAGAGGTGGCCAAGAATTGCACACAAACATAAAGACAAGTTCCATAAATTATACAAACAAAAATAATCTAAATTATATAAAATTAAATTAAATTAAAGTAAAATATATTACATCGTAGCGCAAACGGAGACCTAAGTTATACTACACCCTAAGGATAGTAATTGATAAAGACGGCAGTGGCAATGACAGGAATCACGCCAGGGCTAGAGTTAAAGTCGAGAATCGAGTCTAAATAGGCACGAAGAGAGCGAGAGCGAGAGCGGAAACGGCAGAGACGAAAAACGCATCAATGATGAAACAAAATAATAACGATAGTCGAATAAATAATAATAACAGTACCGATACAATAGTAAATATTTATATATTTGACTAGGGAACCTTTGGTTATTATAGTAGTACATCCAGAAAAATAATTTATTTGACGGCCCGCCGTTTATTTAGATGAAGTAAAATATTTATTTGATTTAAATAAATATTTATATAAATTATGTAAATAGCTACTTAAATGAAATAAAAATTTTATTTAAATCAAATAAATATTTTACTTCATCTAAATGAAAAATGATGGCTGTAAAATAAATTGTTTTTCTGGGTGTAGGAACTTGCTGGACACAGACGACCGACCAATTACCTGCAGCGTTGCCGATCAAATGGTCCCATAGTTTGCCTCTGAAGGTCGCAAATGTGCGACAGCTTCTAATATTTATCGGGTGTGTATGTTACATAGTAGTGGGGCGAAAGGAGCGCGAAAGAGTCACTGATTTTTCTGCAGCGAGGGGAACGCGATAGAACGCGAGACGACAGAAAATAAATAATATCGCGACGATAATTCACACATGGTAAACGAGATAAAGATAAGAAAGAAGGTAGCGAGGCCCGATGTATCGGCCTTTCGACGCCGAGCGTCGTTTCCGATCTGAGCCGACGCAAAAATAGTACAAAGTGCGAATTGAAAGAGCCGGGGGGGAGGTGCATACAAAGGATTGCCGACTGAAATATTATACGCCCGAGCCCGAGTGATCCCTGTTCTCGTATCTTGTTCCCGTGAAAAAATTGCGATACACGATAGAGTGCAAGAGAAAACGGTACTGGGGAATGCCTCGTGGGATCGCTTTTAATATTCATAACGGTTTTTTTTTTTTAAGGGGATGTCGAGGTGATATCGACTGCCGGGTGACATGACCAGTAGTTGGTTCCTCTTTCTCGATCAGTCACTTAGTAATGTACTTTTTTTTTCAGGCGTTACTGTCATTTTTTTACTTGATCCGTGGACCGTGTACCAATTTTCGGTCCATTTTTTGAGGTTCTATCTGCCGTTTTCTTTTTTAAAAATAAAAAAAAGTGGTCATCACCCAGGCTTTTAATATTCATAATGGTTTTTTTTTTTAAGGGGATGTCGGGTGACATCGACTGCCGGGTGACGTGACCAGAAATTGATTCATCTTACTCCGTCGGTTATTTAGTAATGTAGTTTTTTTTTCAGACGATGTAGTAACTTTTTTTTACCTGATCCGTGGACCAGCTACCAATTTTGGGTCCATTCTTTCGAGGTTCTATCTGTCGTTTTCTTTTCAAAAAATTTAAAAAGTGATCATTACCCAGGATCGCTTTTAATATGCATAACTGTTTTTTTAAAGAGGACGTTGAGGTGACATCCACTATCGGATGACATGGCCAGTAGTTGGTTCTTCTTACTCGATCAGTTGATTAGTAATGTACTCTTTTTCAGGCATTACTGTCATTTTTTTTTTATTTAATCCGTGGACAGTACCAATTTTCGATCCATTTTTTTTTTCGAGGTTATATCTGCCGTTTTCCTCTTTAAAAATTTAAAAAAAGTGCTCATATCACCCAGAATGACGCCATCGCCATTGAGGACACTATAGTCTCCCTCGGAACGAGGCTGTTGATTATTTTCCGAGCGTGCATGCGCCGCGGTCGCGCGAAATTGACTCGCAGAAACGTTAGTTGCCTATGGAAGATAGTAAAAAAAAAAAAAAAAAAAAACAACCAATAACGGTGCGAATGGCGGGTGAAATGGCGTTTCGGGCGGGCGTTTCGCGTCTGATAAGAAAGGTCGTTTTCCACTGCGCCGCGCAGTGGGCACAGAGTCAGCGGTGTTAGCCGGTGTTATGCGTATTCCCTTTTCTCCCAGTCGTTTCCCGCTATCATTTCGCCTCCCAACGCTTCCCCGCCGTCTCCGTGCAAATGCCGAGCTCTTCCCGCCGGCTCCGATAGCGGCGAGCTCGCCCTTCGATTCGTGGCAAAATTAAAGGACGACGCAAGGATCGGAGGGGAAAAAAAAGGCGCGTTCGACGTAATAGCCAGAATCGCTTGCAATCTTCTCTGGCTCGAGGAAGCGAGCGCCGAAACCTTGCTGTACGCTTTCGAATTTCATGAGCTCCCTCCCGCTTTCTTCTCCATCGCGAGGCTTCAGAGACTGAGACTCGCTCGAAAAGACCAGCAGACTGGAGGGTCCCCGATGCGCTCGGGGGACCCTTTGGCTTTGAGTTTTTTCCCGTCTTGTAACCACTCAGCGTGTTTTTTTTTTCATTCTTTAAAAAGCAGGGTGGCGCAGCCACGTCGCTGCCGTGGACGGTAGAGACGATGGGGAGGACGAAAGGGACGAAGAGGGGGGAGGGGGGAGGGCGCCAAGATGCGGATTAAACTTTTCTCCGCAAATCCCCGAACGGGATTGCTGCCGACGTACTTTTTCCTAGGAGAAAGAGCGCCGTCTTGGAAGACCCCCTTTTTTTTTTCTTCCTTCAATCTTATTTTGCTACTTTCTTGTTTACTTTTATGTTTACTCTGTTTGTTATTTATTATTCCCGGTTCACTTGTGGCGGGGGAATGAAAAATAGTTATCGGAGACTCGAATGATTTATCGAGGAGTCAATTGATCGATCGGTAACTGCGATGAATGTTGCAGTCGCCTCGTTGGGTGGAAAAATTGTGCGGACGGAGAATCGTAGGTAAGCCGGGCTTAGCGTCGGAGAGCAATAGAGACGAATGAGCAATGGAGCGCTCGGCGCTTTGCTGCTATCGCCAAATGGAACGGATCGCAGTTGTCGGCCCTTCGAATTGTAACTGACTCAGTACGGGGGAAAAAAAATTGAAGAGACTGCTCGCGGGGCCTCAAAGAGCCGCGTCCATCAAGGGGAATACAAACGTGCGTTCGCTGTGCTCCAAAAAATCCTCTGCCTGACTCTCCACGCTCCGTTCTGGTTTTATTTTTTAATTCCCAAATTGGTTCCGCTCTGGAGGATTTTGCGTTCCGGGCAAAGGCGTGTTATCGGGCAAAATGGGATGGACGGAGGGGCGCGGGGTGGCGGATGCGGATGAAGATAGAATTCGAGAGGGCAATACAAAATAACGGCGGAGAGATAGAAAAATCACTGGCTGTAACGCGAAGAACGAATTCAAATGAGCCAGAAGCGCTCCTTCGCGGCGGAGTATTTATTCGGTCTTTTATTTTTATTTTTATTATTATTTTGCTTCCTCATAGAGGAAGCTTTGTTATGGTGATGAAAAAAATTTTCCAGATTTTAATGAAAACGTGTTCAGAATGTTCCAAAACATCGATAAATCACATTTAGAAAAAATGTTCGGATGTATGTGCGTGCGTGTGTGTGTGTGTGTGTGTGTGTGTGTGTGTGTGTGTGTGTGTGTGTGTGTATGAATCCGACGTGAAATAATCAAACGGCGATAACTCGAGAACGCCTTGACCGATCAAGCTGAAATTTGGCACACATCATGTGTGGTTAATAGTTAACGTTTGGTCAAAATTTCGTCCAAAAATGTTCAGTTTTTTTTTGTACGCCATTTTTAATTTCTTCGAAAATGTCTGTACGCACCTTAGCGCTCGCAATTTTCCAGCTATTGGGCTAAAAACGCGTACACAGATGGAATATCATCACCCGATGATCCTATCAAAATTTCAGTAAAATCGATCGAACCGTTTAAATTTTATGGCGTTTTGAATTTTTCGAATTTCATGAAAAATTTGAACTTTGGTTTAAACGCATTTTTCCTAATTAAGTATTCATTTATGAGTAAAATGACTGTTAGATTCGTGATCAGGGTGAAAAAATACATGAAATATAGTCCTAGAGTTACGATTAACGAAAAAAGTTTATCTGTAATTTTTACAGCCAAAATTGAAAAATGAGTGATTTTGCATATTTTTAAACAGCGATTTCTTTGCTTCCCGATGGCATCGCGAAAATATGCAGGTGCCCATTGTGTTCTACGGCAAGAAATACACATGATGAATATGACGGAGTTAAAATAATTAGTTAAAGCGGTGTCATGTGAACTTCTCGAGTAAAAATTGAAAGATCGAAAAAAAATTGGGAACACATAATCCTATGGATTTTTCGCGCCGAGCACAGATCCTACATCCGTTTGGACCAAAAGCGTAAGATTGGTGTATTTTTTCGGGCTAAACCTGAGTCAGCTAGCAATTTTTCCTGAAAGTTAAATACGACGTTGATGGAAAAAAGTTGAAAATTGACATTTTCATAACGCTTCCTCATAAAAGCTGAAAATTGAAATTTTCATATCGCTTCCTCATCAAAGTTGAAAGTTGTAAGTTGAAATTTTTTATTCGCTAAGCTTCCTCTATGAGGAAGCCAAAAATGTAGTAAATGCTTCCTTATAGAAGAAGCTTAGCAAATAAAAACTTTCAACTTTCAACTTTCAACTTTCAACTTTCAACTTTCAACTTTCAACTTTCAACTTTCAACTTTCAACTTTCAACTTTCAACTTTCAACTTTCAACTTTCAACTTTCAACTTTCAACTTTCAACTTTCTACTTTCAACTTTCAACTTTCAACTTTCAACTTTCAATTTTCAAGTTTCAACTTTGATGAGGAAGCGATATGAAAATTTAAATTTTCAGTTTTTTTTTTATTACTCCTCGAGAGCCAGGAGGTAGGGGAGATTTTAATTTGATAACGGAGAAATTGCTTCTCCGGCAGTGTAACGCTCGGATATAACCCCGTTCCCGGAACACCGATGAGAATCCCCCCAAGAGGCTACGGATCGATCCGGAAAATTGAGAAAACGCATGTTCAGCTCTTCGCTCTACACTGAGGGAAGGGGCTCGGAAAGAATACCGAGTCATATGGTGAATTTCGACCAGGCAACGTCGCACACCAGCGCCACCGGCAGCTATATGCGACATTTTTATGGGGGCCATAGCTATTTTTATCCAACCCATATGGTAATTTTTTCCCGGCGGCGGATTGACAAAATTTTGCGTATCTGGCTAAGAATTTTGTGGATAGAACTAAAGATTCCGTGGATTAAAATTGGGAGTTCCGTTGATAAAAACTGAGAGTTTCGTCGATAAAAACTGAGAATTTCGTCGATAAAAACTGAGAATTTCGTCGATAAAAATTGAGAATTTCGTCGATAAAACTTTTTGATGTATGTAGGGAAGATGCGGGCAAAACGGGCATACCGAATAAAAATAAAAATAGGGGAAATTTTTCTGAATACGTAGAAATATTTTCAGATTTCTCAATTAGTTTTGGATTTTTGTGTTTTTTTTTTTTTTCATACATTTTTTCCATATTAAAATCTGAATAAATTAAAATCTGATAAAATTCATACGTAATCAGAAAAATGAACGAATAATTTTCCCAAAAAAAAAAAAAAAAGTTGCCGGCTAATTTGTTACACAATTAACTTTTTGTTTAAATTGTTAATAACATATTGAATTTATTATTATGCAAAATTAATCTTTTCAGTACCTTTAGAATGCATGTATTCTTTCAGATATTTATACCATCGATAAGTACTTGCATTTGTCTCTTATTGTCCTCGAACTTATGCGAAACGAGCCTGAAGCGACACAGCTATCTTAACGTCGTTGCTTTTGGATTTTAATTATTGTTATTTTTTTTTTTTTGTAATCGCGATCGATTTCAGTAATATTTTATACTCAGTGGATGAACGAGAGAGCAATGACATCGAGACATTGACACTGCAGAGTTCACGAAGGCGATTGCAGCTCGACGATCGCGCATTGATAAGGGCGACAGCTGATAAGGGTGAGCGTGTAATTCCACCCATCGAAACGAGCAACTGCACCGAGAAAGTACCATTTAATCACTTCAATCAATCAAAACATCGGATCGATCTTCGCAGAATTTTATTCTCGGTGCATGTACGAGAGAACAATGACATTGAGACGTTGGAGATTGGAGAGTTCACGGTAGCGATTACAGCTCGGTGATCGCGGATTGATAAGAGCGGTAGCTGATAAGGCTGAGCTCACGATTCTCCACCATATTCCCGCTTCACTGTACACATCACCTCCTTCATCCGCAGAAGCGATCTTTGCATATCACTGCCCGTCGCTTCGCGTATCACGATTGCCAATCAATTATTTGCAAACTTTATTATCAACCTCACGATTGTTATTATTAGACCGAAAAAAAAGGTTTGGTAATATCAACCTCGCAGCTGCGGACACGAAAAATTAGTTTGAATCAATCCGGGGGCATTTAAATAGGTTGCACTGTTGTTGAAACAATAAAACTGGTGCGCTTGTGTCAATTGCGGATAGCAGTTATTGCGATTACAACGTTGGTGCAAAGTGAACCAAAACTGCATTAAATCAACAATTTTTTTTTTTTTATCAATCGTATATACTGTCATCATACAGAAGGTATATTATTTTACCTTGAATAATATACTTGAATATACTTGAATATACTTGAATATACTTGAATATACTTGAATATACTTGAATATACTTGAATATACTTGAATATACTTGAATATACTTGAATATACTTGAATATACTTGAATATACTTGAATATACTTGAATATACTTGGTCAATTTGAAAAAAAAAAATGTGATTCGATGTGTTGGTATGTACAGGAGGATTTATCATCTTGAAAATGATTTTATTCAATTCGGCAAGACGTCAATTTAGTCATTCACACATGTTATACCCACAATAAATAACATTCAAGTTGTTTCAATATTTCAATGTCATATATCGTCGAAGTTAATTCGGAAAATAATTTCTTATATCCGATTCAAGATTACACATATCAATAAGCGATTGTACAGTAGCGGTCATTTTGAAAGTGGAAAAATCTGAAGATCATTACAATTTTTTTTGACGAAAGTAGGTTTTTTTTTTCTTCAAAAAAACTGTTTTAGACTTTTTAAAAAACTGTGTTAGAATTTTTTCGTTAATGAAATCGGTTGGGAAATATGCCACTTGAAAACAATGGCGGAGGTTTTAATTCGATATCTCCAAATTTGTTGACAAAAAAAAAAAGGGCCGTTTCGCAAAATTTAAGATAACATTCCGTATGCTGAAAATGGTGAATTTTGAAAGTTTCGAAAAAAAAAATACCAATTGCCCGTATTCCGTGCGTAAATTGATCACCTGAAGCCAATGGCGGTACCTTGGTCGCAATGCGTTACTTGCGATATAACTTTTTAGTCAGCTTAACTAAATACTTCCTTCGCCACCCGCAACCGCCGGATTTGTTTGATTCAAACCAATCTTGTTAGATCTTATCCAAACCTTTTCTTTCGGTCTATTCTCGAACCAAAGAGGCCAGGCCTCGGAGGACAATTAGCGTGTAATAATCCTGCCGTATGATTTTCCCTCGATCGGCGTATCGGCGATCTGTCCTAATCACCCATTGTGAGCGGCGTGTTCCAATTTTATGGTTCAGCTGTGCTGCCTCGCCGACACGCTTTCGATATTTCATTATCTCGCCGGGTTAATAGAGGCGCGTGTTCTAGCCGGCGTTCGGCAGCCGGAAAACACGTATGGCTCGACCGGTAACCCTGGTAGGGGTAACGTGCAATTACTTATCGTTCGATCACCGTAACACGGGTTTCCCTCTGATCCGATTACAATCTGCATTCCTCGGCGGCGACGGCAGCGGCCGGTAATAGTTCCCGAGCCGCCCGAGGCTCGCGCCGACGATGTCTGCCGGATACGCGTGTTCGACGGAAACCCACGGGTGAAAAATGTCACGTACGGCGAAGTGCGAGAATCGTCGACGTACAATCGAGGGCCCGAGAAGCGGAAGGGCGCATCGCGCGTCCACTCGCGCGTCGAACGGCGCGCGCGATGCGCCCTTCGGTTTTTCGGCAGCCGAGGCGAATAAGCCAATGGGACGAGCCGCACGACAGGAGAGACCAGTTTATCGTACGATCGATCATTCTTACCGCGACGTTCGGAAAATTCGTACTCGCTCTCTCGCGGTACCGTAAATTCGAGTCACGACGAATTCTCGTCATTCCTACCTGTCGCCGCGGAAAAATCGTCGATAATCTGTTCGTGTATGAACGCGCGATACGTAACACGCGCCGGTGAGAGTTACTCGGCATTTCTTTTTGTTTTTTGTTTTTTTTTTTTTTGGTTTTTTTTTGTCCTAACGCGGACGATATATTATATCATTATCGGTAAATTGTCAAGTCCTCGACGGACGGAGCTGAGCAAGGCGCGAGCTACCGCGAGATATTGAAGTGGATGATCTATCACGGTATATTTCGTTCGGAGTCTGTCATTTTTTTTTTTTGCTGTTGTCTTTTTTTTCGTATCTCCATCTCTTGGGAGAAGCCTATTGCTCGGCTCTCGTTTCGTCGAATGTCGACGGGAGAAAAAAATAATGGGACTATCGAACGGTCAGAAAGGAGGTACCCGCGTTTGACAGAGGGGAAATTGGCAAGGACGGAGGGAGGAAATTAAACGGACCACGGATAAACAGACCCTCTCGGGCGAGATCGGGCGAGAGGGACGGTGGGTGGGTGAGCTAAGATTAATGCTTCGTACGTGTCACGGAGCACTTTTTTTTTCGAAATCCTCAATAATGGAGAGTGCCCGCAATAAGTCCGATCCTGGTGTTCACAGTACTACTTTAACGGATCACGAAATAACGGATTAGCAGGAATTTCGCGCTCCATTTCTTACATTCGGCACACAACTTGCATCTCCCATTATTATCATTATTATTATTATTATTATTATTATTATTATTATTATTATTATTATTATTATTATTATTATTATTATTATTATTATTATTATTATTATTATTATTATTATTATTATTATTACTACTACTACTACTACTACTACTACTACTACTACTACTACTACTACTACTACTACTACTACACTGTTAAAAATGTTATGAAATATACAACCGTGGTATATGAAATTAGAATTTATATATATTGTATTTGAATTTGAATAATTTAATCTTGAATGCAGTATCTGTATACTAAAATTACCGATGATGGCATTGAAAATTAAGACATCCGTATATGAAAATTATGTTGTTATTACAAATATTATACATACAATATGTTTTTGATACACCGGTAACGAAATATTCTTACATACGTGTCAATGAAATTTTATATAGTGCATTATATGCATAAAACTTCATATACATTTTATGAATTTTCAGGCAGAATTTTTTAACTGTGTATTATTATTATTATTATGTTTTGCAAGCACAGTGCGAAGATAAATAATGCAAGAGAGAATATGCGGAGAAGGCGGTGTTAAGCTAAAGCCTGAAAAGCAGAGATTATACAAAGTAAAAATAAAAATGTATCGTTCAGAATACATGTGTGAGAATACGTGTGTCAACAGAGGCACAGCAAACACAGAGCTTCCGAATCCTTAAGGTATCTCTAGGGGTGTACAGAGATGGGGATGAGCAGCCTGGCTCGCGATGTGCGCGGAAGGCAGCGAGCTAGAGGGAGGTACGGTGTCGCGTTATCTCTGGCGCCGCACGTCCAACGCAAAATTCGCGACCTTCAGTTTGTGATATCTCGAAAACTAAGTGGTGAATCGCCGTCAAACTTCATCGTGCTCCTTCTTAAAACACTCTCTTGACGGAGATATGTTTTTTTTTTTTTTTGCGACATGTCTTCATCGAGTTTTTCGTAACGGCAGTTTATATGCTGAAAAAAAAAATGGATCTTCCATGTTGGTCATGTTAAGTGACTCAACTTCGACAGCTATTGACTTCAGAGCTAAATGGTAAAACTATGTCAAATTTGGCACACACCGAAGTGAGCTAATCAACTAGAACATACTCAAAAATTCAGCTTAAAAAATCTTTGAATCAACCCAATGCTTGAGCCACCTTAATCGTTCGTGATTTTTAGATGCACCTTCAAACGTACACCGTTCAAACGAACGAAGGGTCACCGTAACAAAACTGAATCGTACACTTCACGAAATGGCACACGGCGTTGAAGCTTACACGATGAATTTGTAACAAACGATTTTTCTAACATAAAAAAAGTTTGTACTTTTAACAACAACTTATTGTCCAAAAAAGTCCACAATTTTTTATTTGTTAATTTTCTAGTTTTACAAACAAACGTACAAAGTAAAATTTTCAATAGCACGGGAAATGAAGGAAGAAGTTCGTATATTGAAATAAATGACAAACGACTTTGTCACTTATTTAACAAAATTATTTTTACGAAATTTTGCATTTCGATTTTAGGAAATTTTTTTTTTTTACTGTCTACACCGCAAATTTACTACACTTACTTAATGACGAACGATTTTGTAACATCCTACAAATCGTGCATCGCAAATTTACGACACTTCCAAAAACTTTGATATTTTTAAATGAACACACTCATAATTTAACAACAGTGTCTTGTAACAATCGCGAAGTGTAACAACTTCGAGAGCTTTACACGTCAAATTTGTAACAGACGTTGAATCTGACACCCGTGCAATCTTACACGTGTTATTTCATATTATTGTTACTTTATTTTATTTTGTTTGATTTCATTTCATTGTGAGTTTGTTTATGATGCTTAATTGGGCTGTATATGTGCCCGGAGAACCTCTGGTCCTGCTTTACAATAAATCTATTCATTCATTCTCTGTGAACCTGCGAATTAACTGCACGGGTGTAAGATTACAACGTCTATTACAAATTTCACGTGTAAGCTTTCGAAGTTGTTGCATTTCGCGAATGTTACAAAATAACGTTGTTAAATTCTAAGTGTGTTAATTTAAAATGTGAAAGCTTTTTGAAGTGTTGTAAATTTGCGGTGTTCGGTTTGTATGATGTTAGAAAATCGTTTGTTACACATTTGTCGTGTAAGCTTGAATGCCGCCTGCCATTTCGGGAATTGTCCGATTCAGTTGTGTTACGGTGAACCTGCAAAGTCGCCTCGATTTTTATCACTTTTATCCTCTTCCCTTTTCCCTTATTTTACGATTCCCATAAAAAAAAAATACAACAACAAACGAAGGAGAAAGCAAAAAATTCCAGACGCGACTCCCCTAACTTTATCGTTTTAATAATCGCCCGTCGATCCGCCCGATATTCAATCCCGCCTCGTAACGCGGGTTCACCTATTCCGCATCGAACCGAACAGTGCGCGCTGTTGGCGAGCGATGTGCAAAGACAAACGTTCGGTACAGCTCGAATCGTCAAGATCGGCTCATAGTTTCGCTGCTTTCATTCCTGCAACAGCGATTCCTCGCTCTTCCCTCGGCGAGCCTTTTCCCATTTCAGCCTCGCGCATCGATGTCGAACTCACCGGCGTTCGATTTTATTTCGGAGCGGTCAAACCGCGGGTGAACTTTGAAACCCGCTTGACTTACTTTCCGCGAATGTTTAACGAGCGTTGAAAAAGTAGGAACAGTACAGTCGTGCCGAGAGTCGAATAAGTACAGTAACGTTAGCCTATATATATGCGCACCGCCTAGTTGCCTGTTCTCCCATCCGCTCAATCATGCAAATGTTTTTCCAGAGCCGGTGCCAGTCCACCGCGTTCATCGCTCCACTGGAGTCGGTAAACATTTTTTTTTTTGCAAGCCATGACTTTTCCCGCATAAGTAGGTCGTCGCGAGGCGAATAATTGTCGTGTCACCGGTTCAATGTTCCGGCAGACTGGCGCATTCGATTCTTCCGTTCGGGGTGCTCGAAGGTTCATCAGGCCGTCAGAGCTCCGAGCGCGAAACATCCAAGTTCGGAGCGCGGCGAAGTTAATGCTTCTCGTGTCAATTTCCAACTGGAGCATCAATCGGCCCCGCTTTAAATCCTGTCGCAAGGATTACCGATGGAGGTCGTTCGATCGACGCTGTTCCTTCGTCCTTCGTCTGGGGGGGGGGGGGGGGGGTTTCTCCGGCCTGTTGAACTCCGGACGGACGACGAGGCGGATTTGCTTTCGGTAGCTCGGACGGCGGTTCGGCCGGAGAATTTTGCAACTAGGATAGCGGCCTGTGCTCGGTGAATTATGGAAATGTATTCCCGCAGATCCGTTGAGGTCAGTTGGCCACGGAATCTAAACTATTCATGTTCACGTACCACGGCGTTTGGACCGCGGAGCCTAAGAGCATCCTGCCCGCGATATCCGTAGTTCTAGCTCACTTCTGAATAAATGACGCCGATGGATCTCTACAGATTACTGGAAAGTACCGGGATAATGCACTGCGGTTAAATTGCCAGTTTTTCATGGCTATTAGGGGAGAGCGGGCAAAATGGGACAGTCGGGACGAAACTCAATTTTCCAATGATTTCTTGACACCCCGTTTAGCCCTAACGATACATCCGGATTTTCAACCCCGTTTTGCCCCACTCAACAACACTGTCACCATCCAAAAGTTACTGAAAAATTGCGGCTTGCCCCCAATTTTACCAGTTTTGGTTCACTGTCCCATTTTGCCCCGCTCTCCCCTAATTATACGGACCGAAATCTCCGACGAGATGGCCTTCTTCTATGATATTTCGCACGAGACAAATCCTCGCTCGAGCATAATTTACACTCAGAAAAATAATTTATTTGACGGCTATCGTTTATTTAGATCAAGTAAAATTTTTATTTGATTTAAATAAATATTTATTTTTATTAAGTAAATAGTTACTTACATGAAATAAATATTTATTTCATTCAAATAAATATTTTACTTGAGCTAAATAAACGGTGGCTGACAAATAAATTATTTTTCTGGATGTACCATTCGAACGTAATTTAATGATAGAATCTTCAAAAAATTTTATTTGAGTGCAAAAATTGAAAGAGTGAATTTGAGAAAAATATTGAGTTTTTTTTTTTTTTTTTTTTTTTTTTTTTTTTTTTTTTTAAAGGGGCGGTATCGACGCTGAACTGATAAATTCCGTTTCAATGCGCCGGTTGACATTCTCCACTTTGCAGCTAAATCCGTGATCTATCGATCCCGCCGCCAATCGCACTCAGCGTCCGTCGTATCAATAATCAACACCGAGCGACTGTTTCAGATTGCCAATATCGCGTTCGTTAATACGGACACTCTCTGGAGAATCGGCATCTCCCGATGATGCGTGTGAACAGTTCGAGCAGGAGTGTGGTTAACAGCCTGATCCACGTTAGGTGTACATGCAAGTTGTCCTTCAGCGTGAATAAGTACATACGGGGAATACATCGCAAGAGAGAAAACCCCAACGGATCATAATTCACCATTTGAATATAATTTAGTAATACATTTTTATTTATCTTCTATTGGGGTGTAAATATTGAAAAAGTGGATCGCAGAGAAATATTTCTTCGATATTTTCCTTCGAGAGGAGTATTCGGGGGGTGAAATGATAAAATCCATCTTTTCGCACCGGTCCATGTTCACTACACGGAGAGAATTTTATAAGAAGGGCTACAGAAAAAATATGGGGAAGTTTCGCTTACAATAAGATAAATTGAGAATACTCGAGCAATCTTTCAATGTTTGTCACACTGTACATGGATAAAGATTTATTCGCGTCTACAATACGGCATGGCAGATATCGCCACACTCGTGGGAATCAGCTATGAACGCTATAAGGCCCGCTGAAACAGGGTGTATCATGTATAATGGACACAACAAGAAAAAAGATTTATTGAAATCAAATAAATATCGATCTTCTAATGACGTTTATTAAGTTAATTTTTTTCGAATCGTCGAATTTCCGAAACTTTATTATTCCGAATCTTCATTTCCGCGAACGTTACTCATCGGAAATAGTAATTGACCGAACGTTATTCCTCCGAATCGTCATTTAATCAAACGTCATTTTTCCGAATACCAATTTCATCGAATTTCATTTCACGAATCGTTAAATTTCGAATCGTCAAGTCGCCTAATCATCATTCTTCCGAATAGTATTTATCCGAAAATTCATTTATCCGAATCGACTCGTACTGAATCTTTGCGATAGTTCTCTAGTCATTCGATCCTATACAATTTTATCCCCTGCGGTGTATATATAATAGATATAATAGTGAATGATCAGAATATTCACTCATACTATTTAGTTTCGCGATTGGATTGATTGGCGATTCGGACGAATGACGATTCGGTCGATTGATGATTGGGCGACTTGACATTTACAAGTTTACCGATTCGGGAGAATGACGTTCGGTTAAATGAGGATTCGGAGGAAAGACGTTCGGCCAATTACTATTTTCAAAGAGTAACGTTCGCTGAAATGAAGATTCGGCATAACAAAGTTTCCAAAATTTGACAATTCGGAAGAATAACGATTCGGCAGTTCGACGATTCGGAAAAACAAAGTTTCGGATGTTTGACTATTCGAATGAAGAGCGTTCGGACCCATGACCTACTGCGGCCCATTGTAATTTCGGCGAAATGATGTTGCTCCGATCCAAATAAACATTATTAAATAATAAAAAATACTACTATCAAGCAAATAAATATATCAGTAATACCAAACGCTCTATTATATTAGCTTATGAAGCAAATAAACATTTATCCTCGTCCTCGATAAATTTTCTTTGATTGGAATAAACTTTTTTATCGGTGCGGTCTGCCAGAAATTGTTATACTCGTTTAATATGGACGGCCATAACGTCGTGTGATAAACGTCACAGGGATGTGCATACGTAGTGTGGTGAAAATGACCAGTTCCTTCTCTCCGTCCGCCTTGACGCTAAATCCGTGATCCATCGATCTCTCCGTTCACCGTACGCAGCATCCGACCTATCGATAATCAACGCCGCGGGACCATTCGAGATTTCCAATATCGCGTTCATGAATACAGACACTCTCGGGAGAATCAGCCTCTCTCCAGGATATGTATGAACATCTCGCGCAGGAGTGTGGTTAACAACCTGGTCCGCGTTAGGCGTAGAGGCGAAGGTGCACGCAAGCCGATCGATCACCATATATATCAGTGGTTGCACCACCGGCGGTGCACCGGCTGAGCTGCGGCGACGTTCTCGAGCGAGTGCATCAGCCACCGGAGACCTTGGGAAAATGAGGGTAATTGGGTCAAGAGTAAATACATAAACGAGGTGGCGCGTCGGCTTTTGCATAATATGCTTAGACTCGCGGTTCCATCACATCTCTCTCCCTCTCTCGTCTCTTCCGACTCGTACACTCGGCCGGCAGTAACGAGTTCTCCGATCTTACCTCGGGCTCTTCGCGAACCGTTAACGCTCAACCGAGATTTAAGCCATTGTGTTTATTCCGTAAAAAAAAAAACCCTCAACGAGCCGATAAACACTTCCACCGAGCCTAAGTTCCCAGTATTTTATTTTATTTTATTTTATTTTATTTTATTTTATTTTATTTTATTTTATTTTATTTTATTTTATTTTATTTTATTTTATTTTATTTTATTTTATTTTATTTTATTTTATTTTATTTTATTTTATTTTATTTTATTTTAAAAGTCGCATCAACGTCACAGGTTATTAGCGACTGCCAGAGTACATCGGGTTATATATATTATTGTATGATAGTACCTGTTCGTTTTGCTGTTTACAATAATTTGTACAGTCTAGTTGCTTTCAAAAACTTGATGACTTCTTTACACCACTTTACATCATTTAGTATTGCCCTTAATGTCTGTCGATAGGTTCAAGGTTCTTCTCTCTATCATATTCGCTGGACTCTGACAATATATGGTTAACTGACAGTGAAATTCCACATCTTGGACATGATTATTTTATTTTATTTACATCGCGACAAAGAAATCATCACTTTCGTTCTCTTTCATGAAGCTCGCGACAGAAATATCGTTGGCGTTTTATTTTCGCGAAATATGGTTTGCTTTTTTTCATTGTTTTATCGACGAGTCATATTGCGTTCGAAGATCTAACGACCCTCGATGGATATTTGAAAATTGATCGTCCTTGGGGGGGGGTTGGTGCCGCGTATCGGGACGCGCTCTCCTGCTCCACTTCTCTATGGCTCCATCCGTAGTTTTACATCGACGAAATTGCGCCTCTCGAGGGTCCCGACAGATCCGCGCTTCGTTACTTTCCAATTTTGTTCGGAAAGCGTGACGGAGCCCGGCGGACGCGGCGCTTCCCGATACGGAAGGGTGTAACGACGATCCTTGATTATCGGGGCTATTTCACTGCGATGAAATATTGCCACGGTTCTTTCGATCCATTCGTCCGTCCTACGCGCTTTCAATCGAATCGTCGTTGACTTCCTTTTTTTATTTTGAAATTTTTTACTTTTTTTTTTATTCTTATTTTTTTTTTTATTCTTATTTTTTTTTTTTTTTTTATCCCACACGGCAATTCGTTAACGATTTATTGTCAGCAGTTGAACATGCCATTCGAGACGGTGTCTCGCCCGTTGCGCCGTATCACTGACGGTTCCAGCTAAATAATCCTGATCAACAAACACGCGCCGCCAATAGCGAACATTGGAAAAAATCCAATGCCCTTTTCGGCCGACAGCGAAGTGCATCGCTATAGTTCGTAAATTAACACGCGGAGACGAATTGCACGGACCGATAACATATTAATTGCATGCTGCGGTCGACCTTCGATTGTTGCAGCGACTCTCTCGCGGGCATGTCAAGCTGGCCCCGCAATTTCACCAACCACACTCGACCCCCCCTGAGTTTCCATTCGCAGAATTCCGGTCGCAGAAACGTTGTGATACATTGGACGATAAATCTTCGATTGTCTAATTGAATCGCGTTATTTATTCTGCACATATTTACTCCACTCGCTCCCCCCTCACCGTTCACTTCCACCTCCACCTTACCCTTCGCTCCCACTCTCTCGCGTGCGAAGAAGCTCTCTCGGACCGGGCGGAATTGATTCGACCTCATTTTCGCTGTACCGATTAAATTGGCAAATCGTTATCGCCGAGCGGCGAGACGGAGAAGACGCGAGGATTGAGAGGATTTTTTTTTTCTGTTTTTCATGAATTTATGGTAAGAGCTTCTCGCGAGGTAAACAAAGACGCGGTTACGTGGGCAGACCGATTACGTCACATGGCAACTCGCGGGCCTAAAGCTAGCTAATATTTTTCCGAAAGACTGGCCTCTGGCCGGTAAAAATACATTATCTAAAAAAATTTAAAAAAAAATATATTTCATCTCTCAAAGTGTGACTATGCTTACTTGGGAAAATCCACTTTAATCTATGAAACCCACTGAAAATGATCCTGTGCCAGTTAAAACGATTAACCCTCGGGCGAATTCACATCGACCGGAACGGTACCGAAGCAGGACTACATTCAGAACAATAATTTATTTGACAGGTGCTCTCCACACAAATATCTATTTAATTCAAATAAATATCTACTTAATTCAAATAAATGTCCATGTAATTCAAATAAATATCTGCCCAATACAAATGAATATGGTAGAGCGGGACAGAACTCAATATTCAAATAATTTTTGGATGCTCCATTTAGTTCGAACGACACATCCGAATTTTCAACCCCCTTTTGCCTGACTCACCATCAGCCCGGCGCCATCAAGAAATTATTGAAAAATTGCGTGTTGTCCCATTTTCTCCCGCTCTCCCGGATTTATTTTGCAGAGACGGGTCAAATAAATTGTTCTCTGGGTGCAACGGACGCATAGAGGGGACAACGCGTCGCTATGATAGCGCCTACGAGTGAGGATAATGTGACTTATAAAGGGACACCATTGAAATCGGACTCAATTTGTTTTGTGCGAATGTACTGCGACAGCCGAATCAAGACTCGACTTGGCATGGCTCGATTCCTTTAAAGTCAACCTCGCTGCTGTTTGACGACCGGCCTTTACTTGAAGAGCGTCTAAGTCAAATAACAGGAGAGCTATAACTATCGACTGTTTTCGCGATCCCGAAGAAAGCTAATGTACCCGAGAGTGCGTAGGTCCGTGAAGCAAAGTCAAATAACCGTGGAGATATTGGATATCTTCTCTCGGCGTTATTGCCGGTAGAAATGTCAACTTGCGTAAGGTTTCTCCGTCGACGATGGAGAAACGGGAAGGGACCGTCTCTCTCTCTCTCTCTCTCTCTCTCTCTCGCTTCCCTTGGTCCTTCTCCTCTCACCCATTCCGTCTCCGTCGATTCGCTTCTGCCCTCCTGAAACCAGTGAAATGCTCCTCGCGCGGCAAACCGACGAGGCGAGATACCCCGGACCGCTTACACAAGTTATTTGTTTAGAGGTAGAAACTCGCCGACATGCCGGCAGTCCCGTCGGTTTCACGGAATCTCGACCATCGGGACTACCGGTATATAACACGACCGCGCATAACGCACTCGGATGTCGAGTGAGAGTCTCATGTAAATTATACCGTGCCCGTAGTTGATGCCCGTGTGTATCCTGGGCGACAACGGGCAGACCAAACATTCAGAGATCGCGAGGCAAATTATTACCGTACATATCTGTGGCGAGCGTCCCAATTCGAAATAAGGGTCGTCCTTTCGGTTATATATTAATGATAAAGGTATATAATATCATTATTGTTATATATATATATATATATATATATATATATATATATATATATATATATATATATATATATATATATATATATATATATATAATGAAATTAATAAGTTTTCGCGACCCTTATATGTTTTTGCATTTTTGAGTGTCGTCCGATTGGGGAAACATGAATATAAGTGCTAAACCGTTCACTGTTAAAAATGTCTGTTTGAAAATTTGTAAAATGTAAATGAAGTTTTATGCATATAGAGTATATGAAATTTCATTGACACGTACGTGAGAATAATGCGTTACTGATATATTAAATACAATATTATTTCTATAATATTTGTAATAATAACATCATTTTCATATGGGGATGCCTTAATTTTCAATGCCATCACCGGTAATTTTAATGTACAGGTATTACGTTTGAGATTCAATTATTAAAGTCCAAATACAATGTATATGAATTCTAATTTCATATACCGAGATTGTGAATTTCAAAAAAAAAAATTAACAGTGTTGCCAAATGTACTAATCCAAAAATATTTGCTCTCGAAGTTCGATAAAAAATATTGCTTTTTCGCATCACGAAACAAATTGCGGGCGAAATATGTCCATTTATGTACTCTTGTGTATGCAAATACACGCGCGCACCTTATTGGATGCATTTTTTTCCATTTTTTTTTTGTTTACTCCCGACTGCCCGCCAGAACAAAAAGACGGGAGTTATGCGTTTCACTGCGATCCGTCGGCTCGGAGACTTTTCGCAAGTGCCTATAAACGTTGAAACGGCAAAGGATGACTTAACAGATTTTGGTATACTAAAACTTTGTAACCTGATCTATGTTCGTGACAATATATTTATGAGCCGACGTATGAACTCACGGTAATAAATCATAATTAGAGAAATCCGGTTAAAAGTTTGCGGTGACATAACGAAAAATCACGTCGGCGATTGCCATTCTACGTATAATCGTAAATGATGCGGCATACTTCACGCTGTTGCCGAGATAGTGCCGAGTTTCCAATGCTCCACGAGAAGCCCGGAATTATTACTTATCTATTATCGTAACGTTTTTTATTCGCGTTTTTTTTTTTTTTTTTTTTTTTTTCACCGGACGACTCCAACCACGCGGAAAATTTAACCATATTAAATTTTTCTTAAGTACCCTAGCGTCAAGCGCAAAGCGGCCCATCGTTAGCAATAATAATAACAATATTAATAATACCAATATTAATAATAACAATAATAATAATGAATGCTTTTCAGCATTCCAGGACATACAAAAAGAATATTTCCGTGCGACAATCCGCCAGTTGGATTTTTATTGGATCACGATATTTTTTCTCTTTGCATACTTGATACGGAATGAGACACTAAAAATGGTCCGTAATTCGGAGTCCCATCCATTCGTCGTTGCAAACTCCGCGCATCGCAGCGCCTCGGTCGCAACAACGAAAGTTCAGAAATCCCGATGTTTTATTTCCCATTGGGACCAGCGGGAGGTTCGGAAAGAGTTAAAAAGATAGGGCCGATACAGTCGGGAGGAGAAGTGCAATTAGCGCGTCACAATCAATTTGGAAGTATCTCGTTATCATGCTCCGGGGCGTTCGCGCTCGCGATGGAAGTTCTGGCCACTTTGCGTAATTACCCAACCAGCTGGCTGCCTATATATATCTCTCTCTCTCTCTTTCGTTCTCTCCGTCTAACTCTTGTACTCTTTCTCTCGACGAGAGTCGAGCAAGGTATTGGATCTCCCACGCTCCGTTCTTAAAGGGGTGCATTCGTTTTTTTTATACAGACAGCCCGATAATTCGTACTAACACCCGTGCTCTGTTATACGATTGTAACATTCGTTTTCGTCTCGTAGCTATTCGCTATTGTTATCATTATCATTGTTCTCCATAATTTATTATTACCGGGCTCCGCATTGCTCCGACTTCGTATCATGAATCAAGAGAATAATCACGCTCCGTCTCCACCGACGATAGGGATATAAATAAAAAAAAAAATATATATATATATATATATATATATATATATATATATATATATATATATGTATGTATGTATATGTATATAAATGAGGTAAATTCGCAGCGCAAAGCCGACCGACGAACCGGTGACATATCCGAGCCCGAGCTTTCGTTTATTAGCGAGACAGTAGAGAGAATTAATATACGTACGAGAATGTATACACACGCATTCCGTGAGGCCATAGGGGAGTCCGGGGCAAGACGGACCAGCTAGGAAACGAAGGCTCTTTAGACGAGTCCCGAGTTACACATTGACTGCTCCCTAATGTCAAGAAAATGACATTTTTGAAGGTTGCGGTTCCCGGCAAAATGGGATGGGAAACGAGATTTTTTTTATTAACATTTTTTTTTTCCCCTCCACATTTTAAGGGAGAGCGGTGCAAAATGGGACAGTGGGGCCAAACGGGACGGCGGATAAAAACGCAATTTGTCAATGATTTTTGGACGGAAGGGTGAGGCAAAAACACCCAGAAAAATAATTTGTTTGACGGCCACCGTTTATTTAGATTAAGTATATTGTAGTCGAGTATTTATTTGATTTAAATAAATGTTTATTTAAATCAAGCAAAGGGTTACTTAAATGAAATAAATATTTGACTATAATATACTTAATCAAAATAAACGGTGGCCGGCAGATAAATTATTTTTCTGGCTGAAGAAGCTGAAAATCAGGATGTGTCGATGGGCCAAAAAAATGGGTTATCCAAAAATTATTGGGCAATTGCGTTTTTCCTCGTTGTCCCGTTTTGCCCCCCCCCCCCACCGTTCCATTTTGCCCCGCTCTCCCCTGCCCCGCTCTTGCCCGTATCTCTCGGTGATAAATTCAGCTATAACGCCTCGAATGCACGCGGGAAATAAACCGTTGACCATTTTTCCTGCGTACGTCAACCGGATGAACTCTGGAAACGTGCGAACGCCCCGACTTCGGACGCTCTGCGTTCCTGAGTTCACAATTTCTATACGCGGCTGCAATCGTAAAAATATCTGCTGCAGAGCTCTCAAACCCTTGTGAACCTTTTCACACTCCTCCGCCTCGTTGCACCCTCGGCCGGCTCGCCCGGCCACGTCCGTTGCATTGAAAATCATAAACTATACCAATCGTAAACGCACTCACGAGGCTATCGTCGACCGCTCTTCGCATCTTTCATTCCTTTCGTCGCTTTGCTTACAACGCAACAAAAAAAGTCGCCGTTTCTTTCATTTTTTGGTCTACCAAATGCGACCGTTTGGGTCACTTTGCTTATCGGCCTGCTTTCCAATTGTCGCGATAACATCTTCGACGACTACTCTACTTGCGAAAAATTATCTTTTCCGCGAACCGGCGAGTAACGAACGGTGAAACGACACCGTGGCGAGGGAATTGTTAAAAAAAAAAAAAAAAAAAACAAAAAAAAATAGAAAAATAACATAATTCGAGCGAGTCACGCTCGGTAGATATTAGAACAGTATTGTAGGTGAATTTATCGTCGGGTGTATATGTGGTAAAATGCGCTGGGCAGGCTTTCGCTGGCGTGCACCGTACTCGTAAAACGAAATATATAGTGTAACGCCGCGCGTGAACGTAGAAAAAGGAATGCACGGAGTCTCGACACGTCATCGGTGGATTATTATCGTTTAAAATTGCTCCGGTGGGCGAAGGGAGGGCGACTCCGCTCCAGGTATAGGCAAACATCGCCCGGTAATAATAACCGAGCTCGTTCATTATTCAGCTTATTTATCAATAAATCCCGACCGCTGTATTATTAATGCGTAAACTCGAGACCGGCATATAATATTTCGCTAGCTACAGAGCCGCGAGAGGATTTAACGTGATAAAGTAATAATTATTAGGTCGAATTACGCCGCCCGGGCGATATAAATTTATCGGGCGGGTTACTCGCGGATCGAATGGATCGCTGGAGCGGCGGCGCAGCTGTAACGACAGGTAAAAGTGCCGTGAATCCGGCGCGAACGGCAGACGAGGTGGCAAATCGAGAGAAGACAACAAAATTTTAACAGAAAAGTGGGAGTAAAAAAAAAAAAAAGAAGAAAATTGGAACTTGGTTAAGCCGAGCGAATCGCGCGGGCTCGAAGCCTAGACCGCGAGTCTATTAATGGGCGTAAAGCGATTGAAGCGTATGGTTGCGCGTTACGTACCGTCGACGCGAATAGAAGCGCAGCGAAACATGCACAACGTTGCGGATGGCACCGATGTTTCGGAGGCCTCTTTCGACGGCCGACTTCGCCTTCTTCGCCCACTTTTCGCGGCCAATTATATTCGCCTTCGATTATCTCGCCGCACGCTACACCCACAAGAATAATTTATTTGACGGCCATCGTTCATTCAGATTAAGTTAAAATATTTATTTGATTTAAATAAATGCTTATTTAGATCTAATAAATATTTTACTTAAGCTAAATAAAGAATGACCGCCAAATAAATTATTTTTCCGGGTGATATTTCTGCATAGCTATTTTTCTTCTCTCGAGAATCATCGATCATCGTCAGTCCACTGAGATAAAGAAATGGTTGCATTGAGCAAACGCGCGGTGACATACGTTCGGAGGTGTATTTTGTTGGTAAAACAAAAAAAAAAAAAAAATGTTTCTTTCAATCGACAAATTTCGAATGAATTGAAGCAAATAATCGTTTAACAAGACAATGCTTTATTTGTGCCAAAGAAATAACAGCTTTGAACGTACGTCATCGCGACATTTGGTTGATCCAACAAATTTTTATTTTTTTTCTCTGTGTCGTCAATCGAGATGGAAATGCATGACAGCGGGGCAAAACGGACCACTGTCCGACATCCCGGATGATAATTCATATTAAAAAACCATTTTTCCCCGTTCAGCCCTTCCAAATCCCTCCGATAGATCGCAGGTGTAACACACAATTTTTTTTTCCCGCTGCATGAATATTGCATAATGCGCCAAAAAAGCGGCTTACACAGCATCGAGTAATACGTTCTCGCGGCTTTATACCATATTTTCGGCGGACGGATAAAAGGTAAAAGGCTCTACGATGCTTCTCACCGAATTTTATTTTCGGCTCATCCGTGAATTTTATTTTTTGTTCAACCGTGAAAGGGCGTTAAATTACGTTACATTGAATACCCGAATGTTGAAACATCGACGGAATTTCTGCGCCTCCCCACCGTCGATTAAATTTTTTCTTCATCCGTGAATTTTATTTATTTTTTTTTTTTTCATCCGTGAATTTTATTTTTTTCTTCATCCGTGAATTTTAATTTTTTCTTCATCCGTGAAATTTATTTTTTTCTTCATCCGTGAATTTTATTTTTTTTTCATCTCTAATTTTTATTTATTTTTGTTCATCCCTCAACACGGGACATGGCGGGGTTTGCGCGGATGGTAAGGGGACAATGTGCTTCATATCGCTTTTAACGTTGCTCCCGGGTATTCCGGATGTAAGGATAATACTTTATTGGGCGTTTTGTGGATGGAATGGGTGGGCCGGACGGGGATTGCGCCCGGGTCCGAGGGCGGTTTTGAGGAAAGCCCGGAAGTTTGGAGCGTCGTGAGTGGTTTCCCCTCGGTACCGATGAAATTCGAGTTTACGGCTTTGCTCTCCGGTGGCGGAGCAACGGCCGTTGTGTGCGTCCGGGCTTGTGCACCAAGCGAAGTACCGGTTAGCTGTCCCTCGGTCGCCGGGTGCCCGATCCGCCGATTTAATAATGCCCACCATCGATACACTACAGCGAGAGCTTCGTCGGACGAAGCTCCGGAGTTCTCGCAACTTTCCGGAAGCGATCAGGACGCCGAAGAGCACCGACGACGACGACGCACTCGGGAAAACTTAGAACTTCGCGTCACCGAGACTTCGCATTAAATCTTCCGGCAAACGAGAGCCCTCTTACTGTGCAACCGTACCGAATCTCTCTCTACTTTACAGCTTTCGCTGGGGCGACGATTCGCAATATCGCAAAGCCCCCTCATCCTCCTCCTCCTCCTCCTACATGCCCACGTCTCCCATTCGGATAACAACCTGCAGCACACCGGGTAACTTCTCTCTTATGGAGCGGGGGGAAAGCTTCCGCAAACTTTCGTTTCGACGATTTCGGGTTTTGTAACGGCATAGTTGACGAACAACTTTGACGATGATATCGGACGAAAAATTAGGAGTCGGAAAACTTATCTCGCGGACTTTGTTATCCGAGTCTGAGGGTTCTTTTATTTTTCGGGAGGAAAATTTCTTGTGGTCGCGGGTCTGGTAGCTTGACGAGAGTCTGATGGATTGCGGCCTCTCGTTGGATCTCATTTGCGCGTATCAATCTAGGTTAAAAGTGGGGAATATGGATCGGTACATATTTCATAGATTTACGTATTAATCGGGACGGTCCATATTCATCACGTTTACCCTATAACGGTTTTTTTTTTTTTTTTTTTCTTCTCCTGTTGACAATCAAGGTAGCTTCGCCGGTACGCCGGAGTCATAGACATCAGCGTCTGTATGACATCAAAAATTAAATATATGTGGTACTTTGTCTGCGTGAGTGATATTATAAAAAAAATCATAGAGGATCTATGAAAATTTTCGCAATTAGATTGTATCGATTGTTCGTAAGCAGATTATTTGTTTAGTGTGGATTTGAGTTCATTTTTACGACAATTAGGTTGGTAAACGTCAAATTGCCCGAAACCGTGCACCTCGATCGCGGTTCTATTGAAAATTAGTCCGGGTGAGTTCATTTGTTTTTAATGCGCATCAATCCCTCATTGATTCGAGAGTTCACAGTACTTTATATTTTTTCTCTATCCTTGATCTAAGTACGTTAATTCTCGATTTTAAGGTAAACCGATTTAATAAACGATAAACCGTAAAAAAACCGATTTTCAGGATCTAATTATTCATTCAAATGGTCGGTAAAAAAGCCGGTAAAAAAAATGGTCGGTAAAAAAAGATTTAGTCACAAGTAAAATTTGATAGTTACAGTACAATATGTCAAAAGCTTATGTACATGACTTTGGATTGCCTTCGCGACATAATCACCTTAACACAAAATTGCATTGGTTTTGGTGACCGCGTACTGAGAGAAGATTCTAATAAAAACTACCGATCATCTATGAAAACTTATCATAGCACATGTGCTATGGTAAGTTTTCATAGATGATCGTTTTCATAGATAATGATGAGAAGATTCTAGTAAAAACTACCGATCATCTATGAAAACTTATCATAGCACATGTGCTATGGTAAGTTTCCATAGATGATCGGTAGTTTTTACTAGAATCTTATCTCAGTACGCGGTCACCAAAACCAATGCAATTTTGTGTTAAGGTGGTTATGTCGCGAAGGCAATCCAAAGTCATGTAGTATGGAACTAGGGCGCCACCTATGGCGGAAAGTCTTAGATTTTTCACGAATTTTTACCATAATATCTAATAGGAATTCTTATAAAAATTCACCTATGATACTCCCTACCATAAGTGGTGCTCTAGTGCCCTGTTACTATAAAATAGAATATGTTGTTTATTTGTCCTGGGATAAAATCCCCTGAGGAGCAAGCAGCACAGAATGGCGATACAATTATAAAGTTTCAGTTTGAGTACACAGCTGTCGATGACAGCTTACGTATTACATGTAGGAAAACAAAGGTAGATGCATGAACATTTTGCAAAGTGAAGTTGCGAAACTTGTATAGGGTAAAAATGACGACGATGAAAAAGTTAAAGAGTAAATAGCTAAAACGTAATTAGGTATTAAAGGATAGTAGAGGGTCTTGCGATTTAGTTTTATTGACTATTTATTACTATACAGTGAGGTCACTACTATGTGCTACGGTAATATTTCTCAAGCGATATAGTCATTTTTACTAGATTCTTCTCTCAGTGCCCAATCATATATTTGCGACAGTGCAAAATATTGTAACAATTGATCGTGACGGATGGGGTTTAGGGCGGATTTGTCCGGAAGTGCGAGTATAAACGGAAATTTGCTCTCGGGAATTCGCTCCACGTCGTTTTCCACTTTAACACCGAAAGTTTCATGGAGCCCCGATCAATGAGGACCTAATTAGTTCTCTCGTCGTGTGTCAAGCGAGTGCTCCCCCGAGATTGAGAGAATGAACCAGTGGACCGGCAAACGCGGACACATTGAGAATTACCCTCATCGTCACGTCGCCAGAATTGAAGTCCCCGAAGGGGTGTCGCAGGTCAACGAGATTTTGTGGCCTTTCCGAATTAAATGACAAACCGATCGATCGCTCAGAACTTTGGTGTTTTATCCGTCAGCAAAAACGTCCGATACGTTTATAAATAACACTTCTGCTGTTAAAAAGATATATATATATATATATATATATATATATATATATATATATATACATGTACAGACTTATATATTTTAAATTTTTATAGGGACAAAACTCAAATCGATAAAGTTCGATCAAGTTCTGAGCGATCGATCGCTCAGAACTTTGGTGTTTTATCCGCCAGTCAAAGCGTCCAATACTTTTACAAATAACACTTCTCCTTAAACAAAAAAAAAAGATATAATACATCGATATATATATCTTAAATTTTTATCGGAACAAAATTCAGAAAAAAAATTTCCCGTACAGTGCATCCCAGAAAAAGTTTTTTTTTTTTTTTCGATCGGAATTTCATTAAACATTTTTAATTTCTCATTCACCCGAGAGACTGATAATCGTACTTTGATTAAAAAATTCGAGGGATTTTAATCTTTGCCGGATCCATCGTTTAATGAGAAATTTATCGTTCATATTTCCCCGCGAGATAATGAACTCGCTCCTGGGCTATCCCTCGCGGACAGTCTCTTTTCCGTTGAATTATAATTGATAGTTTCACGTCCGGGCTGATTAAAAAATCAATCTGAAATCGTCGATATATATATATATATATATATATATATATCTAGCGAGGTGGTTTCCCCGTCCTCGTTACTCATGCCATCGATCTAGCGTCGCCCAAATTACGCTCGCTCGGCGGTTTCATTACTCCGTTCTAATTGATTTCTGGTTATTACCCCGAGGGCCTATAGACTTTCAATTTAATTGGGCGGCGCGAAACGCTATTTTTTTTTTTAACGCTTTTTATCTCATCTCTCCGCTACTCGTCTCTCCTCTTCTTTTTATTTTACCTGGAATTTTAATGAATCACACTCCCAATATTAAACTCAATCTTCTGCATTCGCTACTGCGATCTTTCACACTCTCTCTTCCGCTTTTAACGCAAATTGAAACGCTTTTCGGATGCAAGGAGCCAAAAAAAAAAAAAAACTAAATCGAAAAAGTACCATCGAAATGTGCGCAGAACCACATGGTAGGCGCATTCGATATATCGTGCTACGTAGTGCAAGAAGCATAGGAGAGGAAACGCGCCAGGGATGCCATTCTCGCGTCGTGTTCTGGCAACCTTCCATTTCATCTTTCTCGTTGAGGGAGAGCGGAGGGAGAAATAAAAAGAAAAGAAAAAAAAAAAAAAAAACGGAAAAAAAGGCACCGGCCGCATTGCGTCCGCGAGGCACGCGATGACGTGCCGCCGTTGCTGGCAGTGGGTATGACGATGCTTCCTCCTGTGATCTCGTAATTCCACTCCGCAACATTTTTCTTCCCCGGAGTCAACACACGCCCGACGTTTGCGAAACTCGCGGCAGGTAAACACGTAATTACTGCACGAAAAAGTACGCCAAAAAATATTTTGGAAAAGGCAAAGATCAAATGGAGGAAAGGAAAAAGTAAACGTGCAGACTCCGACTGGGCGATAACGAGTGCGAGCCGTACATTAGTATTCCAAGAGCCAGAACCTTCAATTACCGACCCCGAACTTTTTAACTTTCGCTCTGCGGCCGCGGTCCGTGAGAGCCGATTAAATCGGCTCGTAAGTTCCGCAGCTCCGGCGAATGACGAATCTCATTTGCGACCTTAAATTAAGGTTTTCCCTCGGTCGGGCCGCTATTCGCCCACGCTCTCCTCAAATCCGACAAAGTTCTCCGGCGCGGAGAATGACGCTTCGCTTTCCGTCCGCCCACGCATTCCGGGCTGAAACGCGTGCACATTATGTTTGTTGTTGGACTTGTTCCGACGGCCTTCGTCACTCCGGAATGCGTCCGAGGCATTCCGGATTCCCTTCTTCCGGCGCAATTATCGCGCCAACGCGCGGGCTTGTGTTCTCTTCGGATTTCCGGTGATCGTCGTAACGGTCCCGAAAACTTCCGACCGAATCGCGCGAACTACCCCGAGTGGAAAATTTGTCCAGTTGCCATGTGTTTCATCAGGACCACATCAGGCATGAATTCGGCGGCCTATTCAGGCTTGCCCGATTATTGTCTGATATGCACCAGTTCTGGTACCAATAAGGCAATCATCATCAGATTCGCCGGACCTACACCTGAAATGGGCCATTGCGAGCTGCAGTAAAGCACACCGGATATGTTATCTTGGATATCGACTGATGCGGCCCTCATATGAAATTCGTTCGATTTGCCGGATCGCCAAAACTTGTATTGTATTGTTTCAGTTCAGGGCCACGTCAGGAAATGATCAGGCATTTCTAATTGTCATACAACATAAAACTTTAAAACTTTTATTGTTTGCTACCTTGAACAGGCCAGAGGCGTATAGCGAGTAGAAATACAATCAGATTACAAGATCAGGCAACATTGGTGAAATCAAACCGGCGCTTATTCGTATATAAGTCTTCTATTTTTATAAATGTCGCTATGTAATTGTTTTTTTAAGCATTACCTAATGTACGATGCATACACAAGTCTCCAGTGTCTTCGACTCATACGAGCCCAATTATAGGACGATAGTTACTCTACCGACAATAAAGAATTATAACGTCAAAAGGCCCTTACAATATCGTAACGAAGAAAGGGAAAATGTTCATTAATTAAAATAAAAATGTTCTAACAAAATAATTGGCTGTTAGAAATAGCCAAGTAATTTATTCAAATAAGTACGATACCTCACAAGCATAAAAACCGAGATACAACAACTGAATGTTATGTTATTGAATCACGATCTACAGTATTTCTAGGCTACGTTATATATAAGTTCCGAAACTTTATTCGCAAGTCCTAAATAGCCGACTGGATTGGTTGCCGACTACAAACTAGATGACCGAAGTTCAAGTCCCAAACTGAGCAATGAATTACTATTGTTTTTCCGAGATCAAAATGTGAGAATCACTAAGGTATAATCAACTATAATGAAACGAAGTGTTGAACCTCCGACCGAATTGGAGTAAGTGTAATATTTTTGTAAATTTTGTTGTCAAAAAGAGGAACGGTGCGTGGTCCGGGTCACGTCAGGCCCATATCAAGGCTTGAACTTGGACCGGATCAGGGCCCGATTTGCGTGAGTGCTACATCACGGATCATCACGTTATATCGATGTGCCATATTCGGGCCGGAGTTGATTCTCCGGCGCGCCAAGTATGGACCCGATTCTGACCGTAAGAAATTTCATCCACGGATAAGTACGGCACGGGCGTATTTTTACAATTCACGGTCAGACAGAGCCGAAAACCCAGGGGTCTGCTCGAAAAGCTTTCTCCGGTAAGCTGGGGTGTCGTTTCGCTGCCGTCCAACCGAGTTGGCCAAACGAGGTCGAAGGGATGCTCCAGAGTACGAGGGAACTTTTTGGTACGCGGTCCTGGAATAACGGGGCTGTTTGGGGAAACGAGCTTGAACCCCACAGTTGGTACGAGCCCGATGAAAAGAAGGTCTCGCACGCACACGCACCGTCGACGCGTTTCACGTTTTTCTCGCCAGGCTCTTCAACAACTCTGCGCATTATTTTTTTTTTTGGCCTCTATCCGCTCTCCAAAACGGATTAATGAGCGTGAAGGCCGGACTGCAAAAATGATCCATTCGCGAAGCCGGGGATTCAGCGATGATAATAAAGGCTGCAAAGATAAAAGCTCGTTTGGATGACGGTTTGAATTCACGGAAAAAAATATATAAACGAAAACGGAAACTCGCTGAACCGGGACGTTCGCTGAGGCGCTTTCGAATAGGGGTTCAGCGGGAGGAACACGAAGAGCGAACGAGAAAACTCCCGCTGGGTTATTGAGCTCTCGCGGGAGTCATCATGCTCTCGGAAGAAAATCCCGAAGAACTGCTTTTTATTTTCCCTCGGGTTAATTAGAAACGGTAGAAAAAAAGTAAATGATCCAGCTGGTAAGCGCTAATGAGGGTAAAAAGGAGTGACGGATATACGGTCATTATGAGAAATCGTGCCGAAGCGAGAAAGGGCGAGAAAAATACACGGAGGGAAAGGGATGGGGCTCTAATCAATCATAGGGGGATTTTTCTTTTCTCCGTCCGGGCACGTACGCTCGTTCCATCACACCTGCCGAGACCGCTTATTAGAGTTACTGCGCTATATAAAAAAAAAATTAATTACGAAAAGACTAATCGCTCTTTGACTTTGTACTTGAAGAAAAAGAAATGTTAAATGCTCGGTTTGTGATGCCTTGATGAAACTGTGATAAATCTGTTTCGCTGGTTATAGCCAGCGTCAATTTAAGCGAATGCGAAATTACACGTTCTTCGATGCTCGCAAAAGATGCGTATTATTTTTCGGCTCCGTATTCCATAGTCAACAAACGCTTAGGCGTTCAATACATTGACTGAATATGATCATCTTTGAGAGTTCTCGCAAGAGAAAATATATAAACTACCATACCATACAGACATGCGATGCATAAAAAAAGGGATTGGGATATTTCAACTTTTACAATATTCAAAAATGTAGGGGAGAGCGGGGCAAAATGGGACAGCTGGGCAAAACGGAACAATTAGGAAAAACGCAATTTTCTGATAATTTTTGGATACCCCATTTTTCCCCATTGATACATTCCGATTTTCTACACCTTTTTGCCTCACTCTTCCATCCAAAAATTATTAAAAAATAGCGTTTTACCCTGCCGTCTCGTTTTGCCGCACTGTCCCATTTTTTTTTCCGCTCTCCCCTGTACGATAAAACTATTCTCGTCCTATATAAGTAACCTATAGAGGGCCTACATTGAAAACCAATCATCGTCCGAGCATCATTAATAACTTTCGGGATCAATAGAAGCTACCACCATCAGGCCCGGATTATCATCCAAGACTCGATGGATGATCGGGTCGAGCTCGTATGCCAATGGTGGTACAGTGGACTTCGAGGTTGCCCGACCGTCGGCCTTATCCGTTCACCCTGCATGGGCGCTTCGCTAGGGCATCAAACTTCACACTCGGCGAAAAGAAGCACTTTCGTCCCTTATGGCATAATATACAATTTTGTTTCGAAGTTCCGTTTTGCTCCGCCCTCCCCTACATATACACCCAGAAAAATAATTTATTTGACGGCCACCGTTTATTTGATTTAAATTAAGTAAATACTTAATCAAATAAATATTTATTTTAATTAAGTAAATAGTCACTTAAATCAAATAAATATTTTACTTAATCCAAATAAACGGTGGCAGTCAAATAAATTATTTTTCTGGGTGTAGTGGAGAACAGGTAACATTCCACCCGAAATGAAATATGCTCATTTTAGCGTAGTTGGGAAAAAAAAAAAATTAATTTTTACTCATTTTTCGCGGACAAAAAATTTCGTCTCAAATGGAGGGTGCGAATCCGTTTCGCACCGCTCTTCTCCGAGCAAAGGGATTAACGCGCTCGATTCCATTCAGTGACACATACTGCTGCGCACATGCCGCTGTTACCGCAGTTGAAGCTACACAGCCGCAGTAAAACGCAGGAGGGCGTCGAGCATGTGTGCGATCGGGACTCGCGACTCGAGGCACTTCGAGCTCGCGGCACTTCGAGCTCGCATATTTTGCCAACGAATCGTTGTCGTGTGTGCACAGAACATCGGGTTTGCCACAGGTGAACGTACGATGGGATAATATCTGCGGTTCGCATCTTGCCATTCGAATATTTCACACGCCTCTGAATCGTACACCCATATCGTACACGTACAAATTCATCGATTCTTGTAGGCTTGCCAAACACGATTTGAATTTATATTCACGGTACGATTATATTCACGGCACTGCGCGCCAAGTGCTACGCCCGAGTCGTTTGTCGGACGATAAATATCTCACGATAATAATCGTTTTCGATAGATTGGTAATATTTTTCGCCCGAAAATAAAGGTCGAATTTGAAGGCCGACAATTACCACCGAGTTGTACTATTACCATTTTTGTTTTTAATTCTTAATTTTACAACTTTTATTTTTATATTCGATACGTTTGCAGTTTATAAGAATCGTTGATATCAAAGTTAAACAAATATTAGGGGAAAAAACGCCAAGGACGTTTGTTTTCAAGAACAAAACGCGCGTTTCGTTTGTCGGACGATAAATATCTCACGATAAATAATCGCTGTCAGTAGATCGATAATATTTTTCGCCCGAAAATAAAGGTCGAATTTGAAGGACGACAATTACCACCGAGTTCTCACCATTTTTCTTTTTAACTCTCAATTCTACAACTTTTCTTTTTTAATATCTAACATTCGTTTGTAGTTTATAAGTATCGTCGATATTAAAGTCAAACCAATATTGAAAAAAAAAAAAAAAAACCAAAAACATATTGCGGACATCGTGCACAGTAAAAAATATTTGTACATTTAACAAACAGTTTTGGTCAACAAACGTTCACAATTATTTTATTGTTAATATTACAAAAAGTATTCGTAAAATTGACAGACATTTATTTTTTTTTTGTAAAATTAACAAGAAAATAATTGTGGATGTTTGTAGACAATAAACGTTGGTACCATTTTTACTGTGTGGCTAAGAAATGTTAAGTCAAGCGTAGAAACATTTATAGCCTCACAGTCTTGTTTTAAATTCTCAGTGCTACAATATTTATTTTTTAAATTTCACATCAGTTTATAGTTTATAAGTACCGTTGATATCAAAGTCAAACAAATATTGGAAAAGAAAAAAAAAAAATACATATTGCGAACACCGTGTATAAGAAATGTTAAGCCAAGCGCATAAACATTTATAGCTCCACAATGTTGTTTTTAGAATGTGCGATCGATCGAGAAGTTTTCTTTTAATCAGTTCCCGGAGTCGATAGCCGGTCAAGTGTAAATGTCGACCGACTACCGGTCGTATTATGTCTGTCCGGATTGCGAGCCCCCGCAATGTCTGGGCGGTCTCGTCGCGCCACATGCGAGCCCACGTTTCGTTGCGCAAGCCGAGTTAAATCACTCGTCGAAGCTGAAACGGCTGGACGAAGCGTGCGCAACGTTAATTTTCTGCGAGGCGTGATAAATTCCCTGTGGCATTGGCGGTTGCTGTCTGGCCGACGTCGCGGTACCGTTCGTTAAAGTAGACTTCTAATAGAAGCTCGAGCCTACGCGCAATGTCTCTACGCGCGAGTCCAGAAGCACGGTTTCTCATCTGAAAGCTCGAAAGACTGGAGGCGCCTATTGCAGCAGCGAGCCGGAATAATCGCGCGATCCAAAAGTGCATGAATTAGTCTCTGTCGGGAATTCTCACCCGGTTATGCCCTGACACAGTAATCGCAATTATACTCTGCGGTTATGGCACGAGCCATGCACCTTCGAACGAGGTCAACGCTGCCATAATGTTATCCATTTATCCGACGTTATGAATATCCAGGAAATTGCGCTGTGCAGTTACGCACCGACGAGTCACTAATAAACCAAAGTTGTTCCGTCACAGGTTGACCCGCCGGCAGTTCGGACTATTAAAAAATCTATCGCCGGCTACCGTTACACGGCAACAGAAATAACTCTGTACGATCGGAATTGGAGTAATAAAGGGCCGTATTTTCGAATACAAACGGACTCCCCCAGTTTGCCGACGTGAAAAATAGCGTGCGCTGTAAAATAGGCACAAAAGTTTCACAAACGTTCGCGATTTTTTTCTTGTTAATTTTACAAAAAATGTATATTGATTTCATTAAAATATTTATTAATTTTATAAAAAAATATCTATTCATTTTACAAAAATATCTATTTATTTTACTAAACTGTCTATTAATTTAACAAAAATGGCTCTCCATTTTACGAAAACGTCTCTTCATTTTACAAATATGTTTTGCAATATTAACGTGAAAGAAAGATGCGAACGTTTGTGGACAAAAAGAAAAATTCTCACGTGTACAAATATATTATGCTTGGACAGCAGTTCGTAGCAGTTCGGAGCGTGGCGGCAGGAGGAAAAAAAATGAAAACATTCAATAATTTAGCCTTATCAATCTCACGTTTCCGTGTAATGAGTTGATACGTAAAATCGAATGAACTCGTGCCTCGTTCGCTTTAATTCCTCTGGTGGCAAGGGGGCAACGGGCGGAATGGAAGTCGAGAATTGAACAATCTCCCTGAATCTCCGAGTCTCCCGTGAAATCCCGTGATCGTTTAATTAAACCAAAGAGAGTTGGAGAGGAGCTCAACCGTGCCTTTCCATAGCGCGCTCGTTCACAGGAATTCGCACATCCAAAAGCTCTGCGAAACTTTGATAACTGCAGCTGGCTCGACGAAAGTAGCGACGATGCCCGACTACGCGTTCTCGGAATTCCGGACGGCGGATCGAAGTGTAATTTCTTAATTATTCCGGTCTCGATTATTGTCCTCGCTGGGTGGCGATGCGAGTTGCTAATGTGGAGCGTCATCGGGATAAGCCTGAGGTGAAAAAAAAAAAAAAAAAAAAAAAACTAAAATAAGAAATAAAACCTGATGAAAATCGAATAGAGACAGAAGAGGGAAGAGAAAGGAAAAACGTAAGTGGTAGGAGCGTGTAGCAAAGCGGGTGAAAAGATAAGTCAGGAACGACAAGAAGTTGAAGTGTAGGGAAGGGCGTTTTCTTGCCGTACTAGGGTAGATATTCCGGTGGTATCAAGAGGGTAGGAAAATGGTAGATAAAACGCGGAGGCGGAAGAGAGGCGGGAAAGTAAGGGGAAAAAAACGAAAAAAAAAAAAAGTGGAACGAGAAAGTGAGAGGGAGGGGGGGATGATGGAAGAAGCAACTTCTTGTCTCGATGAATCTGGAGTCGAGGACAATGCCAGAGGATACCTGTTGAGCGATCATCCGTGCCCATCGACTCGGCCTCGTTTCGCCGATTTACTCACCACTCGATCGTTTTTTTTTTTTCCGCCCCCTCTCCCCGTCGCTCTTTCGTAACCCATCTTGTCTTTAATGCCCTCGTTATATATTCACGACGTGTCTCACGAAAGCGAAGCAGTGTCGCTGCGGGGACCGAAAACGGCACAAAAATGGGAGATTCGACACTCGTATATCGCGCTATTGCATGCGTACATTATTGAACGGACAACTCTTTACTCGTGAAACATGATTTCCCAAGCACCAGAGTGTAACAACAACGCGATAATTATCAACAGTAATAATAATTATTGATTTAATGCTCAGTGCATATGAAATTATACATTTTTCATTTTACGGTAACGGTCTTTGGATTCTTAACGGTATTACATTTTTACTAGTTTAATGCTGCTTTCCAAGCATGAGCAGGTCGCCTAAACGCTTATGCGCTTGTTCGCGGCCTCAATGCTTATCCTAAGATCCTAAGATATATTGATAATCAGTGTAGTTATAGAAGAGAGCGGGGTAAAATGGGACAGTGGGGCATAACGGAACGACGGGGCAAAACGCAATTTTTCAATAACTTTTGGATTGAAGAGTGAGGCAAAAGGGAGCATAAAATTCGGATGTATCAATAGGGCAAAATTATGTATCCAAAAATTATTGGAATACTGCATTCTTCCTCATTGTCCCGTTTTGCCACGCTCTTCCCTAATAATTATATTATACATTATCATAATTAATAATCGACGTGGGTTTTCTGTGGTTTCCCTAAGTCTCAGGCAAATGCGAGTATTTCTATCAATCTTAAGTCGGCCACGGTCAAAGCCACAAATGCACGTTACCCGATTGCCAGAATTGGCACGGACTGTGATGGATGGAACTTGTGGGTGTATCAAAGTAACTAAAGAGATACCGACCGTGAATAGTAGATAAATAAATAAATAATTGCTAATGATTATTACTAATTATTAATAACAGTAATTGATAATTCATTACTGTTAATAATAAGTAATTATGATTTATTAGGAAATTGATGATAATTAATGTCACAATAAAAATAAAAAAATAAAAATTGATGGATAGGGAGTTGAAAAATAATGCGGCCGGTCTTTCAGTCACTGAGATCGATGCCGTGTATTCTGCGCGCAGAGGCACGGGGACGCTCTCTCATCTGGCCTCTGCTCTTTCGCCGACCGTCAATTATATTGGCATCGATTGTCCGAGCAGCACCGATCACCGTCGCTGCAGTCTTGTTCCCTACAGCTCCCACGTCCGCAACGATTGAACTCAGCGCCCCGACACACTGCCATACTATATGCTCGCTGGAACGTGTAATCGCAAAGCCACCGCGCATTCGATCCGCAGTGCAGCGTGTGCACGACACGAGACGCACGACCTCGTAAACCCTCCCTAACTGCCCCGCGCCTCCCCGCTGGATGCACGAACGTGTCGGACGCTATTGATATGACCGTGACAATCATGCCTGAGCAATTACGACAGTGCAATCAGTCTAATAACGTTGGTGTACGGAAGTTTTTGTTCGACATAGCGATAGCACAGGCGCATTGCGATATCGAGGCCATTGAGGCGACGCGACACTCCTCCACTCCACTTAGGCCGAGCTCGGTCGATAATAAAAACTGTAATTCATTTTCTTCACGCTGCAGAAAGTCTATGATTAAAAGAAAAATCTTCAGGCGCCAATTTGCTTTCGATCGTAGGCGGACGGATCGTAGAAAAAAACGGTACATTTACATGTCTACCACTCACAACTCTACCAGATGACAACTCTACCAGAAAACATCTCTCCCCATTGGGAGGAGATGTTTGCTGGTAGAGTTGTTAGAGCTGTCTTATTTTGGTAGAGTTGTTTGGGATGTTCCCGAACAGCTTTATCAAAACAACCAACCATATACTCCACCAAAATAAGACAGCTGTAACAACCCTGCCAGAAAACGCCTGTACCATATTACAACTCTACCAAAATCTCTACCAGAGAGTAAAAAATCTCTAGAAGAATAGAAAATAAAAATCTACCGGAATTGAAATAAAACACTATGGGAATTGAAATAAAACTCTACCGGAATTCAAATAAAATTCTACCGGAATACCAGGCTGGACGGTACCCCTATATTGCGGTAGACTTTTATTGTAATTCTGGTAGAGTTTTATTTCAAGTCCGGTAGAGATTTTGGTAGAGTTCTAATACGGCAGAATTGTAACATGGTAGACTCGTTTTCTGGTAGAGTTGTTTGGGGACAGATGTTATCTGGTAGAGTTGTTATTCGGTAGAGTTGTTATTCGGTAGAGTCGTTATCCGGTAGAGTCGTTATCCGGTGAGTCGTTATCCGGTAGAGCCGTTATCCGGTAGAGTCGTTAATTGGTAGAGTTGTTACCCGGTAGAGTTGTTACCCGGTAGAGTTGTTATCCGGTAGAGTTGTTATCCGGTAGAGTCGTTATCCAGTAGAGTCGTTAATTGGTAGAGTTGTTACCCGGTAGAGTCGTTATCCGGTAGAGTCGTTAATTGGTAGAGTTGTTACCCGGTAGAGTTGTTATCCGGTAGAGTTGTCATCCGGTAGAGTTGTCATCCGGTAGAGTTGTCATCCGGTAGAGTTGTCATCCGGTAGAGTTGTCATCCGGTAGAGTTGTCATCCGGTAGAGTTGTCATCCGGTAGAGTTGTCATCCGGTAGAGTTGTCATCCGGTAGAGTTGTCATCCGGTAGAGTTGTCATCCGGTAGAGTTGTCATCCGGTAGAGTTGTCATCCGGTAGAGTTGTCATCCGGTAGAGTTGTTATCCGGTAGAGTTGTTATCCGGTAGAGTTTTTATCTGGTAGAGATGTAAATGTGTCGAAAAAATCTTACATTTTTTTTTTGTTATTACCGACAACGGTAATTCACATGCTCTCGAGCTTTTTTTCTTTCGCTTTGCAAATCAATGCCTTTGGCGAAATCGGAATGGATATCCGGGTGCAAATCTCCGCCGTGATTCGCCGGAGGCCGAGATTTACTGATTAAGCGTAACGTAAGCCCTGAGCGGAAGCGGTATATGTCGGCGCACTATTGTGGCCTACATCGAGACTATTATTGACACAAGACGCCCGTGACAATCGAACCTCGGTATAATTACGCCTCCGACGAGGCTGCGACGTGGGCTTACTCCATCCGCTCTGTGCGGGATCTCCACGCATACCGTAGATCCAGCTACGCGAAATCGCAATTGGAAACCGTTCTTGCTCGCGGTGAAACAGAGCCGACGGTTTTCGAACGAGAATACAGTAGCGGATCACAATCTCCAAGAGCTCGAGGGATAAAGATCTTTGCGCAACGGCGAAACCGTCGATCGATTAACTCCCAGATTGGAAGGTCCGTTTGATTGGATTCTCATCGTACAGTCTCTGTGTTCGGGCTTCGAATTGGCAAAGATATCACATATGGATATCAGCCTCGTGATGTGGCCAATCAGTAAATTATTATTTTTTTTCGTTAAAATTGTTATTGACATAAAATACCAATATCGTTAAGTGTAAAGAAAAAACATATTGTCGCGTATATGAAAAGTACCATTAATATTAATATCGTTAAATATGAAGAAAAACATATTTTGGCGTCTATGAAAAGTATATACCAATTACAAACAGACTAAAAGATCCCACCCAGCGATTTGCTTGTGAAAACTTGGAATACATCGAACCACTGTGCATCCAACGACCAACACACATCATCACTACGCATTAATACCCTACACACACCATATACGAAACCCCCCAGAGAATGTGCGAAGAAAATCATACCTAAAAACTAGCTCGATGCTGCATACATACATATACTAACTCACACTCATATTGCTCTACACAAATCACACATAGCTAGATAAACCAAAGAAACTCTCGGACTGAAGGACCAAGGTCGGTGACTCGTTAACGGATATTTTGTTATCATACATTCGTGTAATCGCCAAGAGTAAAAAACCACTGTAAGATCCTGCTACTAAATTACTTGTACTGCTACTACTGAAAAGTATATGAGTATATGATTTATATACATTATTTATTTTGTCCGAAAAAAAGTTTAATTTTTATTATATCGAAAATATATTGTTACGAACGAGCGAATAAACAGGGTGCGTATTTGATTTTCGGGCGGACATTATTAGTGACGATCCTAGCTAAATATCACGAGCGCGAACTATCAGACGTCTTCTCTCTCGGAAAGTCGCGTCAGGATTGTCGTCATCTCGACAATCGATAATCCGCACGTTTGTCATTTGTCATACCGAACTATTCCAGTCATCTATGTAATTTCGTGTCTCCCAGTCAATCCTCATCTCTATATTCGTTACAATACTTTCAATATACTTTTGGTATATTTCCAATATATTTCCAATATTTTTCCAATATATTTCCAACATATGTTTTGTATCTTTTTTCCATGCAGGAGCACACGATACGTTGACCTAGCTGAGTGGAGTGATGGTGTGCGGAGAGACATCCCGAAATCAGCTCATATAATTCACGACGATGAATGTCATAATACGAGTAGAGTTAGTCTGGCATTGTGTCACTGTAACGTGTCGCGAGGAGGCGAGAAACGAGAAATCAGGGCGAGTTGGTCGGTGGTGAAGGAGGAGGAGGAGGAGGAGGAGGAGGAGGAGGAGGGGGGAGAGGAGGGGGGGGGGGTCGAGAAGTGAGGCAAGTGAGACAGCAAATATAGCAATGCCATGGCAAGTGGCAATCCGAGCGCATAGAGATGTCAGCCAACGGGAAAGGGGAACACACACCGGGAGAGTTCGCTAATGCGTTCGCGCTCAAATTATCGTCGAGTTATAACGCCTCGCTGGCAGAATTAACGTCGCGGCCTATGGTTTATTTGTCCGTGTGTGCGGGCGTGGATGTTTCGTCGGAGTTTCATCGTTAATCGAGCTGCATAAGCCAGCTCGAATCCGCGACGCACCGATCCGCTGATAGAACATTTCGCATCACCTAGCCTTTGTAATAAAACTTCAAACTGCCTACGCATCTATAATTAATAATATAATTATAATTCAAATTGGCCACCCACACATTTATAATGTCTACCTGCAATATGTAAACTGTCGCATATCTATAAATAATGTTAATTGCATCGTGCGTGATAGTACGCAAATTCGGGACAAAAAAAAAAAATTAATCAGCTAATGAGAGAGGATTTGTCATTTCGAGAATTGAGCCGCGATTTTAAAATAAACACATGTAGGATGATAAAGAAAAAGGAAATTAATGTCCAATCCTCTCCACTTCTCTGATTAATATTAATCATAAAAGTAGAGAAGATTGGCAATTTCGATAATAGCGCATCGATTTATAATAAATGCCTGACGGATTAAAAGAGTAAATAAAAAAATAAAAAATAAAAAAATAAAAAAATAAAAAAATAAAGAATAAAAATAAAAAAACGAGAGAAAAGCGAATGCAAGCTGGACCGTGGGTATCACACACGCGGTCGAACGATAGTCAACAAACTGGCGTCGGCGGCAAGTGGGGTGGTTAACTGGCGCTCGTAAATTAAGAGGAATACGGTGGTGCTTTACCGAGGTTTGCCGGTAGTGGTGCTCGAACGAATAACAGTGGTAGGGCATTAGGCTGCGAGAGAGAGAGAGAGGAACGGGTTAGCCGTGACTCTCACCCTCGCGTCCGGCATAGGTGTATCGGTGCATGCAGCGAGGGAGATATAGGAAGAGAGCGCGCATCGGAGCCGAGAGCTTGCGTGCCTTGGCCCGGGCAGATCGGAAATTTATCGTTGCGTGTACGCGCGGGGTCCTCGGGCCCGGGGCAGAACGTTCGACCGCGTCCTATTAATAGCACTGACCGATTCGAGAATGAATCGGAAATACGTCGATAACCGCGGCGACCACTTGCACACAAGGCTCCTCGCACACAGCCGCGGGCTCGGCTGTGTGCCGTGTCAGCCGATTCGGCGGCAAAGAAGCACGACGAGCGTAAATAGTCTCATATCAACGAGACTGCGATGATCGAGCGGAGAGTTTGCCGACTTGTAGATATTAGCATTGCAGATTGACGGCCGAAATATCGAGGAGAGAAAACATATGGTGATCACCGCGATTCGAACCTTGATTTTAATCGGTTACTGAGTAAGAGCGCCAACCACTGCGCCAGTGTCACCTATATGTTTCTCTCAGTCGAATCGTCCTCTTATATGCAATGCAGGTCCGTCACGAGGCATGCTAATTTGGATCATGAATCGCGAACGCGATGAGCCCGGGAATTAGCGGAAAATTTCGGTCCGATCGACGCGCTCGTCGGTTCGATGGAGAATTGCGGAGACGTCCGACGATGACGATCATATCGACCGGTAATTACGTTCTTTTTTTTTTTTTTAGTGTTGTTTTGTTTTTGTTTGCTGCGGATTCTTCGATTAATTGATTTGACATCGGCGCGGTGAATGACGATTTAATTGTCGTACGGGCCGTATGCATGCTACATATGAATGTTCAGCGATCCCCCGCATGTCCTCCTCATCCTATTAGCATCGATTAACATAATCAAACGACGAGCCCACCGAGGCGAATGGCACCTGTCTGCACCACGGAATTCCCGAACAATGGACGAAGAGCTATTTATCTTTAAAAGCGAACCGACCCGGCTGGGTCTTCGACGGGACGACCTGCCTTGTTTGCGCAGGCTTGCGGAAGAAGACTTGGGCTTCGAGCCGTTGATAAATGATAAAATTACTTCTCATTGACAACATATTATTAAAGAATGGCGGCGATGAAGATAAATCGATTAGCAAACGTTGAAAAGTTACTTCAAAAAGGACGAAATAATCAATTTACTTGACAATAATTAATATTGTTTTTTTTTTTTTTTGCAATTAATTATATTAATTTATTAATCGAATTTATTAATCGAATAGACAGTTCTTCTAAATTCATTCCGATGACCGGACGGATCATTGTAAAAAAGGAACCATTGTAAAAAAGATATTCAGTATTTTTTATGTAATGAATTATTTAATCCTTTTTGAAGTTACTTTTTTACGTTTATCGATCGATTTAGCGTTTATTGTCGGAATTTTTTGCAAATCTACTTTTTTAATGAGTAATTTTTTTTTTATTTTCATTTTATGCTGGTTGAAGTCTACCGTAGAGATTTACTTTTTTGGCATTTAAGAGGTACAGCATTTTAGAAAGTTGCATCGGTGAAAAGTAACTCACAGAAAGTTTCATCGAAGAACCACAACATTAGACAATTATATCGCTGAGAAATATCGCTTTGCGAAAATGAGGTTACACTAGAGCGATCGAATTCGATCTATAAGAACTATAGAATTATTTGATGTGACTATAGTTTGAGCGAGTTCAAAGCACTAAGGTATCACACAGCATTATTACAGCGGACGACAAATAATCGTAAAGGCAATAATAATGGTGTTCGCCTTTCAATATATCTGAATAGGCTTTTTCGTCACTTCATATTTATTTTCCTAATCGATCGTTGCAAAAATACTCCCAAATCCACAGAACTAATGTGTAAAATTTCGCACATTTACATCTCTACAATTCACAACTTCACCACACAACAACTCTTCCAAAAAACATTGCTCTAGCAACTCTACTAAAATCTCTGCCAGAAATTTAAAAAACTCTATCGGAATTGCAACGAAACTCTATGAAAATCAAGTCTAGACGGTAGCCTATTATTCCGGTAGAGTTTTATTTTGATTCTAGTGGAGTTGCTTGGGGAGAAATGGTTTTTTTGGTAGAGATGTGAATGTGCTCAAAATTCTGTTGAGAGACATTGTGCCCTTCCAGCAAGCACTCGAGCCAACGAAAACAGCAAAATCGCTTACGCTCAGTGAAACGCACAACAGCCGACTTTTACCCAAGCGGGCAGACGATAGTTAAAAAATAAAAAAGTTCACCGGTAAAAAAAAAAGAAAAAGTGAGCTTCGGACCCGAAGCTTCGATTTCGGACCTCTTGTTCAGCTCATTTATCGACTCTCGCTCAGTGGGTCAAATGGCTATCATTTAAATTAGTAGTTTTCTATTATATCTGGGCGAGCTCACGCGAGTAATCGTCGGCCGTGAACCTTAATTAGCCCGGGATCAATCGACGCCGCGTGTGCGCGTGCTTCTATTCTCTCCTCTCGGCAATGCGATGAATCTCAGCAAACCCATTCCGCGTTACTGCCGCAGATGTATCTTTTTTTTTTTTTTTTTTTTTTTTTTTTTTTATTCGTCGTTCAAATGCGAGCACACAGTCGACGGGACGACTCGTCAAACATGCGCGGCACGCGAGACACTATCTCCGTCTCTCGGCCTCCCAGGCTCAGCCCGCGGTGGGGTTTATCTTTGTCGAATTCTCGGTCGTAGCCAGCCGTCTCGACGATCGACGATCGAGGCACGTGGAGCGAGGAACCGGCGCACGCTCGCGAATTCCTCGAGACTGACGACAGTCCTCCCTGACGTTTCTATTTATTTCTTTCATTCACTAAGCCCGGCTCGACTCACCCGTCGTTCTTTTCAATGCTCTCCATTATTCTCTATTTTAATCTCATTCCTTTAGGATTTTTTTTTTTTTTTTCCTTTCATAATGCATTATCGATCGATTGGAGCGACCAGCTGCACATCCGGAGGTGAACAACGCCGACTAGAGGCAATTAATAACAATAAAACCGATCGAGGTTATCTTATACGTTCGTCCCCACCGTTTCATTTTATTCTCCGGCGGGCCGGAGATTCCCGTGCACTTTCTCGAATAAATGTCCATCTCATTAACGTTCCTCCTCGCTTACCTTACCGTTCTACATAGCCACTGCATATAACTTCCTCTTTTTTTTTTCTTCTTCTTCTTCTTTTCTTTTTTTCGTCTCATTTAATATCCCGTTCTCCGGGATCTTTCCTCCATCCGTCTTACTGCTATTCCTGCAATTTCTGCAATTCATTTCGCTACCGCGCCGTCAGTTTCACCCTGCATATATACCGTCCGACTGGGGGGGGGGTAAAAAGTCAACATCAGCTAAGCTTTACATTCGCAAATGAAGCTCCGCCGAGTTTGCTTCGGCCGCCCAGCAATTTTTTTTTTTTTTTTTTCACTTTATGAGTATCAAACAGTGGGAAATATATTACGGAGTCGTCAGAGAAGTTTTTAGCGATCCCTGTGGCTTTGATATTGGAGAATCGCCCGTTACGAGGCGCTGCGTTGCACTTGACGGTTAATAATCCCCCCCGTGCAATAATACGATCAGCACGATCCATTGAGTTCTTCATCTGGTCCCTTGGCATTCGGGCCCTGACCGGGTGAGTGGCTCGTCGGGGCTCCAATTTTGAAACATCGATAATAGCTGCGTGCGATCGGTTCTCCATCGTGCTCATACACTATCCGGCAGGATAGCCGGGGCACGGAGATCCTGTGTGATCGGAGCAACGGTGCATGTACCGAGCGAAATGAGGTTTCGTTGGGAAGCGTCGCATAATACGCCTGTCAGTTTCACCGCCTTCGCGGACTCTCTTAGTGCGATGCCGCGAATACTGGCCACCCAAGGGAGAACTGTAATTGAAGGGCTGTAAAGCGAAGTTTCGATTTTAAAAACAGATACAAGTCCTGAATAGATGAAATATCTAAATAGATAAAAAGTCTGAATAGATAAAAATCCTGAATAGATGAAAATCCTTAATGGATGAAAATCCTGAATAGATGAAAATCCTGAATGGATGAAAATCCTTAATAGATGAAAATCCTGAATGGATGAAAATCCTGAATGGATGAAAATCCTGAATGGATGAAAATCCTGAATGGATGAAAATCCTGAATGGATGAAAATCCTGAATGGATGAAAATCCTGAATGGATGAAAATCCTGAATGGATGAAAATCCTGAATGGATGAAAATCCTGAATGGATGAAAATCCTGAATGGATGAAAATCCTGAATGGATAAAAATCCTGAATAGATAAAAATCCTGAATTGATGAAAATCTTGAATCGATGAAAATCCTGAATAGATGAAAATCCTGAATAGATGCAAATCCTGAATGGATGGAAATCCTGAATGGATAAAAATCCTGAATGGATAAAAATCCTGAATAGATCAAAATCTTGAATAGATCAAAATCCTGAAAAGATAAAAAAATTTGATTATGTCGATCATCAAATATCGTTTCACGCTATAAAATTATTTGCATCTGACTGTTATTAACTAAGAAAAAAAAGTTGATCTGGATTGTGTTATCCTCTGCATTTGCGTAATACCCGACCCACAGTTTTTTTTTGAATTATTATATTTAGCGATAACAAAACAATGATCTACCCAACAGATGTAGGGAGTTAATTGAAAAAATGTCTCCAGAAATCAATAATTATAGACGACTAAAGAAAAAAATTTAAACATAAAATGTCGAGCAACGTGACGTCAAGCCGCGAAGAGGACTACACCGCACAGTACGGTCGTCGAGGCGGCAAAGCCACCGGGTCAGTCGGCGAGGATTTTCCTCTTACGCGAGTCCTCGTCTCCTGTGGTCGTTTTGCCCACCGCCCAATTAAAATTAATGCAATTAGTCGACCGCGTGCTTCCGCGTTCCGCACACCGGGCTCCGCATCCTGGTAGCGGCAAGTCCTGGAGCTCCGGTAAACGGTATAGCGGAGGAACTCTTGTCGCAATGCCGATGATTAATTACCGACGTATCGTCACGTATTTCCAAAAATGCCCTCTTCGTCGGCCAATCATCGCATAACGGCCGACAACTGCCGACAACTTTTTCTATCAAAAACGTATGTACGACAGAAACTCCGTGGCAAACGATAATATGCTGGTTCCGCAGCGCCGGCGAAGCAAAGAGCCCACTCTGCGGTTCAGACCGCCCGAAGCTTTCTCGCCTCGCATTCGCCACCGCGCTTTTTCACGAAAAGTACTTCGGAGTCCTTCCCCCCCCCACGGTGCACCAAGGTATATCTTACTGCACAGCCGTGGGTACAACGGTTTAAGGCGACCGTCGCGAATACTCGTCTTCATTTGAAGCGAAAAGTTCACGCTCGGTCGGTAACTCTTGTTCTTCCGCAGGATATCTTCAACGCCTCTCTCCTCTCACCTTTTCACCTCTCAACCTGGATTTCTTCGGTTTTTTTTTTTTTTGTTTTCTTTCTTCTCTCGTCTCGTATTCTTCGAATCCTGACTCTTTGCCAGGGCTGCGCGTATGTCAGAACTTCGAGAGAGGCGACCTGTTTTCTTGTTGTTTCCCTAACAAAAATGAATACCCAATTTATGCAGGCTCCATCGGTGGATGCCTTGCCGAAGGAAAGAAGAATTTTGAATGTGAAACGACAAAGAGGATTATGGAGATGCTGGCGTAAAAAGTATCGTTTAACGAGATGAAACGACAGAGCGGGTTTTCCCTCTCGGGCGTGTACGCCTTCGCCTATAAGATTATAGAGCGCTTGTTAAGTTAAGTTTTAGTCGTCTTTTCGGCGAACGAGGACTCGGCGGATAAGAGGTATACAAGTCGGGCTTTTACAAGGGCTTTCTACGCGTGTATTTTCCGTCGAATTTCACGAGCGTTCGCCGGAGGCAAAGGGTGGCTTCCCATTTGTTTCGAAACTACCGGCATCCTCTCCTCGTAAAGTCAATACGTAATGGTTGAAGTCGTTCGCCTAACGTCATCATGTTTCGTCGGGTACACGATGTTTCCGCCGGGAAAGTTCCACTCCCACCGGGGCCAAAATTTGCCCTTTATTCCTTGTAATCGTCGCGAAACAACAGCGCGAAACACTTGAAGCCGCGTGTTTTAACAATCTACTTTACGAGCTGCTGCGTCCCCGCCGAGATACCGCGTTAAAGCTCTGTAGAACTCGAACAAGAAACCCTGCCATCCTGACGCGAAGGTATTTTCGAACAGGGCACTACGCGAGCTATTCGCGGTGACCCGTTAATCTCGGAATGCTAAACTGTTGGATGAAGATTGCTATAACTTGAACTTCAGCCCAGAACGTTCAAGACCCTTGGAGTTAAGAAGAAAAACTGTTGGTTGAAGACTGCGATAACTTGATTTCAATCCAAAATGTTCAAGACCCTTGTAGTTACAAAGAAAAACGGTTGGATGAAGACTACGATAACTTGACTTCAGTCCAAAATGTTCAAGACCTTGAAATTAAAGAGGACAATGGATTACAGTTTTTGTTACCGACCGAGTCGGATGATCTGCCGCAGTTTTGATTGACCAGTTCCCGTGTCGCATTCTCATCCTCCCAATTAGTTAATCTCGGAATGCTGAACTGTTGGATGAAGACTCCGATAACTTGAACTTCAGTCCACAATGTTCAAGACCCTTGGAATTAAAAACGAAAACGGATTACAGTTTTTGTTACCGACCGAGTCGGATGATTTGCCGGAGCTTCGATTGACCTGTTCCTGCGTCGCATTGTCATCCTCCCAATTAGTACGAGCTTTGATCTGCTTATCCGGATTAAGGACAGATACGTCTGTGAACTGGATTAAGGGGAATTGACGCAGACACGAGTGATAAGCTCGTTTGTTGCACTGATTGGACGAACGTGTGCCAGCCGATGCATGAAATCTAGAATTTAACTCGTTTCGTACGCTTCCGAGTTCTCCAAAGTTTGCGTACTGTTTTCCGGTGATGTCGATCGATCGGACGATCGAGGGAAGAGGGTTACCGGATGGTGAAACTTGCGTCCCCGAGCATTTTGCGCGGGAAGCCTTTTCGCTGATTCGGCATACGAGCCGATCCTATGAGACACGGACGGACAGATGGAGCTCGTCCGGATATCTCCGAGTTCTCCAAGAGCTCCGCCAGTGAACAGAATTCACCGACTTGACATCGGGTTTGACGAGCCGTGACAATCGACAGCCGAAGATTGACAATTACTCAACTGTCGAATTTCTTTTCAGCAAGTACAAAAATTTTACGCTCCGAGAAATCTTACCTCCGTTTTCTTTTTCTCGTCGGTAGTTCATTCTTTGCACTGAACTCCGTACATAAAAAAAAAGTCCGTGTGTCTGAGGTCGATACCTTCCACGGGGGGTCGTTCACTCTCGCGAAACCGCGATTCTTCAACCGTAAATCACGGAAGATTGTACAATGATAACAATAGCATGTGAAAAAAAAAAAAAAAAGAAATAGACTAAACGTCGTACCAGCCACTCTCTTCGTACCGGCGATAAGGAGTGCCTGGATAAACGCGGCAACGAACGAAGAAACGGCTCGTAAAAAAAAAAAGCGAGGAGAAGAAGACGAGGCAGAGTAGTATTTATGCCGTCGGAGGTGTATACAGAGGGGTTGACGGTTACGTATTTTCGATAAAAGGCAGAGGTAGAACGCCAGAGTTCGTATGTACTCGGGTTCTTCCTCCGCCTCCTCGAGCCTATCGATCGACCCGACCTAGAGTCTCCGTTCCACGTTGTTGTTTGTTGAGCCACAATCCTTCGGGGACTCGAAAACGCGACGTCGCTGGTCGCACTGCGAGAAAGGATACAAGGAGAAAAAGGAAAATGAGCAAGTGGAAGATCAAGAAAAAGGACAGCGAAAGAGCAACGCGGACTCCGGTTGTCTCCTCGGGGACCGTTCAAAAATTACTTTGGAATGCATTGGACTTTGGATTACGTGACGGGTACGTTTCTTTCTCAATCGGCGTCGCGTCCCACAGAGGATATGGAGCGATCCATGCGAAGCTCGGTGACTTCAAAGCCGATATCGCTGCACCGAGAATTGCAATTGCAAATAGCTTGATCTTAGATTTATCGATAGTCGCTCGTCAATCGTCGTCGAATAGGCACAGACGACGCGGAGGGTCATAAATCTCACGAAGATCACATTTGCATCGATCGGAGTCGCGGCATCGATATAATTCGAGTGCCCCAACAGTGAAAGTCACTGTACGTAAACGCATAAATCCTCGAACAGAGTCGGCACAGAGATACGTCCGAAACGTGACGGTGGAGCAGATAAAAGGAGGGGGAGCAGCGGGACTAATTTATCGATTCGACGGTCCCGCTGACCGACTGTAGTTCCGTTAGCATGCAAAGAAACATCGTTAAATCACGGAAAAATAAAAAGGAGTAGCGGGGAGGGACGAGAGAAAGGAAGAGATCGTTGGCTGTAACGAAGATAAACGTGGCATGTTCGATCGGGCGTTTCTGCTTCCACCTCAGCCGGGACACGTTCGATCGGTAACCGAGTTTCTGGCTTCGTTCGCCGGAGCCGTAAACGTCCTCGCGCCGGAGCCGGCAAGGGCCGGAGTGGACTGCACCGTGTGGGGTGGGCAGGAATTTCCATGTAGTACAAACGCGAAGCTTCGCTCGTCCGATCCACGGAGGATTGGCGAAGCGCCAAGAACCTTCCGGTAGGCCGACGAAGCGAACCCTTGGGTTCCCTCCCGGCGCGGAGTGTTGGTGCGCTTTTTCCTTCGCCAAGCTGCGCGACTCCGAGGGTAGTCAGCAATTTAGCTCCGGTGGGCTTTTCCACTGACGGTCCATCTTCCTTTGTGGCTCAGAGCTGCCTTTGCAGCACCTGCGCGACGGTCTGTGTGTGCACAGCCGTTTCCACTCCGCCCGATAGAAGCGCGCGCCTTTCCCTCTTACGGAAACACCGTGTACTTGTTGGGTGGCGCGCACACACAGTTTCCGCATGGATGGCGAAAAGCGAGTTCATCTCATGCGCCCGGAAGAGGCCATTGGGCGTGTTCCTGTGTTGCCGAACTTGGCGCACACATGAATTCGAGGGTGACGCTCCCAGTCGGAAAGTTACGGTTCAATGTTGCTCCGAAGTTCCTTTACTGGCAAGGAAAATTGCATATTTACCCTTCCGCACCTTCGGCCTATCGGCGGTCCTTCGCCGCTGCAGTTTCCACCTCGTCAGCATACCAGTTTTCGTTCCGATGTCTCTTCTTATCTCGTAATTGCGAACTCCTTTGCACACGCAGCGCACTCCATCCACGCTATACAATAAGGCGCCGCTCTCCGCGGTGTTGGCGCGAGTGCGAAGTTGTTCGTAATTGTACTAATAATTGTCACGAGAGACTTTGCGCGCTGGATGGGGAGCGGCGGAGGGAGTCGGGTTAATTGTGATATTAATTATAAGACTTTGCATGCTCCGCGCGACACTCGGCGCGGCTCTGAGGGAAAAGGTAATGCAAACGCGGCTAGCTTGCATTACCAGTCGCAACTTAGCGCGATGTTTCCTTATCCCCTTGTCTTTCAACCAACTATGCACAAATGGGGTTTGTAGACTGCTCGTGGGTTTCCCTCCGATCGTTATCCTTTTTATGGCTGCTGGATACACGTAGATTTCGTAGTTCGGCGCTCTGGTCGTTTACGTGGTGCGAGCGACGTTGGAAACATCGCGCGATTGCCCGTGTCCGATAACACTCGCGCGAATGCTGAATCGGGTTGTGTATCATTAGCGGAACGTGGAGGGCAAGTAATATTCGCTGTATCGCCATGCTCCGTCTTTTCCATCTTTCATTCTCGATTGCCCCGAGTACGCACGATCTGATAAAGGATAAACGCAAAAAACTGGAACCGCATCGTGTTTCGCGAAGCGAATCGAGAGTGCAGATCGTTAATGCGAGTAAATCGCGTGCGGCCTGAAAACCAGATGGGGGCAGTGCTATTAACGACCGTCGTTTGAATTATCGTATGCATGACGGTCATCGAGCATTTGATACCGTGCCTTATTAATTCGGGGATCAAAGAATTTTTAGATCGAGTCGCTGAATAATTTATAGATAATACCGGAGCGACGAGCGGGGTGGGGCTTAAACTTGAGGAGGATAAAATGAGAACGGAAGGGGATGAGCCGGGGGGGGGGGGAGAATGAGGAGATGAGCGGACGAAGAAAAGATGGAGAAAATGAGAAACTGAGGAACGGGTATAAGACTAGATTTCTCTCGGTGTGCGAAATCGCTTAGGGAGCCGTAAACTGAACGGGCTCGCGGACGGATAGCGACGTTCTTACCCAAACTCCTTATCCTCCGGTCCAAGCGCGCCAGGATGGAATAAGAAGAATGTACAGAGGACTAACTTTTAAAAGTCGTAGCACATATATCGTTCCGCTCTCTCATTAATATTTAATAATTCATCTTCCTCGGTAATAATCACGAACTCTCCGCCCAATCTCTTTGCTCCTAATAATTGATTCGCAATTATCAGTTTTAATATACTCTCCAAAACCGATAATGCAAATGGATCGGGACGGGAATGGAGGGTGGTCCGTCGTCTCTCTGCTCGTAGCGGAACGAAAGTGTCTCTCCGTCTCTTTTAGGGGAGAGCGGGGTAAAATGGGACAGTGGAGCAAAACGGGACGGCGGGGCAAAACGCAATTTTTCAATGATTTTTGGATAGGAGAGTTAGGTAAAGAGGAGCAGGAAATCGCGATGTATCAACGGGGCAAAATGGTGTATCCAAAAATTATTGGATTATTGCGTTTTTTTTTTCTCATTGTCCCGTTTTGCCCCATTGTCCCATTTTGGCCCGCTCTCCCCTACTTCGTGGCTCAATATATATGTATATACAGAGGTAGACACATATACATCGACACTTTTCCTACGACACTCGGCTGTAAGTCCCCTCCCGAGGAAAAGCTCTCTGGAGCTTTCCAGATTCGTCCGCCTCGGATCTCTCAGGGCTCGCGAACATTGGAGCGAAAAATATCTCTCGTCTTTCCTGTCCGCGTCTCTGCCTCTCTTATCATCGATGCGGGTCAGAGATCGCCGAGACAAGGAGATCTGGAGGAAGCGTAATAGAAGGGAACAAAAAAAATGTGAAGAACAAGGGTGGCTCGAGGCGAATCCGGCTTGACTTGATGGCGGTTCGGTGCCTCGATCGACGTTGTACACCCTTCGTACTCCAGCATACTCCACGGTCGGCGAAAAAACATATTTTTCTGATCGTAATCGGCTTATCGCGAAGATCCTGAATATTCTTTCAACCGCATTACGTATACAGCGGTGCCGCTGGTGATGCCACGATTTTATTGATATGGCATGGCGATTTAAAATTCGCTGTGCTCGTCGTACCCGCGCGAAATTGACACGACACAAGAGAAATGGAAAATTGGATCGGGGGGGATTGTTGGATGTTGTTAGTGGTCCGGTGGCGAATGGCTCGGTGTGTCGATGTTCCATGCGCGAACCAGTCGTGCAAATATTATCGGAAATTGCTGCGCATTAATAATTGACACGCACGCTCGCGATTTTCAACGTGAATTTACCGTTATTTTTTTTTTTTTTTTTGCGCGCGCGCGAAGCCCTCGGTTACCGTCGGGCGTCAGCTCGACAACCATTAAAGCCCACCCCCCCCCCCCCCCCCCCCCGGTACCGCATTGACGTCGATGACGATGATTGTACGTCGGTAATTTTTAATCGTGAAATAGAGATCTCCATTTCCCGAGTCACTGACGAGCGAGGGCTTCAATTTTACTTTGATAAGCTCTGCTCGAATAGGAAAAATCCAGTCGGTCACCGACGAAGGAAACCCTGGGAATGTCAGTGAATCATTACAAATTATCGGGAAAATCATGGAGACGTCAGGGTTTGATTGGGTACCCCTGTTAATTATTATATTCTATAATTAATGTATAATATAATACTTAATGGAACTCCGAATTCCATTCCACGAATTAAGATTCAACCACAAGGAAATTTCAACAAGTACTTTCAGATAATGAAAAATAGAATATATATATATATATATATATATATATAATTCTAGGGCTTTTGAGGGTCGTGGATTGAGTGTTTCCAAAACTTTCTTAGAATAGGGATTTGGAGTAATCAATACCAGGAAGAGGAGTCCCAAGCGACATACACCCAGAAAAATGATTTATTTGACTGGGGCCCGCAAATAAATATATATGTGGTTTAAATAGATATTTATTTGACAAAAATAAATAGCAATAAGTGTGCATTTAGCAACAATACATACGAACCATTAATGACCATTATAATTTTTTAAACATTTATACATTTACACATTTATAAGGGCATCCACGTAATATCAACCGATCATCGGGCCATCGACCGAAGTCCTACAGCCCAAAAATAAATAGTTGTTTAGTGAAAGTAAATGTTTATTTAAATCAAATAAATTATTATCTTTCTGGGTGCACACCCAGAAAATTAATTTATTTGACGGCCACGGTTTATTTAGATTAGGGTAAACGTGGTGAATATGGACCACCCCGATTAACACGTAAATCAATGAAATATGGACCGGTCCATATTCCCCACTTTTCCCCTGAATAAAATATTTATTTAAATCGAATAAATATTTTACTTAATCTAAATAAACGGTGGCCGTCAAATAAACTATTTTTCTGAGTGTAGAATAGGAAAGTAACAGAACAGAAAGGACTTCAATTGTCCCCGACTCTACCCTGCCTGATTATTGACACGGCGGCAACGTCAAGCCTCTTATTATTACAAGGAGACCACAGTAAGAGTACAAGAATCATAAAATACACTAAACTGCATTGCGTGAGTTTAAATTCGACCAACAGAAAATTTGTCTCATAGAACGCAATAAATTCCACTCCATGACTTAAAATTGAAATATTCGAAAATCAGCCCCTAGAATGGAATAAATCCCATCCTCTCTGATTCTCGACACGGCGGCCACGTCAAGCCTCTTATTATTACAAGGAGACCACAGTAAGAGTACAACAATCATAAAATACACTAAACTGCATTCCGTGAGTTTAAATTCGACCAGCAGAAAATCAGTCTCATAGAACTTAATAAATTCCACTCTATAACGTAAAATTTAAACACTCGAAAATCAGCCCTAGAAGAAAAAATAAATCCCATTCCACGAGCTGAGCAAAAGTCGTCGAAATATTTCCTTCCCAGACCGGCCATCGCGAGAAACATCTTCGTACGATATCCCAGCCCGGATATCTCGCGGAAGATATTGGCCGTGAAACGTCAGCCTACCGCTTCGAACTGTTTGCAATATATTCAAGCTGAATAATTAACAGTGAAATGCATCGGGTCTCGTGATTCTCGCTAATTAATCTGAGGTTAATTGGAAAGCGAATCAGGTCGGGCTCCGAGCTCTCGCTAGACCGTGCCCGAGTCGGCGAGGGGCGGATTGGTCGCGAAGGTGGCGGGGTGGGGGGGGGGGGTGAGAGGGTACCCAAGACGGTGAATTGATTTATCGAGATGAGGATGTGCAGCACCACCGGAGGGCTGTCTATCGTTCCTCGTTTCACCCCCCCCCCCCCCCCTCACCCCTCGACCCGGATTCGAGTCTTCTCTCGCTAAGGCCGGATTATTGCTCGCGCCTCGACGAACCCCCAATGACGTTTCGCGAGATGCCTTCAGGCGTCGGGTGCCGTCTTCGCGGCGTCTTCGCGCAAGTTGACTTCCCTCGCATCCCCCGCTCGTTCATCGATAGTATGCGCGAAGTTATAGGCTGTCCAATGTGTACGCCAGCTTCAAAGCTGCGCCGAGTATATACGTATCGGCTTAACGCGCACTCCCGCATCGCTATCATCAGCACCGGCAGTTCCACGGTCCACCGGATTCACATTATCTCTTAGATGGCCTCGGGCGATCGTGATTACATCGAACTATCTTCGAGGAGTATAAAAATGAAATGGAATCACGTGCCGGAAATAAAAACGAGCCGGAGAACACGTGAATTACCACGGTCGGTAATGAAAAGGGTCATTAATTTTTTTGGTCATGTTGACCATTTGCGATTACAGTAGAACCCCGATTAACCGCGATGCTCGGGACCGAAGCCCGAGTAGAAATTTTCGAGCGTTACATCGGTCCCCGATAGGGTCCTGATAAGGACTGACAAGGCCCTGATAAGGCCTTATCAGGACCCTATCAGGGCCTGATGTAACGCTCGAAAATTTCTACTCGGGAGAGTGTCCGGATAATCGAAGTCTCCGTCAATCCGAGCTAGACAGTCAAAGTATACAAGTCAATAATGTCTACCCTAGCAAGTTGACTAATCGCAAACGGACCAAAAAACGGACACGTCCGTTGGGGATGAAACGGACCGTAAAAAACGACAAAACGGACTGTTTTTTTTTTTTTTGGCGTTTGGTCTTTTTTCGGTTGCGGAAACCGAAAACGGACCGAAGATTTTTTTTCGAACAATGTACTTTGATCCGTTTTCGGTTCCCGCAACCGAAAAACGACCAAGATCGTATTTTTATTCTGTCCTTTCATTAAAAACAGAATTAAAAGCAGAACAAACCAAAATTTAAAAACTTAGCGAAACATTTTTATAAAAAACGTTCAGTGCTTCTTCGGTTTCCACAACCGAAAAAGGACCCATCCAAAAACGAACGGTCTGTTTTACCGTTTTTGCTGTCCGTTTCGTTCCCCAATGAACGAGTCCGTTTTTCGGCCCGTTTTTTTTTTTTAGTTTTGCTCTAAAAGCAGCCGTCCGCCAACTTGCTAGGGTAATGATACAACTTTATTTTGAATAGTTACAATGAGCTGAGCAGTATTTTAAATACTTCATATATTTGAGGTATTTTAAGTATATTTCGGGCCATTTAAGTACCTACAAAGTACAAAATACTTTTGCGTCTTCTCCATATTAGGGCTGTATGTTTAGACCGGATGGATGGATGGATGGGATGGATCCATACATCCATCCTGTCCATCCAACCCATCCGTATTGATTTTAACGAGGTATTTTGAAAGGTACTTAAAGAAAATATTTATAAATGTATTTTAAGTACGAAAAGTATTTTGTATATTCAATACATTTTTTTGTATTTTCTATTTTTAGTATTTTAGAGTATTTTGCCCAGCTCTGCAATGACGTTTGGTATAACTTGCACTTAATTGTTAAATAGTGTGAATTAAAATGTAATAATAAAAATAAAAAAAAATCCAAAGCTTTACATTCTGGTTTTTCTAGTGTTTTTTTTTTTTTTTTTTTAAATACTCAATGACTTTGGTTTGCTTCTTGCGCGTCCTTCAATTTTCCTTTATCACCTTTTTCATTTTTGGCGCTAGGGACTTAAAAAAAAAAAAAAAAAAAAAAAAAAAAAAAAAAAAAAACAACCCACATGACGGGCGGTTAATCGGCTTCCCGGTTAATCCGACCCCGGGTTAATCGGGCTTCCACCGTAAAATCAAATTCTCATATCCTCGCATGAACCGCATCGATGTGTGGTTCATGCGAGGATTCCCTTTTAACCGGAAGTTCCCAGCACCCGTGAAAAAAAATGTATTGCAGTATCGCGTTACAGAGCGAGCCGGGCTTGGGCGGGAGAAAGGAATTCCGGATCGTCTAAAGAGGAACAATTAGCATCGGAGTTTCCACGCGAATGTCGAAATCCTTTGCGGATGTTAATATGTCGGCCGGGTCAAGTGGCCAGCCCGACTCGCGAAACACTGGAAAATCAACTTCGTCTGTGGTTAAGGTTGTTTGTGGGGGGGGAGGGGGGGGGGGAGGACTGAAATGAGCGATAAAAGTGGATCTCGCCTCTCGGGCATAATACAGGCCAGGAGGATAATTATAGTCTTATTAAAATTTAACGATGATAGCAGGCCACTACACTCCACTTACGTATACGAGCGGGTACATTAAAGCCGGTATATGTATATTCAACGGATAATCATAGAGGTATAGCGGGGGGAGAGGGAGAGATTCCGTCGAACGCCCGAGGCAATCAATTAGCCCTCATCTGTCAAGCGAAACAGTCTCGATTAAAATTTTCTCGGCCGGGATCTTTGATACACCTCCGTTGATGTACTTTCCTGAGGGTGATACGGCGTTTTCATTTTCAGCGGAAAGCTGTATATGCACAGCCTCGGAAAAAATGGATCGATTAATTGGTAGCCAGCAACGTTATGAACATTAAGGGGGGCAAAGAGGTTTAGTATGACACGCGATTTTTGCTCGTTTTTCATAATTTTTTTTTTTTTCGCGGGGAAGAAATTAATAGAATTCATTCAATGTTGGACAATATTTTATTCATACTTTCAAATAACTATTTGAATTTTTTGAAGCCATTCATGTAATAAACGCGGGTAATACGGGTCATCATCGGTCGAGCGTTTCCGCGAATCTACGCTGTACTTGTGCATGCTAGTGACTGCAATTTTCGTCTGCAATAAAAACGTTTCCGAGATTATTTTAAGAACAGACTTTTTAAGAATGTGAACCTAAGCCCGATCGCAAGAGTTAATTTTTACGCCTTTGAGAGGTATTTAATCGAGAGGTACGATTTTTTAAACATTTTTTAAAAGTGTTTTGCAATAAAAAAAAATACTTTAAAAAACAATATTAAATCGGAGTTAGGTTCATATCGAGCGAAATGATATAAAGAAAATATGTGTCAAATTTCAAAGTGATCGGTTGAATACTTTTTGAGCTACGAATGCACGCAAGTTGAAAAAAGCTCGTTTCGAGAAAAATGCGTTTGAAACAAAAATGACCAAAAAACGAGAAATTTACTGCAGTAATAAATTATTTACATTGCTTACCGATTCGTCAGCGATTTCAGGACCACAGAGGAACCCTCCTTCTTCTTCATAAGCTTCGTTAATAACTCGAAGCTGTTCTTTTCGAGCTTTGCGTGCTGCTTTCATATCCGCAGTGCTGCGTCGATTTTGCCGGGTGACATGTTGCTCGTCAATTGCTTGCGCGTAGCTGAATGTACGGCTGCCAACAACGATCTCGAGCTCGTCACCAGTAAAATTGATGAATGGCCTTCGTTGAATAATACAGCAGCTACGTATATTGCAATTTCAACGATTATCAAGCCACAATGAAGATGTTTCGAAGCCAACCGCCAAATCGTTGCGTTGAAACTTTCGTTCGCATTTTGCGTGTGGCCACCCACACATCTCTTGACCAGCTCATCCCTCAATAAATCTCCGTTAAAAAACCACTCATAACATCAGAACCAATTCGAATTACGGTTTGAAATTTTTACCATACTTTCTTGAATGGTTTTACTAACAATTTATGCAATAAAAAAAAATCATTTTTTTTCTTTCTAAACCCCTTTCCCCCTTAATGTTGTTAATTTTTTATGGGACTTAGAAAAAAAAAAAAACTGAAATTAAATTATGTCGGAGTGTCACGACGCTTCCATAAACCTACACTCCCACGAACAACGTGCGATATCACCGCGCAGGCTCGTATCACCGTGAATTACCTCAACTATCGCGGTAGTTTGCATAGAATATTGGACAGACTATATAATACCTCGGGGACGGAGAGCATCGGAGTCTCTCATCGCGCTCTTCCCCGGCACTTAAATCCCAGCGTACGATCGCGGCTATTCGCAAGGTCGACCATAATTAAATACATCCTTAAGCTTATAGACTACGGTAAAAATTTATTGTCCCCGAGCGTGTCGCGGACGGCGAAAGTGCGTACTCGCCGAGTCTCATCTCAATCATGCCCCGTCGACGATCTCCATATCTTCGAGGACGGCGACGACGCGATCTCTCACAATTTACTATAATTTATGATAATCGGCGCTATACGAGCAACGCGTCGCGCTCGCGGTAGACAAAGCTCGCCGAGATCATGGACGATGCCCCGCGCCCGTGAACCCGATGGGGGCATAAACCGCGACAAAAAAAAAGAAGGCCTAGTGGAAAAAGAAAGTGGGGGAGGTACGAACGGGTTGAGCTGCAAGTTTCCTTGCAGCGGAAAGTCTTGGAGCGGCTGATAGATAGCCCGTCCAAAGCGTCTCGCGACAGTGATTCCGGCCAGCTCTTATCAATCCCCCCCGGTTCTCGGGGTGGGTTATCCTCTCCGTCTCGCAGCTCTTTCGGGCACGATGGAGTTTTCGTCGAGTGGCCGGAACGCGAAATAGACGTGGATGGCTGACGGAGTTAAACCCTTGTTAGGACGGGATTAACGGGTCGAGGGGAATAATGCGGTGGTAGGATTCTGTGCTCCCAAGCTGTCTCGCCTTTGCCTCCCTCGCCTCTCGTTCCTCGGGTCCTGCGAGTTTGGAAAGAGGAGGGCGGGCAGGCGGGTGTGATGCAATGAGGAGGAACGAAGGGGCCGCAAGGGAAGAGACGATTGTAGTCTACCAGGGACCTGGTTAGTTGGATGGTAATTAACAGGCTGAACCGAGAGTACGCCACGTAGAACTCTGCCGCTCGTACCGGCATATCGTCTTTCCCGTTTGTCCCTATACCTTGGACGACGTATTCGTACCGGCGGGGGGGGGGGGGGAGGGGAGGGACGAGATGGGAAGACACTCGCGCTGTTATAACGCACACGTAGCCCGAGCCCACCTATTACGCTCCGTGCATACATGGGGTTATGTATTAAGTATGTACGGTGTGCTGTCGGGCTAGACGGCAGATATATGAGATAGATTCTGCGGAGAGTATGTGCCACATGTATGCGGGAGGTGCGCAGATAATATAAACCGCCCTCGTGTCGTCGCTACGGGAGAACCGAGCAAAACGTCCCGTGGCGTTTGCCACCATCGGGTGTTTCGTACAATCCTTCACGCGGCGGGACTATCATGGTCGACGGGCACACTGCACGGATCGGGCCCTTTCCAGACTCGTGGAAAGTGAGCGAAGCTGCTGAATTTACGGCGGTAGTGTCGGGATAGAGAGGAAAAAAGAATTGGGTCACGAAAGGTATCGAGATAATTAATGGACGTCTGGGTTTTTTTTTTGTTCGTTAGCCCGGTTTTGATGTTTCGAAGGGAATAGCGCACCCGATTGCTTTTTTTATTCTGAAGACATTTTTTTTTAACTGTACGCGACTAGATTGCCCGGAGTAATCTGTCATTTACTCGCTCGTCAAAGTCCACTGCGAGCGTACCTTGGGCGCTCGGGCCCGTACACGGCTGTTCATGAATGTCTGGTTTTTACGATTTTTCTGTCTTGCTGGATATCTTGCGCTATGGTCTTAACGAAAATATTAAACAAGACATTCGGCAAGACACATTCGGCAAGACACGTTCGGCAAGACACGTTGGGCAAGACACGTTCGGCAAGACACGTTGGGCAAGACACGTTGGGCAAGACACGTTGGGCAAGACACGTTCGGCAAGACAGATTCAGCTAGACACATTCGGCTAGACACATTAGGCTAGATACATTCAGCTAGACACATTCGGCTAGACACACTCGGCGAGACACACTCGGCGAGACACATTCGGTGAGACACATTCGGCAAGACACATTCGGCAAGACACATTCGGCAAGACACATTCGGCAAGACACATTCGGCAAGACAGATTCAGCTAGACACATTCGGCTAGACACATTAGGCTAGATACATTCAGCTAGACACATTCGGCTAGACACACTCGGCGAGACACACTCGGCGAGACACATTCGGTGAGACACATTCGGCAAGACACATTCGGCAAGACACATTCGGCAAGACACATTCGGCAAGACACATTCGGCAAGACAGATTCAGCTAGACACATTCGGCTAGACACATTAGGCTAGATACATTCGGCTAGACACATTCGGCTAGACACACTCGGCGAGACACACTCGGCGAGACACATTCGGTGAGACACATTCGGCAAGACACATTCGGCAAGACACATTCGGCAAGACACATTCGGTAAGACACGTTCGGTAAGTCATATTCGACGAGACATATTCGGCACGACATCCCAGGCATTTATGAACAGCAGTGTACGACCAGACGGTGCGGAGTAAACAACGAAGACGCCCCAGTTAAGTACCGCTGAGCACAAAAGCTGCATACGAAGTATGGGAGGAACAAGAAGATGACGACGATCGGGAATGATGGCGAAGGGAAGCTGATAAGAGAAGAGCAATGAGCAAGAGTCAATAAGCAAAAGTCTTCGTTCCGTCGACCGAATGTATGCTTATTTCTTCCTCATCGCTTACCACTCGGTCGCCTTTCCACTTCAAGAACTCCCTTTCTACGCCCTTGCCATAAAAATAACTAAAACAACATTTAGGGATTTTTTCATTTAATTTTATTGTTCTTATGTATTTTTTTAATCAGCCGGCATTTTTTTTTTAATTCCTTTGCGGTATCCCTGATATCAACTTGTCATTTTATCGGAAACAAAATGTTTAAATTATTTCTTATGAAATGATACATAACGCGGTCCTTGACGAGGGAAAAGAGACTGGCAACATTTTTTTAATATGAGACCGTCAAGGACTGAAGAATTTGTTAAAGTATATCAGTATAATTTTTCATAAAAATTCACCAAAACATTTTTGTGGCATCGGGGACACCGATCTTGAAAATCACGTTTTTAAAAAAACGCCTTCAAAGTTCGGCCGCGCCGTTTCTCGAGCGCTTCGCCACTTTCCACATAATGGTCTCTAACTTTCGTATTTCGCTGAATTACGACGAAAAAATCTAACAGAATATTCTTGACACTATAAACTAATTAACAAAAAAAAAAAAAAAAATCGACATTGTATTGCGGCGTAAGTCTTTAAGTCGCCGCCGATATTGGTATAATAGGTTATCGATTTATCGATGGTGCAGCGACGACGTGGACACTCTATTTCATTGAAGTCCGCCAATCCCCGATGACTTAATCGACCAATAACACGCTACTAATAGACCGCGCACTCAATCGCTTTCGCAGATCGTTACGGTGACTTCGTCTCTCACCTCGCCACCGCTACAGTGACTTCGTGTCTCACACATTGGCTATTTATGGGAGCGCGCATGACTTCGTCATCGCTGAATCTCTCCCGCTCCTCGAATTCCACACTGACTAACGAGTGATTTCATAGCGACGTCGTTTTGTCATCGGTGGGTGTTTACACGTTCGCGACTCTCTTTGCCCGTTACCTTTTTTTTTTTTTTTTTTTTTATCTGCTACCAGCGATTCCCTCTCCCCCGAGGGATCGCAATGCGTGCGGAGCTTCTGCAGTCAGCTCACGAGAATTTCCGAGCGTAAGAGAGACGTAAGACGACGATAAAAATAAAACGACGACGGGTTGTAGGTGGAATCTCCGGGGAACGAGGGAATTACGAGAATGACGATCGAGGAAAGAGACGAGACTCGCCGTCGATGGGTCACCGTTCGCGCAACTCACCGAAGGCATTCGCTTCCACTCGTCTCAGTTTCGTCTCTTATCGCCCACGGATTTTCTCGGCTTCTATCAGCCGGCACTCTTGCAGGAGCGCAATTCGAGAAATTCCTTTGACGGAGTCGCCGAATAAACCTTAAGCGCGATCTCGGGAATCTCGTCAATTTCACGATTTAGCAGACTTTCGCAAATGATTTATGTCTATCTCAGTCGATCGTTACCAGTTTGTTAAATTTTTATTTGACACTTATGATAGATGTAAAAAGATTTTTAATCGCGGAAAAATTCACTGCAGACAAGCGGCGAACTAACGGAATTGTTATGTTTGTATGTTTCAGGTGAGTTCAGAATAACGAGTTTGGTCGGCCGGATTGAAGCAAGTACAGTAATATCTTTGATGTATAGATCAGTAGAAAGTAACGCGGCAACGCAGACACGTCTACTTCATTTCCGATTGAACATTTAATTTTTTTATGCATCGCAAGCGAAAAAGAAACAGGTACAAAATCGTCCGTTTTGCGCTCTCTCCGCTGGGCGCTCAATCGACGATTGAATTTATTTATCGACTATCGCGAAGTCGCCGTCAGTGGAAGTGGGAGAGAGAGTGAACGGCATCAGTTCCAGGTCCTAGCGGGCCGCAGTCGAGAGCTTGGCAAATAAGTTGTTCATCAAGGCGAAAAAGTATCTCTTTGACGTGAAAAACATTTTTTTTATTTTTTTTTTATTCCTTCCGCAAGTTTATTCGTCGGTTAAGCGATTTTCATTAAAAACCGAGCTTAACGCTCTGATAAAGATTCGAGGATAATCAATGTCCACGCTCGCGAAATGTTCTCGCCCGTTCCACCGCGCGCTGCGCACAGAAACTGTTTCCTCATCGCATTACCGCTGCAACGAATTCATTACCCGGACTTGCGAGCGATAGTACGTAGCAACACCTACGCTCATAGTCCGAAGTTGTTCGTTCCGTAACGATACAGTGCATCGAACCTTGTTCGTACTCGGCCAGTTCGATTCGAGCTTCCGCCACGTACAGTTTCGAGTCTGACGTACATTTGCAAATTTGACTTTGCAGCGACGCGACGGTGAAGTATGTTTCGTCGAATCCGCACGAATGCCAATAGCTCTCTCATCGTCGACGGTCGCAAGTACGATAACTGCAGCTATGAACGTGCTAGCAACTACGTAGATTAAGATTCGAGGATAATCAATGTTCATGCCCGCGAAATGTACTTGTCCGTTCCGCAGCGCGCTACGCACGGAAAGTGCTTCCCTATCGTATTACCGCTGCAACGAAGCCACACTGTTAAAAATGTTATGAAATGTACAACATTTTTAATATACAACAGTTATGTGAATTACACAACTGGGTATATGAAATTAGAATTCATATACATTGTATTTGAATTTCAATAATTTCATTTTAAATGAAATACCTGTATATTAAAATTGCCAGTGGTGGCATTGAAAATTAAGACATCCGTATGGGAAAATTATGTTATTACAACAAATATTATTGAAATAATATTGTTTTTAATATAGCGATAACACAATATTCTTACATACGTATCAATGAAATTTCACATACTGTATATGCATAAAACTTCATATACATTTCATGAATTTTCAAACGGAAATGTTTAGGAGTGCATTGCCCAGACTTGCGAGCGAAGTACGTGGCAACACCTACGCTCATAGTCCGAAGTTGTTCGTTCCGTAACGATGCAGCGCATCGAACCTTGTTCGTACTCAGCCAGTTCGATTCGAGCTTCCACCACGTACAGTTTCGAGTCTGACGTACATTTGCAAATTTGACTTTGCAGCGACGCGACGGTGAAGCATGTTTCGTCGAATCCGCACGAGTGCCAATAGCTCTCTCATCGTCGGCGGGCACGATAACTGCAGCTATGAACGTGCAAGGAACCACGTAGACTGAACGCCGTCGATGAAAGGCAAATAAATTACCTCCTCCCGTCGATTCACCGTTTCAATTAACGCGAAACCGGGAGAGAAAGTAAATAAATCAAAAAGAAAAGAATCAGGCAACAAAAGACTGAGCTGCATTGACATTTAATTTTAAAAAAAAAGTGTACTCGTGTGATAAAACTTGTGAAGAGACACCGAATTACCTCTTCGCGAGGAGGTCGACTCGGCTCGCAATCGCATGCGGACGGCGTATGTGCAAAAAGAAAAAAAAAGAAAAAAAAAACGAAAAATAAACACTGAAAAAGCGTAAAACGTGTTTCGATCAAATTCACGGACGGGTCGACCATGGCCGATGATTGCGAAGCTTCGGGGCTTCGTTCCAGTGGTGCAACCCAGCGACTGATCAGACCCCTTTCATTTCGAAATCTAATTGTATTTTTGTTTTGTTTTCTCCGATATCGTTGGTCCAGTGCCGGAAGGGCGGATAAGCGAATGCACACTCGAAGGGCCTTTTTTTTTTTTTACATGAACTCAAATTTACCACATCCGTCCTTCCCGTCCATCGAGCGTTGTTTTCTTTTTTAATTTTTATTTTATGCTGGCGAACCGAGCCTCTCGTCCCTCGCGAATATTAGGTTATAAAGGGTGAATTATTATATTATATTATTATTAGGTTAAAAAGGGGAGAGAGAGCCAAAATGGGACAATGGGGCAAAACGGGACAATGAGGAAAAACGCAATTCTCCAATAATTTTTAGATACCCCCACACCCAGAAACACAATTTATTTGACGGTCACCGTTTATTTTTAGATTACGTAAAATATTTATTTGATTTAAATAAATATTTATTTAAATTAAGTAAATAGTTACTTAAATGAAATAAATATTTATTTAAATCAAATAAATATTTTACTTAATCCAAATAAACGATGGCCGTCAAATAAATTATTTTTCTGGGTGCACTTTGTCCCATTGATAGATCCCGATTTTCACGCTCCTTTTTTTACTCACTCTTCCATGCAAAAATTACTGAAAAATTGGGTTTTTCTCCGCCGTCCCGTTTTGCCCCACCGTCCAATTTTGCCCCGCTCTCTCCCATGACAAATCGATGATACGCTCACCAGTTCATACTCGCCATTTTTTCCCTGCGCATTGCGACCCGCCGATGGGAGGATGACGTTAAACGTCCGTCCAAGTAGTCGAGCTCAACGACTAATCAGACGCGTCTGCCCGCGTCTGCTCCCATCCACAAAACTTCTCCCGGTCGGCATGAATGCAAAATCCTACCGGCGAGTTTCGGAGATACACACGTTTATTCGAGTCCCCTCCGCGCCATCAGCGTGCGTCCGAGTAAATAGAAACGGGGGAAACAAGTAACGTTCGTTAACCCAGCGGAGAGCCCACTCTAAGTGCCGGACTGGTCGCTGTGCCGGTACAGCGGCACCGTGTACGATGTACTAAACGCCGAGCTCGCTGGCTCGCTCCATCGTGTTTGCAGACAAGGCTCTGGCTGTGTGTATACCGCCCAATGTACGTTAAAAGTGCACGTACACGTGTAAATCCCCGCCGGTTCAGCTGGACCTGGCATTATTCGTCGTAGAAGCCCCGGAGGCTTCGCTCGTTTTCCGATTTATCATTCGCATGTGTACCGCCCCCTTCGCCACGTTTCACCCGTTCGCTACAACGGCGCTCTCTTCCCTCCCTGCTGCTGCTGCTGCTGCTGTTGACGTAGATCCGCGTTTTACAGCGCAAGCAGAGGCGAGTTGTCCGCGCCGATTTCGGCGCTCGAGACTCGGTTGCCACCCCGTGGGAGCGACAATAAAAGCCATACGAAGTGGGCGACACTCGGCGAAGAGTAATCAGCCCGATTTTTCATCGTCGTTAGAGGGGCGCAGTCGTGTTCCGGCTGACCCCTTGCAGAAAACGCCCGCGGCAGCAACTGCGAGCACTCCACTGGCCGAGCGAGGACAGGAAGCTAATGAGCGAGCGAGCGAGTACATCGGTATATCTCGCATGGTTGCAGGGCGGCCGGGGCAAAACGAACTTCCGGTTGAGATGAGACTTCATTGGCGGATTAAAAATTGGTGGAAGAAAATAGGGACATTTTTGCCCCTCTTTTACCACGCTCCTCTTAACAAGTCTATTGAACGCTTTATGTATTTGTGATTACGTCTAGTTGGAAATGCGTTGATTATCTTTGCTGGATTATCTGCAAACCAGTAAGCAGATAAGGTGGTGCATTTGTACCTCCAAAGTTGAATCAATAAAGCTCGTCATTTTCGGTTGTAGGGCAGAGCTGGGCAAATCGGAGTGCCAGTTGAGATGAAACTTCTTCTCTGTGCCGGATTACAAATTGAAAATAAAATAGTCCGTTTTACCCCACTTTGCCCCGTTTCTCTTAACGGCAATATTCATTATACTGATGTTTCATGTATTTGTAACCGCGTCTCGTTAAAAATGCGTTGATTATCTTATGCAAACCAGTAAGCCGATAAGGTAGTAAATTTATGCCTCCAAATTTCAGTTAATTATCGTAATTTTCAGTAATTATTTATTTTGCGAAGCGCTCGAGATTCTAGCAGCGAGCTTCGTTTCTCTCAGTTTGATCTACATTGGTGAATATTAATTTGATAATTCTATCGGCGTCTCTCCTTCCTAAAATCGGCGATAGCCGCTGCTGCACAGTGGTTATGTACATACATACGATATCTATATGTATATATATATATGAACAGATGGGCGAAAATAGAGGGTGGAGCGAGATTTTGAGGTACCGCAGCGGCGCGCGAGTTTTCATTCCTGATCGATTATTTACAGTTTAGCTTCGTTACCGTGCCGTTACCGCGCCCTGTCTGTAATCGAATGATGCTGAAGTGGAGGCGCGGGCACGTCCGGTGCAAATGAGATCAGAAACGCGAATTGATGCTGGCATCCAATAGTAAACTAATCAGTCGGCACTTGTTGTCGAGTATATCGGTACCTGGTCTACGGTACACAATGTACAGGCCAGCAAGCGCTTACGAATGGTCCGGAGCCGATTTTGATCCTCATTTTTAATTTTCATTCTCCGCTGAAAAAAAAAAAGAAAAAAATCGGTAAAACCGATTTTTTTTTCTGGCATCCAATAGTAAACTAATCAGTCTGCACTTGTTGTCGGCTATATCGGTACCGGTAAAAAAAGAAAAAAAAATCGGTAAAACCAGTCCGTTTTGCCCCCCTCCCCTCCCCAACTTCCCTCGACGTAGGCAAAGAAAGTACGCGAACGAATGAGTTCCGATCGATCGTCCGTAAAGTCGAAACGAAACGTCCGGTAAAATTATGCAATCGCTCTTTCAGGAGCAAAGCTTGGCTATCGAAAACCGGTAAAAAGAAAGAAAAAGAAAAAGTCCGGGCAACGTGGAGGATGAGAGCTGGAAACGCAACGAGACGGTCGTGCAACGAGGATGACGACGACGGAGACGAGCCGTTCGACGCCGAACCGTGAAATGGAACGCCAAGACTCGGTCTCCGAGTTGTCGGGAAACTTTGTATTGTAGACGATATTGGCAGGCGGATATAGTAGACCGGGTGTCCGATAGCCCGGGTGGAAATGGCGGATGGAACGCGTTTCTGTGCGCGAGAAATGTCTCCGACTCGTGTCCTCTCTCACCCCCGCCGTTTCAACAAGCCCTCTTCAACGTCTTATTTTGACGTGACTATTCAACGTTTCCATCGCCACACGGCGATCCGAATGCAACGAGCGAGATTTCGGTATATCCGACAGAATGGATTTCCTTCCCGTGCATATTTTTCTCTCGCGTCCGAGCGGTCCCGTTCGATTCGCGGGAGAAACGCGAAAATGAAAAATGTCCGAGCGCGAGCTTTGCGTCAGTCAAGCTATCCGGCAGACAGTCAAATTTGTCGGCGTCATTCGTCAGCTATTCATAGCGGGCGTCGCGCTCGCCAACTTTTCTCTCGCATATCGATTCTTCCTTCGACCCGGTATAAATAATCGCTCGCTTACCTCAATCTCAGTTTTTCGCACACTCTCGGCAGAGTGATTCGAGCCGGCACGCGCGTAGAAGAAAAAAAGGAAGAAAAAAAAAAAAAAATACATGTAATACACAACAAAGTTTATGCCGTTGGGCGAGACCAGATGTTTCGCGCCTCCGAGCTGATGTAAGGTGATGATTTCCCAAGTGGCCACACCGACGGCGTTCCTCACTGGAAGGTTCCTCCTCTCAAACCGCCAAGTATGATTCCTCAGGCCAGAAGTTGATTGCGTTCCTTCCTCTTTGCCGTTCCCCTCGTCGCCGTCGCGCCTCGACGTTTTGTTGCCACGGATGCCACTTCTCTCACCTATCCGCATCGCCCTGTTCGCCACTCGGCTTGAGTGCTCCTCGCAAGTGACCAGCAAACTTTCTTCTTTTTTATTAAAAAAAAAAAAAAAAAAAAAAACAACAAAAAAGTGGAGCAATTTCTCTACTGCGTCCGCGTCATAAAGTGATCGGGGATCGTCCAATTCCTTGTTCGCCATTTCCGAGGAGACTTCGTCATTATCTCTAGGAACATCGTTAAAATAAGGACGGCAACTAAGGAGGATCGACTGTTAGACGAAATCCAACTTAGGATAAAAGTGGGGAATATACAAAGTGAAAAAAAAAATCTGTACTTTTTCACAACAAATTATTGTCCACAAACGTCCACAATTTTTTATTTGTTAATTTTCAAGTTTTACAAATAAAAGTACAATCTAAAATTGTCAATAATACAGAAAATCAAAGGACAGGTTTGTATATTAAAAAAAGTGACAAATAAGTTTGTCACTTATTTAACAAAATAATTTTTATGTAATTTCATATTTCGATTTTACGAAATTATTTTTTACTGTGTAGACAGGTCGATATTTCATTGATTTACGTGTTAATCGGGGTGGTCCATATTCACCACGTTTACTCTGAGGCCTCATTTTTTTAATGTCTTCTGTACGAAGACTCTACGCATCGATTCCCCGAAGTCTGAGCAATTTTGACCGTATACTTTGTAATATATTTAGAAGTTGACTACTTTGACCGTGTCATCCTATATTCCAGCATTGGAGTCGGTCACTTCCGAGACGAAAGATTACTGATTTACTATTTATCAAGCCAACTTAGAGCTTTGCAAAAACTAGTTTCGAGTAAACGAAGCATTAAGGATTATGTAAAAAAAAAATGCGAAATCCACGCTTCACCGTGCAAACTATGCAGACTGTCAATTTTGCGAATTATCGGTGCCAGGCTCGACAACCTTTTCGGTCGAAAGCTGAAGCGTTCCGAGAACCAAACGCAACCTCACTTCAGGCGCATTTAATACATGTATTAAAACTTTAATTCCGTTACCGAATTGACGTTACCGAAGTCGTTGAGACTCTTAAACTCGACTACATATTTGTCTTAATCTTCGATAAACGAATCGTCGTTGCGAAATATAGCCCATGACCGGCATGCAAAATTCACTTAACTGAATATTGCATGCGATTCGCGACAGCTGTGATGAATTTTTTTTTTTTTTTTTTTTTCTATCACATTCTTTACTCCAAAGAAACAGTCGATCCTCCTCAAAGCCCCGGGAAAATAGAGAGAAAGGGCGACGCTACACTTGCCACTTCAACCGCGACAGGACAACGAATCGAGAATCGCTTCCTTGCGCGGCGAAGAGGGGGGTCGAAGGCCTCCCGAGAGAGCTCCATCATTATATTCCATCGAAAGTCCGCGATGCCATCGTTAAATTGGGTTAATACCGACTTAAACTTCCACCCGACAAATCTGTATCTACATGTATAGCTGCTTTCACCGGTACTTAAACACTCGCACATACACATGCATCCGAATACATGCACAAGGGCACAGTGCATGCACTTCGATCCTTCCCCGAGGGATTTCCGATGAGGTCTTTCCATTGTTCATACTCTTGTTTTGAACCCCCCAGCTATTTCGTGCCCACTTCATACGACTCGTTCGGCGCAAGGGAGGGATAGCGAGGATTTCCGTCGAGGTCTTTATTATTGTTCAAACCATTGTTATATAATACCCCAAGTATTTCATGCCCGCTTTGAACAGCTCGCAATCGTCCGACGCAACGGGAAACGGTACGGGAGAGACGGAAGGAAGCGGTGCCGGGCTATCGAGGAGCGGAGTCGTGTGATAGATAGAGTAACGGATGGAATTCCGCGGAGACCACGGTGAGAGATAGGGACGAAGGGAGAGACACGGAAAGATAATGGAAACGAGCGACAAAGCGGATCCCGCACGAGGGAAGCGTTCCAGCGGGCGAGAGATAAGGCGGAGCAGCGCTGTCCCTGGCACACGGATGAATTTCGTATCCCCCCATTATGGTTCCCTTCGTGTCGAAGCGTGGGGGACCGGCACGGCCCTCGGGCTTCTTCAACCCCCGGCATTTCCCGGCCAGCCCGCTCTCGTACCGCCGCGCGAGGACGGAGAGAATTTCCGTCAGACCAAAACATAATGCCCGTAACGGTTCATTATTTCCGGCAGGGCGCGACTTCGGCGCTAGGTTGAACTCCCGCAACCGGCGCAGGGGAAGAGCCATCTCGAACGGTTGTTACCACTGTGCGAGACTCGCTCCGGAGACCGCCCGACGGGTCCGCTTCTCGCACCCTCGCCCGAGCCAACCGGCTCTAGAGAGAGAGTGGGTTAAAGTCTTCGCTGATAACTTCACTGATTAAATCCCTTAATAACGTTTCTCCCTTGTGGGAGTCCTCGGTGCGCGTTGATGGGAGGGCGGACGCGGTCCGGGCGAGCGCTCCTCGAATGGGACTCGTAAGGATAACAATTCGCACCGCTCGGCTTAGTGGAAAGACTCGACTCTCGAGCTGTGCAATGCGTGCAACGGTCCTCGGTGTATGCTCCGACGGTGGATGATAACGCAAAGGGGGGAGAGGGGGGGGGGGGGTGAGGGAGAGGATTGGGATTCTGGAAACGAGACGGCAGATCGTTTTACCAGAAAACTGAGTACGTCTACACCGTTTCCCTTTAGCGCGCGGAATCCGGCGAGAGGTATTCCGAAATTCGTCGGAATCCCGTGAAACCGGGATTGCGGCGGACTGGTGAAGGACTCACTCGGACCCCGCCGGACGGCCACTTAATAACGGCTTCAACAATCCTCCGTGTCACTCGAGCGTTTCGCTTGAGTAATTTGTATAGCCGAGCCCGATGGCGCGAATAATTAACGCGGGGAACGAACGGCCTCTCGTTCGGGATGAATTATCACCGGAATCGTGTCGTATGCAAGGCAAAGAGAATTTCAATGTGATGTTCAAAGTTTGATGATCCTTCGCTCATTAATTTCATATATTTTTTAGAGTCAAGAGTGCGGTTCGCTCAAAAAATAATGATAATAATAATAATAATAATTGGGACGTTAACCGTAGAAGGCATGTATCATATTTTTTTTTTTTCTATCTTTGAACTCATGACTGGGGTAGATGTCGACCCCGCGCGTTTCTTCTACGTTCGAGGGTCCTGTGAGCAGTAAATGGAGTTTTCACTCACGAATCTCTTCGTTTTTTTTTGTTAATGAGGAAGAAAATTGCAAGCGGCAAGTATTACATTATTAGAGTTTAGTGAGTGAAAATCACACTTAAAGCCCAAAACGCAATGAAAATTGGCAAAAATCGAATTTATTGCAACATAATGAGTAGTTTTTATTTTTATTTTTTTTTTGAATTTTCTGATTTTTAAGTTTCAGGCTCTATTTCAGAGCGGACGCATCGATTATTAGGAAAAAATAGTCCCACTGCATTATTCCGTTCGAAACGTCTATTTCTTTGGACATATGAAAATAGGAAGGACACGAAAACTGGTAATATGATGGAAAAAAAAAATCAATGAAAGCGCAAAACAAATTTGTTTTGCAGGGGTTTTAACATTCATTAATGTTGAAACATTGTAGGTAATTCGAGAAAATTATAATTATTATCAAAAAATAAAATAAAATAAAATTGCAAAATTTTGAAATTATAAAAATTATATTTTTTAAACGGCTATAAACGTAAAAATAATATAATTATAAGTTACATTTGGTAGTTCTGACGAAAAAAAAAAATCGACTTACTTACACAAAACACTAACGGCAACTCCAGAGGTGGATTTTCACTCTAAGCGACCCGCGTTATCCGACCCGTTAGTGATAATATAACTGATGCTACCCTGCATAGATCGTCAGATAGTTGAACTAAATTAACGTTGACGTGCCGAGTGGACAACGTCAACTTCTACTTTAGGAGAGCAGTTTGAATATCGTCTGGGCTGGTTTTCTACAGCGTAAACGGGTTCTTGGGTTAAAAGAAGACGACTGGTTGTAAACTTTTCATCATAATAAAGATAGTACAATTTTTTGCGTAGATGTATTTTTTAAGGGTGTTATTTTTTTTTACTGCTTAAATAACCATGTAACGAACGTAGCGAATGCTTTTTTTATAGCCAGTCAATTTTTTTTTGTTTTTTTTTTTTTTTTTTTTTTTTTTTGAGAGACGAAATAATATACTTGGACGCGTTTTCGAAAGAGGATTAAAAAAAATATTCGACGCGTGCATACATGGTAATTGCGCACTCCCTCCATCTCCGTCTCTCTTCTGCAATTTCGAGGAATTTGGGTAAACCGCTCTGGCCGTAGGGATGTGCGCGCACACAGGTCGATAATACCTCGGCGTTAGTGCCGGTAGTTCGGCGGGCTGGCTCGTAATGCCTGGCCTAATAGAACTTGCGCCCATTAACAGGTAAGCCCCGGTGCCGACTCCGCGCGGGCCACGGCCCGCGGGTAACTCTACGTAGTTTCGAATGCCCCGAGGTCGAATTGTAGCCCCCCCCCATCGCAGGCAACGCAATTCGATCGATTACTCCGCTCCTGAATTATTCCATCAACCTACTCGATAATAAACTCGATCGTCAATTCACGAATAAATGGCACGTGTTTCACCATTAAAATCCCCCGCGGCAAATTTGCAGTCGAATTGCCAGACGCATCGGGGTACTTCGAGAATGGTTCGCTATCGAGTCAATTAGTATGAAAAAAGATTTCTATTTTTCATCATATTATTTTCTAAATATTTGTCAATTTGTAAAAGAAAAAAAAAGGAAATTTAATGGAGACTCTACATAATTTGTTCTGGCCTTGTAGGGAGATCGGGCGATTATCGTTTTACTGGCGTAAAACCCGAATAGCGTCGCAAACAGGGTCAATCTGTCCCATTCGTTTGGCGCAACAATTTTAGCTTACACTAATTCAGTTTCCACTCGTGTCGTACTCTACAAATAACTAATTGCATTAACTTTATTTCCCAAATTTCTTTTTCATTAAATATTATAACCTGGTCTTTTGTTTGTTGCGATTTTCTACTTTCTTTTGTCCGGAATTCACTGGATTAAATGCAACTATATTTTCTTCTTTAAATCTTTTTTTTTTTGAAGGTCCTGGCCTGCAAATTTAATAAATAAATAAATAAATAAATAAATAAATAAATAAATAAATAAATAAATAAATAAATAAATAAATAAATAAATAAATAATATCACAGCGGGTCTGAAGATGTTTTCAAATGAACACCGTTACGAGGAATCATTCGTGGGGGTTTTCCACCATTTCTTTGCTTCCTCGCAGACGAAGCTTTGTTTTTTATTACTTAAAACATAAAATAGTCCGTCCTTAATTTCTCTAAGCTTTTAATGTTACCTTCGAAGATCCCTCGAGCTCGTTCGTATCCACAAGTAGATTAACGGCGTGAATTATGTCTCTCAAAGAACACTGAACATCGCGGCTATTTACTCCGATGTCGGTTGTTCAGAATCGGAAAAGCGTATCCCACATTACCATTAAATTTTAAGTGGTCCTAGATGCTCTGTTCTATTTCTTCACCAGCCGACCAGGCACCTTCCAGCGGGGAAACGCGCGGCAAGTCTCCAAAGGGCTTTTGTCTACTTAAAAATAAATAAAATTACAGTCGGACTATTTTTCGATTCATAAGTAATAAAAAAAATTGGCTAAAAAAATCCGCAAGACTGATTTCTCGTAACGGGGTTTCGATAATTCGAAAAAAATCCTTAGGTCCGAATGCAATATTATGTAGAAAGTCCGTTCAATTAATTAAGTAATTTATTTAAAATAAATTAAAAAAAAAAAAAAAATTAATGGATTTCCCACATAATATCGCAAAGATTTTTTCAAACGAATCACCCTTACAGGAAATCAGTCCTGGCAATTTTTTTCACACAATTTTCTAATTACAATATAAAACAAAAAATAGTCTGACTTTAATTTCTCTTCGTTTATAATGTGACGTCGAAGATCTCTCGAGCTCGTTCATTCCGTTAGATCAACGGCGTGAATTATGTCGCTCAAAGAACATTGAACAACGACGCTGTTTACTCCGTTGTCTGCTCAGAATCGAAAGATCGTATACTATTAAATTTTAAATGGTCCGCATACTATTAAATTTTAACACATACTATTAAACTTTAAATGGCCCGAAGTGCGCCCTTCTGTTTCTTCACCAACCGAGCAGCTCTCAGTGAGCGCGACGGAGCAAGTATGCGAGTCTCCAAAGGACTTTTGTCTCCTTAAAAATAAATAACATTGAATTCAGACTATTTTTCGTTTCGTAAGTAATAAAAAAAATTGCCCGGAAAAATCATCAAGACTGATTTCTCGTAACGGGGTTTCGATCGTTCGAAAAAAATCCTTAGGTCCGAATGCAATATCATGTAGAAAGTCCGTTCAATTAATTAAGTAATTTATTTGAGATAAATGACAAATTAAACGGGCTTCCTACGTAATATCGCAATTTTTTTTTTTTTTTTTTCAAACGACCGAAACACCCTTACGGGAAATCTGTCGTGGCAATTTTTTCAGCCAGTTTTCTAACCCTCAGCCACACCCAGAAAAATAACTTATTTGACCGTCACCGTTCGCTTGGTTTAAGTAAAATATTTATTTGATTTAAATAAACATTTATTTAAATTAAGTAAATTGTTAGTTAAATGAAATAAATATTTATTTAAATCAAATAAATATTTTACTTAAGCTAAATAAACGGTGGCCGTCAAATAAATTATTTTTCCGAGTGCAGTTACATATAAAACAACAACAACAAAAAATTAGTAATTCCTCTTAATTTCAACTGTGACATCGAAGATCTCTCGAGCTAGTTCGTTCCGTTAGAACAACGGCGTGAATTATGTCGCTCAAACAACATTGAACAACGGCGCTGTTTACTCGGTTGTCTGCTCGTAATCGAAAGAGCGTATCCGACATACAACTAAATTTTAAATGGTCCGAAGTGCGCCCTTCTGTTTCTTCGCCAGTCGAGCAGCCCTCAGTGAGCACGACCGAGCAAGTACTCGAGTCTCCAAAGGGCTTTTAATTAAATCATGTCTCACGGAAATCGAACGAGCCGCGCTCTCTCTCTCTCTCTCTCTCTCTCCCATCGCGGCGTTAATTAAGCAACCGGAGCTTTTGTACTTAGCCGGCTCGGTGATGAATCAACGTCATCGTCAATTTTCATAAGACGCGGGCGAGCTCCGCGGCTTCTAATGTACATCGCGGAGCTCGTACCGACGAATGGACTTGCGGCCGGGAATTATCCCGCTCGAGCAACGCTGAACAATGATGCTCCTCCGTCCGATATATCACTCCGTGTCGGGGCTACAGTGAAATCCGTGTCAAGACACCGAAAATCCCGAGACACAGCCACGGAACAATCGTCTAATCCGATAGAGGCATTGTGGACGCGGATGCGCGCTTCGCGTCGACTATTTCGAGCGTGGAACGTTACTCAACCGCTATCCGCTCGTCCCGGTCCTCCTTTCTCCCTCTCGACTGTAACATTTGACGACCGCACGTATTACCCGGTTAATGCCCCAATGAATTACTATCACGCTCGCTCGGAGCGCCAATTTCCTTCCTCTTGCGTCGCGTACCTTCCCTCGAGCAACTTCATCGTGGTCCGTGTCACTCCCGCGTTAATCCTCTCGCGGGCAATGACGCTCGCCGTATAATCACACCGATGTACCGGCAAGGTTAGTGCTCGATAAAGATCCCCGGCAAGTTTATGGTATCCGATGATCACATCAATATTTCATGATTCTTCGATCGAATAACTCTTTTCAACCGATTTTCTTTTCTTTTTTTTTTTTTTTTTTTTACTACAGTACCGCGTTTTTCATTTACTTTTTTGATTTTTTATTTTTTTACTATAGGAAAATTTTCAGTGCAACACTTTTTACTTTTTTACTACAGGACCCCGATTATTCGAACCTCGATCGTCCGAACCATGACTCCGTTTATCCGGACGCTCGGTTGTCGGTATGTTAACGCGAAACTTCACACATTGTTGCTCGAGCGTGTTGAAGCGCATTTTTCGTCTTTCACAGTTAAGGTAGCTGCGTCGCTTCGCGCACGTTTCGCATAAGTTCGAGAGAAATTAAAGAAAATTGCGAGTACTTCTCGATGGTATAAAAATCCGGAAAAAATTCATTCATTCTGTTGTCAAAGAATAGTTTCGTTTTTACGCGCTCAGCGGATTAAAAAAAAAAAAAAAAAAAAAAAAAAAAAAAAAAAAAAAAAAAAAAAAAAAAAAAAAAAACTAGCAAAGATGCACTGTTAATCCGCTTCCCTGTTAATCGGGGTTCTACTGTCGAACGATCGGTTTTCACGTTTTCTACAAATATTTTTCATTCCTGCATTAACGGGAATAAAAAATATTGATAGAAAACGTGAAAACCGATCGTTCAATGACGCTTCACGGGAACAAGTAATATCGCTGACGAGGCTCGACGAGACCCGTGGGAAGAATATAGCGCGAATTTTGTAGCATAGCTGAAATTACGTTTGAGAGTTTTTCGGAAAGCCGAATGGAGCTTTCGCATCACTGCGGATAGATTCGGGAGTGAATAGGGCTCGAGCATACCGAAAGTGACCAGGAGGGTCGACGTCTTTTTACTTTTTTTTTTTTTTTTTTAAGTTCCCAAGAGTATTTCAGGTCGGTAGATTTAAGAGGCCGAAAATTTGCATTCTATGGACTAGCCGAACTCGGTAGGGACATTACACTCCGTCAAGGCTTCTTAACTCGAGTCACGAAGCCGAGTCTCCCCGGTCGCTTAAGTTATCTTCCCACCGCTAGACCAGCCCCTTGGGGAGTGAGCGCGACGAGACGCGCAATGCCCGGCTTTGGGGTTCGAACACCCTTTGCCGGGACCTTCGAGAACTTTTGCTCCATCGTTCGCCGGTAGATATCGTGAAGAATCTTTATTTGTGCGACGAATTGGGACGAGAGAGAGAGAGAGAGAGAGAGTGCGCGAGGCGAACGTAACGATCGCTGGACGGTTTACCGATGGCCAGATATGCGATTTTTAATTCTAGCCATTCATTAGACTGTAGATGGAGAGCTCAACCCTTGTCACGCACGCGCGGTCATTGAACCCAAAATTCCACGGTAAAATTGGCACCAATTAGTGCCGTTTATCGTAGCATAAATTAGAACGAATCTTTATCCGTCCGTAAAAATGTTCATCTTTATGGCAACTTTTTTATCAGAATTCAACCTTTGGCACGCACACGGGGTTATTCAACCCAAAATCAGACGGTAAAATTGGTAAATTAGAACGAAACGTTATTTGTCCGTAAAAAATGGTCATATTTATGACAAACTTTTTTCAGAGTTCCATCCTTCGTACGTACATGGGGTCATTGAATCCAATATCGCACGCTAAAATTGGTACCAATTACTACCGTTTATCCTATCATAAATTAGAACGATTCTTTATCCGTCCATACAAAAAAAAAAAGTTCACCTTTATGACAACTTATTTTCTGTACCCCTTTTTAACCTTCATAATGTAAATGTGCATATATAGAAGAGTTCACCGATAATCCCGCTTCTATTTACGGCGGACAATGAGAACGTAACGACGTATCTGTTAGCTCGACCTCGGACGGCTTACTTCGTTCGAATCGAGTTTCTGCCGTCATGGAATCGAGAGTCGCTACTTTCTCTCACGCGCCTCCCTCGTCCGCGTTGATCTAGCACTGTATAGCACGTGGAGGTTCTCCTCGGTGGCTCGTTTATCCTCATACGGGCTGTCGGAACGAAAGAAAAAGAGGCTGAAAAGGAGTAGCCAACCTTCGGTCCATTTTCCCGGAGAGAGGTCAAGATCTATCCTCGAGACGTTTCTATATAACTGTATCTCGTCTGAGCGTAGTTACAGCGACCGTCTAACCGTATCAACGGGCTCCCCCGTACATGGCGTCGACACAGGAGAAACTTTTCGAAAAGAAACAAGTTTCGATACCCTCTGTATCGAAACATTAGCCGTCGCGTTAATCCTCTTTCGTCCTCGAATTTATCGAAAAACGTATAAAGATATATGAAGAAAATAAAGAACACAGAGTGCTAACTTATACCGTAAAGATTCGGCAAAGGGACGACTCTTTGGGCGAAGATTCTTCATTATAAAAAAAAAAAAAAAGACTTTCATCTCAATTTTGTTTAATTTGACACTCGGTTATAAATGCTCCGAGTGAAAGGTTTAACACAATTTCACGACAGCTTGAACCCTTCCCCCGGATGGTCGAGTGAGGGAGAAAAATGTTTTAATCTCAAAAGGTCCCGACAATTTGGCGAAGAGGGACTTTCGAGGAAATCCCGGAAGCGCACTCGTCGTCCTGGAATCTCAATTATGTCGAGGCATGTACACTCGAGTGTCTAAACTCTGAGGGGTAAAACCGAGCCGTTTCCTCCGAGCCAAAAACTTATTAATAAACCTCTTCGCGACGTCGTCTGCGCTTTTCCTCTTTTCAGCCGTTCCGTTCTCTCGTGTCTCTGTATTTTGCATCGCCTCTTACGAGATCTCGCTCGGCTCGGTCCTCGGAAGAATCGCGTCGAGCGTGATTACTTAATTTTCCAGCAGTTTGCACCGTTTCGGAATGCTATCGGGAAATGTCAGCCTTTGAAACCGAAGAGGGTCGTTTTACCATTTTCGCTTTGACTTCGTGTTTCGTTAATGCCTGTGCCGTCTGCATTATCGCACGATTTTTATCCTCCTTGTGAACCTCCGTGACCCAAATAGTATTTTGCCGACTAACCCTCGGCAATAGGCAGCGCATGTCCGTACGGGATTGAGGCAGAATTGAGGAAGGTGCGTCCGCATTTGCCTATGTTTTTGCCAGCATTCAATGCTGAATATTCTTAGGAGCATATCGCCAGCAAGTTGTCAACAAGCCTTGCTTGGGGTTTGCGTCTCACTAGAGCCGATGACATAGGTGTATGTAGGTGTATGTTTTCGTAAATTGCTTCCTGAATATTTTCCAGGAATCTTGAATACATTGAATATTAAATTTACAGATTATGTAAATACATAATCGCGGAATTAAGAGGAAATATTGGAAAGTTAATTGGAGCCACTAAAAAAATCTGTAATCTAGTTCCATTAAGGTCCCTATATGGACATTAATAAAATCGAATCCTAGTGTCTTTTCACCCAGGTAAGTATTTGTACAAAATTTCAACTCAAGGTAGCTCAAGATTTATTTGTTTGAGTGTTATTTTGGGGGAAATACAAAAAGTTGATTTTTTTATCAAATTTGAATGTCTTCATTGATTCTCGACAATTTAAATAGTAAGGATCTTTTGGTGATAGTCCATGTGTGTGATCATATTTTAGATAGATATATCGACACTTGCACGAACAAATTGGGCAATTCGTTGGGCAATTCATTGGACAATTGGTTGGGCAATTGGTTAGGCAATTCGTTGGGCAATTCGTTGGGCAATTGGTTGGGCAATTGGTTGGGCAATTGGTTGGGCAATTGGTTGGGCAATTGGTTGGGCAATTCGTTGGGTAATTCGTTGGGCAATTCGTTGGGTGATTCGTTGGGTGATTCGTTGGGTGATTCGTTGGATAATTCGTTGGGTAATTCGTTGGGTAATTTGTTGGGTAATTTGTTGGGTAATTTGTTGGGTAATTTGTTGGGTAATTTGTTGGGTAATTTGATGAGAAATTTGTTGGGCAAGAAAACAGCAAAGTTTGTCGGCAAGCAATTGCACTTGTTTGCCTGTGCTTCGGTGGGCTATCTGGGGAGGAGGACTATAATCCCGAGCCGATAATCGTTTCTCAACATTCGATTATCTTTCCCGACTTCAACGTCCAGTCCGATAAAGAAATTAATCAGACTCCCCAAAGATCTTCAAACAGATTGACCTTTCATCTGTCTTTTCAACCCTGTTACCTATCGACACCAGCGATGGAGAGCAATATCGACCGGCTCCGAAAAAAAAAATTCATTTAAACAGACATGAAAAGGCCGATGAGAAGTCAATCCATTTTAAGAACTTCAGGGAGTCTGATTAATTTCTTTACCGGACTGAACATTAGAGTCGGTAAGATGAACGAATCTTGATGAACGATTATCGGTTCGGGATTATAGTGAGAAAGAGTTCATCCTCTCGGAATGATAACGTGCGAATAGTAGTGAATGGCTCGGAAGCTCCTCGAACTTTCCTCCTCTTCATTCTCTCCCTTGGAACTTGATTTTCTTTTCTTACTCTTTTTTTTCATTGCCGCTTCTTCGTATTCTTCTTTCTCCTCTGCTTCTTTTCCACTCCTCGAATCGGGGCCTCGCCGATTGGGTTGTAGAAGAGCCGGGTGCGGTTGAAACGCGAATCTCGAAAACGAGTAAACCTAATAACGGAGTCCTTCGCTATCCTCCGGGTTTCTCGTATTTCTTTATCCCTTGCTTTCTCATCGGTTCGCGATTTTTCCCTCTATCTCAGACGAGATGGGAGCCTCCCCGGGGTGATCGGCGCCCCGCGTTCATTCGGCAACCGAGGAGAAATCGAGGGAGAATTGAATTTATTTTACCGACCCACCCAGAGCCCCGAGCTGGAACTCGGAGACAAGGACGTAGTCGGCAGCCAGTGGAAACGGCAGTGTTAGACCAGACCGGGGTCTCCAGCGTAGCGTCACGGATTTTCCCTCGAGCCGTTCTCAAGGCTCCGGATTATCGTCTTTTTTCCCCGCAGGCCTCGGAGCTCTCGCGAATAATGTAGTCTCGGTCGGCAAGGTAACCTTTGCGAAATGAGCTTCATTATTTTTCCTTGAGAATTTGCTAAATCTGTACGTAAACATTGTTTAATGTCTTAAGGCAATAATTGCGCTATTTAGATAAAATTTTACGTTCCCTAGCTGAGGCACTTTCTTAGGGTCTACGCAATTTTTAGCTACTCGTGTTTTCTCTAGAAGTAAGATAAACTTCGTTACGCTGCTAATAACTAGAACAGGTCAGCTGCGGTTTTCCAACTCTTCTCTCGTGTTTGCTTACCTCACTCATCTGCGCCGGCTGCTGCTGCCCGAAATTTACGACCGAGATCTAGGCCTTTAAACTCTTCACTGTTTTACCCATTTTTCTTCCGATACGAACTGCCATTAGAAATCTTTCACACTTCGCACTAAAAGGGCAATAACTTCCGACATTTTCCTCTGATAAGCCTTAAATGCATCTCTCTTCTTACGTACTTTGCTCAGCTCTATCTAGTGTTTGGATCTAGTTATCTGGCCGTACATTGTTCAGCTCCATTTTAATGTTTGGGTCCTGTTATCCGGCGATACTTTGTTCTGCTCTATATGGTGTTTCGGTTTAGTTATCTGGTCGTACTTTGTTCAGCTCTATCTGGTCTTTGGGTCCGGTTATCTGACCGTACTTTGTTCAGCTCTACCTGGTATTTGGGTCCATTTATCTGGCCGTACCTTGTTCAGCTTTATTTGGTATTTAAATCCAGTTATCTCTTCGTACTTTGTTGACCTTTATCTGATTTTTGGGTCTATCTGGCCATTCTTTGTTCAGCCCTATCTGGTAATTGGGTCCAATTATCTGATCCTACCAGTTTCAGTCATCCGATGGTTTGGTCTAGTTACCTGCCTTTCAGTTATCCGATTGTCTACTGTTGTGCAGCTGACCGGAGAAAGTACACGGGGCGAAGGCGCTTTGGAACCGTCGCTGCATAGTCGCTCCAACCACGAAAGAATAGCGGGCGAACTTTCGTGACGAGCGTGTACGCCACGAATTAGTCACGAGTCACCGGGGACTAGTAGTTATGGGCACCGGCGCCGAGAATAAGCTGACAGGATACTCGACGTCTGGCATCGAATTAGGTACGTCGGAAGGACTATTAAAACCGTTGATTACTGAATATAATAAGCGAACCGGGGGGGAAGAGAAAGATGGATGGAACAGTACGGGAAGTGGATGAGCGGAAGGCTATCCTGTGGGAGGTAAAAGGAGTTCGCAGAGAAGGCATGCCTCCTCCGGCACCGAAAGGGTTGAAACTAATTTCTCCGGTACAGAAACAAGCCCCCTCGGCGAGAGGCTTTCTGCAGTGCTCTTCGCAGCAGGAGCAGCAGCAACAGCAGCGATGAGAAGAGGCTACACGAGGATGGAGGGAAGAGAACGGACGAGGGTAAAACGTATAGCCAACGAATTCCGCGTTCACTTTATACCGGCAACCGTGTCACCGGCTGACGTTAACGACGTCGCCGAAACCACCTGTCCCCTCTCTCCCGCGCCTCTCCCCTCTTTCGGTCTCCATCCCTCATCTTTGCCCAGCGAGTTCCTCGTGGAAAATTAATAATCTCATCGAGGCCCTGAATTAATTAATTGTGCGCTAATGAATTACCGTAATCGGATCGCTGATAGGACAGGGTATATAGCGTGGGTGACTAATACGGCTTACCCTCGTTACACGCGACGCTGATACCGGCGTCATTCTGACGATAACATTATTCTTTATTGCTCCCGTTGTTTTAACACATTGGCACTTGACACGGTCGCGAACATCAGCGAACAGCGGTGCTCTTTCCACTAGGAAACATTCTTTTTCCTATCGTTGATAAAAATAATAAATAAAAGTGAATTAGTAATAATAAAATAGATTAAATAGTAGAGATGGGCAGAAATAAAATTCGTCATATCGTGTTAAATGTGCAATCCTCTTTTTTCCGTGCAAAAGCTTCAATGTCTACGCGGTAACGCCGGCAGCTCGCAAGTGGTACGGCCAGAAGTCCAGTCGGCCGTGTGGAGATAGTTTGCTTTATCCGTAACGCCTTCCCAGACAGCCCCAATTCATAAAGAGCCTATTCTTCGACGAGCCGCCGGTGGACCATTCAATGAGGCTCGTTCGGCTCGAGGATCGTCGACAAACCCCTCGGAAATGATCTTCTCCGCTAGCCCGAGCGGGAAGTTATACTCGCCCTTTTCTCTCGCGTCCACCCTACTTGCACTCTCGGGCTTTGGCACGTCGAGTCAATTGACTATCTCGCTTTACCCTCCGGTAATGGACCGGCGGTTCCCCATTCACGAGTCCTTCGCGGAACGTTGAATTTTCATCGAGGCAGGGGCTGTGCGCGCACCGCGAATATCCCGCACGTTTTCCGGATTTAACGAAATCTTGTGCAACCAGCCTTTTCTGCGCTCCTCGCCCCGCTCGCGGTGCTGATATCGGTTCTGGCCAGTGTTTCCCGAGTCGGTCGGAATCAACAATTTTTTTCAACATTTCCAATGTTATTTTTTCAATGGCGAAAGAAAAAAATTGGCGCACAGCGATGCATTCCAGACAAAAGAATTTCCGAACGCTATTTTATTATAAAATTATGGTATTCGGTATGCTGGTATGCTGGTATGCTGGTATTCTGGTAACCAAGGTATGAAGGTTTTCCCTTGATCGGCGGCACTCGATCGCTATACCCCGTGGAAGGTTATCGGATGTGGCCAATGGTTGGACGAAGCTTGGCGCCGATGTTGCCATCATTGGCATACGAGCTTGGCCCAATCACCGAGGGAGCCTTGGACGACAAGTACTTGCCAATATTGGCAAGTACTGATCAAGAGGATCGACCGATAATTGGTTGCCAATGTCGTAGCTCTGTATATGCTATCTACATGCTGTATGGGCTATTTATACCTCTTTCGTGCTTCGCATCTCTGCAAGAGATATTTTATATATTTTCTACTGCGAGACTTTCAAAGCGATCATACTCAGTCCAAGTATTGGCAATATATATTGTATATTGGTATGTAATGCATTTATTGACTACCGAGTACGGAATCCAAAAATAATACGCTCACTTTGCGAAAGTTAAAAAAGCTTCCTCTATGAGGAAGCAAAAAGGTGTAATTTCACATGCTCTTATATTAACGCTCGGGTACACTTTCCCTTGCGCGAAACAACTTGGGTCAGCGCCATCTAGCGACCAAAGGCGATGATTGATGGTCCAATGTTGATGTCACATCGGTAAACCAACGATTGGCGACTCCATATTTGGTCGAACACTGGCCTTAAATCGACCAACCAACAATTGGCGCGTCGAATATGGCCAAGCGTTACTCGCAAATCGTCAAACCAACCATTGGCGAGCCAATACTTGGCCGAACATTGGCCGAGCGTTAGGAATTCAACGACCGCCACGCCGGCACTAGCCCGATCATCAGCCACGTCCGTTCCATCCGCAAAACCTACATGGGATGGGACTTTGCTTTCATGCCGTATGTACTTTTACTCCCAATCACGAGGAGAGTAAATGTCCTCCTCCGAATAAACAAGACTTACCGAATTGGTTGTCGTCCCCCCCCCCCCCCAAAAAAACAAAAACCTGACGGGAATAACAGTGGACGAAACATTTTCCTCGCGGTTGCGTATCGAATCGTATACGCAAATACTTGGCATTATACTGGCCGTGTTGTATTCCGCCACGGGTGCATCGTGCCCGCCGGATGTCGTGAATGGTGGACATCGGATGGATATAGGAACAGGCATAAAGGCAACCTGACGCGTTCCACAATAGCTCGGTGCCCGAGGCGCATAACTATCGCGGGCTCGTTCAGCAGCGGAGAAAGGAGAGAGGGAGCGGCATACGAGGGACTCTCCGGCGGCATGCGACCAACAGCTGACGCTGTTTCATGGGAACCGCCAAGTTTCCACTGCAACGTCCGAATGCGTACCGTCCAGCAGCCCTGGGAGATGGAATAATGCAGGCGGCAGGGAGCGCGCATCGCCGTCCCTCGTGCCGGTCGTGCCGGCATGTGCCGAACGATGCGACCTTTTCCTAGCCTCCGAACAATCCGCGCAGACTTGCTCGCTAACGGTGAAATTTATTGCCGTCGAGTCCGATCTATACATTTGGTTTTTACCGTGGAAAAGCCATCACCGTCCGGCTAACCGAATACACGGCATGCATCCAAACGCAATCGGTGTGCGTTCGCTCGCGTACGCGCGACTGCGGCGAACAGCGTTCCAACGTTCGGTTAATCGAATACCAGGCACCGAAAAACACATGCAACGACGCCGGAGCTTTATTGAACTCGTTATAGAGAAAACCAAAACGTACGTCAAGCATTCCAACGGGTACTCCGATGCATATTCACGAATACGAAAAATCAATTTAAAAAAAAATTGCCGATGGAACGAAAAATATTGAAAAATTCATGCGATTCGGATGTTAAAAAAAAAAGAATTATCGTGCCGATTGGTGGCTTTCCATTAGGGACTCGATACACGCAATTCGAAGTCGACGCGTGTAAGCCGAGCTGCGTCTTCAATGGCAGGGAATTCGATTCGCGAGTTCCTGCGAAAGAACGTCTATAAATTCTTTTCATCATCGTCGAGGATTGAAAATATGAATATTATTCTGTATGCACGGGCCCCAAAAAAAAAAAAAAAAAAAAAAAATATCCCCCGGAAACGTGGGTAGGAAAGAGAACTCATATATATTTAAAATCTATTTCGGAGCACACTTTTTTATTCGCTCTTCTCTCCCCATCTCTCAAGCTGCATGCCTTCCCGTATTCCCGTATTCAGCGAATGCAATTGGAGGGGGTAAGCCGCGCGAGTAACTCATCGGAGTTTCTTGATAAATTGGATAAACTTCTCAGACCGCGACTTTTCCGTGAATTCCCGTGAAAAAGTCCTCGTTTCGCGCCGGAGCTAAAATCCACGAAAAACGAGCGGAGGGTTAAAATAAAAGGGAGAAAAATTAAAAAATAAAATCGATCGTCTACGTTTGTGTGTACCAGAATGTAATGTGTGTAACAGAAATGTCGTTAAGCTCGCGGAAAACCTTAAATTTTCATCAACTGCGAGGGCACCGCGGGAACCGCGAAACAAACCGACCAGTGAATTTTATGAGGCGTTCGAGGCGATTTGGGAAAACTGTACCGGCTTAGCCTGTTCAAGCGTTCGCGCGGAATATGCGATTTTCCTCGCGCGTTCCCCCGTACGCTTTGTCCTCCCGCGTCGAAATATTCGGTTAATGGAACCTGAAACGTACTAATTAATCTGCCTGATGTATTATTACGGCCATTTCGAACGCCATCGATAACCCACCTCGTTTCTCCTTCTCCATCCCTCATATGAACATACATATATGTATACACATACGTATGTACACATATATGTACACACATACGTATGTGCATATATATGTATACACACACGTATGTGCATAGATATGTTACACACGCGTATGTGCATATATATGTATACACACACGTATGTGCATACATATGTATACACACACGTATGTGCATATATATGTATACACATACGCATGTGCATGTATATGGCATATATGTAATTATACATATATATAAGGGAATTCGGTGTGGTGCATATGCGCACTCGCAGTACCGTTCGAAACCGCAGCTAGAAGCATTTCGCGTTCATATGCGTATATGTGCATACTTGCATCAAGTAAACTACGAAATACCGGTCGCTATACAATGGGTATAATTCGTCGTTCGGTGATAAATAACGCAATTATCAAGTTGTCCCTTCTCCTGCACGAATGATTCGAGCGTAACTTGAACGGAATGCGTGTTATCAATGGTACCATATTCATTTTTCCTGTAATAGCTAAGCGAGATCGATGCCCATGGAAAAACAAATAAAAACGATTGTTCGTTTAATAATTTACCGACGCAAAAAGACAAACGAGCTCATTCGCGAATAGCAAACCTGTTTGTGGGTGAAACTATGTAGCCACCGATCTGTGGGAACTCGCCGAGCGTACCGATAATGTGATCCTGCGCAGCGCGTTTGAAATTTTCATAGTGCACATAAATGTTCGCATCAGCGAGCTCCTACACTGAATTACGTACCGTGTATGCGAGGCACGGGTTCGAGAGTTACCCTTTGATGTAAAATATCATAATTAGAAATGGTATGCCGCGGGAGAATTTCCATGAGCGCATAGCTGAAAAGTACGACGTGCGTTATAACTGATAACATAACCGTGTCGCGACAACAGTGAAAACGGATATGAATATGCGTATCGCGCTATATTACCCCTATATATTATAACGAAGCTTTCTGTGCAAGGAAGCAAAATTATTTCGCCGCCGGCGGCTACAAGAATCGTGGCTCCCCTTGGGTCCCCTCCTGCAGCCAAGCCTTGATTATTTCAAATCCTCTCTTGGGACCCCTTCGTCAGGCGACGATCTTCTACGTACCCCTTAGACCCCCTATACCAGGGCCGAGTTATTGGAAGTCCCCTTAAGGACTTAGAGGAACAAAGATCTTTCTCCCAAACGTCAATTATTCTGTCCCCCTTGAATCCCCTTTTCCGGAGTCTGAGCATTTTAAGTCTTCATGGGACTCCTCCACCAGACCCCCCAATACTCTACGTACCCCTTAAACCCTCTCCACCAGGCCCGCGTTATTGGATGTCCCCTTGAGGATTTAGAGGAACTAAGATCTTTCTTCCAAACCACGATTATTCTGTTCCCCTTGAAACTCCTTTTCCAGACTCTAAATATTTTAAGTACCTCTTCGGACCCCTCTTGGAACCGCTTCACCAAAACCCGATTTTCTACGTGCCCTTTCGACCTCTCAACGAGGTCCGGGTTATTGTAAGTCCTCTTGAGGATTTCGAGGAACTAAGATCTCTCTCCCAAACCTCGATTATTCTGTCCCCCTTGAAACTCCTTTTCCAGACTCTGAATATTTTAAGTCTCTCATGGGACCCCTCTTGGAACCGCTTCACCAGATCCCGATTTTCAACGTACCCTTTCGTCCTCTCAACGAGGTCCGCGTTATTGTAAGTCCCCTTGAGGATTTAGGGGAACTAAGATCTCTCCCAAACCTCGATTATTATGTCCCCCTTGAAACTCCTTTTCCAGACTCTGAGTATTTTAAGTCTCTCTTGGGATCCCTCTTGGAACCTCATCGCCAGACCCGCCGATTCTCTATGTACCCTTTAAATACACCCTCCAGACCACCAGACCCGCGTTATTGTAAGATCTTTTGACGATTTACGACAACTATCTCTCTCCTAAACCTCGATTATTCAGTCCCCCTTGAAGCCCTTTTTCGAGGCTCCGAGTATTCCAAGTCTCCCTTGGGACTCCTCCTCAAGGCCTTCTCCAGGCACCAAACAGCATATCCATAATTTAATACCATGAGACTATATAAGCTGATTATAAGCATAACTGATATGACAATCCGGCGCCAGACCATCGATATAGCGTAGTTCATAACCCTATATGTAAGCGCTTCAGCCTCAAAGCGCATCGTGCATACAGGTGTGCTTCCAGAGGAAAGGTGTCCCGTGAAAGGTTCTCCCGTTAAAGAAGTCCGTACATAAAAGTTCGAGAAAATGCACGGAGGCAAAAAGGACGAAACAGCAATGGCCAACCCCAACGTATGCGGCGGAACGAGAATGTGAGAATTGCGGAGCTCAGCAAAGTCGCTTTGTAAAATTGAGTTTTGCCAAAAGCGTCGGTGGCCGCCGACGTGACGGCGGTAGAAAGCGAAGGTGTTGAGCGTTATCGCATGCGAAACCTTTGAACCTTTGTGGAACCCACCGACGTCACGATCACCAACGTTCTTGCCCTCCTTTCATCTACGCTCCCTCAACCACGCATGAGAGAAATGCTGGTCGGTATCCTACTAACTCGACTACGTAAATTCGACGACTACAATAGATCAAAGCGCCACAAGCGTTGGTATGCATTATTCATAGCTAACGAACATCGGCGTTACTCCCGTGCTCTTCGCTTGTCTCGATCTTCCTTGATCTCCACTCCATGCACTTCCGCACTTTCCTGATTCTCAGTCCCGTAAAAATCAGGGCTATTTTCTTTTTTGCCTCTACAACGGATTTCCGACTCCAGTATTGTGCTGGGAGTGAAATGAGCGGTGAATTCGCAATCAGTGGCCTTAAGATACATCGGCTGCAATCGCAAAACGAAAAGAAAACATTTCAACATTCAGAAAACATTTGTAGCGGCAGGTCGATTTAAAAAAAAAAGTGACGTTTTTTATGGAATTAAAAAATAGCGATTTCTCGGCTTTGCGATGGAATTAGGTAAAAATCCGGGTGCCGATCGTGTTCCACAGGAAAAATACAGAAGATAGGCTTTAAAAAAAGTTAAAAACCTCAAAAAAGGACACTAAAGGAGTATCTCTGCAACTTTTGGGCAATAATTTAAGATGTAAAAGAAAAACATTCTCGACAGCGTGTTTCTATGTATTTTCTAGCGCCGAACACGAATCTGACGACCATCTTGCAATATTGCAATTATTGAGCAGAAATGTACAATTTCCAAAAAATATTCTCAACAGCACATTTTAATGTATTTTTCAGTACTGAATACGAATTTGACGGCCATTTTGCCCCACGATCAAGTACTACATTGACAATCGCAAGGAAACCTTTTTTTCGTTTTAGTTTCAACGCCTCTGAATCTCCTCATTTAAATTCTTCATCACGAGACTCGATTATAAAATGAAAGCAACGCCCTCCGATTGTCTCGATAAATATATACAGCTTCCTGGAAGGGATTTTTTCATTCTGTACCTCGACAGAATTAATGCAGAATACCCGAATACCTTTTTAATTATTAAATTATTAAGGACCCTTGAGTATATCCCGAACTATTGCTAAACCGTCGCTGCATAAAGTGGACTCTCACTTGAATGTTGCAATTATTGAGCAGAAATGTACAATTTCCAAAAAATATTCTCAACAGCACATTTCTATGTATTTTACAGTACTGAATGCGAATTTGACGGCCATTTTGCCCCACGATCAAGTACTACATTGACAATCGCAAGGAAACCTTTTTTTCGTTTTAGTTTCAACGCCTCTGAATCTCCTCATTTAAATTCTTTATCACGAGACTCGATTATAAAATGAAAGCAACGCCCTCCGATTGTCTCGATAAATATATACAGCTTCCTGGAAGGTATTTTTTTTGTTCTTTATCTTGACAGAATTAATGCAAATACCCGAATTATTGAGGACCCTTAAGTGCACCCCGAACTATAGACCAACCCGTCGCTGTGTAAAGCAGACTTCCACTTACGAGACGTTGCCCTCGTCGTCGAAGCCTGAAGCCTCCTTCAACCCCCAAAGTGCCAACTTTCTCATTAAGCAATCCCGGGCTACCGGATCAGGCTGTCCCTATCCTCCGTTACTCACTCAGAGAGGCTTCGCTGCTTCCCCAGATTCCCGTCCTTGTCATTCGTCGCTTCCTCCATCCCTCGACCTACTCGAGCGCGAGGCATCCCGTCAACCTCCTCTGTATCGATTATCGAGACTTTCGAGTACCGCAGCCTCTCAAGTTTCCCTCTCGAACGAACCGACTGTATAACGAGATGCGGGACGCGTTTGTGTACTTTGTCGCCTTTGTCGATACTTTTTTTTGAACGACCGGGGAGACTCCGCCGCTCCCATCCTCGGAGCGAAACCAGAGACTCGACGGTATTATAGCTTAAAGATATACGAGCAGAAATTTATGTCATTTCAGGAAGGGAAGGGAGCAAAAAAAAAAAAGAAAATTATTCACTTTTCTTCCGTCATGACGGAGCTCCCTTGGTTCGTTAATATAAACGAGTATTCTTGCGAACTTTCGTCCGTAAGTCACGATTCGGGACGCAATAAAAAAAAAATATGCGCAGCCCGCCACTTCCCATGCAGCCGGATAATCATGATATTCAAGAGCGCCGTTCGCCGGAGCCCGCGAGACGCGACACCCGACTAACATACACGTCGGAGAACATTTTCATGTTCCAAGAATCACGAGAGAGCCGGCGAAAAATCTTTTGAAAGTGTGACGCGAAGCCTCTCACTCATGCTTTTAAGGGTCGCTGTAAGGGCGGCCATGACGTCAGCCACTTTGCGGTACGGCGTCTTCCCAGGAAAACATTAATTTTCGCCGATACGCCCGGGCTTTTAACTAACGAGTATTCACGTCACCGCCGGGAATGCTTCACTTGTTTTTCTCGTGGACGGTGCAAAATCACTCTGGAAATAACAAAATTTATCGGCGAAGAGGGCGTCTGTGTTTCGCCTTTTCCCTGGACGTAATTTATTAACTTTCTAATCACTCTTAAAAAAAAAAAAAAAAAAAAACATTGTCTACTCGGAGATTCACTGAGACCGCAGACGGTAGGAAAATTGTACATCGTCACGGAAAATTTATGATGCATTCCTATATGTTTTATTTTTATTTTTTTATATATATATTTTTATCCCTCCGCGCTTATTCGTTTTACCAAACTCTCCGGTTATTCCCCGAAGAGCCGGTGCGACGGGAGTTTCCCCTTTCTGGCTCTTGCAGAGCTCGTCTTCACTTTTTTTTTTTCGTATATATATATATATATTTTAATTCTTTTCACGCAATAGCTCCCTTTCGGGTTCCGTGGGCGTTCGCCTCTTCGTCTCTCGCGGCCTCTCGGCTTTTCGCCGACGCGCATAATCATCACCTTCGCTCCCAGTCGCACAGGCAGACGCTCGAGTTTATTTTTCTCTCGCGGTCGGAAAAAGTTCGAATGCATCGTTGACGCTTCTCGTCTCCGAGGTTCCGCCAGTGTGTCGAGGGGTTCGTGTACACAGCCTCGAGTGCGGACCGAACCGCGCGGGAAGATCCGAAAGGGAAAAATGACGGCGACGAATAAAAGGAGCAGAAGCGCGAATGGACCGAGAGGAAGGACGGTGAAGCTTCCGTTTAGCACCCCTTGCTGGGACGAAGTAATGTTTGCTAAAATGAGAGAACCTTTGGACAATAGTCCGGAACGTTTTGCGACCCCGCGAATGCCAGTGGAGCTTCCAGTGAAACCGGAAGAAGCCGATTCCCTTGACAGCTGTTATTTGCACGGTGAATTCTTCATCGTGTCGAACCTTCGCGACGAATCGCCGATCGAAGCAGCCATGTAGGGTGATCGGATGTGGCCAATAGTTGGACGAAGCTTTGGTACCGACGTTGCCAACATTGGCATGCGAACTTGGCACGATTCTCTTGATCGATCGATAATTGGTTGTCAATGTCGGCCCTCTAGGGGAGGACCGCGGAGGGAAACCCCATAAATGAATGTTGATTTCTCCGTTGTTAAACAACCGATTCTCTGCAAACTGCGCCAGTCTATTGTTCAAAGAGTTACCTGTACAATACAGAAGCGCGACAGAGTTCGAATCCTCCTGCACAAAATGCCAGCAGTCTTACGATGTCGTACTTTTCTGAGGAACAAAGAATTGTATGCCGAAATTGGACCCCCGTATGCCTAAATTGGGCCACTTGTTTTTTATCCGTATAAGGGTAGTGTTATGTCGACCCGTGCTTTTGAACCCTTCCGAACACTATATACTCTCTTCATAAATATCAAATTTCAAGCTAAATGTTTGCAAGACAATACTTTTTTTTTTACCTCGATACTTCGTATTGGATTAAAGCGCAATAAAGGCATAAAATCAATTAACATAATTTTAAACAACACATCAAATATACCTGTAGATCACATATATAGGGCGAGAGTGGTTTTGAAGCAATACTTCCTTTTATATTGTAAACGTTGGAATATTCCTTTTTTTTTATGCTTCGCGTGTCTGCAAGAGATTATATTTTATATATTTTCTGCTGCGAGAATACACACATATTGTACGGAAAACCGGGGCAAGATGGGCTCTCGGCGCGTAATGGGCCACCCCAACATTATTTTAAAACATATAAAAACCTGGAAGGAAAAAATAAAAACCTTTCGTGGATAATGACAGAAGCAGAGAATTCGCAAAATAGGGAAGCGGGGCAAAATGGTATGCAAAAAAAAAAAAAAAGAAGTACTGGTAGCCCGTCTCGCCCCAGACAATTTTCTTCTTCGGACGCATTATAAAACCTATGAAAATATCATTGTTGGGTGACAAATAATACATTATACTTTCGGCAGCGTTGTAGCCGCATTATTTGTTAACACCCATAAAAAACATTTATTCAAACGAAATAAAATTTATTTAGAGCAAGTAAAATTGCTTATTTAAATATGGGCTTAATAGAGTTTTATTGAAATCTAATAAATTTTATTGGACTTAAATATCGAATATACTTGAATCAAGTAAAAATATCCTTGAGCCAAATAAAAATTTAATTAATACAAATAAAAATATTCTAATATCCAATTTTATTGACGATTAATAAACTTTTTTTCCTGGCTGTAGGGGGTCCATCTCGCCCCGGTCTCCCCTATTGGTATATTGGCATGTCCAATGCATTTATTGACTACCGAGTACGGAATCCAAAAATAATACGCGTACTTTGCGAAAGTTAAAAAAAAAAAAAAAAAGAAAAGTTTACTTGGCATGCTCTTATATTGACACTCGGGTACACTTTCGATTGCAAGAAACAACTTGGATTAGCGCTATCTAGCGGCGAAAGCATCTTATCCAGCGGCGTGTTGCATCTTCTGTCTGAAGATGCTCGTGGAGGAAAAGAGAAGGAGGACACTTAGGGGCACATGCAGCAGTGGAACGAATTAGGATAGGACTCAGAAGTCAGTGAGACGACTATAAATTAGCAATGAGAGCGCGTGCATAGAAAAACCAGATGTTCGTACAGGAGTTTGATGAGTGAAAAGGGTGTTCTGACGCATCGCTGCATTGGCAACGTTGACGGTGTCGCCAGTTTTAAGGAATCAATTAATTGCCAGAAAATTCATAGGATCTGACATAAAAGCGATGCGACATGAAAGAAGTTTTTGTGACCGTAATTTCATCGTAACATTTTTTTTCATTCAGCTATAAAAATTGAGAATTATTTTTTTTTTTCGACAGGAATCGTCCAACAATTTATAATTAATTTTTTTTTTCAAAATTGTGCATTCCGTTCTCCGGTTGTGAAAAAAAAAAAAAAAAAAACGATATCATATCACCGTCATATCAAACGAGCCATATCGCCGGCAATTGTTTTATCCGTGGTCTCGACGACGATCATGCAAAATTCATGATCTTTCACGAATGCTGTCACGCCAAGTAGTTGTATATAGTTAAACTCAGTAATTTCTGTATCCAAAGAGCGTTTCGCGAGCTTTGCCGATAACGCCCTCGGTCGAAGATAAAAACAATAAATTTAATTTAACAATAGTTCTCTGTCTTCGGGTCCGCGTAGAGATTCGGCGGTTCGGCAATCGAGTGGAACAATAGAATCCCGGGCTGATTCACTCGTGAAGTACCGTGCGAGAGGGTAGTTTCAGCCGGGATTCCAGAGAATTTCGAGTCTGGGACTCGACTTCTGCGTTTGGGAGAGTGTGGAGACGGTTCCAGGAAGAGGAGGAGACGGAGGGGGGGGGGGGGGACTGGGAGCAAGAGAGGTATGTGGGAACGGGACCGGTACCGGCTTTAGCCGGGTTTCCGGTGGACGTTTCTGGAATGTAGATACGCCGCCGGGACTCGCATTCGAAATGAGAGGGGAGAGGGAAAAAGATATCGGGAAGATCGAGTGGTAAAAGGCTGGGAGGATTTCGGTCCGATATACTGTACTGCAACAGCGACTCGGAACAGACGGAACGAGGGATGAGAGTGGAACAGTCACTGGCGAATGAAAATAAATAAAAAAAATAAAATGAAAGAGATGTGAAATATCGGCGGGACGATGTAGGGTGTGGAGAATAATATTGGTCACCGAGCCAGAGCTGTAGCTACAAAAAATTATTTTTAAAGGTCCCGAAGTCCAGCGTGATACTTCAAGATATCGTTTAAAACGCTTTAATACTTTAACACGAGGTCGTTCTTCAAGGTCTTGCTTCAAGCTCTTGCTTCAAAGTCGTACTTCAAAGTCGTGCTTCAAAGTCGTGCTTCAAAGTCGTGCTTCAAAGTCGTGCTTCAAAAGTCGTGCTTCAAAGTCGTGCCTCAAAGTCGTACCGTCGTAAAAAGCTTACAGATGGTGACACCGAGCACCGCATCGCCAACGTCTCTCCGACGCATAAACAATGAGATTGTACTTATGCGGAGTTACTTGCTCAACGTACAGTCGGCAGACTGCAATCTCGCGGAACAATAAACTCTGCCGACACGCTGGCAGACGGGGATAAAAAACCTCTTGCCTTCCGGTTACGCTCTGTTGTGCCGCTGCTCGGGAATAGAACAGACAAAAGGGGCCGGAAAGAATTAATGGCAGCCATGGTCTCTCGTAGGCGCGAGCCGTTCCAAGCCAACCTTGTCGACGTTTTGTCTCGTCGCTCCCCAACGAGACTTCACGGGAAATGTATTGCCGTTAAATGAGTTACCCGGACAACTATGGCCGTAACGACGGAAACAGACGAAGACCGGGTAAAAACAGCGTTCGCAAGGTACGCGTCCTTCTTTTCGAGGGAGGAGAACCTGATTAACGGGTCGGCTTCTTGGCCGGGAGCTTCGGCTATTAAATTCCTTGGTGTTAATTTTGTTTATAGTAGTAGATTAAAAAAAAAAAAATCATACCAGTTTTCCTATATAGTAAAAACCCAATTATCCCATGACTTCCCCATTATCCCATTATTTCCCCATATTCCCATTATTTCCCCATATTCCCATTACTTCCCCATATTCCCATTACTACCCCATATTCCCATTACTACGCCATATTCCCATTATGTCCCCATATTCCCATTACTTCCCCATATTCCCATTACTTCCCCATATTTCCATTACTTCCCCATATTCCCATTACTTCCCCATATTCCCATTATTTTCCCATATTCCCATTATTTTCCCATATACCCATTATTTTCCCATATTCCCATTATTTCCCCATATTCCCATTATTTCCCCATATTCCCATTATTTCCCCATATTCCCATTACTTCCCCATATTCCCATTACTACGCCATATTCCCATTACTACGCCACATTCCCATTATGTCCCCATATTCCCATTACTTCCCCATATTCCCATTAATCCCAGGAGTCTCATTACTCCCACGAGTCTTCAATTTGTTGCCAGCGGATGTTTTGGCATTGCGCAAAGGTGCATTTCAGCGGCTGGCCATGCTCCTGAAGGGCGAGCTTTGATTCGGCCTGTTCGGTCTATTGCGGTTTCGGTATGTACGGCTGCATTGTGATTATTTTGTTTATTAGTATTATAATTGTTATTACTTTTATTATTGTTATTATTAGCGTTAGTTGCAGTGTGCTATTTTTCTTTTTGTATTTATTCGGTTTGTTGTTGATTGGGTGATGTGCCTGGAGGACCCCCCAGGTCCTAATGTACAATAAATACCACTATACTATACTACTGCTACTCCCCAGAGAGCAATGAAACGGTACTGCGCATGCGCACAGGTTGATAAATGGTCAATAACACGCGATCTTCCGCCCGTGTTGCACGCAAGGAATGTCGTTATTTTAACGAGGAAGGGAAAAAATATATATATTTTTTTAGTGGAATTAAAAACGGCCATTGTCGAAATAAAAAAGGATTAACCAGAGATTTCAAGTCTCGCCGCATAGTAACCCGGAGCAAAAGCATGTACAGCAGCTGGGGAGAGTGAGAGGGGGTGGAGTGGGGGGGGGGGGGCAGCGACAAACAGCAAAGCGAGTAGTCCTTCGGAGCTCAAGGTGAAAAAAAAAAAAAATTCGTTTTCGTTTCGTTTCGGGAAAATAAAATTTAAATTGCACTCTTATACCACCGGGAGTGAGAAAGTTGAGGAGAAACGACGTTAGAGGTCCGGCCATTAACGGGCACTTGGCCACGAAAGCTCACACTGAATAAGATTAAATAAGAAAACAAAAAGGCGAGAGAGCGAAGAAGACGGAGGAGAATTAAAAAGGGAAGGAAAAAAAGTTGGATGTTTATGGAAATTAAAGAAAGCAACGAGGGGCCGTACGGAAAAAGCGCACTTATGATGAAACCGCTTCGCGGTACGAGAAACTTTGTAAATTAATATTCAGCCCGCCGTGTATACATGTGTAGTGCACTGGAGGTCTTTAGTAAGGGAGAGCGGGGCATGATGGGACAGCGGGGTAAAACTCAATTTTCCAATCATTTTTCGATGCCCCATTTTGTCCCAACGACACGTACGGATTTTCAGCCCCATTTTGCCTCACTCACCACGACCGTCAACATCCAAAAGCTATTGGAAAATTGGCACATTTACGTCGATACCATTCACAACTCTATCAGAAAACATCCCGCCCCAAACAACTCTACGAAAATCTCTACCAGAAAGTTTAAAAAACTACCAGAATCAATATAAAACTCTACCGGAATGGAAATAAAACTCTACCAGAATTAATATGAAACTCTAACGGAATGGAAATAAAACTCTACCAGAATTAATATAAAACTCTATCGGAATGGAAATAAAAACTCTACCAAAATTAATATAAAAACTCTACCAAAATGAATATAAAACTCTACCGGAATGGAAATAAAAACTCTACCAAAATTAATATAAAACTCTACCGGAATGGAAATAAAACTCTACCGGAATAGAAGGCTAGACGGTAGCCCTTTATTTCGGTAGAGCTTTATTATAATTCCGATGCAGTTTTATTTCAAGTCCGCTAGAGTTTTATTCTGATTCTAGTAGAATTTTTTTAGGGGAGACCGGGGCAAAATGGCACAGCGGGGCAAAACGGGACCGTAGGGAAAAACGCAATTTCCCAATCACTTTTGAATGCGACATTTCGCCCCATCGATGCATCCACATTTTCTGTCCCGACTTGCCCCACTCTTCCGTCCAAAAATCATTGGAAAATTGCGTTTTGGCTCATCGTGCCCTTTTGCCCCGCTGCACAGTAAAAAATAATTTCGTAAAATCGGAATGCAAAATTTCGTAAAAATAATTTTGTTAAATAAGTGACAAACTTGTTTGTCACTCATTTGGATATACGACCCTGTCCTTTTATTTTCTGTATTATTGACGATTTTAGTTTGTACTTTTGTTTGTAAAACTAGAAAATTAACAAATGAAAAACTGTGGACATTTGTGGACAAATATTTTGGGTAAAAAGTACAATTTTTTTTTTTTTTCTTTACTGTGTGTGCCATTTTGCCCGGCTTTCCCCCACTCCCTGGTAGAGATTTTGGTAGAATTCGAATACGGTAAAATAGTAATATGTCTTCTGGTAGAATTATTATCCGGTATAGTTCTTTTCTGATAGAGTTGTTGTCTCGTAGAGTTGTGAGTGGAGATGTAAGTGTACCGAAAAATAACCTTTTGCTCCATTTTCCCGTTTTGTCCTGCTCTCCCGTATGTTAAATAATATGACCGGCGCAAACGTCGTGAATTTGGATCGATAAATATTTTAAAATAATATCATAGATTGTCATGCTGATGGACGTGACCCATATTAACCTTTTCTACTCCAAATTGAAATGCAATATTAATTTAATAAGCGTGAATTGTCGAGAGCTTCGATAAAACGAGCCTGTTAGTCTCATTGCCTCCCCTCCCTTGCCCCCTCAACCCCTTTTCATGTATATCGACTGACCACTCGGTTGCGGTGAGTGCGATAACGATTCTCTAGTGTCGATTTTCCCTCGGTGCGGTATGCAGCTCGAATTTACCTGGCGGCTCTGCTTACACACAAGAGCCACGAGAAACACGTTGTTCGCGTGCTCCTCTATAACACAAAATTCCGCACTTCACCGGTATCGTCACAATTTTCCTGGTTCGAGTTGCACTTCATCGGCGGGACGGACGCGTACCGACGTAACTACTATTAAATCCGCGGAAATCGGATGGCGGTTTTCCGCAATTGTTTATACAGTGATCGGAGCATTCGACACAAATTTTCCAGTCACAAATTTTCGAGGCGTTACACACGCGAACGATGTAATGAATTGCGCAAGCAAACATTATAGTAAATAATTAAGTGAATTAATATGTATGTACCTGATATTCACATATTTGTTCACTTATTATTAAAGATAAACACATCATTTATAAATGAAATATATTATTTCATTGAATAGCTATATGCATTTCATGGCACTTACAGTAGAACCCCGATTAACCGGAGTCGGATTAACCATGTGTCTTCCGACGTTTTCTTTTTATTTATTTATTTTTATTTTATTTTATGCGCGGAGCGCGGATAAATGTCGCTGAGTACTTCCAAAAAATAACTAGCTTACGTAGTATTGATGAAAAAAATATCCAAAGCTTTACATTCTAGTTCACACTATTTAACAATTAAGTGTAAGTTTTGCCAAGTGTCGTTGTAACTGGTTAAAATTAAGTTGTCTCGTTAGCCATTATTGACTTATATACTTTCGCTCTTTAGTTCGGATTAACCGAAATTTCGATTATCCTGCGACGGATTCATTTTCTCTATTCCACCTCATTTAATTTTATCACTTAAATTTTAATTCTGGCCTGTTTCCCATTTTCAAGCCGCTCGGCTCGAACAGTTTCTCAGGGATGGCTTTCTCTGCCTCAGTAAAATTTCTCCGATTCATGCTCACTTCCCTCAACCGTTGTTCTCCACTTTTAAGTTACTTCTTCCTTGTCCAATTTTTAATTCGCCACTCAATACATCAATCGCCATCGATAGTTCTCTGTAGATCCATCGTGCCCATAGCGATCGCTCGAGTGACCGACCAGTACACGAGTTCCCTCTCCCAATTTCTTCTCCCCTCGTGCTCCGTTCGGCAAGAAACTTTTCTTCAAACTTCGTTTCTACGTTACCCGACGTTGTCGCGACTCTCACTCTGCCCCATCGCCGCTACCACTCAGCTCTACATCGTTATCGGCGTCGAACCGACTTTCACCGTTGTACTGTGTGTGTGTCGGCCGCGCGCGCCGAGTGTCGGGATAAAAGCGTCGCGGCGATGTGGACAGGAGGGAAGCGAAAGACAGCGGGTGGTAAAAGAGAGGAGAGAACCCAGGGTAGTTTAAAACTACGATACAATGGTGAACCAGAGTGGAGAACTTGGAAACAATGAAGAGACGGTACAACACCGAGGAGTATTCCGCCTCGGCACCGCGACGCCCGTTTCTTCCCATTTCATCCGAGTGCTTTTTTCTCCCGATGCCTTCCAGTCGAGGCCCTTCATTGATTGGCGTGCATACACTGGAGCGTCCGGTAACGACGTCGCTGTCAACGCCGCCGATCGAAATCAAAAAGCGCGATACCTGCGCACGATCCTGGGTGTTCCCCACTGAGAATCGGGCGAGAGATCGATCTTCGATTAGGCGATAATGAGATCGCCGGGTGTTTCGCATCGTCTCCGATGATCCTTTGATTCGCCGACAGCCTCGCGATCGCTCGTCGTTCCGATTGCTTCGGCAAACGCCATTCGATAGTAATCATTACGATCGACGAGTGGAATTAAAGTTTCCGGAGGCTTTGGAGGGACCGCGAGAAGCCACAATTGTTTTTTGTCTCAATCTTATATGAGCGGTACTTAAATTTTTTCGATCTTCGATCAGGCGGCGATGAGATCGCTGGGTGTCGTGTCGTCTCCGATGATTCTTTGATTCGCACACAACCTCCCGATCGTTCGTCTTCCCGATCACTTCGATAAACCCCGTTCAATAATCTTTACGATCGACGCGTGGAGAAAAAGTTTCCGAAGGCTCTGGAGAGACAGATAGAAACTACTATTCTGTTTTATCTCAATCTTGTACAAGCGGTACTAGAATTGTTTCGATCCTCGATCAGGCGGCAATGAGATCGCTGGGTGTCGTGTCGTCTCCGATGATTCTTTGATTCGCACACAACCTCCCGATCGTTCGTCTTCCCGATCACTTCGATAAACCCCGTTCAATAATCTTTACGATCGACGCGTGGAGAAAAAGTTTCCGAAGGCTCTGGAGAGACAGATAGAAACTACTATTCTGTTTTATCTCAATCTTTTGTACAAGCGATACTACCATTTTTTTGATCCTCGATCAGGCGGTAATGAGATCGCTTGGGTGTCGTGTTGTCGCCGATGATTTTTTTATTCGCTCACAGCTTCCCGATCGCTTCGACAAACGCCATTCAATAGTAATCTTTGCGATCGACGAGTGAAATAAAAGTTTCCGGAGGCTTTGCAGGGACCGCGAGAAGCCACAATTGTGTTTTATCTCAATCTTATACGAAGCGGTTCTTAAAATTTTTTCGATCTTTGATCAGGCAATAATCAGATCGCTGGGTTTCCTATTGTCTCCGATGATTCTTTGATTCGCGCACCGCCTCCCGATCGTTCGTCGTCCCGATCGCTTCGACATACGCCATTCAATAGTAATCTTTACGATCGACGAGCGGTACTAAAGTTTCCGGAGACTCCGAAGGCACAGAGCGAAGCCACAATTGTATTTTATTACTCCCGACTTCCCGCTAGGGCAAAAAGACGGTAGCTATGCGTATCACTGCGATCCGCCGACTCGGCGACTTTGCTCAAGCGCCAGTAAACGTCGGACTGGCAAAAAATGACTTAACAGATTTTGTTGGTTTGGAAGTTTAACGATTCTGTAAAGTGACGTTGTTCGTTCGAATAGTCTTTCATCCGAATCGCCAATCAACCGAACGACGAAAGCAAATAATATAACTAGCCTAGTCTAGTCTAGAGTGGTCTAGTGAATAGCAATCCCAGAGATTCAGTACGAATCGATTCGGATAAATACTGTTCGGACGAATGACGATAAAGCGACTTGACGTTTGGAAATTTGACGATTCGGGGAAAATGAAGTTCGGTGAAGATACGCGCTCGGAGAAATGACGTGCGGCTAAATGACGATTCGGAGGAATAACGATTCGGCAGACCGACGATTCAGAAATTAATAAACTTCAATTAAGCTTCGGACGTTCGACTATTCGAATGAAGTGCGTTCGAACCCATGATTTTCGGTCATACGGCTATTCGGACAATTGTAGTTTCGGCAAAACGACGTGGCTCCAACGGCATTCAATAATCTTTATAAAAAAAAAAAATCCGAAGGCTCTGAAGCTACAGAATTTTATGTTTCATCGCAATCTTGTATGAGCGGTACTTAAATTTTTTTTTCACCGCTTCAACGCTAGAGTTGAAGCGGTTCGTGGGTTGAGGCAGTAGAAATGATTTTGTGCAAAGTAGAACGAATTTACCGCGGTGAATGGGAAGGAGAGAGAGAGAGTAGTTCGGGATTCAGTTCATAAAATTTTAATATCTCTCGTATCTCGGGAAGGAGAGACGAACTGGATGGCCGGTGGAAGGAGGAGAGGAGGAGAGTAGAGAGTTCGTGTGGCATACTGGGCGTTTAGCTCGTACGGTCCGAGAACTCGCGGGAGTTGGAAGCCGCACACGCGAGTCCTCGCATATCGCTGTGGCCGTAGATTCTCGAGCCGAAGGAGAGCGAAGTCGTGACGCGGATAGCAGCAGCAGCAGCAGCAGCAGCACAAGAGTCGATAGTCTCTGACCTCCTCGGTTTCTCCGCGGTGTCGGAGCAGTTACCGTTCGTCGTGATCAGACGAGATTTTATCGGAACGTACGACGATATGGCGGCGGGAAGGGCCGAGGGAAGGACAGGAAACCGCTGGCGAGACTCGGATCGAACAAGCAACGACTTTCGTGAAGTTTATCGAGCGTGTCTGCTAGACGCAGAATCCCCCGCGGGGTCACGTTTGACCGGACAGAGAAAAGAGGAAGAAAAAAAAAAAAAAAAAAAAACGAAAAGATTAACGACTAAACGAAGCCGAAGGGATAAAAGATGTGACCACGTAAATGCACAGTTACAGCTAGGCAATTGCAACTTTAAAGGTCCATTTCAGGTAAAAAGGCGGGTTTTTTTTTTTTTCGTTCTTGGCAAAAAAAAAATCGATTCGAAGATCCAATACGACCGTTCTTAACTGCGTACTGATCGTTCGAAAAAATAGACGGGGCGAAATATAAAAAAAAATTTTGGAGTTTTACTTTCGCAATGTAATTTTCGTTTCATTCGTGTTTGTGCAGTAAAGAATTATTTCGTAAAATGGGAATACGATTTTGAGTAAAGATAATTTTGATAAATAAGTCACGAACTCGTTTGTTGGAGCTTGAATATACAAACTTGTCCTTGTATCTTCCGTGTTATTGACAATTTTAATTTGTAACTTTGTTTGTAAAACTGGAAGCCGGATGGTGCGATCGAAAAATTAGCAAATAAAAACTTGTGGACGTTTATGAACAATAAATTGTTGTAAGAAGTACAAACTTTTTTTTTTTTTTTTTTTTACCCGTGTACCGCTGTAAAAACTTAGAGCCGTACAATTTTTCATACACGGACGTGCGGATTTTTTTTTCGCAAGATCAAAGCAACGTTACGAACAATCTGTAGTGTAGAATTTTCGACTCCATTTTTTTTTTTTTTTTTTTTTTTACCGATAAAAAAATGTATATACGTCGATGGTCCTCGACCGTTTGAACAGACATATCAGCGAAGTCGATTTTCGCATTGGCAACACTTTGCGCCATCGGCTCTAATCGATCACATGAAGTAGATACAGACGGCACCGGACGGACGGACAAGTGGAAATTCCGTACCGTAGCAGACCGCGAGCGCGTGCCACAAACCCGAGGCATTTACCTTCGCTCGTCCAGTGAACGCACTCAACGCTCCGTCGGACGTGGCTGCACTCGACGCTCCATCTTCACCGAACCGGACCGTGCATAAACGCACAAGCATTGTTCACGGAAATGGAACGCTTCTACGGTTTAGATTGACGCGTTGTCCGTCGGCGAGCGATGACGATGAGTGAAAGGTCGTGTACGAGAGATAGCTAAAATAACTCGAGTAACAAGCGAGCGAGCGATACAGATTGACTACAGAGTAACCTTGTATAATAGCTTGCGTAGTTTATCTACCAGGGGTCAATTGTGACAAGGTTGCAATAAATATGTGGTATCGATTAAGAACCCAGAAGATTATCCCCATTACATCAAATTCTCCGAGCGAAGTTTGTGACATGCAAAACACAGCTGTTAGCCCCTGACAAAGCTTTTCATTTGGTGTTTAATGGTAATGAATGGTATCGAAAGGCAATCAATGGGATCCCAATGGAAAATCACGGGGAACATTGTAACGGTACTTTCTACCATTCATTCTTAATGAAACTCCACTGGCAAATCGGTGGGAAATTTTTAATTATACGTTTTTCCATTCGTTACCAATAGGAGACCAACGGCAATTTCCTGGGAAATTTCGATTGGTACTTTTTCCCAGTCGTTATTAATGGGAGTCCAATTCCGAATGACTGGAAAAATTCAAGTGATACTTTCTCTGATTAGTTATCAATGGGAGTACACTGACAAGTCAATGGGACATGACAAATGCTACTTTTTCCCTTCGTTATTAATGATAGTCCATTGGGACTTAACTGGAAGAGCTGAAATGGTATTTCTTACCGTCGGGAATAAATGTCAACTGAATCGAACGCTAAAGAGCTAGGCAATCTTTAATGGCACGTCTAACTATTCATAATTTACAAGGAATAAGAATCGAGTCGACAAACACTAGGTAATCACGTGTGTGAGTAGCAACTTTCACGCAAAGGGTATAAGCGACAATGAATTGCAGATAAATGAGTCCACAATCGTAGCCGTGAACTTGAGGACCGACATTATTTATGAACAATTGGACACATTTTTCGGGAGCATTACGGCTTTTTTATTTGTTACATATTTAGTCACTGTAGAAAAGTGGACAATTATATACAGCATATTTTTCCGCGAATGGGAATGCCAACGGGATAAAAATACCATACAACGAATGGGAAACTGAATGGCTTTTACAACAGTACATTAAATGGTAGTACAAATGAGAATGATACATTGGCAAAACCCCATTGAATTATCTTTAACAAATAGTTAATGGTAATCAATGGGATTTTTTAATGGTAATTAGTGGGAGATTTAGCCAAGGGAGGGGATAACCGCCTAAACTGGACCTCCTATGAATGAATGCTGATGTCTTCGTTATTAATCAACCAATCCGATGCAAACTCTGTCACTCTATTGTCGAAACGATTGCACAAAGAAGTCTTGCGACTTGATAGATTTCGACGAAACAAAAAATTGTATGTCTGTGAATTGTACCTCCATGTGCCTAAATTAGTCCAATTATTTTTATCTGTATTGTATTAGTTTTGTCCTACGAGGTCAATGTTGACCATCAGTTTTCACGCCGAGCTTTGGAGCCCTCGCAAACACTATACTCAGTGGCCACATTTTATTAAGGCAATATAACGTGGAAGTTACATGTAATGTAACAATGTTATTTTTGTGATATTGTAACGACCGATCGAATGAATAACGCCTGCATTTTGTTTTGGGGCGGATATTATTACAACCACGGATAAATACTTCGAGTACGAACCACACGTCCGTTCGTTCAGGCGTCTCAGTCCAGACTGTTTTATATGACGATTGATCTTATATCGATCGTCCGTTCGTTCGTCTATTGTCAAACCTAACTTATATCGTGTGGCTTAACGAATAGTCAGCTACATATTCGTTACAATATGTATAAGGTATATAACATGGAAGTAATATGTAATGTTTCAATTGTTATATGCAAATAATGGAACTTTTATATGTAGATTTAGCGTTACAGCTATAAAAGCAGACTTCAATCAAAATTATTATTGTTATTGTCTTCAATCATTAGTATTGTCTGAAAACCCCGCGTCGATTTATACCGTGAAAATTTCATGGAATCAACGTAACGCAAAATTGGTTCCATCGTCGTTAATTTAATTGATTGCCAACAGGCGAGTTTCGGCATCGAACCGTCTATTTCGGGCTCGGAGCACTGGAAATTTTTCACCCCCAAAACCCGTACGACTTTCGGGATTTGTGTAAACGGAATGATAGTTACAGATACGTAAGCTTCGCTTCAATCCGAATTCTCGTCAAAAAATTATTGCATTTTCGAACGGGACAGATCTACAAACGTACGAATATGGGAAAATGTTTTTTTTTTTTTTTCATTCTAGGCCATGGAAAAACATGTCTCTGACAGCCCAATTATTTTTGAATAACAATACTTTCCCTCCGTCATACTTTGTTCATCATAAGATGAGATTTAAGTAAAATAAACGGTGGTCGTCGAGTAAATTATTTTTCTTGGGTGTAATTTTCAGCTATCACACAAAAATGACCATTAAAAAAAAAAAAGATTTCTTGTCAAATTTAATTTTTATTTAATTTTAGGTACCTCCATCAATTCTCAAAAAAAAAAAAAAAAAAATCAATATCAAGGATCGTTTGCTCGTTCATTGTCTATCATATTTTAGAAAGACATATCTATAATACATGCCCGCCACTTTGTGTATAATATCTTAGAAATATATATCGACGTTCAAATGAACCAGAGCGTCGAGGCAATTTTCGAAAAATTCATTTTTCATTTTTATGGTGTGATTTTATAAAACGCTAGTTATGGCAAGAAAACAACGAAGCTCAGCGGCAAGCAATCGCCCTTATGTACCCGTGCTAAAGTTCGCTATCATCGAACTTGACGAAATTCAGTCGCATGCGGATATCTCAAAGGCTACGCCGATTAGCGTAACTATTTTTTGTCGGTACATTCACCGGTTATTTTTAATAAATCACTCGCTGCCGACCGGTCAAGCTGTCGATTTAAATGCAACCGAGCCGCGCTCGCTCCCGTCCACGGTTTCACCCTCACACAAGATCACCGGCGGTTGCAACCGAGCTTTCGAAAAAGCTCTCTGTGCGCGACGATATCGGCATAAGGATACAAAAAAAAAAGTACACGTACGAGCGATCGATCGATCGCCGAACCGAATTTGTTATTCGTCGCATTCTGTCTCGCTCGGTCAGCCTGATTTTATCGGGAACGCGAGCCCATCCCTCACGTCACCCCTTCCCCACCCTTGCCAGTTAGCAGCCCGGTAACCGAACGTGAACACAGCGCATACGTGCTTTACCGTCTCTACAGATTTCACTAGGGTTGGCGCCAGCGCGGCCAATTCTATCTCCCACATTTTCCCTCCGCCAGTGTTTCTCGTGACCCGCGCAGCGAACTTGGACCGGTTACATACGCGCGTGTGTTTCGCGAGCGTCCCATATAGATACAGCCTTCCCCGTATAGATTTAACCTTGCCCACACGAATTCATCGCACCGTTCGGATCCCGTTGATTTTGCCGGACGAAATTAAATTGCGTAAAAAGAGGCGGAGGAGGCGCGGCGTGTCGGCGAAGACTGCACGTGGCAAAGGCGGAAAGCGCGAGAGCGAGAGAGGGTCGAAAAAGGGGGCGCGGGTTGGGATTGCGATGCGTCGGGGTCAGAGGACGAGAACGAAAATGCACGCTCTCCTCGCGAAACCCTCTGCAAATTTAATGAAACGTCTCTGACGAACGACTCTCTTCTGTATTTTTCGCATGAAAAACGTTCTGCAGCCCCAATAACGAAATTCTCGTAATTCCCCGGAAGCTGTGACGTTTGCTCGCGGTGCATTGAAGGACAAAAAAAATCAAAACATGGGTGTGCACGGAAATAAAAGCGCACGGGGATGAATTTTGAGATTGAACAATGGAGGTGTTTTGAAAAATATAAAGACAAAAAAAAAAAAATTGGTTGCCCACAGCACGAAGACAAAGATTGCAATGGTCCGATTGGAACGAAAAATGAAATGTGATTGAGTTACCGTTGAACGAACGACTGCGCCACTGAATTCGGAGTGTACGCTGAGGTATTCGCTATCTCACCTCTGTGATGAACAGTTTTCGGTTTCAACTTTTTTTTTTTTTTCTTTGACTTTCATCCGCTGCTGTACAATAGGGCACGAATAGACGGGGCGATGGGTGGGTAGAGAAAAAAAATAGGAAAAATTGAAAAATTGGGGCTGAAGTACTTTGGTCGATGGTCCGTTGGCAATAGAAATTCGGATACATACATCGAAAAAAATGTTTGGTAATATGAAATTCATGCTGCGGTCACGGAAAATTGGTTTGAATCAATCCAGGCGCATTTAAATAGGTTGCACTGTTGTTGAAACAATAAAATTGGTGTGATTGTGTCAATTGCGTGTGGCAGTTATTGCAATTACAATGTTGGTTCAAAGTGAACCAAAACTGCATTAAATCAACAACTTTTTTCAATCGTATATTACTGTCACCATACAGAAGGTAAATATACATTCCAAAAAAAAAAAAAAAAAAAAAAAAACTATACATTCAAGTCAAAATAATAATCTTGACTTGAATGTATATTTGGTCAATTTGAAATAAAATGTCATTCGATGTGTTCGTATATATACGAACATTTGTCATCTTGAAAATGTTGTTATTCAATTCGGCAGGACGTCAATTTAGTAATTCACAAATATTATACCCACAATAAACAACTTTCAAGTTATTTCGATATTTCAATGTCAAATCATCGAAGTTGAGTCTAAGTTAATGGCTGAGAATAATTTATATATCCGCTTCAAGATTACACATGTCAATAAGCGATTGTAGCGTAGTGGTGAGGTAATAAGGTCAGGATGCGCATTCGTTTCGGAGTTCGAGCACCGTCAGGAGATATAGAATTTTTATTTGTAAAAATTGTGTTATATTGATAAGTAGCGATGTACTCATAACAATTGAACATACGAAACACGATGTATTGATTGAATTGGGCCAAGCTTTTTTTTTTTCCTTTGTGTGACTAGATATTCGTTTCGTACAAAGATATGTGTTCGACATAATTGCCTATTGTGTTCGATCAAACATTATTCTTAGTTGGGACAATGAAATTATTTTTTTTTTCATGCTAATGTAACTTTTTAATGAACTTACCTGAATATTTCCTTCGCCACCCGCAACCGTCGGATTTGGTTGATTAAAACCAATTTTGTTTGATCTTGCCAAATCTTTTTTGCGATATACTGTTAATATTATCGTACATGTGTCGATGATCGCCCCCCGCGAAACATTGCCAATAAATACAATTCCTACTAGTACTGGAAGAAATTGTGAAAATTGAAAAAATTGTAAAAATTGCAAAGTGTGACTAAAAAAAAAATCATAAAAATCGAGATCCACGATGGATTTCGTGGTATAAATCAGGCCTCAAACAGGCTCTTTGTGACGGCGTGACACACATTATCCTTTTAGCCACCGAACGCCATTATCTCGTGAGTTTGTAGTACGTGGTTGGAATTTAAGGTGAAAGAGCATAAGCAGTATCTCGCACGAAAGCCCTTCGACGCGACGGAGCTGCGGAGCTTTGGCTCTTGCTTTGATCGCGCGAGGCTCTCGCCGTTTCGGTCGTCTGTCAAAGCCATTGTTGTCGCTACTCAAACGAACCTCCTTATGCTCCACATCCTCTACGCTACCTTCTAACCACCTATACTCGCCCGTCTCGCGCTCACAGTTCGTTTCTTATTCTCGGGCATAGTCGGATCACCGATGGGTTAACCGTACAGTCATTGGCCCGCCGGGGCATACCTCAAGAGAGAGACCTATATCTCTTTCGACCCGATACCTTTCATACGACACTTCTTTGCGGGGACCCTCGACAGCTTTCGACCCCTTCCAGCGGCTCGTTCCACCCTTCAAGCCGCTCAACAGTGGAACCTCGATCTTTGCATATCGCTCGTGAACAAAGTGCACAGTAACAAATAATTTCGTAAGATGGGAATGCGAAATGTCGTAAAAATAATTTTGTTAAATAAGTGACAAAGTCGTTTGTCACTTCTTTGAATATACGAAAGTGCCTTTTTATTTTCTGTATCATTGACAATTTTAGATTGTACTTTTGTTTGTAAAACTAGAAAATTAACAAATAAAAAAATTGTGGATGTTTGCGGACAATAATTTGTTGTAAAAAGTACAATTTTTTTTTTTTTTTTTTTTTTTTTACTGTGTAGATTATTATATTTACTTTGCTTCCTCAAAGGAGAAGCTATGTTTTCGTTTTAAGGAATTAAGTTTTTAATGCCGGAGTAAGGGAAATAGTCTAAAACAGCGAGAAATGAGATTTTTCTTCCTCACAGAGGAAGCTATTTAGCTGAAGTCTGAATTTATGTGTGAGCGTGTGTGACAGACTTGGATCGTTTAAAACGCCTATGTCTCGGAAACCGCGTGAGATAGCCAGGTGAAACTTGGTACACTAGCGAAGTAGTCACGTCTCTTCCCTCGGTGCAATTTTCACGATTATTTTTTCAACCCCAATTTCGACCAATGAGAGCGCGGTATTTGACATCACGTGGTACAACTAGGTCTAAATTATATCGATAATTTTTCGAAAATTTTCCGGCTAGGTTGCTAGGCGATAAACATTAATTTTTCTGTCACTTGTAACCTATGCGAATGATTAAACGTCAAATTGCTATTCACGAGCATGGACATGAGTGAGCGAAGAAAGCGATTTGGTGATGAATCTCTAGAGAGCATCTCTAAAAAAATCAAACAGAATGTCCCGGCTAATACAGAGAAGAGCAAGAAGTCGATTTGGGCCCAATTTACTGGATTTTGTACAGAGAAAAAATATGTGCTGGATGCAACAACCTCAGATGAAACCCTCGCTGATATTTTGAAAGACTGGGCGTTCAATATGAAAAGAAATAACGGAGAAGACTACAAGGAAGCGGTGGTGAAAACGATGTGGAATCAAACAGCTAAGTTACTAAAAGATAAGTACTTCGCAGAGTTTAAAAGAGAAGTCGACCCATTTTCAAGTCCTGTCTTTCAAGAAGCTCGAAACGCTAAAAATGCTAAGAGGCGTCTTTTGCAAGCCGATCCTCAAAAGCGAATGCAGAGTGCAACTGCTCTTGAAAAAACGGATATCGATGAAATGGTGAAGATTCACGATGAAGACACACCAGACGGGCTGCAAAAGAAGTTATTCCTTATAATATCGGTGGAGTTAGCCTGGAGGGGAGGTGAGGGAGCGTCTGCAATGGTGTATCATTTTAAAGAAGAAACAGGAAATGATGGAAAGCCCACTGGAAGGATTGAATACAACCCCATTTTCACGAAAACCACACAGGGAGGCGACAAGAAGTGTGCCAGCAGCAAGTGGCTCATCATCAACGAAGAAAACCCTGCGAATTGCCCTGTACGACTGTTCGAAAAACTAATTTCCAAAAGAGGCGACAACGTGAAAACGGACAGATTGTTTTTGGCGGTGCATCCGAAGTGGCAGTGTGGAGCTGACGGGTGGTACAAAAACTCCGCTATAGGAAAAAATTTGATAGGGAAATGGACCAACGAAAGTGCAAAGAAAGCGGGACTGGACACGACACACAAAAAAATCACCAATCATTCGAATAGAGCAACTGCAGTGTCAACCCTCGCTAAAGCTGGGGTAGGAGAACAGCAAATCACCAAGATCACTGGGCATTCGAACGTAAACTCCATTAAACCGTACCTGCAATTGGACCAAGGACATCACGAACAACTGATGAAAAGAATGAGACAAAATGACCCTCCAACAATCCAAAATATTACATCAACATCCACAATCTTCGATCTGATCCCACAAAACTCCACAAATTGCGATCCTATCCCACAAAAATCCACAGATTGCGATCCTATCCCACAAAGCTCCACAAATTGCGATCCTATCCCACAAAACACCACCTACACTTACAACAATTGTATCTTTCACTGCACAAATTTACACATGAATCAGTAACTTTCATTGTGTTATATTAAATATAAAAATATTCTAGAAAGTCGAAATAAAACCTTGTCAGGAAAATGTTAAATACCACAATCTCATTGGTCGAAATTGAGGTTGAAAAAATAATCAGCCGAATACCCCTCAAGCTTAAAAATTAATCGGGTATTTCCCTCTTGTTTCCCTGCGTAGCATCGATCGAGATAAGTTTTGCTCAAAAATCCCTCGCGCTGCGCGCTCGGGATTTTTTTAAGCAAAACTTATCTCGCTCGTTGCTACGCAACGAAACAATCGGGAAATACCCGATAATTTTTAAGCTCTCGGGGTATTAGAACCGAAAATTGAGGCCCAAATTCGGGATTTTGGGCGATTTTTAACATTTTCTAAAAAAAAAAAAAAAAAGCTGATGTAGCTCTATCTTGCGTAAATTTTGGGCCATCGTCCTAAAACTTTATACAAATATAATACTGTGATCAAAGACCTTTGGTGCAGAGTTCGGCCAAAATCTATCCCAGTGATCGGATTATATGGAATTTCGAATTTTTTTTTTTTTTTTTTTTTTTAATTACTAAAACGGTCTTTTAACGAAATTTTACACGGCGATGGATGAACACTGTACAATGTTATGTCGCTAAAATTGGCAACGTTGCAGCAACGAAACGATGAGAATATGAGGATGCTTTCTCGACTTGACATAGCAATCGAATAATATTCCGGTTTTTTTGGCGACATACGCTATACCTAGCTGTGTCTTTACTCTGCGTGTAGTCTAAAATATAAAGATTGCTATTAAATTTGTCGAAGATGAATCTCACCGTTTTGATTTCATAAAATTTTCAAATTTTTCGTAAAATTAGTTTTTTTTTTTCACGTCTGACGCGAGTTTTTTTTATAATCAAACATTACCCCAAGAGTGAAGTGAGTTTAAAGGTTTTGTAATCACCGATGAAAAATAGTTTAAAATAGCATCAAAACGATGAATTATGCAAATTTCAGCAATCGATTATCTACAATAAATTTTGCGATAACTTTTGCCCATTTAAATTTTACGAGATGTAGAAATGTCTTAATCTTACGTTAAGAGTTGCAAACTAATTTGGCCATACCCTCCTCATTTAGCACAATTTTGCGAAAAAACTTTGTGCGCAAAATTGGATGCCGCAAATCGATCAGCGAATTTTCTCATAGAGAAAGCTATGCGCGAAATTGTAATAAATGAGGAAGCGATGTGCAAATTACTTTGCATCTTTTTTTTTTTTTTTTTTTTTTTTTTTTTACTGCGGTGATACCGAAAGACTCTTTAGCGGGCTTTGCGGTTGACTGGTCGATAAATTGCTCCGTTGAGACTAAGTGAAAAACCTCTCTCAACGCCTGATCGGTATAGAAAACTTTAATAAACTTTAAAAGTCTGTTCGAAGGCTGACATGCAATCCGCTTTCGATGAGACTTCTCAATTGAACGTACACGCCACTACACGTAAAGAAAGTTCATTACAGTTTTCATTACCGACCCGCGCTATTTCAAATACTGTTAATGGCTCGTCAGTTTCCCTGTAACGGCTCCGTATTGATCGTCCGGGTATTAATAAAGGGCATGGCACTGATGGTAATTAATGTACCAGTTGAAATGTCGGGATTGAAAATATTTCATGGGTACAGAAATGAACGAAAAGTGGAACGGGTCAAATGTTAGTGAACTTCGGGCGCAAAGTCGAGCGAGGTCTCGTTCGGTAATAGCGCAAGAAGCCGAGTCACTAAGGCTTTGAAGTCTCCGCACTTTTCTTCTTTCTAGTTCTGTACTTGTGTAACGGGCTCGCACTGTGCGCGTAGTTATTGTCGACGTGCATTTGTTTTGCCATGGCAAAGCAAAGACTAACGACGACTTTCTACGCAATATCCACACCAAAGAACCGTAACTTTTGCCATTTTTGCCCTGAACGTTGAGCGAATGGTAATTGCGGGAGAAAATATTGTCCAGATTCAATTCATCTAAGCACATTGCACAAGCTTCGTTGGGTAACTTTGGCTTCCTCGTGGAGAGATCTTGATAAATTACGTAACACTATTACCTAATAACAGGTGGATAATATTAAAAAATTTAATTAAATTAATAAAATATTGAAATCCGTATTTAAATTCAAGAAAAGCACTGGGCGAGTGAGGTGTCATTCGGTAATAGCGCAGAAGCCGAAGAACGATGCTTTTGAAGTCTCCGAGCTTTTCTTCTTTCTACTTCTGTACGTCTGTAACAGGCTCACGCATACTGTGCACGTAGTTATTGTCGACGTGCACCGAAAAAAATATCAACTAAGCTGCAGTTGCGGGTGGCGAAGGAAATGGTTTGGTCGATTGAACAAAATGTTTGTTCAATTCAAGTAACTATTCGTTGAAACAACTAAATATCAGGTCAAACAACTAAATGTCAGGTCAAACAACTAAATATGAGGTCAAACAACTAAATATGAGGTCAAACAACTAAATATGAGGTCAAACAACTAAATATCAGGTCAAACAACTAAATATGAGGTCAAACAACTAAATAATCAGGTCAAACAACTAAATATCAGGTCAAAAAACTAAATATCAGGTCAAACAATTAAATATCAGGTCAAACAACTAAATATCAGGTCAAACACCTAAATATCAGGTCAAACAACTAAATATCAGGTCAAACACCTAAATATCAGGTCAAACAACTAAATATCAGGTCAAACAACTAAATATCAAGTCAAAAAACTAAATATCAGGTCAAACAACTAAATATGAGGTCAAACAACTAAATATCAGGTCAAACAACTAAATATCAGGTCAAACACCTAAATATCAGGTCAAACAACTAAATATCAGGTCAAACAACTAAATATCAGGTCAAAAAACTAAATATCAGGTCAAACAACTAAATATCAGGTCAAACAACTAAATATCAGGTCAAACAACTAAATATCAGGTCAAACAACTAAATAATCAGGTCAAACAACTGAATATCAGATCAAACAACTAAATATCAGGTCAAACAACTGAATATCAGATCAAACAACTAAATATCAGGTCAAACAACTGAATACTTCTTTCAGTCGACCAAATATTTCCTTCGCCACCAGCAACCGCAGCTTAGTTTGATATAACCAAACCTTTTTCTCGGTGTGCATTTGTTTTGCCGGGGCAAAGCAACTGCCAACGACGACCTTCTACACACTTGTGACCACACCAAAGAACCGTAACTTTGGCCATTTTTGCCATGAACGTTCAGCGAGCGGTAATTGTGAAGAAAAAAAAATTGTTCAAATTCAATTCACACGAGGCAAACTGCGTAAGATTCGTTGAGTAATTTTGTCTTCCTCGTGCGAAGATAAATTACTTAAAAATATTAAACAAGCACATGAATAATATTGAAAAAAAAAAAAAAAAATTAATTATTTCAATAAAATCTTGAAATTCGAATTAAACTCAAGAAAACTACTGGGCGAGTGAGGGCTCGTTCGGTAATAGCGCACGATGCCTTTGTGAAGTCTCCGAACTTTTCTTCTTTCTACTTCTGTAACAGGCTCGCGTATACTGTGCGCGTAGTTATTGTAGACGTGCATTTGCTTCGCCGGGACGAAGCGAACGACGAAGACTCTCAACGGAATTGCACCCACATCAAAGAAACCGGCTCTCTGGCCATTTTCGTCCACACGTTGAGCGAATGATAATTGCTGAAGAAAAGTCGTCCAAATTTAATTCGCACGTAGCACAACCTGCATGAGAAAGTTCGCCGAGTAATTTTGGCTTCCTCGCGGAGAGCACTCGACGAATTACGTCGAAAAATATTAATAACACGTGAATAATATTAAAAATGAAATTCAATTAAAAAAAGAAAACTTTAAATTCGTAAATTCGTATTACATCCAGAAAGGTTGCCGAAAAATGAGCTCTTCTAATAATATTTAAAAAAATTCAATTAAGTTGAAAAAGCTTTAAATTCGTATTACATCGAAGAAAGCTACTGGACGAGTGACGTCTCGTTCGGTAATAGGGCAGAAGCCGAGAAACGATGGCTTTTAGGTCTACGAAACTTTCTTCTTTCTACTTCTGTAGCAGGCTCGAGCTTATTGTGCGGGCGGTTATTGTAGACGTGTATTTACTTTGCCGGGACAAAGCCAACGACAACGACGACTCACTGTTAACATTTTTTTTATGAACCTTACAACACATTTAACATACAAAGTTATGTGAAATATACGAATACCGTAGAACCTCGCTTATCCGACCTTCGATCAACCGATCCTGCGCGTTATCCTAAGAATCCGAACTCATCGGAGGCCTCCGCGTTAACCGAGGTGTAGCCCTCAATATTACGAAAAACTCGGATGAAACGGATAAATGAGCAATAACCACGCGCGGAGTAGATCGGTAAAGGCAACTTTCTTGCGTACGCGCTTAAATTTGCACAAGATCGCCTTGTGTCTGCGAGCTGCAAATGCAAAAGCTCCGATTATGGAATCAATGGTTTATGCTTATGTAAAGGTAGTCTTAATTAACAAAATTATAATGATATTAAAAATGTAACTAAATTAACACATAAAGTTGATGTTTCTGTGAAGTGGTTTGATTTTTTTACAAATATACAATAATAGTACGAGCTCAAATTGAGTGCGTTATCCATATCGTCCGAGATTTCACTTGTCCGACGTACGTTCTCGCCGCATTACCTCGGATAAACGGGCTTCTACTGTAGTATTAAAGAATAACATTTAATTAAAAAAAAAAAAAAAAAAAAAAAAAAACAGCTTTAAATTCCGGTATCAAATTGAAGAAAGCTGCGGCTGCATAGATTGCGTTCCTCGAAATAGTTCCGCCAGGTAATGCAAAAGGCGCGCCTAAAATAGCTCGTCTCACGAACCATTCACGACTCCGAGTTTAAACGAAATTCCATCAAGATTTTATCGACGCTGAATTTATTTCGCCGTTGTAATAATGCGCTCGTGTACGTACACGACACGGAAGCCGCACAACCCCCTGCACGAGCACTGCTCGGCATCTCGGGCTCGCCATGTAATTCCCGTTTCAGCGATATTTATATTGTCGTGTTGCACCGTAGAGCGCCACTAGCTACCGAGGGTTTCGCTCGGCGTTACGAAAATCGCTTATCCCGAGTGCGCCCGCGATTCTCGAACGGAGTCTTTTCGCGATAAACGAAAAAGCCACGACGAAGAAACTGCGGCGAAACGTCGGAGAGACGGACGGTGAGAGGGCGAAACACGGCGAGAGCGGGAAATGAATTAAAGAAATGTCGAAAAGGGAGGAGCAGAAAATAATTTAAGGAGAAAAAGAAAAAAAAAAAAAAAACCTATCGTGTCATATAACGGTGTACACGTGTGCGCGAGCAGTTGAGCTTCGGGAATGCCGAAGCCTCGACCGGTCTTTCTCTCACTGTATGCGAAAAAAAAACCCTGCTCATCGATTACTCCCATCCACCGAGCTTCATTCCATTAAAGAACTAGACCACCCTCGTTCTCGTAATTTTTCGGAACATTCCTGACGGCCTACGTCGGGAATTCCTCCCAGTATGTGCATCCTTCCGGGGGTCGATAGGCCAGCAGGATACCGATGGAATTCCGCAATGGTCTCTCCCACAGCTACCGCCTCTTTTTTTTTTTTTTTTTTTGGGAAGCGATGAAAAATACCGCTCTTTTGTCGGTAGCGCCTCTCCGATGCGGCGCACATTCGCGTCGCTGGTGATTGAACAACGAAAGAAAGAAATTAATTATCCTCGGAAAAACGGGACAAAACGGGATCCGCCTCTCGTAAAGTACCGCCAGAAAAAAGAAAATTGCAAAAAATCATCCGCCCTTACCGGGCTCGCTCCGTTATTAATTGCCCCTTCAGCGTTGCCCGGCCGAAGTTTAATGAATCTCGTTGTAAATTACAATATTTTATATGATTATATGATTAGTCGTAGGATTCCGCAACGTGCCGGCAAAACGTGTGCCGTACTACACCGAGAGAAGAATCGAGGCGCCGTCGGTCGTACACCCTTCAACTTTTCACTTGTTCATTCTTACGGAAATAGAGCGTACACCGCACAAAATGTTACATAAGTTCGCAGCGTCGTTCAAATTCACACCGCAAATACCTTACACTCGCCCAATTCTCGGATCAAAAACTGTACACCGCCATTTCCTTACGTCATTTCATTTTTACACTCGCCAAACCTTAGAACTTTAGAACTTCACACATTCAATACACTTCACATGCGCAAACTCACACACGCTCCACCAACGGCCAAAAAATCTCAGATCACCCGAGCATTTTTGCCATAATATCTAAGAGAAATTCTTATAAATCCGGTAGTTCCTATCATAGGTGGTGCCCCACCATTTTTACCAGATCCTTCTCTCAGTGTATTCCACGAGACACACATGCTAATGATGCGGTGAACTCATCGATTGCGCGCCTTCTCCGTCTCTGGATAATATTTACTCGCAGCTGGGATTCACTGGGCAAACTCCCAGAGTCTTCTAAAATCAAGCACGTTAAATGAGTATTTACGCACTAGTAACGCGCATTCCCAAATTAAAAAAAAAAAATGACGGCACGGTGACGGAACGGTGACGATACCAATGGAACAATACCCATTTGACGGCACGTTTTTCTATCTGGATTATCGAAAGAATGACCAAGCTAAAAGTCCAATGGCAATAGCAGCGGGGCGAAATCTCTCAGTAATCATCCGTTAGTTTCCATTCCCATTTTCTTTTTCATTCGGATAAATATAATTTTTATACTAGTTATAAGACACATTTTATAAGTTTCCAATACGCTAATAGCCATTGGAGATATCCGTCTGGCAGATAAACAAACGAATAAATAAAAAAAACATTTGTCATTTTTTGTCTTTTTCAGTCGTTCACGGTACGAGATGTCCGCCGGACAGCGTTCTCCACGAGGACGGCACTTGCAAGTGCGTGTCGGTCTGTCCGACGAGCAAGTGTCGGGTCGGGGAACGACCGGAGGAAGTAAGAGCCGTCGAGGTTCCCGGAACACCGGGCACATGTTGCCCATTGTACGACTGCGTTCCCTCAGGTAATTACAAAAGTCGTATCAAGCTACGGAGTAACTAGTTTCCGCTCGCTCGACCAAGCTACTCTCTCTCTCTCTCTCTCCACCCCTTTCGCGGTCTGGCTGCTTTCGTACGTGTGTCCTCCGTGCACGATCGCAGTGTGTGCGCGCGTGTGGGACGGCTAACGCTGCGTGCTTGGGCTCTCCTGCTTCGACCCATTGCCATCGGGCCACCCTGACGCTGGAGGGAGTACCAACAGCCGCTTCTATTTCCGTACTTGCCGGGTTAAAACCTATTCGGGTGTGTTTCACCTCTCGTCTGTCCGTTGGAGAACAGCGGTGTAGAGTTGGTAGTGGCAGCGGCAGGAAAGCTCCCTCGCGCCAGAACCCCCGCAGCAGAAGCCGCCCTTCGCCGCACTATCTCGCGGATCTCCACCGGGATTTCGCCGGTGAAATACGAGCGTTGTACTTACTCGGTGGGCGCATACGCGATCGTGTTTTGCGCCGGGGTTATACATTCGCGATACATTTTGCGAATATACACTATCGGGGTGCACCTACGTATAGATATATATATATATAGTTAGTTATCGTTAGCGGCGTAGAGCGCTGCATGGCCGTTGAAATAAGTTAACTGGAAAGCGAGACTTTCGAACTTTCGGCTGGTGTCGAATTCCAACGTTCCGAAAAGTCCCCATGGACGGCATGCGACGCTTCCCGCTAAAGTGGGGCATTCATGACCGGAACTTACTGACAGTTTTACCCTCAACCCCTTTTACCTTCAAGAGAGATTTCTTGTACAGCAAACATTCGCATTTTTTTGGGTAATTTAAGTCATTTTTTGCTTCCTCATAGAGAAAGCTTTGTTTTTGTAAATAAATAAAAGTTGAAAGTTGAAAGTTGAAAGTTGAAAGTTGAAAGTTGTATAACACTTTCTCATAATATCCATTTACTCGGAAAGCTTCTTCTATGAGAAAGCATTTACTACTTTTACTATATTTTTGGCTTCCTCATAGAGGAAGCGTTGCGAATAAAGGGATTTTATGAGAAATTTTTATGCAACTTCAGTTGTATAACGCTGAAAGTGGTTACACCTTTCAACTTTCAGCTTTTTTTTTAGTTGCAAATGCAATGCGTCGAAAGAAAGAAAATAGTGTAATTGAGAAGTTTTTTTGTCCTGTGAAGTGGAAACGTTTTAGAAACGTGCGACTCGTTCTTCTTGTATACATATATCTGGTATTCGTTAGCTCATAGAGCGTTGCATGGCTGTTGAAATAAGTTAACCGGAAAGCGAAGGGAGACTTTCGAACTTTCCGCTGGTGTCGAATGCCACCCTTCCGAAAAGTCCCCACGGCCCGCATGCGATGCTTCCCGCTGAACTGGTGCATTCATCGCCGAAACTTACTTCCTACTTTAATCCTTAACCCTTTTACCTTTAGCAGACATTTCTTGTCCAGCGAACTTTGGCATTTATTTTTTTTTTTTACTCGTTAATTGACAAACGAAAATTGCATAATTGGGATTTTTTTTTTTGTGAGGTGGAAACGTTTTTGAAACGTGCGAAGCTTTTTTTACTGTGCCCGCAATGCTCCAATGCTTCCCGCTAACCTTCTTATTCAGGAACCATGGCCATGGCCGTGGCATACGGTGAAATTAAGGTCTCTTTAACCGACGTAGTAAAAAAAAAAAAAAAACTTGCAGAGTAAAAGTGGTGAATATGGCTCACCCCCAATTAGCACGTAAATCGATAATGCGTTGACCGGAACTTATTTCCCACTTTTACTCTTGACTCTTCTACCTTCAACAGAGATTTTTTTTTTCTCCAGCAAACTTTCGCATTTTTTTTTCTCGTTAATTTAACTAATTTTAAAAAAATTAAAAATACGATTCGTTGATAAAATGAAAATTGTGTAATTGGGAATTTTTTTTTTTTTTTTTTCCTGTGAAGTGGAAACGTTCTTGACATGTGCAAACTATTTTAACTGTATCCGCTAAGCTGCAATGCTTCTGGCTAAGCAAGTGCATTAAAGAAAACCTTCTTATCCACGAACCATAACCCGTAGCATGTAAATTACACTGATAAAAAAGTACAGTTGAATCAACTAAGATTCGGATAGGGACGTTCAAATAAATATTTCGTTGGTCGAACAAAATATTTATGATGACTCAAAAATATTTTTGTGAAATCACCCAATAAATTATTGAACTAACCAATTTTTCAGCTGTACCAACAAAGTATTTAGTTGAACGTCTCTGCCCGAATCTTAGTTGATTCAACTATATTTTTTTTATCAGTCTAAGGTTTTTTTGACCCACGTAGTAAAAAAAAAAAAAAAAAAAAAAAAATACTTGTAGGGTAAAAGTGATGAATATAGCGGAACTCTATTAGCACGTGAGTCGACGATGAATGTACCGAACTTATTACCCACTTTTACCCTTTTACATGCAACACACCTAGAAAAATAATTTATTTGACGGGCACCCGGAAATAAATATTTATTCGATTTAGATCAATTCTTTAATTGCATTAAATAGATATTTACTTAAATTAAATAAATATTTATTTTAATGAGATAAATATTTATTTGAGGGTTGTCGTCAAATAAATTATTTTTCACGAGTGCAGACATTTCGAGTCCACAAACTTTCGTATTTTCCTATCGTTAATTTAACTATTTTTTTTTTCATTTAAAAATAAGATCCTTTGATAAAACGAAAATTGTATAATTGAGAATTTTGTTGGTGTCTCCGTGAAGAGGAAAGTTTTTTAAAACTATTTTTACTGTTCCCGATAAGAGTTCTTTTATCGGGCAGTATTTAACAAATTTCTGCAAATTTCAGAGCCCGTTTCTTGGATCCAAAACGACGATTATCCGCCTCCGGATAGCTGCATGGACAGTTCGGGAATTGCGCGCGCATCCGGCGAACAGTGGAATCAAGGCCCATGCGTAAATTGCACATGCGACGAGGGCACCGTCTCTTGTCACGCGACGATGTGCAAAAGCTGCGAGACATCGGCGCCCCTCGGACCCGACGAATGTTGTCCCCGCTGTATCGACACGAGGAACGAAAACGCCACGACCGCAGAACCTTGCCCGTCACTGGCGGACTGCGAGCAACCCTGCAAGCCGATCGGCAATGCGAATTTCAAATGCCCGACTTGCCAATGCCCCAAGAACAAGGTACGTTTTCCGCTCGGGATCTTCGGCTCCTGCACGATGATTCGGGGTGATACGGCTTTTTTTTGTTTTTTAATGCGGAAAACGGAGGTGACATGGCCTTTTTTTGATGCTGAAAACGGTGGAGACAAAACCGAACCGTCTTGTCGCAGATCATTCAATTTAAATGTGAGCGACATCATTTTTGCCGAAACTACAATCGGCCGAATCGTCGTATAGCCGAAAATCATGGATCCGAATGCACTTCATCCGAATGGACAAACGTCCGAAATCGAATTGTCCGTTGCCGAATTGTAAACGGCCGAATCTTCATTTTTTTCGAATCCGCGAATTCCGCGAACGTTACTCTTCGGAAATAGTCATTGGCCGAACGTTATTCCTCCGAATCGTCATTCAATGAAACGTCATTTTTCCGAATACCGATTTCGCCGTATTTCATTTCCCGAATCGTTACGTTTGGAAACGTCAAGTCGACGAATCACGATTCTTTCGCATAGTATTTGTCCGAAAATTACTTTATCGGAAAGGTCATTCATACGAAAATCCATTTGTCCGAAAGTCATTTATTCGAATCGACTGGTACTGAATCTCTGCGATAGTTCTCCACTCATTTGAACCTATACAATTTTATCCCCTGCGGTGAATAGACATAATAGTAGATGGTCAGAATATTCATTCGTACTATTTAGTTTCGCGATTCGATTGATCGGCGATTTGAACGAATGACGATTCGAACGAACGACGATTCGGCGACTTGACACTTGCAAGTTTATCGATTCGGGTAAATGACGCTTGGTGAAAATATTTATTCGGAAAAATGACGTTCGGTTGAATAACGATTCGACAGTTCTACGATTCGAAAAAAAAAAAAAAAAAAAAAAAAAAATGAAGTTTCGGCTGTTTGACTATTCGGATGAAGCGCGTTCGGCCATACGATGATTCGGCCAATTGCAATTCCGGCGAAATGATGTGGCTCCTTTAAAAGCGGTCTTTATCTCTTTCCATGTACAGTGAAAAAAAAAAAAAAAAAAAATGGCACGATCCAATTTGCCCCGGGCTTCCATATACAATCATAATACAAAAAAAATGACAGAACTACCAATTCATTTTTGTACATTATTTAAAAAATATTATCTACTTGAAAAAAAAGGATGTCCGACAATTTTTTAATATTCTGATCGGCGGTTTTTTGCACGCCATCAGCACACCGTTACCGACGATCCATCGCAGGGCATCCGTTCGACCCAATTTTTTTTTTTTTTTTTTTTATTACCGACGAATAAAACAAAACGTTCTTTTTGTTCTGCCCAAAATCAATGGAGGGAAGGTCTGGAAGCGGCTGTGCTATAAACGATCGGTCATATCGCCCCAAATGTCGTTACCGGAAGTCGGTGGCACTCACTCGCGGCAAGCTAGTCGCTCCCGAGGCTTCATTAACCCACTCTACATCCCAAGGGCTGCGAAATCTCATCGATCTCCAGTCTTTTCGGGCATTCCATTTAAAAGCCCGATATCCCTCCGTAACGGCGTACACTTACCCGGTTCCAGCATCGCCCATCGAACGAAGATAATAAATACGATATTGTTTCAATCTTGGATCGACGGCACGATTGAATATCGCATTTCGATGGGTAAAATTTCATTTTGCGAAGAGTCGCGGGAAGCCGCGAAGACGAGGAGACAGAGAGAGATTCGAGGGTCGCATCGCGGCTGGTCGCGAGGGGTTGAAACTCGAGAGGTATACTTTGTACCCGATAAAATTAATCAAGTCGAGCGCGCTTCGACGTGGACCGGGAACACTCGGGTATTTGTAATCGGAGTAGAAGGGGGCATTCCGCTTTTTTTTTTTTTTTTTTTTGCGCGAGACGAGAATAACGCGGTCGCGGCTGGAGGGTACGGCGACGTTATTAAAAAGCGTTACCGAGGTGCTCGAGGGTGCAACGTCGGGGAGCCGGACTAAAGCCTCGGATGAGCATGCCGCCCGGTACTCACCGAAGCTCTCCGGCGAGCCAGCTGGGAATCTCGGAGCTTCGCTCGGGACGCGATCCTCGCCGAGGTGGGCGGAACCGCCGAGCTTCTTACCGGTGAAAAAAAAAAAAAAAAAAAAAAAACCCCTCGGGCCTTCGTTATTTCTCGAAAAACCTCCTCGGCGAAACGAGAACTCGAGACACGATCCTTACGTTCGCACGCGATAGTTTAAAAAAAAAAAAAAAAAAAAAAAAACAAAGAATACCTTTGGATAAAGACAAGGTCGATTTTCCACGGAGCGATGTACCTCTTCCCTTGGTTTCCACGCGATTCCCTTTGTTCCACTCTCTCTCTCTCTCTCTCTATATCCTTCGCCGACTCTATAATCGCCGGGTCTCTAACGATCCGCAGGATTAAATTCTCGTTCCGCCGTTCGCTAGGGGACCGGGCTCATTACTAACCGGAGAAGCCAATTAAAACGGATTCTGGCTTCCGGTGGTTAACCGCCGCCTTCATCGTTTGATGCAATAATTATCGTAGGGGATACGCGTGATTCGAGCATTGATCCAATTTTATGTACCGTCGTTGCCTGACCGCTTCGTTGCAACCACCTCCTGGTAGCGACTTTCTTAGCTCAATGGTACTTTGCGATGCTGGTGCGAAAGAACGGTCTTTCGCACCAAGGTTGTGAAGTTGACGGCACGAACCGGAAACGAGTACAACAGTAGCATGAGCCGAAGCAGAGTTCTGGCTGTGGTACGAGCTAAAGAGTAGTCGCCTACTTCATGACGGTGCGGAGACCACTTTTTCGATAGATTATTATTTTTTTTTTTAAGTCACTTTTTTCATGGGTTTTTTCACCTGTCGATCTAACTTTTTGCAATCGGGAGTTTTTTTTTTAATTTTTCATTTTTATGTAAGCATTAACTGTTCGTTTACGAAAAAAAAAAAAAAAGAAAATCTTAAGGGTAGTTTACCCCCCTTATAGGGGTGCGCCCTTCTCAGACAATATTGCTTTTGGATCGTTCTGACATGAAGTATATTCGTGCCAAGTTTCATTGAAATCCGTCGAGTGCTTCTATGAAAATCACTAAATTTCAGACGATTTTTCGGCAAACTTTCGACTCCTGTTTCACACCTTAAATTGTCACCTTTGCCGATAAAAAAAATTAAAAAAAAAAAAAAAAAAAAAAAAAAAATACGTGCTTAGATTTTCGAGGTCTACAACGTATATAAGAATTATCAAAATCGGGATGTGACACTTCGGAATGTTTCCGACCGAAGTCGGCTGCAGCCGCAAAAATGGGGTGACGAAAAATGACGAAAAACAGAAGTGGACAAAAAAAAATAAATAAATGGGTACTTAGTAATTACGCATCGACCGAGCCGGCTCGCTGTAAGGCAGCAGCTTTGAGAAGCGGGTGACAATAACGATAAATAAAAATGAAAAATTATTATTACAGGAGAGCTGTCCTCCGCTGCATCATTGCGGGCCTGATTGTTCGATGATCGTGAACGATCGTGGCTGCCCTGCTTGCTCCTGCGCCGGCGAGACACCACCCGAGTACAGCCCACCGAAACTTTCCGAAACCCCCGACGATTTTGGGGTCGTCTGTCCTGAACTGAAATGCGATTTGCACTGCGAGCGCGGTTTGGTAATGGACGAGAACGACTGTACGCTTTGTCAGTGCAAACCACAAGCCGGATGTCCCTCGATGACATGCAAGAGGAAATGTACCCACGGTTACAAAACCAACAGACGTGGCTGTCCGGTGAGTCTTTCGCAGTAATTTATATTATCAAAGGATGCTCTTAACGGCCCTCCAGTTAATTAAACGCAATCGTGTAAAAGTAACGCCAGTCACCGCCTGTTGCGTGTTTCGCTCTCGTAGATCTTGTTTCATAAACGATAAACACTGTTTGTACACTCAACGAAACATTTCTCGTCCAGAAAGATTCACAATTCTTTTTTATTGCTAATTTTATAATTTTTTTGTTCTATTTATTTATTGATATTATTATTATTATTATTATTATTATTACTTTATTTGCTTTACCACGTATCCTTTACCACCGTGTAAGAGCATCCTTGCATCTCGAGAGACCAGTTTCCTCGGTCGTTGAATTATTCTGACTGTTTAAATGTTTACCGACAAGCAGGTCTGCCGATGCCGAGCTACGTGCACGGATCTCCAGAACGCGACGCATCCCGAAGGAACATCCTGGGAACCAGACGCCTGTACGGTCTGCAACTGCGACCACGAGGGAAAACTCGTCTGCAAGGAGACCGTGTGCTCGGTCGCTTGTATCAACCCCATGCCTCCAGCGCCTGGATCTTGCTGTCCGATTTGTCCCACTAAAGTAAAATCTCTGTTTAAAATGGATTATTTATTTATTCATTATTGTTTTTTTTTTTTTTTTTTAATGCGGTATATTATATTATACTAGCGGTTATGTTGGCTTTGTGCGCTCGCAGTATCTGCGTCCGTGAGTATCTGTGAGAATCTGTGAGTACCTGCGAGTATCTGTGGGTGTCGATGGATTTCTGTGAGTATCTGTTATTATCTGTATCTATTAGGATATGTGAGGATGTGTGAGTATTTATGAGTATACGTGAGAATGTGTGAGCATCTGTGAGAATCTATGAGTTTCTGTGAGTATCTGTTAGTATCTGCGAGTATCCGTGGAAGTATCGGAGTGAGCGTCCAATCGTCACGAACTTTATTATTATGCAGACTTAATACGTTGAAATATTAACGGTACATCTTTTTTTTTGTCCCGTCAGCATCCAGACAGGAACGAGACCATCCATCATGCACCAAAAGGCTGGGGCACCGTTCCAATTATTCTCATATCGATGCTCGCTCTTCTCTGCATAATGCTGATATTCTACGTGATACGAGGAAAATTCCGCGGTCATCTGTCACAGAAGGCGACACTCTACCCGACTTATCCGACGCAGTACTACAAGTGCGTGCCAGCGTACGACACTCCGGTTCACAGAAATGAGGTGGTCGTTCCGCTCTAAAAAAAATATAAAATAACAAAAAACGTTAAGTACGATCTACATTCGGATATCTTACATCGTAACTGCGTGAATGAATGAGTCGTCGAATTATGAACTATGCATATATATTTATGCCGACGTATGAAGAAGAAGAAGAATAAGAATAAGAAGAACAATGAGAAGAAAAGAGGAGGAAGAGCGACGAGAGGTTTGGATAATGGAGATAAGCAGACGGTGGTATCGATTTAACGATGTCGTTCGATGTGTTGTACATTTACATGATAATACGCTGTTAGGCTTGCAGAAAAAAAATGCAAAAAAAAAAACGAAAAAAAAAACTGATGAAAATACAGAGCACTATTGTCGACCCGTAGACGATTAGATTATCGGATAGAGGATTAGTGTGGATAAACGTAGACGATACGGGAAAGCCTTTCTTCTTCACGTAGAAATAGTGGTTGATCTTCCCTGATTTTTTCCTGAATCGTTATCAATCGTCGCCTCGATTTCGTTCTCGCTCGAACGATCTCGTTGACAACGGAGCGAATCGAGCGCGCACGATGTGAGATTATCGGGTATTTAATTATATTTCATATTTATTCGTTCTCACCTCTTGTCCCAATACACACTCGATTCTATGACCTCATACACACACACACACACACACACACACACATATTCACACATACACACACACTCCAACGGTATTATATGACGGCGAACATCTTTCGTCGATCTTTTTATTAATTATAAATGGGTATAGCTACGAGACTCTGAAGAGGAGAAAAAGGAAACGACGATACTTATTTATAAGGATAAACGTGTAAATAGAGGGATAACGAGTGACCGCTCCGGGTCTCGACATCTCACGCTTAATTTATTATTAAAATTAATGTACTATACAAGTGCAGGAAATCCTCGATTCACGGCTCGCTGTTTTGCGGATGACACATTTATAGAGTGCGTATTTGTGTGATACATAAAAAAAAAACAAAGCGCGATGGAAGGGACGTGGAGTCGAAGATTTTGTGCAAACAATTGCTTTCCGTTTTGACGAATGAGGACGTAATTTGTGAGAGTATTATTGTCACGTGCGGAATTTACCGTCGAAGAATGTAGTGAGAAACGATGATCATGTGCGCTGCAATTATCAAACGATTGTTCATCGTTCGCGCGATGGGTTTGTGCAACAGGCTCTCCGAAGAGGTCGAATACCTGATTAACCGTAAATAGCTGTGTTATTAGACTGTTCCTATATAACGTTCTGCCTCTGTTTTTGTTTTACGGGAATCTTTTGTGTTCCACTGATGGTATTTATATTCGAGATTCTTTAACGATCCATTGTACATAAATTATACGATCTATTTATACATAAAAAACATGATTGTTATCATTGTTGTATTTAGTGTTAAATCGACGACGTTTTCGTAATTCAAAGAAGAAAAAAAAAAAAATCCCGCATATCTGCAGTCATTCGATAATCATCAGGACTCAATATAAATTATCGCTTCGTTGCGGTGTTTCGAATCACTACATATCGCTCCGGAAAGGAATTAAAAAGAGAAAGCAATTTTTTGAAAAAAAAAAAAAAAATGAAAACTCGCACATATCCACGTACCTACGCAGGCGCGCAGGTAATCGTTTCCCTTTCGATTGATATATATTTTTTCAAACGTGATACCTCGATCACACGGAGTTTTCTGGTGTAATAGAAAATAACGAATCGCAATTAAACTGCACCGCGTAAAAAAAGGAAAAAAAATACGTATAAATTTGATAGATGTAAAAAAATATGTACACGGTGATGCGGGACTCGCACCTGACGGCTTGTCTCCGATAATCCGAACGCCCTGTACGCGTAAATGTATATACCGTATGTCCGACAAGATTTTGGCAGAGTGTTTAAATCAGCGTGCGATCAAATGGTCATCGCGAGTTCTCTTGAAACCGCGATTGCGCCGAACGGAAATGACCCTACGTCGGTCAGAGAATCGAATAAAAATGTCCCGTTTAAGGCTCGAACTAAAATCTCGTCGAACTTGGGCCAAGACACGGTATATATTGTTTGTCAATGAAGGATAGGGTTAAATTTCGTACGTGTGTACCTTGGAGACAATATTTATTACGGTTCGGTGTAGCGTGTAAGTACCGGAGGACGAAGGTCCACGATTTGTGAATTTCAATGACGCAACTTAGTTGATTGAATATAATAGTAGTTAATACCAATAACGATAACGATAGTTATTAAATATTAAAAACATATCTAACAGGATTCCAAGATGTTCGATTTATTTACAAGACTCTGTTTTGTGCTTTATGAATTTTTATCGATGAGGAATTGATGTGTCGCGCCACTATCGGGCAAGGGCACGGGGCTAATTAACGTTAATGGGAGAAGCTGCAAGGGGAAGCTGAATATAGTTTTTTTTTGTTTTTTTTTTACCTCTGTCGCATGTATTGTTTAAAGCCGTATATGAACGGATCTCTCGACACTTCCGCGAGTAAAATTGACGAGCATATTCTCCGAAGAGATCGCAATTAATTGGTATTTAACGAATCGATGTAAATTATCACGCTTGCATAACTCCGCAGAGTTTCACTGTATGCAGCAAGAAGAGTAAACAGGAAAAAAAAAAAATGAATCCATATCAGTGTAACGTATCTAGGTAAACAAAAAAAAAAATTCGATATACGATACATAATTATATTGATTACCTCGTGTTTAAACTTAGCTCTTGTATGTCAAAATAAAAGGAGGCTAAATAAACTATATTGTTGAAACGCGATGGTCAGCAGGACATTGTTTATTATTATTATTATTTTTTTTTTTTTACTTTTCCAGATCTCAGCTTGCCTGAACTTTTGTCCTCATTACAAACGCTTACACTATTCTTCCCATTAACTCATGCCATTTTGCCTTCCCTTTGTGCAATGAACTTTTTCGTTTAAATTTTATGCGCAATGGAGAATCAAAGGCGTGCACATTTAAATAGAGAATCGCTTTGGTTGAAAATGCAAAACGCTTGTAATTCCGCGTTGAGGGCTGAAAAGATTCGCCGACGGCAAACTTGTGGGGTTGATATTCGCTCACAGAACTCGAAACGACCCCGGGCGGACAACCCCCTTCTCGTGCTTTGAGTCTCTCTATTTGCTGATAATTAACGGGTAGCCTTCAGCACCTCGGAATTTCGTGAGTTTCTCGACCGTTAATAATTCATACGATAAAGAAACTGAGCGAAAAATCTCTCTGTTCATTCTGATAATATATTGCCCGAGACAAGCAATCACGGTCGAAAACAAAAGAAACACCGTTAGCTAAAAAAATCAATGAAACCACAGACGTTGAATTTAAAAAAAAAAATAAAAAAAAAAAAAAAAATACTTCAAAGTGGCCATTCAATTAATATCTAATTTCTGATTTGAACGAATGTTGAATCTGCATTATTCAATTCTGCATGCACTGTTTTCTCTATTCTGTTTCTCTCCTTATATCCTAATCATCCTCCTCTAAAATTTCCCAATTACGAGGGCAACCTCATAAAGTGCCCTCGAACGCGATCCTCTTATGTGACGCTGAAATCTATCAGATTAAATTTCGCGCTTACCTGCGAAGAAGTGTTTTTTTTTTCTAGAGTCGGTAATCTGAATTGCCGCGACCCACCTTACCGACTTTGTTTTTCTCGATCGATAACGAAAACGAAACTCGCCTGGAGAGCTCGATGAGCAATCCTGTAAAATTCCTATGTTACCAATCGACGATCAAGGAGGTATTACACTATAAAAATGTTCAGTAAAATTATAAATTATTTATTTATATAGGTATGATAATTGCTCCCATGTGTTGAATTTAATGCACCGGGACGAATAATATTCGAATAGTATATTATTAACAATCTTGTTAATAATTAATAGATCTATTTATTAACAATCGATACGAGTTACCGTGCCCCACTTTATCGACGTTGCTTTTCTCGATCGGCAACGGAAACGAAACGCGCTTAGATAGCTCGATGAGGAACCTTGTAAGATTCCTACGTTACCGATCGATGGCGAAGGTTACACTATAAAAATGTTCAGAAATATTATAAAGTGTTCATGTATTTGCGTACCATAATTGCTCCCGTGTGTTGAATTTAATACACCCAACCGAATAATATCCTAATGGTCAGATCTATTTATTAAACATTAATACGAGTTACCGCGAGCCACTTTACCGACGGTAGTTTGCTCGATCGATAATGGAAACCAATAGTCCCTGGAGAGCTTGATGAGCAGCCCGTAAAATTCCTACGCCACCGATCGACGATCAATGAGCTTACACTAAAAATCTTCGGCAAAACAATGAAGTATTCATGTATTTACGCTTAACAATTTCCCATGTGTGTTCAATTTAATTCACCGGACCTAATAATATCCGTATAATCGATTGCTCATTGAGTCAGATCTATTTATCAAAAAAAAAAAAAACCCAATACGAGTTTCTGCGATCCACTTTGCCGACGTTCGTTTGCCCGATCGATAATAGAAACGGAACGCCCCTGAAGAGCTCGATGAGCAGCTCGTAAAATTCCTACGTTACCGATCGATGATCAAGGAGATATTTGCCATAAAAATTTTCAGCATAATTATAAAGTACTTATGCATTTACTCCATAACATTTGACTCTGCGTCGAATTTAGTACAACGGGCCGAATAATCAATTGCTCATTGAGTCAGATCAATTTATTAAAAACCAATACGTTCTCACGATACTACACCGTCAATGTTTGTTTTTCCACTTTCACTTGTTATATACATTACATACACGATCGTTCATATACTATATATACTATATACTATAAATATATATATATATATATATATATATATATATATATATATATATATATATATATATATATAAGTACATCTCATCTATTTACAATTACGACGAATGAAAATGAACTCTGTTATTCTCGTACACTTAAAATTTTATATCGGCGAGTTTTGCACATGTGCTATCTCTTCTTCTTTTCCATTTCTTTTAAATTGATATTTAGCTATCTCTACTCGTCAAATATACGCTCTATCGTAGATACGAATCATCTAGAGGATGATACGTTTATTTTATTTTATTTTTTTTCCTCTCATTTTAACGCCCTCAATGTCTCGGGCACAGTTCGGAGCCCATTGTATCGGGCAATGGGTGAGCTCTCACCTTCCGGTCGGCCATACTCGGCGAAGAGAGTATAATAGCGTCCGGAGAAGTAGCACCGTGAACAAAAAAAAAAAAGACCAGAAAAAAAAAAAAAAGAAACCAGTTTTCAACGCCTCCCAGGCCCCGTGTGGAACACCTTTGGCGCACCATTGGCCGAGGAACCCATACATAATGGTCGCAACTCCTTCGCTTTTATTCGTCCGGCGTCTTTCATCCACCGTCGATCCACAAGACGACAGTCGCGCGAGGCAGGAATTGCATTATTCCGCTCATAATTGGCGAACGCGTTTCCTCCTCGCGTGTCATTTTTTTTTTTAATTTTTTTATATATTCCCCCCCCCCCCCCCCCCCTCCCGCTCAAGACTGGAGCGCAACGCTGTCACGTCAGTTAGCTTCCGATAAATTTTGTTATACCCTCGAATTTTCATTGCCACGGAACTGAGCGACAGTTCAGGCGAACGCGTGAATCCGAGCCAGCACGTCGTCGCAGGAGGTCTGTCCGTGATGGGGTTGATCCTCGTGGGCCGGGATCTCGCAGTCCGTGGGTCACATGGAGTGCTGGGGCGGTGGTAGCATGATCTCGTAACCGGTCGGCATTGCTTGCTGATGATGATGATGATGATGGTGGGTACTCGACATCACCTGGTGGTGGGTCTGCTGGTAGTATTGATGATGCATCGTCGAGTGGCCGGAGTAATACATCGGACTCTGCTCAATGTCTTTTCCTAAAAATTATATGAGTAATTTGAAAATAAATTTTGAGACGATTGGAATTTTCCGAATTGCCAGAAGCTTTCTGGGATGAAAACTACGAGTCTTTCAGGTTTTCAAAGAGCGTATGGTTTAAAGCTACGACTTTTTCTTCTTTCCAAAGAGTGTATTGTAAAAAACTGGCTTTACACTCTGCGCTATTAAAAAAAAAAAAAAAAAAAAAAAAAAAACAGGTAATGGTAAAAGCCACGTCTTTTTCTTCTTTCCAAAGAGTGTATTGTAAAAAACTGGCTTTACACTTTGCGCTATTTAAAAAAAAAAAAAAAAAAAAAAAAACAGGTAATGGTAAAAGCTACGACTTTTTCTTCTTTCCAAAGAGTGTATTGTAAAAAACTGGCTTTACACTGTGCGCTATTTAAAAAAAAAAAAAAAACAGGTAATGGTAAAAGCCACGACTTTTTCTTCTTTCCAAAGAGTGTATTGTAAAAAACTGGCTTTACACTCTGCGCTATTTAAAAAAAAAAAAAAAAAAACAGGTAATGGTAAAAGCTACGACTTTTTCTTCTTTCCAAAGAGTGTATTGTAAAAAACTGGCTTTACACTCTGCGCTATTTAAAAGAAAAAAAAAACAGGTAATGGTAAAAGCCACGACTTTTTCTTCTTTCCAAAGAGTGTATTGTAAAAAACTGGCTTTACACTCTGCGCTATTTAAAAAAAAAAAGAAAACAGTTAATGGTAAAAGCCACGACTTTTTCTTCTTTCCAAAGAGTGTATTGTAAAAAACTGGCTTTACAATCTGCGCCATTTAAAAAAAAAAAAAAAAAAAAAAAAAAAACAGGTAATGGTAAAAGCTACGACTTTTTCTTCTTTCCAAACAGTGTATTGTAAAAAACTGGCTTTACACTCTGCGCTATTTAAAAAAAAAAAAAAAAAAACAGGTAATGGTAAAAGCTACGACTTTTTCTTCTTTCCAAAGAGTGTATTGTAAAAAACTGGCTTTACACTCTGCGCTATTTAAAAAAAAAAAAAAAAAACAGGTAATGGTAAAAGCTACGACTTTTTCTTCTTTCCAAAGAGTGTATTGTAAAAAACTGGCTTTACACTCTGCGCTATTTAAAAAAAAAAAACGAAAAAAACAGGTAATGATTGGAATTTACTAAACAGTTTGACCATTCCTTCGGTCAAAACTACAACTTTTTCACTTTTTCCAAATACTGTATGGTAAAAATCAAGGTTTACACTCTAAAGTATTTAAAAAAAACATTCCTCAAGTGAAAACTAGGATTTTGTCTCTTTTATAAAAAGTGTACAGTAAAAACCACGGTTTACACTGTAGAGTATAAAAAAAGGGTGACACGTTGGAATTTACTCAACAGTTAGATTCATGATCGGGCTGAAAGTACGATTTTTTTTCTCTTTTCCAAAAAGTCTATTGTAACAATCACGATTTGCACTGTGGAGTATAAAAAAAAGGTGCCGCTTTAAATTTTCTCTATAGCCAGATCCTTCCTCGGATTAAAGCTACAATTTTTTTCACTTTTCCAAACACTGTATTGTAAAAAAAAAAAAAAAAAAAAAAAAAAAAAAAACGAAGGTTTACACTCTGAAGTATAAAAAAAACAAGGTGACACTTCGAATTTACTCGATAGTTAGATCCTTCCTCGGATAAAAACTGCGACTTTTTCTTGTTTCCAAATACTCCATGGTAAAAACCATGTTTTTCACTGTGGACTATAAAAAAAAAAAGGCGATGCTTGGAATTTACTCAACAATTAGACCTTTCCTCGGACAAAGACTACGACTTTTTCCTCGTTTGAAAAAATTGTATGATGAAAACCACGCTTTACACTCTGGAGCATGTTTTCCAAACGTTCGAGGACGCGTTCGATTAAATTGGCAGATTGACAGACTAAACCTACCGGAATCGTAAATTCCCCGACCGTAGCAGAGAGTCTTGACGTCGTTCATTGGGCTTAGACCACCGCTGTGCTGATGAGCCGAATGAACCGACGAGGGTGTCACCGGTGCAGTGTATCCGTGATGATGAGGTCCCATGGGACTCATGCCCATGGGACTGCAAGGGTTCATTCCAACCGGCGACATTCCCATGGTCGAGAGGGGCGACATTGCGAGATTCGGACTGTCCGATTCGATGGATTGGAGGGACTGATGACCGGTGCCGTTGCTCCCTGCGCCGCCGTTCACATTGCCGTTTCCGCTGCTTTGGCAATTCAAGGATACCATGTCCCTGCGAGAGAACGAACAAAAAATAATTTTTAAAAGACGTTACACTACAGTGAATGTGACGAAGGCGAATTGGTGGAAAACGGAGCACCTCGACCTTTCTTCGTGGTAGAAAAAAAAGATCTCTTCTGAAATGGTCACGGGTACGTTTTGCCCGCACTTCTTGTTCACTCGATTTTCGATACAAGTACATTATATAATAAAATTCAGTACAAAATATAATAAAATTGGACCTCTTTTTTTATTAAATTTTTTTTTTTTTTTTTGTATCCTGCGTATAGCTTCATTTGCAGCCGATAGAAATTCGAATACCTAGAGCTCGTATAGAGCACACGTGTCGACTTTGTCATCGAGTACCCGAAGAGAGGCCCAGAAGCAATAAATCGACCTTTTTCCTTGGGGCATTTGTCACGCGAGCCTCGGAACTACCGGTGGTACATAAATCCTTGAATTTTCACCCGGAGGACCTCGTTGGGTTTAAAACAAAAGCGATCTTTCTCCGTAGCGCCTCGTCGCACATGTGCGACAGGAGAGGTTCCTCAAGAGGAAGTCTCACCCGGGCATCCATTGTTGCTTCCTCATAGAGGAAGCTATGTTTTCGTAGCTAAAACAAAATTTCGAGATTTTAATGTCGGACTACTTGACACAGTCTGAAACGTCGATAAATCCGATTTTTAGCTGGTATGCGAATCTATGTATGCGTGTGTGTGTGTGTGTGTATGACTATAACTCGGAAACGATTATGAGATAGGGAATTGAAATTTGGTACACTGGTAGAGTGGTCGCGTCTCTTTGCTTGGTGCCAATTTTCATGAAAATTGAGGCCCGGTTCGAGATTTTACGCGATTTTGACATTTTTGGAAGAAAAAAAAAAAAAAAATGTGGTAACTCTAACTTGCGCAATTTTTTTTTTAGCTATCGTCCTGAAACCGAATAAAAATATAATACTATGGTCAAAGATCTTTGGTGTTGAATTTTGCCGAATGTCATCAAAGCGATCGGATTTTATTTTCTGAGATTTAATTTCTGTTTTTAATTACTAGAAACTGTCTAATACGAGTAAACGTCAAAGTATCGAGCTTAAATTTGCCAATTTAATGGACTAACACTGTGTACAGTGTTTGGTATTAAATTTTCCGGAAATGGATCTAAACGTTCAAATTTTTTTTTTATTTTTCAGAAATTTTGTATTTTCTGTCGGACAAGAGTTTACGCATAAAATGTCGCTCCAGGAGTAAAATAATTTAGAGCCATGGTTAAATGAAACATTAGACATTGCCTCGAAACGACGAACTATGCAAATTTCAATTACCAATTTTCTGCAATAAATTTTGCCACAATGTTTGACCATTTCAATTTGATGATATGTAAAAGTTGTTCAACGTTACGAAAAACGCTGCAAAGTAGTTTGTACATGCCCTCCTAATTTTTAACATTTTTGCCCGTAGCTTTCTCTATGACGAAGCCAAAAATCGATCAGCGAACTTTCTTATGGAGAAAGCTACGGGCAAAGTGGTAAAGAAAAAAAAAAAAAAAAAGAGGAAACCATCTGCAAATTACCTTGCAGCTTTTCATTTGGCGGCCGAGAATTTAGGCGAAGAAGCGAGAGTTCCAAAAATCGGAGGAACGGTCGACGCGGACAATTCGGTTTCCTCGACTTCGAGAAGGCGCGTTGCAGTCGCGCGAATGCACTGGACGCACGTGTGACGACCACTGCACGTTTTTTTTTTTTTTTTTTTTTTGACGACCAATGCACGTAGAGGAGTTCCGAGAAGAGAGTTACGTCGACGATGAAGAACGACGATGACGATGAGGAAAGAAACCAATAACGTCGGGACATGTAACGAGGGCGAGTATATGCGAGAGGAGAAAGTGGAAAAAGATGCAAAACCCGACGGACGACTCGAGCTGCCGGCATTGTTCTTCGCCGGTCGCGTCACCCTTCGGCCCTACGGCCAGGGTGCGCGCGCACACATGTGCATGCACGGGCAGCAACGTTAACAGGAGCGTGTGTGCCCGAACTCCGCCCACGGCCGTCACGCTTCGACGTGGCTTGCGCCTGTGCTGGTAAGCTACCTCTCGAAGGGAGCTGGGGATTCATTTTTTTTTTTTTTTTTTTTTTTTTTTACGCTCGTTGCCGCTTCTCGTCAAGGTCCGCGATCGAGGAATGCTCGAGGGACCCGGGCGAAAACGTACCGCTGGACGCGTTCATCGCCAATCGAATTAAGATCAACAGATCGTCGGTGGAGTACCAAGAACGGTTGTAATCAAAATTGTCTTATACAATTATTCTGTGATATAGTTAAATAATAGTTGAGTCAACGAAAAATTGTTGAACCCAAAATTGTTTTTCATTAACGAAAATTCGTGCAATTAACGACAAATCGTTCAAATAACAAAAAAATCGATCACTTAACGAAAAATCGTTCAATCAACGAAAAATCGTTCAATCAACCGAAAAATCGTTCAATTAACGGAAAAATCGTTCAATCAACGAAAAAATCGTTTAATTAACAAAAAATCGTGCAATTAACGACAAATCGTTCAATTAACAAAAAATCGTTCATTTAACGAAAAATCGTTCAATTAACGACAAATCGTTTAGTTAACGGAAAAATCGTTCAATCAACGGAAAAATCGTTCAATCAACCGAAAAATCGTTCAATTAACGGAAAAATCGTTCAATCAACGAAAAAATCGTTCAATTAATGAAAAAATCGTTCAGTTAACGAAAAAATCGTTCAATCAACGAAAAAATCGTTCAATCAACGAAAAAATCGTTCAATCAACGAAAAAATCGTTCAATCAACGGAAAAATCGTTCAATCAACGAAAAAAATCGTTCAATTAACGAAAAAATGGATAACACACCGTATTAAATTAATGCGGAACTTTGTGGACAAGAAATGTATGTCGGATGTAGAGGAATTTTTCTATACCGCTTAGTTTTTTTTTACCGACAGATTCCGTGATTTCCCAAAACTCGATTCCCGAGTTCGCGTTCACGTGGGATCGCAAATGCCCTCACTATGTCGAAGGTATAGTAACAGATAAATCGTTTGGGGGTTGTTACGCGCCCTCCGCCTATCCGGGTAAGGGGCGGGGGAGGGGGGGGGGAGGGAGGGGGCTCTCGGATCACTCGGCTTTTATGTAGTAAACTATTGGTAGTGTGAACAGCTCAATGGTGAAACGAGATATGTAACCGAAGCTGCGTCATAAAATGGTAATGGGGCGTCGCGTTACCTTTTCCTAGGACCTTCGCGAGGCCGCGGACGCCGTCGAGCGTCGGGACGCCTCGTGGTCACATACTCGCGCGCGTTTCCAAGGATGGTAACTCAGTCAGAAAAAAAAAAAAAAAATTCTCCGTCCGCCTTTCGACGATCTTCCGTTCATTCGACTTTGTCGCGTTCGGAGATTAAAAAAAAGAAAAAAAAAAAAAACGTCCGAAATTCGATAAATCGAATTTGATGAACGATCGAAAAAATTGTACCAGTTTCTTTTTTCGTTATCAAAAAAATAAGCATCGGATTGTACGATCCGATCGCTCGACCCTTTCGTCACGAGAGAGAGAGAGAGAGAGAGAGAGAGAGAGACGGATGAAATTTTAGTTTCTCGGGCCGAGCAACAGCCGCAGCAACAACAGCGTTTGCCGGCCGTGACCGCGGCTCTCCGTCGTAGCCATAACAATGCTACACGCTTCCGAATGTTATAAGTTTCTCCTTTTCTCGCACCGTGTATGCCGTAAGCGCTTGTGCCTCTCTCAGTCTGTCGCTCGCCGAAGCGAATGCCCGTTCGCCGACGATGACCGGTCGCCCGGATCGTCGGACTGAGGGGTTTGAATGAAAAAAAAAAAAAAAAAAAAAAAAAAAAAAAATTCATATTCAAAATTGAGAATTAAAAAAATTTTAATCGAACAGCCACGTTGTTGAGATCCTGGCGTTTCGATTTCGCTACGGTCGATCTAAGAAATATTGTTTTTTTTTTTTTTTTGGCAAAGGCTGAACCGATGCCTCGGTATCGAAGAGGTGCTGAGAATACGGCGCGTTTCGCGGTTTGAAAATCGCCCAACAGTTTCTTTTTCGCCGAGGATTTTCAGTTGCTCGGAGCATCGGACGAGGAGATTTCGCAGACTTTTCTTTTTTTTTTCTTCATCTTCTTTCGCATTAGAAATTTAAAATGCAATCGAACAGACGCGTTCGCTGTTAAAAAAAAAAAAAAAAAAAAAAAAAATTGTAAACTTAACGCACCGGACTGGAAGTTTTTACGGCAAAAACTGGTGCATTAAACTTTGTGTACAATTTTGATGAAACATTAACGAACATTTGCATTGATATTTAAAGTAAATCATTGTACTTAAAACACTTTTACGCTCAAATATAAAGTGAAGCGTTTCCAAAGTTTTTAATACACTTGCACGTTAATTTTTTTTTTCATGACAATTGTACGCGAAATTTAATATACCACAGTTTATGCACGAAAATTTCCAAGACACTGTAAAAAAAATTCGATTGAACGTTAACGAACGGTGTCGGAAGCTTTTTCACATGAACACTCTTCGAAATTCTAAACTAGAAATTCTTCGAAATTCTAAACACACGCATGTTGCAATTTAACGGTCAAATTTTTGTCTTTAATCAAAACCTGTTGCAAATTTCAGGCCAAAGATTTGCACTTTTAATATCCGGTATTATAATTTTACACAAAAAAGTATCTTAATGTTCAATTAATGTTCAATTAATGTAATGCGAGCAAATTTCGAGTTCCAATAAATGAAATTTACATCTTACTTTTTTACAGTGTACCAGTAAATTAAATATCATACGATTTTTTTTTTTTTAACCAGTCTTGCTGACATTCTGGCGTTTCGATTTCGCTACAATCGATCCAAAAATTAGCTTTTGGCAAAGCGGCGCAGCAAGAAAGACGCCGGGTCATCGAGGTGCAAAAAAAAAAAAAAAAAAACACGTCGCATTCCAGGGTTAACAAACCCGCCGATAGTTCCGCGAACTATCCGACAAACATTAGCTTGTACACACGTTCCTCTCGCGAACTCTCCAAGTCCCGTTCCTAATCTTATCGTAAGTGAGGGTGCGTTGCGTATAAAAAAAAAAAAAAAAAAAAAAAAAAAAAAAAATTGAAAAATAAAATAAAAACATTGGGTCTTTAAGGTAGGTAGTGCAAGGGATCGAACAGCGCGACCCGGGTAGGATTATTATCTGAACGCGCGCGACGCCAGCTCGCCGGCGCAAATAGGCACTTATCACTCAGCCGTGATTATCAAACTTGTCGCAATGACTTCCACGTAGGCGGTAATCGCGCTGCAGCATGATATACTTAGTCGAGCTCACCGACGCACGATTCAAACTCGCGGTAACGATATGCCTATTCACTTTTTCGCTTCCTCATAGAGGAAGCTATATTTTCGTCAAAAAAATTAATTTCGTGATTTTAATGTGAGAGTACTAGAAATGGTCGAAAATGTCGAGAAATGTCATTTTTAGCTGGCGTCCGGATGTATGTATATATATGTGTGTGTGTGTGTGTGTGTGTGTGTGTGTGTGTGTGTGTGTGTGTGTGTGTGTGTGTGTGTGTGTGTGTGTGTGTGTGTGTGTGTGTGCCGGCTGTGCTAGTAGACAAATTTTGTGTACTAGTACAGTAATCATGTATGTTTCTTCATTGTCGTTTTCATGAAGATTTAGGCCCGATTCGAGATTTTACGCGATTTTGAAATTTTTCAAAAATATCTGTGGTAGCTCTAGCTTCCGTAGTTTTTGAGTTAGTGTCCTAAAAATGCATTTAAATACAATACTATGAGCAAAGACCTTTGTCATTGAATTTGGTCGAAATCTACCGAGGGGATCGGATTTTATGAAATTTTTTTTTTTTTTTTTGAAAAACTACTAATAATTATGTAATTCGAGTTAACATGGAGGATTCGAGTTTAAATGTGGCACGGGAATGGACCAGTACTTAACGATGTTTAATATTAAATTTGGCAAAAATTTATCGAATCGTTCAAATTTTATGGGATTTCGAAAATTTAGAATTTATTGAAAGATGTATGTTTTTCTTTACGCCCAACACGAGATTCTAAATGAAATATCACGCAAAGAGTAAAATGAGTTATACTTTTGTGATCAACGGTGAAGAATAATACACTAAAAATTGCCTCAAAACAACGAAATCCGCAAATTTCAGTTTGAAATTTCCTATAATAAATTTTGCCGTAAAATTTTGACATTTAAAATTTTCCGAGATGTAGACCTTTTTCTATGTTACGAAAAAAAAGATGGAAAGTAATTTGCACACGGTTTTTTACACTTAACTCAGATATACAATTAAAAAGAGTCGAAAATTGTATGAAAATTATAGCTTCCTCTATGAGGAAGCCAAAATCGTACAACGAAATTTATCATAGGGGAAGTTATGTGCAAAACCGTCAAATATGAGGAAGTAATTGTGCAAGTCACTTTGCACGCTTTTTCTTATTCATACGTAATCATTTTTTTTTTTTTTTTTCTTTTACGGGTATCGTTGTAGGATGCGTAAGAAAAAATTGCCGGAGCGTCGACGACACATTCACGGAATAGGGGGCCGATCGGTACGCACTGCCGGGTTCTCGAAGCTCACGCGCCCGTTGACCCGCACACACGGGGGGATGATTTATCGCTTGTCGGACTATCCGAGGGTTTCGGCAAAACTGCGGGGGACCAAGGGTGCGAGAGGTTTCTCGACACATGTCCTATCGGGACACTTGTTGCACCGAGGAAAAACTAAGACCCCCCGCGGCCACACGTGCCCTCCATACATGCACCGGTTTTCTCGCTCGCTCCTTTTGCCGGTGACATTTTGCCCCCGTAGACGCTGCGTCTCTTGTTCGACGAGCGCTAAGTGGCGAACAAGAGGAGACGAATCGAGAATCTTGGCAATCAAATATTAAATGAGAGGCAATTTAACAAAAAAAAAAAAAAATTTGAAGAGGCAATTTAAAAACTGTTAAAAAAATTGTTAATTCAATGCACCGGACTGAAAGTTTTTATGCAAAAACTGGCACATTAAATTTAACGGACAATTGTGGTGAAAAATTCATGAACATTTACAGTGAAATTAAAGTAAACTATTGGATTGGGATTACTTTTGTAGTAAAGACTGTAGAAACAAAAAAAAAAAAAAATTGGAATGAAATTTAATTCAGCAAACCGGAAGCTTTTATGTAAAACCTGGTATATTAAGTTTCATGTATAATTGTCGTTCACCACAATTGTGTTGAAATTAATGTTCAGTGGTTAAAAACACTGGTAATGCTTTATTTTTAATATTTGACTTTAATTTCAATGAAAAAGTACATCAATTTTTCATCATAATTGTACATTAAATTTAATGTACCAGTTTTTGCATAAATACATCCACTCTGGTACATTAAATCTACAATATTTTAATTTTTTTTTTTGCATTGAAATTAAAGTAAATAACTAGAAGTAAAGTATACATGAAGCTTTTAATATAATGCACGTTAATTTTTCATCGCAATTGTACACGAAATTTAATACACCAGTTTATGCATTGAACCAGCAGCAGTACAGTAAATTCAATACGAATCTTTTTTACGGTCTAAAATAAAAAATAAAAACCCCGTACCAAGCAAATGAGTGAACAGTTAATTACGTTTACCTTTCATTTTTAAGAACTTCGTGCGTTTTGTGTAAAAAAAAAAATAATACAAAGCGCTCAAAATATCGTATTTTTAATACCGTTTATGTGATAAATTTAATATGTATTAATATGTATTAAAAATAAACGTAATACCGTTTATTTTTAATATCGTTTAATAGCGTTATTAATGACAAATTTCTTTTGCCGAACTCACGTTCTGAGCTGCGGTGTGCGATCGCGTTGCCGTCGGTTCTTGAACCAATTCGACACTTGGGTGAGAGTCAGGCCCGTCTTCTTTGCGAGATTCTTCTTCTCGTCGGGTGTCGGATACCTGTTCCGATGGTAACACTCTTTGAGAGCGTTTCTCGATCGTTCCTTGAAGCAGTAGACGGTCTCCTCGCCGTCCCAGATGGTCTTCGGGAGTGGATATTTCTTCCGCAGGCGATACTTGTCGACGGCTCCGAGCGGACGACCGCGGATCTTTTCGGCCTCGCGATAGTGACTCTTGAACCAGATCTGCTGAAGCTCGGGGTGCCGTCGCGGAGAGAAGGGATGACTCTCCAGGATCGAGTAGAGCTCGTGATAAGCTCCCCGATGGAAAGCCACAGCAGCTCTCGCTATCAGAACGCTCTCGCCACCTCGGAGCAGCTCGCCGGGTGGCAAAGACCAGAGAAACCTACAACAACAACAAAATTACCAACGTTTATTATACCAATATGTTTATGTGACGTATCATATTTATTCAATTTTTTTTTTTTTTTCGTCTCTCAATTCATAGCCTGGATACTTCGTTATATACATTAAAAAAAATATAGAGGTTTTTTTTTTTTTGGCACGAAAGGTAAAATATCCACCCAGAAAAATTGTTTATTAGACGGCCAACGTTTATTTGGATTAAGTAAAATATTTATTTGATTTAAATCAAATGTTTATTTAAATTAAGTAAATAGTTACTTGAATGAAATAAATGTTTTACTTAATCTCAATAAAAAGTGGCCATCAAATAAATTATTTTTCTGGGTGTGCATATACTTCGGCACATTTACATCTATGCCACGCAGAACTCTAACAGAAAAAAAAAAAAAATTCTACCGGATAATAACTCTACCAAAATTGGCGGCTCTAGCAATTGTACCACATAAAAATTCCACCGTATTAATAAAACTCTAACGGCATCAAAATAAATCGGACTTGAAAAACAACTCTGCCGGAATTACAATACAACTCTACCGGTATACAATGTTACCGCCGAACCTTGTATTCCGGTACAGTTTTATTTCAATTCCGGTAGAATTTCTTCACTTTCTGGTAGAGATTATGGAAGAGTTATAAATGCGCCTATTTTTCATATATATATATATATATATATATATATATATTTTTTTTTTTTCCTTGTCTTTCTCTGGAAGTTTGTCCATTCCATTAAAATTATTTAGTCGTGGCAGTGAATTTATTTACAGTGGATGGCATTGAACAGTTTTTAATACACAACATACCTAAATCACATGTAACGCTGCCAATTGGCAATCGACCGAAGTCCTTCAGCCAAAAAAAATTATTGATCTCACAAATAAATAAACAATCAATTATCATCTTATATAAATAATGATTTATATAAGATAATTTATTTCTTCCGTCCGTCGAATAGATTTTTATCTGGTCCTGTCATATCCGCACTGATCTCAATACCCACATACTGATTATTAAGAAATTCATTCTCGATGAGAAAAAAAAAAAAAAAAAAAAAAAAAATTCAGAGTTTAATCGTGCAAAGTACCTGGTTAATTTTTCTATGTCCTGACTCTGGTAGAGAGCCTCGCACATGCAGGATATCTGTTCGGGTGTGAAGTCGTCGGCGCTCCCGATTGACATTTGTCCGACGACGGCGTTGCCGCCGAGACCGCCGGGATTCGAGCAGTTCGATGTCTGCTGCGGATAACGGGGACTTCCGTTAGAGGCGGTGTTCGCGTTCTGCGGATGTTGATGATGACCGAGCGACAAACCGGATATCGCGCCGATGGGACCGCCGTTGTAGCCGGCTACCGAGCCCGACGTCGTCGATCCGACGTTACGATGCACCGCGCCCATCGGGCGGCCGCCGTTGTTGCACTCGCTGTTCGGCGACGAAAGCTGATCCGAACTATCAGACATCCTCGCGTCTGCGGGATCTCATCAACCGCGCGTACCTCGATGAAGAAGTCGTTTTTTTTTTTTTTTTTTTAATCTTATTTTTTGGGTCCTCACTTCAAATCCTGGCACACATCCGACTGATCGAGTGGGACTGCTTTTTCAAAGATTAATTAAATCCACCGTGTTTTCTTTTTGTTTTTCTTTTCTCTGTATCATCAAAATGACTTGTCGGCCTCGACGAAGAATTCTTTTTTTTTTTCCTTTTCTTCTTTACTTCAAATCCTGGCACACATCCGACTGATCGAGTGGGATTGCTTTTTCAAAGATCAATTAAATCCACCGTGTTTTCTTTTTGTTTTTCTTTTCTCTGTATCATCAAAATGACTTGTCGGCCTCGACGAAGAATTCTTTTTCTTTTTCCTTTTCTTCTTTACTTCAAATCCTGGCACACATCCGACTGATCGAGTGGGACTGCTTTTTCAAAGATCAATTAAATCCACCGTGTTTTCTTTTTGTTTTTCTTTTCTCTGTATCATCAAAATGACTTGTCGGCCTCGACGAAGAATTCTTTTTCTTTTTCCTTTTCTTCCTTACTTCAAATCCTGGCACACATCCGACTGATCGAGTGGGACTGCTTTTTCAAAGATTAATTAAATCCACCGTGTTTTCTTTTTGTTTTTCTTTTCTCTGTATCATCAAAATGACTTGTCGGCCTCGACGAAGAATTCTTTTTTTTTTTCCTTTTCTTCCTTACTTCAAATCCTGGCACACATCCGACTGATCGAGTGGGACTGCTTTTTCAAAGATCAATTAAATCCACCGTGTTTTCTTTTTGTTTTTCTTTTCTCTGTATCATCAAAATGACTTGTCGGCCTCGACGAAGAATTCTTTTTTTTTTCCTTTTCTTCTTTACTTCAAATCCTGGCACACATCCGACTGATCGATTGGGATTGCTTTTTCAAAGATCAATTAAATCCACCGTGTTTTCTTTTTGTTTTTCTTTTCTCTGTATCATCAAAATGACTTGTCGGCCTCGACGAAGAATTCTTTTTTTTTTTCCTTTTCTTCTTTACTTCAAATCCTGGCACACATCCGACTGATCGAGTGGGATTGCTTTTTCAAAGATCAATTAAATCCACCGTGTTTTCTTTTTGTTTTTCTTTTCTCTGTATCATCAAAATGACTTGTCGGCCTCGACGAAGAATTCTTTTTCTTTTTCCTTTTCTTCTTTACTTCAAATCCTGGCACACATCCGACTGATCGAGTGGGACTGCTTTTTCAAAGATCAATTAAATCCACCGTGTTTTCTTTTTGTTTTTCTTTTCTCTGTATCATCAAAATGACTTGTCGGCCTCGACGAAGAATTCTTTTTCTTTTTCCTTTTCTTCCTTACTTCAAATCCTGGCACACATCCGACTGATCGAGTGGGACTGCTTTTTCAAAGATTAATTAAATCCACCGTGTTTTCTTTTTGTTTTTCTTTTCTCTGTATCATCAAAATGACTTGTCGGCCTCGACGAAGAATTCTTTTTTTTTTTCCTTTTCTTCCTTACTTCAAATCCTGGCACACATCCGACTGATCGAGTGGGACTGCTTTTTCAAAGATCAATTAAATCCACCGTGTTTTCTTTTTGTTTTTCTTTTCTCTGTATCATCAAAATGACTTGTCGGCCTCGACGAAGAATTCTTTTTTTTTTCCTTTTCTTCTTTACTTCAAATCCTGGCACACATCCGACTGATCGATTGGGATTGCTTTTTCAAAGATCAATTAAATCCACCGTGTTTTCTTTTTGTTTTTCTTTTCTCAATATTGTCAAAATGGCTTGTGAGCCTCGACAATTCAATCGTCCGTCCTCGATGACGAATTCGTTTTTTTTTTTTTTTTCTCTTCGTATTCTCTTCAAATCCAAACACAAATCCGACTGATTATTCGGTATTGCGTTCCCGAAGATAAATTACATATGCCGTGTTGTCGTTTTGCTTTTCTTTTCTCTATATTGTCAAAGTGACTCGTCGGCCTCGACGATTCAATCGCGCGTCCTCGACGAAGAATTCGCTTTTTTTTTTTTTGTTCCTTTACTTCTTTTCTTTGAATCCTAACACAAGTCCGACTGATCGTTCGCCTTTGCTTTTCCGAAGATAAATAACATATGCAGTGTTTTCTTCGTGTTTTTCTTTTCTCTATTATTGTCAAAGTGACTCGTCGGCCTCAACGATTCAATCGCGCGTCCTCGACGAAGAATTCGCTTTTTTTTGTTGTTGTTCCTTTCCTTCTTCTCTTTAAATACCAACACAAATCCGACTAATCATTCGTGATTGCTTTTTCAAACGATAAATCACATCCGCCGTATTTCCGTTTTGTTTTTTTTTTTTTTATCTTTTCTCTATATTATCAAAGTGACTTGTCGGCCTCGACGATTCACTCGCTCGTCCTCGCACGAAGAATTCGCGTTTTTTTTTCCTTCTCTTCTTTTCCTTAAGTCCCAACACAAATCCGACCGATCATTCAGTATTGCTCTCCCAACCGATAAATCACATCCGCCGTATTTCCGTTTTGTTTTGTGTTTTTTTTTTTTTTTTTTTAATCTTTTCTCTATATCATCAAAGCTACTTGTCGGTATCGATCGAGAATCTCATTGTTTTTTCCTCTTCTTATTTCGTTCGAAATCCTAACAAAAATCCGACCGATCACTCAGGATCGCCTTCCCGTCGATAAATCACATCCGCCGTAGTTTCTCCTCGTTTATTTTTATTTTTTTCTCTATATTATCAAAACGTCTTGACGAGCCCCGACGACTAAACCGCCGAGACGCGCTTCATTGAATTGAACTTCCCCTGTTGTGAATCGCCTTGGCGAGCGACGGCTCGCACCGGCAATCGGTACCACGCGCTTCACTCTCTCGCAGACCGGCAAATTTCCTCCAGAGTTCTCCGTTCTCGCCAAAGAAAAACAACAACAAAAAAAACAAAAAAATCGTCTTTCATTCATCCGCCGATAACTCGAGACCCTCTCGATATGCGCAATACTTCCATGGATCCTCGCTCGCAACCGGCGGTCAGGCGGCTCTTCTCGACCAACCCTTCAGCCTCCATATGAAGCACTCAAAAAAAAAAAAAAAAAAAAATCTTAATCGATTCCCAATTGCTTTGAGACAACGATTGCTTCTCAGATTCATAAGGCGCACACGCAACCCTGTCCTGTCACTCGAACAATTCCATTGCCGATCATCGCTTCCGGGCTCGCATCGATTTGTCCGCAAATCGCCCCGAACACGCACCGATACGGTGCCTCTCGCGTAATCACAGAGCGCCGAACGATACCGTAACGCGCACCGGCTAAAACACGACACTTCTTATTAGCACGGGGCACGGTCACTGAGTGACCAAGTCACCAAGATACCGGGAGGGGGCAAAGCTACTCGGTAACTCGCAAGGGGATACGCGAAACGGCAGCGGCCCCGGTGGCGCGAGGTGTTTCTCTATCCTTCCGCTTCCACTCCTCCGACTCTTCCTCCTCGTCGGCAGTTCTCGCTTCGTTCTCCGTTCTTTTTTTTTCTCTCTCTCTCTCTCTCTCTCCTTCTTCTTTCTCTTTTTTACTTCTTCGTTTTTGTATTTTTTTTTTTTTTGTATTTTTTTTTGTTATTTCGGCATACGCCAGCTATAGCACGGCGTGCGAAGAGCGGACGAGGCTGCGAAAGCGACGGCGTCGAGGAAGCTATTGGACACGTTAACTCCGAGTCCGGATGCTCCCATTGGACGGCAACGGGGGCGGCGCAACCCCCGTCTTTTACCCCCCCCGAATCCAGCCCCTCGGCCAGCCAACGGCCGAGCCTCTCGGCAGCTCCGGAGCCACCGCGGATCCGGCGGCTCTCTTCCTCTCATCCCCTGAGAACGGCAGCCAGCTTTTCTGTCTCTACGCCGCACTATCCGCAATCTATGCGCGACGGGGAGCACGCACTGCCGAGGCTGCGGCATTACGGCCAATATCGACGGCGACACAAATCTTGGAGGGTTATAATTGAAGAAATTTTTTTTTTTTTTTTTGGTTTTTCGATCGATAATTTTAATCGTTCGCTTTTTTTAGTCGACGGTGTTTATTTTTTACTCGACTATTTTTTTTGCTCTACTATTTTTTTTTTTTTTTTGCTCTACTTCATGATTTTTTATATCGCCGCTGATACGAATCTGAATGGTGATGATTTCCATAAATTGTTTCATTTAATTTTTCAATCTATAATTTCATGTTTTCATTTTTTTTTTTTTTTTTTTTTTTTTTTTTTACTCATTGGTGTCTGTTTGTTTTAACTTACTATTTTTTTTATTTTACTTTAATGTTTTTTTTTTATATCGCCACTGATACGAATCTGAACAGTGACAATTGCCAAAATTGTTTTATTTATTTTTTGAAACCAAAATTTTATTTCTGTACTTTTTTTTTTTACCCGTTGGTGTTTTTTTTTTTTTTTTTTTTAACATACTATTTTCTTTTACTTTACTGTTTTTTTATATCGCCGCTGATACAAATTCGAACGACGATAATTTCCAAAAATTTTTTAATTTATTTTTTGAATAGAAAATTTTATTTCTGTATTTTTTACTCGTCGGTGTTTATTTTTTTCTTACTGTTTTTCTGTTCTCTCCTTTACAATTTTTTTTTTTTTTTTATATCGACGGTGATTCCAAATCAGGACGGTGATAATTATTGTTTTTTTTTTTTCTTTTTGTTCAATCGAAAATTGTATTTATTTAGTTTAGTTTTTACTCGAATATGAGATTATGAATCGATGCTGGACGGGTTGCATTGTAGTTGTGTACAACCGCGATCCCGGTGTCTTTTGCTTCGCTTTCGCTATGCGCGCGCGCATTGGAAAACACGAGGTGGCCAATAAACACCGGAAATGAAACTCGTCAACTCGTTACCCTACACCGTGTTTTGATTCTTCGCTGTGGCCGGAGCCGGCTCGGCCGGTTATCGCGCCTTAGAGGCGCGTTAAGCTCTTTCGACCAATTTAACGAGCCGTCGCGGCCCAACGCTGGCCCAATGTCGCGGCTCCGATTTCCGTCCCCGACGATCGACCGATTTTTGCTGGCTCGTCGCGACGAGTAAAACACACGAATTCCCGACAATTTCATTCCTTCTTGATCCATTGAATTTTATTTCGATAGTCGTATCGTCATCCTAAAAAACATGATAAGCCGATTTAGAGGGGGGGGGGGGGGGGGGGGCAAAAAAAAGCTTAATGGATTTCAATGATTTTATTTTCAATGTAAAAATTGCCACAATTTTACCGTGCATTTATCTCGATGTGAGAGCAACGAGAGTAATTCACACGAATTCCGGGAAATTTTCTGCTTCTTCAAAAATTTAATTTTATTTTAATAGTCGTATTCTCGTTCCGAAGAAGCACAGTAAGCCAACTTAAAGAAAAAGGAACGTTTAATCGATTTCCGGAATTTTTTTTGTTCAATGTACAAATATTCAATTTTTCCGGTAATTCACAAGAATTCCGGAATTTTTTTGTTTTTCTTCTTCTTATTCAATTGCATTTAATTTCAAGTCAATTTTCAATGTAAAAATTGCCACAATTTTACCGTACATTTATCTCAATGTCAAAAAATTAATTTTGTTTTAATAGTCGTATTCTCATTCCGAAGAAGCACAGTAAGCCAACTTAAAGAAAACGGAACGTTTAATCGATTTCCGGAATTTTTTTTGTTCAATGTACAAATATTCAATTTTTCCGGTAATTCACAAGAATTCCGGAATTTTTTTTTTTTTTTTTTTCTTCTTATTCAATTGCATTTAATTTCAAGTCAATTTTCAATGTAAAAAATTGCCACAATTTTACCGTGCATTTATCTCGATGTGAGAGCAACGAGAGTAATTCACACGAATTCCGGGAAATTTTCTTCTTCGTCAAAAAATTAATTTTATTTTAAAAGTCGTATTCTCATTCCGAAGAAGAACAGTAAGCCAACTTAAAGAAAAAGGAACGTTTAATCAATTTCCGGAATTTTTTTGTTCGATGTACAAATATTCAATTTTTCCGGTAATTCACAAGAATTCCGGAATTTTTTTTTTTTTCTTCTTATTCAATTGCATTTAATTTAAAGTCAATTTTCAATGTAAAAAATTGACACAATTTTACCGTGCATTTATCTCGATGTGAGAGTGACGAGAATGATTCACACGAATTCCGGGCAATTTTCTTCTTCGTCAAAAAATTAATTTTGTTTTAATAGTCGTGCTCTCATTCCGAAGAAGCACAGTAAGCCAACTTAAAGAAAAAGGAACGTTTAATCAATTTCCGGAATTTTTTTTGTTCAATGTACAAGTATTCAATTTTTCCGGTAATTCACAAGAATTCCGGAATTTTTTTTTTTTTTTTTCTTCTTATTCAATTGCATTTAATTTCAAGTCGTATTCTCATCGTCAAGAAACATGATAAGCCAACTTGAGAAAAGAAAGAATGTTTAATCGATTGCAATAATTTTTTATTTTTTATTTTTAAGCATAAAAATAACCAAAATCGTGCCGTGTATTTATCTCGATGCGGGAGCAACGGGCCGGGAGAAGCGGTAGAAAAAAAAAAAAAAAGAAGAAAGCTCGCGATAACACAGTGAAAAGATGATCGATCGTTTTTTATCGTCCCCCTGCGATGAGAAATTCCAAATTGCAGGAAATTTATTTCTTAGTAAATTGAATTTAATTTCAATGGTCTTAACCTTATCCTGAAAAAAAAAATACTTCTTCAATACACAAGATTTTGGCAATTTTTACATTGAAAAAAGAAAAAAAATACACGGAAATCATGCGATAAGAACTGACTTGAAAAAAAAAAAAAAAAAAAAAAAAAACGTTCAATCGACTTCGGTAATTCTTTTTTCCAACGTAAATATTGTCAAAATCAAGATTTTGACAATTTTTACATAGGATCAAAAAAAAAAAAAAAAAAACAAATTGCGTCGGGATAAATACATGCATCCAGAAAAAAAAAAAAAATGTATTCAAACCAAATAAAATTTATTTAGATAAAATAAAATTGCTTATTTAAATACGGGCTTAATAGAGTTTTATTGAAATCCAATAAATCTCATTAGAGTTAAATATCGAATATACTCGGAATCAAGGAAAAATATCCTCGAGTCAAAGAAAAATCTAATTAATTCAAATAAAAATATTCCAATATTCGATTTTACTGACGATTAATAAAATTTTTGTTTTTCTGGTTGTTGCAAGCCATGTATGTATTTATCCCGAAGCTAGAGCAACGGTCCGGCAGAAGTGGTAGAAAAAAAAAAAAAAAAAAAAAAAAAAACGAGCGAAGCTCGCGATAACCCGAGAGGCATATTGCGTAGATCAATCGGTGAGCTCGGCGTGACTTCCAGGAGTGAAGACGTCTCTCGTCGGTGCAGCCTAAATTATCGTGAGCCGACGAAGGTGGTCGAGAATAAGGCAGACGAACGAGAAACGGAAGGCGAGACGTTGTCACAGCAGCTCCGTCAAGTTCGCGAGGGACGAGAGGGCGAAGCGTCGCGGCGACATGAGGAAGATGCTGCGACGGAAGAGCATCCGCGGCGAAGTACCAATCCGCGGCCCGGCCACGCCTCGACAATCCTTTGAATGTGCTCCGCCTTTCGGGACTAATTGCCCCTCGGATTTCTGGCCCGGCTCGGTGCCGATCCACACATTAGACGTCCCTTCGCACCGTCTGCCGCACAAGAAGCGCGACGGTGTTCGTTCTTTTTCTCATCCACACGACACCGTCGTCGAGCGAACGGCCTGAGATGTCGACAAATTTTTCGGGAACGCCGAGATCCAAAGGAAACCGACTTTACTCATCGAGTCCCAAACGTCACTGCCGTATCCTCCTCCTCGCCTCGAGCCGGGCGAAGTGAGAGGGCAAAAAAAACAAAAAAAAATGTTCATGGGAGCTTCAAACTCCGCGGATGATCGAGTTCGTTCCAAAAGTAGAATTCGAAGTCGGCCTCCTACGATAATGAGAGGAAGGATTGAAGATAAAAAAAAAAAAAAAAAAAAAATAGACGGATACGCAAGAGCGGCAGTCGATCGGGATGAACTTGGCCAAGGCTGCAAGCTCGTTGCGGTTGCTATAAAACGATGCGTTTTATCGAAGCGCGGCGACAATTGAGCGGGGCGAAGGGAGAGCAAAAAAAAAATTCTTCATGGGAGCTTCAAACTCCGCGAATGATCGAGTTCGGTCCAAAAGTAAAAAATGAGCAGAAGGGTTAAAGATAAAAAAAAAAAAAATCGCGAGATACGTAAGTGAGGAAGTCGATAAGAACGATCTTCGCCAAGACTGCAAGCTCGATGCGTCCAGTATAAAACGATGCGTTTTATCGAAACGGGACGACAATTGAGCCTGACGAAGAAGTGAGAGCGGAGGAAAAACAAAAATTTCAGCGGAAGGATTGAAGATAAAAATAAAAATAGACGGATACGTAAGAGCGGAAGTCGATAAGGATGATCCTGGCCGAGGCCGCAAGCTCGTTGCGTTCGGTATAAAACGATGCGTTTTATCTGAAACGCGACGACAATTGAGCCGGGCGAAGAGAAAGACGTCGAAAGGGATGGATGACAATGGTGGAATTTTGCAGAATCGACAGTGGTGGCGAAAAATCGTTCGTCAGCTACTACAAATCGATCCCTCCGGTCGTCGTCTCGCTGACGACTCATGTATTTGTTTTACAAAAAAAAAAAAAAAAAAAAAAAAAAAAAAAAAAAAAAAATAGGAATGTCCGTTTGCTAAACCAATTTGTTGTGAAACGTCCGAAAGCCTTTTGTTTACCGGGTTTGAACAATTTTTCCGCGACCAATTTAATTCATAAACATTCCTTAACAGTGTTTCGAGTTCCTATCAACCTCATATTCTCGATCCGGATGAATATCCGGCAGTGCTAACGAAAAATCGTTTGTCAATCGTTTGACAATCCATCGATTTGTTTCGCGAAAAAAAGAATGTCCATTTGCAAAAAAAAAAAAAAAAATGTTCACGACTGCCTTTTTACCGATAATAGACCATTTTTCCGCGACCAATTTAATTCATGAACATCCCTTAACAGTGTCTCAAGAGTTCCTATCGAACCCCGACTGATATAAGCGGATTGAAGGGTCGTAAATCATGTGTAAGTGTAAGGCGGATACTACGAGACTTCTCGATCCGAACGAATATCCGGCAGTGCCAACAAATTCACGAAAAGAAAAATAATGTTCATTTGCAAAAAAAAAATTGTTGTGCGAGAGCCTTTTTACCGATAATGGACAATTTTTCCGTGACCAATTTAATTCGTGAACATCCCTTAACAGTGTCTCAAGAGTTCCTATCAAATCCCGATTGACATAACCGTATTGAAGGTTGGTAAATCATGTATCGGGGTAAGACCGATAACTACGTGGCTCGTCCTCGATAATTTATCCGGCAGTGTTGGCAAATAGTCGTTCGTCATACAAAGAATATCCGGTTGCATACAAATTTTTGTCCGAGAGTCTTTTTATACCGGTAATGTAACGCAAATAAAATGATAAACTTAAAGTTTAATTGTGATGAAAAAAAAAATGAATATAATTTTTCATTGTAATTAAAGTAAATTGTTGAACACAAAGTATTTCCAATGTCTCTAAAGCACCGAACATTGATTTTTCGTCCCAATCGTCCATTGAATTTGATATACCAGTTTGTGAATAAAAACTTCCGTTACCAGTATACATTGAATGTAATACGAATTTTTTGTGCAGCCTCTACAATTTTTCGCCTCCAATTTAATTCATAAGCGGCCCTTAACAGCGTCTCGAGTTCCTTTCAACCCCAGATTGATATAACCCGATTGAAGGGTGATAAATCATGTGTAGCGGTAAGACGGATCGAGGCTTCTCCTCGATAATTTATCCGACTGTTTTAAGGGCTGTTTCTCGGCTCTCTCCCCAGAGAGACGAGGAACCGCCACCCAGTCTCTATCGCGCACGGGGGCTGCGAGGGCCACGAATCGGGGAGAGGAAGGGATGGTTGGAGCATCAAGATCCGCAGCAACAGCGACGGTGCGACAGAGGGGCGGCGCCGCGCCTCGCGATGGCCGCGACTACCTTCGATTTGGTGTCGGATTCCCTCCGAGCCGCCATTTTCTCTCCTCCGTTCGCTCTCCCTGTCTCTCCTGTGCTTTATTCCTCCTTCATCCCCTCGGCCAACTCGCCCCGTCTCGCTCTCGCGTCATCCTCTCGTCACCTCCGCGCACCCCCTTCCGTGCCCTCTTCGACCCCCGCTCGAAGCACCCGGCGTCGTTGCAGGGAGCAGTTTGCCAAGAGACCTTCCTGCGCTACGTAGTAACGACACTCTCGGGCTACACGGCCATTACTGTTACAAAAAGAAAAAGAAATATAAATAAACAAAAAAAAAAACGTTGCCCGGAATCTCGCAGCTCTTCAGCTCCGAGTTTGCCCGAACGGTTTCAATCTCTGCGCCCAACGCAGGACCCAGCCGATTGATTGCGTTAATTTACCGACCGAACGCACCGAGCGCTCCATTCCAACCCTCCCGCATTCTCGCACTGAAAACAACACTCGCTTCCGGGCTGACGGACTATTTTTTTTTTTTTTTATTTTTTTTATTTCAATCCTACTTGTCAATTCTTACAATTTCATACGCTGTTGCAACAAGACCGGCGAAACTGTCAAGATGAGGTCTTATTTATTTATTTGTTTATTTATTTATTTATTTATTTATTTATTTATTTATTTATTTATTTATTTATTTATTTATTTATTTATTTATTTATTTATTTATTTATTTATTTATTTATTTATTTATTTATTTATTTATTTACCGACCGAACGCACCGAGTTCCATTCCACCCTCCCGCATTCTCGCACTGAAAACAACACTCGCTTCCGGGCTGACGGACTATTTTTTTTGTTTAATTTCAATCCTACTTGTCAATTCTTACGATTTCATACGCTGTTGAAACAAGGCGAAACTGTCGAGATTGCGTGTTATTTACTTATTTGTTTATTTAACGTGACAAACGGGAATAGAATTATTATACACGTAGAACGTTAATATATCATTCTATACAATATCGAGATTATTTCCAATGACGTATTATAAGTGTTCCGGTAGATTTTTTCGTTTTTACTCGTAACGAAGGACATTTTCACTCGCGGCTATTTTAAAATGTTCAACTGGTTCATCGAAGATCCGCAGTTCAGCCAGTTCGTTTGCTCGCTATCCTTTCAATCCCGCACTGAATTTTAAGAATTCAAAGTAAAATTGAGATAACAATTTTTTTCATTGGCAGCCCGCAAGCGAATTTCACTTGAGTCATTGATATATATATTTTTTTTTTCGGTGCGGACACGAAAAAAATCGGTACGAGTGCCGTTTATTGAAATTCTGACCTTTCTTCTCGTCGAACAAATGTTTGCTGTTTGGTTGTCGGGGAATCCTAAAATTTACTTTTAAAAAATGTTGAATTAGGAAACACGGGAAACGGTGAGCGTTTAACCGGCAAGAAACGTTTGTCGAAGAACCTTTTTTTTTTTTTTTTTTCTATCGCGCAGACCTTCGGTTTCGTGTTTTATTGGGCCAAAATTGCAGAAATAGCGGGAATACCGTTGCCTCTCGAGCGCGAAAGGGTAAAGGGAGAAACGTCGAGCGGAGAATGATCTGGGACAGGGCGCAAAGAGATAAAGCACATCGCGCGAGCCTCTCACAGTGGTATTATAGGTATGAAGTAGGTATCGCTGCAGGTGAGAGTATTCCTGTGTACGGACATCAGGCAGGTTGCGAGGCTCGTCGACTATCGTACGAGTGGGTATCGCGACCGTCTCCGGTTTCGACTCTGCTGCGTTTAATTGCATTCCAAAATGGTTCTGTGGAAAATCCGTGTTGCCGTTATGGGGAGAAGCGCCCTTTCGCCGAGTTCCCTTCACTTGCAGAACAAATTATCGCACCGTTACGCCCTATCGGCAAATCGTCACAGGACACCCTGCAGCTAATCGTCACGAGTCGATGCATAATAAGAAATTACTCAAGGACGCATCGCAGTTAGATTCCCTACGAAAAATTTGATACTATCGAAATTTTAGCACTTCGGGACATGACAATAGTCTGTAAAAAAAAAAAAAAAAAACAAAAAAAGCAGCCGTATTAATTTTATCGAGACCTTTGACCTTTGCATAATAATAATGGCAAAAAGTCAATAATAAATTATTAGTAAAATACATTGGTAAAAAAAAAAAAAAATCTTACTACTTTTTATTTTCTCATTTTTAATAGATTCCATGGTTTTTTAGAATTCGTAGGATTTTTTTTTTTTTTTTTTTCAAAATTTGCTCTTATTTCAAAAAATTTTCATTGCGATATTTTGAAAGATCGATGTAGAGGCACGAATTTCGGATATATATCGGTATCACGATTCTACGGTATATACAGAAAGTTTCGAGGCGATTGCGCCAAGCGTTCCGTCAATCGTTCCGGCAATCTTCATGATCAGTCGATGGAATATAAAAAATATACTTTTAATTAACCGGCCGAGGCGCGGATCGACTCTGGTCAAAATCACTCATAGAAACGAAAATATTTTGAGATTTCATTATTATAGAAATATTTATATGACAAATATTTTCGCGGGTAGTTTTACTATACAGTAATAGGCAATTGAAGTGGAACAAGGTTATTTTGGCGACAGTATACGTGAAAGGGTTCAACTTTTGCCAAAACAGGCGAAAAAAATCGTGTTCCACTTCAATTGCCTATGACTGTATAGTGTGTATCGCTGTGTATAACGGTATGCATCGATATCGATAGATCGACACGCGGCACCTTGCAGGTAATCTTCATCATTAGTCGATGAAATAAAAAAAAAAGATATTTTTAATTAACCGGACGAGGCGCGGATCGACTCTGGTCAAAATCACTCATAGAAACAAAAATATTCTGAGATTTCATTATTATAGAAATATTTATATCACAAATATTTTCGCCGGTAGTTTTACTATATAGTGTCTATCGCTGTGTATAACGGTATGCATCGATATCGATAGATCGATACGCGGCACCTTGCAGGTAATCTTCATCATTAGTCGATGAAATAAAAAAAAAAAAGATATTTTTAATTAACCGGACGAGGCGCGGATCGACTCTGGTCAAAATCACTCATAGAAACAAAAATATTCTGAGATTTCATTATTATAGAAATATTTATATCACAAATATTTTCGCCGGTAGTTTTACTATATAGTGTCTATCGCTGTGTATAACGGTATGCATCGATATCGATAGATCGACACGCGGCACCTTGCAGGTAATCTTCATCATTAGTCGATGGAATTTAAAAAAATATATATATTTTTAATTAACCGGCCGAGGCGCGGATCGACTCTGGTCAAAATCACTCATAGAAACAAAAATATTCTGAGATTTCATTATTATAGAAATATTTATATCACAAATATTTTCGCGGCTAGTTTTACTATATAGTGTGTATCGCTGTGTATAACGGTATGCATCGATATCGATAGATCGACACGCGGCACCTTGCAGGTAATCTTCATCATTAGTCGATGAAATAAAAAAAAAAAGATATTTTTAATTAACCGGCCGAGGCGCGGATCGACTCTGGTCAAAATCACTCATAGAAACAAAAATATTCTGAAATTTCATTGTTATAGAAATATTTATATCACAAATATTTTCGCCGGTAGTTTTACTATATAGTGTGTATCGCTGTGTATAACGGTATGCATCGATATCGATAGATCGATACGCAGCACCTTGCAGGTAATCTTCATCATTAGTCGATGAAATAAAAAAAAAAGATATTTTTAATTAACCGGACGAGGCGCGGATCGACTCTGGTCAAAATCACTCATAGAAACAAAAATATTCTGAGATTTCATTTTATTATAGAAATATTTGTATCACAAATATTATCGCGGGTGGTAATTTACTATGGTGTTTATCGCTGTATACAGACGAGGAAGGCAAACCTCGCTATCTATCGCCGCAGTGTATCGTGTTCCCGATGTCTCACCATCCTTTGCCCCGTGTCCGACCCGTCGTACAGACTCGCGTGTCTCTTCCTTCGGGCTTATTGTTTCCGAACGCTAATTTTCACCTGCCTCGAACGACGCGACGAGACACCGGACGAGCGAGGAAATACGAGAGGTCACTTTATCGCGATCGACGATTGAATTCTCTCCCCGACGGCCTCTCAACAGCCCTCTTGTTTTTTTTTTTTTTTTTTTTTTTTTTTTTTTCTATCGACCATCTCGTTCCCGTGCGTTTCAAATATATTTATACACGAGAGACATGAATATCGTTCGACGCGCATTCGTTGCAAATGAAAATGCGAGCGGATGTAAAAGAAATATATTTTTTTCGTTATATTTCAAGTACTCCTTGTTTTCGGGCAAATTAACGGGCAACAGCTTGTAAACGAACGGCGTGAACTTGGAATTCAGTGCAAGTAAAACCAAAAATCCATTAAGTGAGAATCTCACAAATTCATCCGAAAAGTAAAGCAACGAAAATAAAATAGACCAAAGTAAGTTTTCAATTATTTGTATACGTGATGTGCACTGTAGAAAAAAAAAAAAAAAAAAATTGTATGAAATTTAATGTACCGGAATAGAATTTCTTATGCAAAGACTGGTATATTAGATATCATGCGCGACAGTGATGAAAAATTAATGTTCACTGTATTAAAAACATTGCAAGTACTTTATATTTTAATATTTTTCTTAAAATATAATTTCTTAAAATATAATTTAATTTATATTTTAATATTTTACTTTAATTTACTTTTTCATTAATTCTTAAATTTAATGAAAAAGTATAGTAATTTTTCATCACATTTGTACATTAAATGTACCCGTTTTTCCATAAAAACCGCCAGTTCGATACGTTAAATTTGACATTTTTTTTTTTTTTTTTTTTTTTTTTTTTTTAACAGTGTGAATATCGTTTGACACATATAATTAATTTTCATTTGTACAAATAAAAATTAAATAGGATGAAAAATTAATAAATTTCATCACTATATTTCAAATGGACTTTCATTTTCGCGTGAGACAACGAGCATATGCCTGTAACTTAACGATGCGAGCTTGGTCTACGTTTAAAGTAACGCGAAACAGCGATCAATTGAGAACCCGCCAAATCCAACCAAAAGGGAAAGCAAGGAAAAATAAAGTGGACAAAGGTTTAGTTTTAAATCTACACTGTGAAAATAAATTGTAAATTTCATGTACCGGAGCTTGAAATTTGCCAACATTGCTTACATTAATTGAACATTAATGTACTTTGCTTGTGAGACAAAAATACCAGACAGTAAAATTACAAATAGTTTGCTTGAAATTTACAAAAATTGTCATGTAAGATTAGAAATTTTACCGTTAAATTGCAACGCTCGCATGTCTGCAATTTGAGAAACAAATTGCGTAGAAAAAAAACCTCCCAATACTCTTCATTAATTTTCAAACAAAATTTTATTGCAGTCTATTTTGATTTACGAATATCGTTCGTCACGCGCAGTTGTGCAAATGACAATTGAATACATGTTTTTGTTCGACATGTCTCAAAGAGACTTTAATTTCACGCGAGACAACGATCAACAGCTCGTAACTGAGCGAACTAAACCTTGGCCTACAGTTAAAGTAAAACCAAACACTGATTGACTGATTAACCTCACAGATCCACCAAAAATGAAGAGCAAGGAAAATAAAGCAGACAAAACTAAGGTGCGGTAAAGTGAGGAGAGAGTGAGTGAAAAAAAAAAAAAAAAAAAAAAAGAATAGGAGATCGTCGCCGGATCGAGGCGCAGGCACACCGGATTAGTGAACGTAATCCGCTGGTTATTTCCCCATTAGCGGGAGACGATATCTCGCACACAGTGAGAAAGATCGGTAGCCGAGATCTTTTCTTTTTTTTTTTTTTTTTTCTTTTTTTTTTTTTGTCAATGCGCCGACGCGCACAGGCGTGAACCGCAGGTAGGCAGATTCTCGGGCTCTTCTGCTCTGGCACTTCAACGCCCGAGGACCCTCGAGAGCTAATGCCCTAAAATATGCTCTTTATGTGTCACTGGCCACTTTCTGCTCTTCGCTTCCGTGTCACCGAGTTCCAATTCTCGTTCTCTTCCCGGTCCGACAGACCGCCGTGTTCGCCAAGATCGGAACACCTCGATTGTGTTGCACCAGCAAGATCATCGCTGTAAAGAAAAAAAAAAGAAAAAATTCTTATGAACATTTTATGTACTGGACTGGAAAAGTTTTTGTGCAAAAATTGGTACACTAAATTTCGCGTGAAATTCGCGTGCTGAAAAATTAATTTTCAGTGTGTTACAAACATTGGAAATACTTTATTTTTAATTATTTATTTTTTATTATTTATTTATTTATTTTTATTATTCGATTATAAAAATACCTCAATTTTAATGATAGATTAAATTTACATTTTTTTTTTTTTTTTTTTTTTTTTTTTTTTTTTTTTTTTTACAGTGTCCAAAACTATCACGGTAAAAAAGATTCGCATGAAATTTAATCTACTGGATCTAGAAGTTTTTATGCACAAACGGGTATATTAAATTTCATTTACACTAGCGATGGAAAATTAATGTTCAGTGTATTAAAAACATTGAAAATTTTTAAAACATTTTTATTTCTAATAATTTAGTTTAATTTTTATTTTTAAAAATTTAAGTAAAGAATTTTTTAATACATTGAAAACTTTATTTCTGATAATTTTTCTAATTTTTCTAATTTTTCTAATTTTTCCAATTTTTCTAATTTTTTAAATTTTTATACTAATTAAATTTCAACGAAAAGGTATGTATTAATTTTTCCTCACAGTTGTACATTAAATTTAACGTACCAGTTTTTTGCATAAAAACTTCCAGTCCGGTACATAAATTTACAATTTTTGTTTTTACAGTGATAGGCACGGTTTCTTGTTTTTTTTTTTTTTTTTTTGTATTCTGTCGAGTGGGATAAAAATGCGATCGGTAAGAATTGTAAAAGGTACGATAGAAGCGAATGGTTCAGGTGGAGGAGCGATTATCCACGGCGGACGAGATTGTCAGGGGTTGCGTCGTGCGATTTCCCTCTGATCGTGAGAGCGGAGTGTGACGCGAGCGAGTATAAACGGAGTGGACGAAAGGAAGCTCGTAATGGTTGCGAATCACCGATTACACGGTTAGTTAGATCCACCCCGTGATTTAGGGGCGCCTGCCGTACCGAGGGAGGGATCTCGAACGGGTATTATGCCTTCGCCTAATTTCATGCTACGAGGATGCCCCGCTATCGGACGCTTGTTCGGCCGGTGTTGCGTTCGCAGTGTCGCGCTGGTACACAGGTGTAAACTCGCGCAAGACTGGGCAATTAATTGCAAGAAAGCGATCGCTGCCGATCACAAGGGGCGCTGTCCAATTGCAAGGCCTAATTGTCTTATCGTTCGCGTGAATGGGGAATCCCGAAAATGTTATTCTTATTTTCACTTCCGATTCTCCCAATGAAAAATTAAGCGTAAAATGAGCGGCGGATTCGTGATCGGCGGGAAAAAAATATATGGACGAATCGAACAGTTGGCAATTTTTTTTTCTTAAAATAATACATTACGATACTAGTTCGATAACGGTATATTACGATACTAGTGCGATAATGGTACAATAAGATACTAGTGCGATAATTGTGCATTACGATACCAGTGCGATAATTGTACATTACGATACCAGTGCGATAATTGTACATTACGATACTAGTGCGATAATGGTACATTACGATACTAGTGCGATAATTGTACATAACGATACTGGTTCGATAATTGTACATAACGATACTAGTTCGATAATGGTACATTACGATACTAGTGCGATAATTGTACATTACGATACTAGTGCGATAATTGTACATAACGATACTAGTTCGATAATGGTACATTACGATACTAGTGCGGTAATGGTACGTGTGAGTTTGCAGCATGCGTCGAAGGCGAGTGTTGCAATCACACGATTCAAGAAAACATATTTCGCACGAGTATCGTACAAAATATTATTTCACAAGGTGTGAAAACGGGGCGTTTTACTTGCGCGAAGCGTGCGCAAAATCGCCATTTGCACCAGTGAAATAAACATATTTTCCTAACGCGTGCACGTAAAATCTCGCTCTCCGTTCCTGTGAAGTGTGCACCGAAAGGCACATCATCGCTTCACGTGCCAGAAAAATACTGTATGTGCGTACAACCCCAATATGGTATATTTTTTTTTTATCACACTAGTGCGAGAAAATAGCCCTCTGCCTACACTGCCCAAAAACGAAAAGCGTAATTTTCGCGAATTTGTTAGGAAAAATCATGTTAATAGCATGAACGTACAAAGGAAATTCCTGACTCTTGTGATTATCCCAATTTTCACCCTAGTCGAAAACTCACTTTCTACATTCTCGTAATAAAAATAACTATCACCCACAATTTTAGTAAACGCACGCAGGCACGTAATAAAAATGTACACGGCACGAATCAAAATTGGAAAGAAGCCGTAATAAATAATCCGATGTACAGCGATGGCGAGAGAATAGGAAGGGGGGGGGGGTGAAAAAAAAAAATGAAGTCATCAGCAGAGTGGGGTACAGCGAGAACCGCAACCGAGATTTATGACCAGGGGCTAATTATTATCGGCTTGGGGTTTGCGGACTAGCTGGCGGAAACATGTGCGCAGTTACGCCGGCGAACAACCCTTCTCCTATGTATATTATATCTTACGCGGTACAGAGTTATAGTTGCGTACATACGAGGGAGGCACATATGCTCGCCGGTAGACTCGTATCTCGCCGAGCCATGATGGCCCCCCTTATAACAAGGCTTCTACATACGTGTCGCCAATTATGACGATCCTTGATAGATACACGGATACGAGGAGGGATGAATTTTCTCGAGGGCTTGGGTTGCTTATTAGAATGAGCAACATGTCGCCTCCTGTCCTGGATCCGCGATCCTGAAACCATACCTGCCTTTAATCCTCCAGCGTTACACGAGGCTTCGTCGAAGTCCGGCAAATGTTTGATATCAACTATAATTGACTGTAATCATATGTATGTATATTTTGGGAATTGTTTGTTTGTTTGATTGTCCGAATTTTCAAGAATCCAGGGGGTTTCCTTCCGACCCCCCCCCCCCCCCCCCCGAGCCGTGATTATTCCACTGATAAGTCATCCTAGGGAATCTTATTCCAGGCTGTGATAACTATTCCTCTATTATAGGTAGTATTCTGGCGCTGTTCTGTGCGTCTCGGTGAGTTGTGGACAATAATGCGATGCACGATAGTGCTGTGCACTACTGGAAAAAAAAAACTTAATTTTTTTTTTATCGGAAGCGACGTCACTTCTGGTCGTAAAATCTCACATTATGACCACAATCAAAGTCACACCGAAAATACGTCAATTCCGGTTTGAGAATCTAAATTTTCGACCGATAATGCATGACTTCCGGTTTCAAAATGACAATTTTCTACCAGAAATGCATCACTTCCGGTTTGAAGTCCTCAATTTCCGACCGGAAATGCATCACTTCTGGTTCGAAGATCTCAATTTTCTGTCAGAAATGAATCACTTCCGGTGTGAAAATCTCAATTGTAAAGAGAAAATGCACACTCCCGATTTCTGAATTCCATAATCATTAGCGAGGCCGCGAGTCTACGATAGCCTGCTGGTATGTCACGAATCGTATAATTCCAACAAACTTGAGAAGGCAACAATAGCGAGGACGTTTGCGCGTTGTCCGCCGTCGGTTATCTCGCGCCGTCCACGCGGCCGTTGTCAGGTGAGTTTGGTGGGAAAATTGTTCGACGCGGGTGAGTTTCTGCCGTGCCCGATCATCTTTCGCTGACACGCTCTCGTGGGATCTTCGCCGAGGCCGCGATTAATCTTGGAAGTCGCCGTCGAGCATAGCGGATCGACCGGCCGCGAGACACGGGAATGTCCCAGTCACGGCTCCGGATGTGCGCGCGATATGTCTCGTAAGCCCTTCTCCCTCAAGCGCATCAGCGCTGTCTTCTAATTTTTCGTCGGACCCAAACGCTCTATCAAATTTTCGTTGGACCCAATCTTGACAAATCAATCCGCTATTCCGCAAATCGTCCAGAAGAGATTTTTTTTTTCTTCCCCCGCAAAATCGCTGCAGACCTGCGGCTGAGGGCACTTCCGGTCGCCGCCAGGCAGACGACGCTCCGCCTGCGGCGAAAGCGTCGAGCCATTTTCAGTCGCATTCGCATAGACGACAATATGTTCCGGATTTCTCTCTCTCTCTCTCTCTCTGTCCTCTCTCCCGATAATAATGACAGGAGCGCGAAGCATTAAGAGGCGTCACAAAAGGCGCGGGACACTTGAATGCTTGTCGAGAGAACACGGGCTTACAAGCCACGGCGCTTGGCCCGAGGGGTCTCTTGCCGTTTGGTACACAGAGCCGTTTCGTCTCTTTCTCGCTTACAAAAGAGCATCCGAACCGGGCGCGCGCGACCAACAACCCCCGGGATTCTACGCGTTATTATGAACTCTCCTCGTCATCCCCTTCCGTCTCCATCCGTCCCGTGCCCCCCCTTTTTTTTTTTTTTTTTTTTGATCCACGCACCCCTGCAGCCCGTCACAGCCGCAGCCAATGTCGCGACAATAATTCTACCGTCCGACGAGAGGGACTCCCCGTTGGGTAAAAATTACCAAACACGGTACTCTCGATCCTGATACCCTACTATTCGGGCTTTATTAACTAGGCCAGGTCGCGTGGATCGTCGTTAGACAAAACCCTTCATTTTCGCAACATGTACTATAGTTGTAGGTCGTGCATCTCATCTACATGAGCCATTTTGTTTTTTTTTTTTTTTTTTTTTGAGACAAGGAGGTGAAACAGTTTTTCGGATGAAAATTTTTATTTTTGTTCACTCCAAAAAAAATATATTGCGCTCGTACAATTATTTAATTGTTTTTTTGTACTCTTTTACTTACATTAGTTTAATGCCTTGTATTGTTTGTATTAAAGTTTTGTCAAAAAACTCGTGCATATTTGACAGTGCGGTCACGTGAGGTGTCCCGATTCACGTGAATTATCGTTGGACAAAACTCTTGATTTTGGTCATGTGTGTTATAGTTGTAGATCGTGTTTCATCTATATAAGTCATTTTCGGAGATAGCGAGCTAAAACAGTTTTTCAAATGTAAATTTTTGTCTCGATCCTCCCCTAAAAGTGTATTACATTAATGTATTTTTCATTTATTTATATTAATTAAATTTCATTTACTTACCATTGAGTTGCATAAGTTATATTATCTCTATTAAAGTTTATTCAACATACTCATCTATATTTTGCGTTGCGTTCCCATTGTGTATAATCCGCATCATTCGTTTTTGGGAGACAGCGCAGTAAAACAGTTTTTAGTAGAAAATTTTTATTTCCTTCCTCCCAAAAAAAAAAAAAAAATGCATCACATTCATATATCAATTAATCAATTAATATCAATATATATTTTTGTCGCTTACATTAGTCGCACTAGTTACATTGTTTGCATCGAAGTTTTGTCAAAACATCCATGCATACTTGGCATATTGCGGTCACGTGACCTGCCGCGTCCCACGTTACGTCGTACCATTTCGTTGGCAGTTACATGGGGCATTACGTGATTCCCGTAGCTCAACCGAGGATAGACTCGTCGGCGAATAGTTTGATCCGTTCTGTTCGCTGCGATACAAAAGTTAAAGCGGATCAGGAGTCGGTAAAGCCGACGACTGCGAGAACACGAGGCCAAAATCGCACTTCTTAGGGCAGGCGAGCGCGCGAAAACGAGCACCGTTCCGTTGACGACGCTACCACGAGCGTGTATAGCTGGTGGATGAATGGATATAGTAGCGTGTACAGTTGCAGCGGGTTCCTCCGTTTTGTAGGGCCTTACTTTAGGGGGTGCCCGACGTGCGAGGGGTCGCGAGGGATTGCGCGCCCACGAGAGAACGAGGCTCGCGTTACAGCATCCCAGTGATGAGGTTTAAGCGGGGATTTACAAGAAAGTGTCCAAATCGAAAGTAAATGTCGAATTTATGGGCACGAAGAGAGCGAGAAGTGGCAAAAGGGCCGTCAATGAGATATTTCATTAACACACACACACACACACACAACACACACACACACACACACACGCACGCACACACGCACACGCACACGCACACGCACACGCACACGCACACGCACACGCACACGCACACGCACACGCACACGCACACGCACACGCACACGCACACGCACGCACGCACGCACGCACGCACGCACGCACGCACGCACGCACGCACGCACGCACGCACGCACGCACGCACGCACGCACGCACGCACGCACGCACGCACGCACGCACGCACGCACGCACGCACGCACGCACGCACGCACGCACGCACGCACGCACGCACGCACGCACGCACGCACGCACGCACGCACGCACGCACGCACGCACGCACGCACGCACGCACGCACGCACGCACGCACGCACGCACGCACGCACGCACGCGCGCGCACGCGCACACACACACGCGCGCACACACACGCGCACACACACACACACACACACACACACACACACACACACACTCTGGTTGACCGAGAGGCAGAGAAGTAAGACGAGGTAAAAACGCCACGTTTCCTCCCATACGCATACGCATATGTGTATATTTATGTATATACACATATATATATATATATATATATAGACACACTTTTTTTTTAATTACATATGTGTGTCCGGGAAAAATACCGGTTCGCGTCGTTAGAGCTGACGGTGCACACCGTTATTCAAGGCCGTCGCTCTGTTTTTTTTTTTTTTTTTTTTTTTTTTCTTATCGCGCCTTTATCAGGAAGAAAGATAGGCGTAGCCCGAGAAGAGGCCGAGAGAACGCTGCTATTATTGTGTCGACGATGTGTGGGAATGGAACAATTAATCGTGTCACGAATCTCGGAGATGTATTTTTAGGACGTGCATTACCGGGAAGCAAAGGGATCATCGTTAATAGCTGGCGAAAAGTCTGCCGAAGCTGCACGCCCCGTCGAGACACTGTAACTCGATATCTGTGCGAGATCTGCGAGTGTCACGACCGATAGGAGATAGAAATACAGTGTAATGCACGAGCAAAGACGCACGATAAATGGCTCTACCGCGAAGTGCGAAGCATTGAAATATCTGATCGGACGTGAGCGATTCAAATGCCACGTGTCACAATAAAAAGCCGGACAAAAAATCACTTGAAATTATGGACAAAATTTAAGTTTCGCCGAACTTCGGTCTCTTAGCGAACAAATTAGACTTTAGAAAAATTGTAATTTAATGCACCGGACTGAAAGTTTAACGCAAAAAGAGACACATTCGATTTAATTTATTATTGTTATGAAAAATTAATATACTTTTTTTTTTTTATTGAAATTAAAGTACATTATAATAAAGAAAGTATTCCGAGCGATTTTAATACACCGAACATTAATTTTTCATCACAATTATACATGAAATTTAATATATCAAGTTTTTAACTGTAAAAACAATTTTGAGTTTAATGTGTATCGGAATGGAAATTTTCATGGAAAAATTGGTACGTTAAATAACATACGCAATTGTAATGAAAAATTGATATCCAGTATATTAAAAGCATTTGAAACACTTTGTTCTTAATAATCTGCGTTAATTTTATTATAAGAGTACTTTAATTTTTATAATTTACTTCAATTTCAATATAATAAAAGTATATTGATTTTTCATTACAATTGTACATTAAATTTAATGTGCCAGTTTTTGCATAAAAACTTCCAGTGCATTAAAATTAGTTTTTTTTTTTTTTATTTTTTTTTTTTTTTACAGGCCTAGCAATTTCTGATCGGACAAGAGCGACTCAAATGCCATTATCGAAATAAAAGGAAAGAAAGAAAAAAAAATAAAAAAATTACATCAAATTTCGTACAAAATTTGATCGACGCTCGAGTCTCTCGGGAACTCGAACGAACCGCAGTCTTGTCAAAATATATGTATATACATCTTTATATAATAATAAGCCACGGCAGGCATTTTACTCGGATTTACGAACGAGTGTCCCGACGTTCAGGTAAAATCCTCATTGTGCCTGGGAGAGTGCAAGACCAGCCCTGGGTGTGGGCTAGAAAGAGATGGGCCGTTCCCGGAGTTGACAATAACCCGACAAAGGCGATGCTCCTGGGGACGGATTTTCCTGACACCCCTTTGGCGAATTCATCGACGCGGTGTTTCGCTCGCTGAAATTCCGCAGCCCCATATTTTAATGCACGTTCTTCACCCCATAAATAAATAAATAAACAAATGAGAGTATCATTTATTTATTAATTTATTTTCTTATTTACGAATTAATAAACGATGTAAACGATTTATTCCTAAATAAATAAGTAAATAAATAACTGAATAAATCGTCTTTTCACCAATAAACCTCCTTAAAGGACTGAAGGGCCCAGGTCGATGGCCCTTTGCCAAGGTGCAAAATTAGTATACAAAATTAGTATATAAAAAAAAAACTGTAAATATGAACCTTGGCAATAAATCTCTTTTACTACTCCAACTACTACTACCCCCTAATTTTCCGGAGCAATTTAATCGAACGTGAATTACTCGTTTCGCACCCTCGCATTTGAATACACTTTTTCACCCAATAAATAAATAAATAAATAAATAATCCTCTTACCGATGAACCCTTGAGAGGTAGAATTTAATCTAACGTGAATATCTCGTTCCGCACCCTCATATGTTAATACACGTTTTTCACCCTATAACTAAATAAAAAATAAATAAATATGCAAATAAACAAATGAGGGGATTATTCATTTATTTATTTATTTACAAATAGATAAACGATCTGATTGATTTATACATAACAAAATAAATAAATAAATGACCATCTCATCGACAAACCCCCTAATTTTCGGACCAATTTAACCGAACGTGAATCACGCGTTCCGCAAGTGATAATTATCGAAAGGGTGATTTCACGCTCGAACTCATTAATCAGAGGAATTATTTTTATTCCTTGCTCGATGACAGGTAAATAAATAAAAATAAATAAACAAATAAATAAGCAATTCCCTCACTTGTTTATTTATTTATTTACAAATAGTTAAACGATCTAATTGATTTATACCCAAAAAAATAAAAATAAACAAATAACCATCTCCGCGACAAACCCCCTAATTTACCGGCCCAATTTACTCGAGCCTGAATCACGCCTTCCACAGGTGATAATTATCGAAAGGCTGATTTCACGCTCGGGCTCATTGATGGGAGGAATTATTTTTATCCCTTGCTCCGTGACAGGTAAATAAATAAATAAATAAATGAATAACCGCCTCATTTATTTATTTATTTACAAATAGATAAACGATCTAATTGATTTATACCCAAAAAAAATAAAAAAATAAACAAATAACCATCTCAGCGACAAACCCCCTAATTTACCGGCCCAATTTACTCGAGCCTGAATCACGCCTTCCACAGGTGATAATTATCGAAAGGCTGATTTCACGCTCGGGCTCATTGATGGGAAGAATTATTTTTATCTCTTGCTCCGTGAAAGGTAACAACGATCGTTGGTTGGCAGTGCATTGGGCGACTGGCATAACGTCGGGGACGAGGGAGCAGCGAGCATAATTGAATGTAATTGGTTGCGCGGCTTGATGACAGATGGAGAGCCCTTTCCGCCACCGGCTCGACCGAGAATTTCTCTCCTTCTCCCACTCACCACTCTCTCTCTCTCTCTCTCTCTCTCTCTCTCTCTCTCTCTCTCTCTCTGCACACGTGCACACGTACCGATAGAAGCGAATCCGCGAGAGATCGGAGCGAGACGGAGAGCGCCGAGTTACGGCATTGGGGGTGGCCTATAATTTATAAACTAGGGGCTGTTTTGGGGGTAATTGCGGATAACGATGGGGCGTTGCGGATAACAAGCCGACATGGGAGTCACGAGACACCGCGCCGTGCGACGTTCTGCACACCCTCTCCTCGTCCCTCTCAACCATCGGGCTCATCGCGCTCGCTTCGACTCCCTGGCTCCGTTTCTACTCTGCCACGAATATCACACCCCTTAACCTTAAGGTAGTCATTCGATACGGGGGTCGCACACACTCGCGACGCATCGATATGCGCGCACTCGTGTCGCGACACACATGCCGGTGACCTGCACTGAGAAAAAATTACACAGTAAAAGCAACAATACCGGTGGTTTTTTTTTTACCATAAAAAATTAGTTTCCAGAGGGAACGTTTACAGTTTATAGTTACGACAATTATGAAAAATCATAGTTGCGACTATAGTTTTATTTTAACGAATTGACTATATACTGTCAGAAATGATCTATTTATACCCATGTAGGGTGGATCGGATGTGGCCAATGGTTGGGCGAAGCTTGAACCATAAAAAATTAGTTTCCAGAGGGAACGTTTACAGTTTATAGTTACGACAATTATGAAAAATCATAGTTGCGACTATAGTTTTATTTTAACGAATTGAATATATACTGTCAGAAATGATCTATGTATACCCATGTAGGGTGGATCGGATATGGCCAATGATTTGGCGAAGCTTGGTACCGATGTTGCCAACATTGGCATGCGAGCTTGGCCCAATCATCGAGGGAGCCTCGGATGACAAGTACTTGCACCAATATTGGCACCCAACATTGGCCCCAAAGTCGATCAGGGGGATCGGCCGATAACTGGTTATCATTGTCGGCCCTCTATATGTCACGGTATATATGGCGAGAGTGATTTTAAAGCAATACTTTTTTTTATGTCGTAAAATTCAGAACATCCCTATTTTATGCTTCGCATGTCTGCAAGAGATTATATTTTACATATTCTCTCTTGCGAGAATATCTCAAAGCGATTATACTCTGTCCAATGTAATGGTAATGCATGTTGTGTGTCGGTATGTCAATGCATTTATTGACCATCGAGTATGCAATCCAAAAACAATACGCATACTTTGCGAAAGTTAAAAAAAGGTGACATTTCGCATGCTCTTATATTGACGCTCGGGTACACTTTTCACTTGCGAGAAACAACTTGGGTTCGCGTAATCTAGCGGCGAAAGCCGATAATTGATGGTCCAATGTTGGCGTCAAATCGGTAAACCAACGATTGGCGACACGATATATTCGGTCGAACATTGGCCTAAAATCGTCGGACCGATGGTTCGTGGGAGTAAGCATCAAGCGACGAACGGTTGGCGAATCAGTATTCGGCTGAACATTGGCCTAAAATCGGAAAATCAGTGTTTGGTGAGTTCATACTCGGCCGGACACCGGCTTTAAATCGACAAACCAACTATTGGCGAGTCAATACTTGACCAGGCATTGGCCCCCCAATTTTCAAACCAACCAATGGCTAGCAAATACCCGGCCGAACATTGGTTTCAAATCGATTAACCAAGAATTGGCGAGTCGAATGCGGCCAAGCATTGGGCGCAAATTGTCAAACCAATACTTGGCCGAACATTGGCCGAGCATTGGGAATTCGACAATCGTCACGCCAACATTTAGCCCGACCATCGGCCGCGTCCGTTCCATCGGCAAAGCCTACATGGGTATAGACGTTCATCCTGGGAACTATTGGTTATAGTAGAAAATACTATTCTTTTTCTCAGTGTTCGCAGAACGAAAGACGGATATGTGCTCGATGAACAATCGTCTTTTGCATTCTTTTTATTTTTATTTTTATTTTTCGTTATATTCAGATTTTTTTTTTTTTTTTTTTTTTTTTTTTCAATCATCGAAATTAGACTCTTGAGTCAAAAATATCATTGACGTATTTTCAATAATTTTATGATAATTTTGTTCGCTTACTGCTGGCGAGAGAATTTTCTTTGTGGAGATTCGTGGTCGAGGGATTTTTTTTGTTAAATGTAGAAACACTTTATTCTTATTTGTTGGTCGTGCTAAGGTCGCGAGTTGCGTGCCACGCGCTGAGGAAATGCGCATAGTGAAATACGCACATATTTTGAAACAATTTCGTTAATTTTACGTTTTTTTTTTTTAATCATCGAAAACGAATTACAAAATAAAAAATATTACTAAGAAATTTGACTAATTTGTTAACAATTTTGTTTACTTTAATTGACGAATTAACGAGAGAACATTTTTATGGAGGTTCGTCGTTGAGATCTTTTTTAATTGTAAAGACTTTTTTTTTTTTTTTACCTACACATAAAACAAAAAAATTTCGTGAAATTTACTTTTTTTAATCATCGAAAACGTATTTCGAAGTAAAAAAAACATTACTAACAAATTGTAGTAATTTATCAATCATTTTTTTTTTTTTTTTACTTAAAATTAACGGGAGAACATTTTTATGGAGGTTCGTGGTTGAGAGATCTTTGTTAATTATAAAAACTTTTTTTTTTTTGTTACCGTGCAAAGTTGCAAGTTACGTTCACATGCTGAGGCACCCACGCATGGAGGAGAACGGGGCAAAATGGGACAGTGAGGCAAAACGGGAAAATGAGGAAAAACGCAATTTTTCCAATAATTTTTGGATACCCCATTTTGCCCCATTGATACATCCCGATTTTCTGCTCCTTTTTCCCCTCACTCTTTCATCCAAGAGTTATTGAAAAAAATTGCGTTTGGCTTCGCCGTTCCGTTTTGCCCCACAGTCCCATTTTGCCCGCTCTCCCCTACACGGCAAACGTTTATCTTCTACATTTAAAGAAAAAATTTATTATTCGTTAAATTTAGATTTGTCTTCTTAATCATCGAAATCGGATTTTTCAGTAAAAAAATATCATTAACAAATTTTCAATGATTTGTTAAGAATAGTCTTCGCCCAAAATTAATCGGAGAATATTTTTATGAAGGTTCATCGCCGAGGGATATTTGTCAAATCTAAAAACTTTCGTTTTTTTTTTTTTTTTTTTGGTACTGCAAATTCACGACTTGCGTCGCTGAACTTCCTGGCGCGATGGTGACGAAGAGATTGCCCGAACAATATTTTGAGAAACATTAGCGGAAGGCCCCCCTCGCCGTATCCACGGATCTCGAATTAAGACTAATCCGTGCTGATCTGCGAAAATCGCCGGTATCCACGTGGACCGCTGGCCTCCGATCTGTTAAATCTCGTGGAAGGGAGGCGCGAGGATTAGGGTTCGACACCCTAAGAGGGCAAGGTAAAAGAAAAAAAAAGAAAGAAAGAAAGATGCGATAGGAAACTCGGATAGAGGACAGAGGAAAAAAAAAAATTTTGAGTTCTCGCTGCTTTATTTCCTTCGTTCAGTGTTCCATCTTTCGGAAAACTGTGTATGGAAAAAAAAAAAAATTCATAGGTCCGCATCTCACTCTGTCGTGGGTCGCGGTTATTCCTGCCGCCCTGGCGGATGCTCGAGCGTTAACAATACGATTTGTTGGCGGTGAGTTCCCGGCATTGTACTTCAAAATTCAATGGGAATTACGACAATGAGCCATTGACAATGTGCGCGTACATTGCGCAAAGGGCGTGTTCTAAGCGTGCTCGTTTCACCCTCCGGATAGTTTCTTCTTCGCACCTCCCCATCCGTCATCCCCGTGTTTCCTTCTCGCGTAAGCTCGGCTTGACTGTACTTTTCACGCCCCTGACAGGATCGCGATTCTCCCGTTTTCTTCGATCAACCCCCCCCCCCCCTTTTTTTTTACATAAAAAAAATCTCATCTCGAATAGACAACATCGGTCCGTTTTACCCCCCCCCCCCCCCCCTCCTCCCGTTTTGCCCCACTTTCCCTGCGACGACTCTGTGTCGAAAGGTCTCATCGAACTCGTATAACAGCCTTTATTTGATCGGTATACGATATAGTGTATACATTTATTATAATCATTGATTCATAATCGACATATGCGATATGCTTCTCATTATGGCTAATACATACGCAGCGACAAATTCAATTTTCTCCTTATTTTTTATTTTTTTATTTTTTTTTTGTTTGTGTCTATTTTCGTTCGTCTCTCTGTAGAATGCAACTATCGTTTGCAATATTTCAAAGGGACGCATTTTCCCGTGACAGTCTATTGGAAAATCATTATCGTTTCGTTCGTAATAGTTAACTCTTGGTGTATGCTAATTATCTATTGTTCCAATGGGCTTTCATTCTCTCGAGCCTTCCCGTTTCGTCCAGAATCGTCGATGACGATTCTGCCCGATAATTCTTTCGTGGGCACTTTGAAGGTGTAGCCTTCGGCTATTATCGCCCGAACTCCACTGTATTGCTGAATAAAAAATCAACAAACGACGCTGTCCGATCAACGTCAGCACCGACGAGCGAGGATTGTCACCTCCGTGTCTCGCATTTATCAATGCAACGCAAAAATCATTCAGCGGCGAACGACAAAACAGATAACGATATATTCTTCATAAAAAAATAAAAAATAAATAAATAAAAATCAATTTACGTAACGAGACATTGTAGGAGACTGAAAAATCATCATAGTTCAACTTTTATGTTGTTCTTCTTTTCTTTCTTTTTTTTTTTTTTTTTTTTTGTTGCTCAAACGACGCTATCTCGCGTTCGCATGACGTCGATATGTACACCACGATATTTCTTCTACGTTCGGTATCTGTGTTTTTTTTTCTCTTTTTTTTTTCTTCTTTCTGTTTCATCGCTTTCTCTCTACTATCGTATTGTATTTTTAATATGCACTTGGAAGACAGAGGTTTATATCGTATAATATTTATAATTTAATGCGTATTTGCGTATATAGTTTTTTTCTTTTTTTTTTTTTTATCTGCTCTTTATAACTAGTATATTGTAGTAATGATAATAATAACATGAGAATACTAATAAGAATGTGTATATACATGTACACGTGAGATACGCGACATATGCGACCACACATCGAACACGCACTTAGTATCTACAACGATATCCATTTTAGATTTTATGTATGTATCATCAAAAAATTAATATCTCGCAGGATTCATTTCTGCGGTTTTTTTTTTTTTTTTCTACGAGTCTCGTATCCTCTTCGTGGAGAGACGGTATCGTGTATAATATACTCGTTGAGGATTCAAGGAGGACAGAAGAAGGATGGTCTCTTCGGATATCGATACGAGTCGCAGATAATTATTTATCATACAATATATTAATAGACTCGATAATGAGAGTAGGGCCGATGGTACAAGAAGATGGCCTGTAAACTAGCCTACTGACTTGATTCTTTCTTTTTTTTTTCTTTTTTTTTTTTATTCTTCTCGATATGCAATTTGGATGTGACGCACAGTATCGGCAATATCGGACGTACGGGGAAGGGAATAAAATGTTCTATTACGACCTAACACGAGTACCCTTTCGTTCGACAAGATATCTCACTCGTCTCGTTGCAATCGACGGAAAACAATTGAAATTTGCATTTCCCTCCCACATTCGAACATAGTCGGGGCGAGGTACGAGCACTCGCTTAAACTTAAGTTATAACTCTAGCCTCACTAACTTCGAATTGGGTAAAACGGTAAAATCGGGCTCATGGTACAGTCGATAAACGGGATTCAATCTACCAGATTTTTTATACACAGTTATTATAGAGTCATCGAGTTTGGTTGTCGATAAAGTTTTATCGTTCGGTTCGTTTTTATTTTTATTTTTTTCTTCTTTTCTTCTGTATATGCGTTAATATTGTAGGTGATTTTGTTTTTTTTTTTTTTTCACGAGCAGCGTTGATGATTCGATAATGGACGTGTGTGACACAACTTAACACTGTATTTACAATCGTGGCTGGATTAAAAATTCGACCAAACAATCGAGAAGCTAAACACTCTATCCGTCAATCGAACCGAAGGATGATGATAGTTTCTTAGGGAAGAAAAATATATCGAGGAAGCATTAAGCGACAAACACTGGAAGATTAACGAATTGGTATACGATCGGAATGAAAGAAAAAAAATATCTTAAAAATAAACAACCGCGTAACGAGGACTTTTATGTACATTGAGACGTGCGTGCGGAATGTAAATGGAGCGAGTCTCATGGGTGATGAAGCGACACGTCACGCGAGACTACATACGTATTATTATTTTTTTCCCCACACGATAAATCTAACTACGCTCAACGAAATATATATGTATATGTATATATATATATATATCTGTTTCGAGAAACGAACGTCATCAGCTGCCTCAAAGGGCTTCGCTTCGATCGTCGAAGGCTTTCCTAATCTCCGTAACTATACAAATTGCAATCGGCTAAAAGTTTTATGCGCTTCTCACGCGCCTGCGCAAAAGACGCGAAAAATTGACGAAACGAACTTTCATCTCTCTCACATACTCTCTCTCTCGCTCTCTCTCTCTCTCTCTCTCTCTATCGTTCTCTCGCTATACCTTCCGAATAAATTATTATCAGGCGCACAAAAAGAAATTGGGCAAATGGAAATGCATCGACCGAACAATGTGGAATTATGCGCGGGTGCGATCGACCCGCGATGCCGAAAAGCCTATCGATACAACCATAGGAGTTTGCGATTTCGGGACGTATCTCGTTCAAACGCACTAATCAACCCGTCAAGGGGATATGAATAATAAATAATAATATCGCGATAAATCGTACGAGGATGTCCTTTCAATTATTGAAACTAAGGCCAGAATTGTACGAATTTTTTTTTTTTTTTTTGGCACGTCGAAGCTCCGAAAGGACGAATAATTTTTTTCTTCTTTTTTGTTCTCTTCTTTGTTTTTTTATGTATAATATTATTATCCATTCGAGTCTCGACGCCCCGGGGGCTTTTCATCGATCGTTAAACTTTCTCGGAATCTCTCCTATCCTGTCCGGAGTCCTTGCGAGCTGGACGATAGGCACGCTCCTTATTACTCCATCGTGTCGTACTTAACTTTCTTCACCTTGAAGTATCGATAACCGGCGTATCCTGTTATAGTCAGAAGGACGGCAGCGGCGAGGGTCGAGCCCACCGCCACCGGCGCCGTCTCGTCCCTTCCAGCCTGGGCGTTCAATAATTTGCACGAGAACTCCGACGCGAAATCGTTGCTCTTGAACTTGAAGGGTTGCAGCTTCATGTCCCTTTGAACAAAGAAAAGAAAGTTAGGAAAAAAAAATTTAAGCGAAAACACGACGAAACTTTTCATGCCGAGTTCGCCAAAGTAATTACGTTCCGTCCGTACAATACGGGCGAGAAATCGCCGTTAAACAAAAATGAAATGATTGCAAACAAAAATGAAAAAATGAAAAAAATCGCCGTTAAACAAAAAAATAAAATTGGAAGACAAAAAAATTGAACGAAAGACGAAGAAATTTTTATTTCCGAATCCGCTACAATAACCATGTTTCATCCGTACAATAGCCGGCGAAAAATCGCCTTTGAACAAAAATAAATTTATATAAAATTGCGAAGACATTTTTCTTCCCCAATTCGCTAAGGTAACGATATTCCTTGCGTGCAAGACTAACCGAAAATCGCCTATTATTGACCAATGATCATTATTAACCTGTGCGCATGCGCAGAACCGTTTCGTTACTCCCTAGGGAGTAATGGTCATTGGCGGATAGGACGATTTTTGCGACGCAAGAAATGTCAAGGGTTGCAGCACCATGTCCCTTCGAACAAAAAAGAAAATTAGGGAAAAAAAAAAATTAAGCGCAAGCACGAAGAAACTTTTTATCCCGAGTTCGCTAAAGTAACCACATTTCGTCCGTACAACACGGGCGAGAAATCGCCGTTAAACAGAAAATAAAATTAGAAGACAAAAAAAATCTCTTTCCAAGTCCACTACAGTAACCATGTTCTATCTGTACAATACTGACGAGAAATCGCGTTTGAATAAAAATAAAATTATATAAAATTGCGAAGAAATGTTTCTTCCCGAATTCGCTAAAGTAACCAATATTCCTTGAGTGCAAGACGAGCGGAAAATCGCCTATTATTGGCCAATGATCATTATTAGCCTGTGCGCATACGCAGAACCGTTTCATTACTCCCTAGGGAGTAATGGTCATTGGCGGATAGGACGATTTTTCCGACGCCAGAAATGTGGTTATTTTAATAAAGTCGAAAAAAAGTATCGTACGCTATACGGGAGGGAGTGGATTTTCACCTCGTGCGATTTCCGCTCTCGTTTTGCTCGGGCAGCAAATTTCACACTCGGCGAAAAATCGCCAACATCCCTCCCGTGTAGCATAATATAGTTATTTTTCCTAATAATAATAATAATAATAATAATAATAATAATAACAATAATAACAAGTACTGCGGACTCGGAGATTGGTGCTAGCCAATCAAAATTGAGCAATGATCATTATTAACCTGTAATGAAACGCATGCGCAGTGCTGTTTCATTACTCCCTAGGGAGTAATAGGTCTCATTACTCCCTCCGGAAGCCCAATTACCCCCTGGGGAGTAATGGTGATTGGCGGATACAACGATTTTTCCGACGCAAGAAATGTGGTTGTTTTAACGACGTTGAAAAAAAAGCATCGTAAGCTATACGGGTTGGAGCGGATTTTCACCTCGAGCAATTTCAACTTCACACTCGGCGAAAATCGCGGACCCCTTTTCAGCATAATAATATAATAATTGTTATTATTATTTATTGTTATTTTTTTATAAAATTTACCTTAGCAGAACCGTGGCGTGATTCTTGCCGTCGGTCAGAGTAATATTGACCTCTTCGTCGCAGCTGTACGACTTTCCAACCGGCGTTGGAAACAGCATAGGGCTGTGTTTCTGACCGGTGCTCAGTCTCACGGTCTTGTCTGCGGAATGATAAAAATTAGTAACGAGCAATTAAATTCGACCTTACCGAATTCATCAATAAAGCAACGGTTAATTAACTCACTCGGCTGCTCGATGTGCTCGAAGTGGCGGTCGCTGGAATTGTAGGTCAATTCAATCTTGTCCACGTACCATCTCTCTCCTCCCAGTGTCTGAAAGTTAAGGTGAAAAATATAGTTTTCTCAAAAAAAAAAAAAACGGTGACCTTCACTGAACCAAGGTTTATCGGCAAACCCGATCGATCTCCAGGAACTACTACACATCGTATATCGTAGTTACATTGCGCTCACCTTGGCAAAGCTCCAGGACAAAACGAAGGCCTTCCACTTCAGGGACATCGTCACGGAATTCTCACCGTCGCAGTTACCCGTAACCGTCGCATCGGACGGCACGTAAATGTTAGCCACCTAAAAAAATACAAAACAAAAAAAAATCATTGACACACTATCGTCGCATATACTTTATTTAAGTTTGTACGTATATTCGAACCAAAAGTAGCCTTATTTCACTTGGTGCTAAAACGGCAGTTTTACGCACGCCTAACGTGCACAAAATCCCCATTTTCACATCGTGTGAAGTAACATTTGCGGTACATTCGTGCGAAAGACTGTCTCGGAGCTCATGTATAATTGCAGCACGTGCCGAAGGCGAGTGCTGCAAACTGTCACTCGTCAGAAAAAGTTTTTTCGCACTAGTATCGTAATGTACTATTATTACACCCGTTATGAAAATTGTAGTTTTACGTAGTTTACGCCGTAACATTTTGTACGATACTCGTGCGAAAAATATTTCCGTAACTCGTGTGAGTGTGAAAAAAAAATTTCTTAACTCGTGTGATTGGAGCACTCGTCAGAAAGAGTTTTATCGCACTTGTATCGTAATGTACTGTTATTACACTCCGTGCGAAAATGACGGTTTTATACCTCGTGAAGTAAAACTGCGTGCTGCAAACTCACACACGTCAGAAAAAGTTTTACCGCAGTTGTATCATAAATGACAATTGGGAGCTCTACAGCGGACTGTAATATCGAATTTTAGACGATAAGAAAATTAACCTGGTCCTCGCCGAGCTTCGTTCGATATTGCACAGTTATAAGTGCGTCGACCTGCAGCAGAATGCAAGCCTGTCCGTTCATGCTGTTGAGACGATAGAGTGGCTGATTCAACGAGAACGTTCGCTGAGTCGTCGTCGTCGTCGCCATCAGCGTCGTCGTCCCTTCCGTCGTTGTCGTCAATTTCACTTTCGAATTCATCGCCTGTTCGGACAAAGTTTCAAGCATCTCGATTAATACAAAAATCGTTGAGGACGACTCGCTCGTGCATTTTCATCGCGTGCCAAATTTACGCCCCAAAAAATAATCTATTCGAAGATTGACCCGCAAATCATTATTTATTAAATTCAAACGAATATTTATCTTATCATAAAATAAAAATTAAATAATAAAATTGAAAAAAAAAAAAAGAAAAAAATTGTAAAATTATTCTTAATATTATAAAATAAAATTCATTAAAAAAATACAATAAAAATTAAATATAATAAGAAATTATAAGATAAATATGTATTTAATTCGTATTAATATTAATTAAATTAAATGTACATTCGTTCGCGGAGCGGTCCGTCGAATGAATGATTTTTCTGGACGTATCGAGCGCGGCCCCACCGGCAAATTAGCTAAAAAAAAAAAAATTGATACAGCCTGACGTACTTGACGCTCGCGGTACACAAAAGTACAAGCGAAATTGCTCGTTAGGAAGACTCGACGCTGCGGACCTGTACGCCCATCTGCCCGGGTAAATAAATTACCGTTTCACTTGCAACGTTAATTAATGGCCGGTCGTTGAAGCCGACGGCAAACGAGTACACGGTGCAAGTGTGGTCGAGGGAGGCGAGCATCCGCGCAGATTCGCACACTCGTCGTGCTCGTGCCCTTGTAACCGAGTCAGCAACAGGCTACTCGTATAATGCCCAGCGGTGTCTCATTAAAAAATAACACTTCGCTACTCCGACGTCGGAGCCTTATCTCTCTCTCTCTCTCTATAGATTTTACTTTGGAGATTATTTAATCAACCAGTTTTCCACTCGACGCCCGCTCGTTTCACGGATTTTTATTTCGTTCCATTTTTTTTTTATCTCTGCTCTTAGCCTCGAGGGGCGATAAAAAAATAAAATAAAAAAAAAAAACAACAAAAAAAAACAAAAAAAAACATAGCCTTAAGGGTAGCGGGTCAACGACTCTGCTGTGAGTGATCAACTACTCTAGAATTCCGCGACGTCAATCTTCCGGAAACCCCCCAAGCTACGAAGCATAAGGATTAACAAAAAATAAACAAACAAAAAAAAAATAAAAAATAAAAATCACATATAGAAAATTTCTCAATGACCGGAGGCCCGATAACCCGACGCGCAATGTACCGTGAACAAGTTTTACATCCCCCGAGCGAGCATCGAGTACCCCCTGAGAAAACTTTTTATTCCTCCGTCCCGATAAAGTGTGCCCTCGTCTCCGAACGATTATATACCGTCCGTCCGCACATAACTTGCGCACAATATATCGATTTCTTGTACCTGCCGGAAGTTACACTACCATATAATAACAATAATAACAATAATAACAATAATAACAATAATAACAATAATAACAATAATAACAATAATAACAATAATAACAATAATAACAATAATAACAATAATAACAATAATAACAATAATAACAATAATAACAATAATAACAATAATAACAATAATAACAATAATAACAATAATAACAATAATAACAATAATAACAATAATAACAATAATAACAATAATAACAATAATAACAATAATAACAATAATAACAATAATAACAATAATAACAATAATAACAATAATAACAATAATAACCTGATCAATCGAAAGCGACGTGAAGCAGAGGGCCAACGATAACGCTAACTAATTGTACGTTAAAATTATTACCTCCTACAATCTTCCTTTGCTTATCTATATGTTTATCTATATTTTTATTTGTATTTCACGCTTCCTAATAATCTTATTGTATTCAATTATTTTCTCCAGCTCTTTGTTAACCCTCTACGCCGCTGTTATATCTTCTTTCCTTCTGTCTTTGTACTCTGTACTCTCGCATTTCTCTGTATCTTTCGACTGTTTGTCGACTTACGGTCCTTAAGGGAATCGATTCCAGGATCCAATAAATAAAATAATAATAATTTAATAATAGTAACAACAACAACAACAACAACAAAAAATAATAACAATGAAAAAGGGCTCGACTCAAAAGCTTTAACATTGCGCCGTGGTCCCTTACGATTCTCAGTCGTCGATATTATTCGCCTCATAATATTAAAGCTAATTGATAACAATCAAACGAGAACGTTGGTAAATGCGCAGTAAATTATGTATTCTACACCGAACAGTGTAGGCGATAGAGGGGCAAAACGGAACCCCGAGAAAAAAAAAGGTCCCCTCCGTTTGCGACGTGACCTTTTTTGTCACGTCCCGCTAAGAAAAATTGATCAGAATGATCCGTCTTGCCCCCCCCCCTCCTCCCCCTTCCCTTAATGTTTATTACATCACTGAGCTATTTACTATCCCGGGAAAACATCCGCTAATCTCGGCGCGATAAATCGTCTCATTTCCTTGACCTTATCTACGCGCGCTGTTCGATATACAGTGTGAACTTATAAATGCTTATAAATGCAATTGCAAAAATAATCATCCTATATTTTCCTCACGCGTCATGCGACCCGCACATATGAAACTGGCAAATCTAGAAACCTCGATGATCGGCGCGCTATCGTGATGTAAGTAAACGCTTATTGTTTGTTCATTGGATGTCGCATTAACGCTGCCGTGTGAAACGATTGGTATACTTCGATGTTGACCGATCGTAAACACAGCAACAGTAATCAGCCAGGTAAGTGAACAATCAGGATTCTAAGGTCACTGCCGAGCTTTGTGAGGAGAATGCAAATTTCGTAAAAAAAAAAAAAAAAAAAAAGAAGTTGAAAATTGAAATTTTCATAACGCCTCCTCATATATGTTTAAACTTGAAATATTCACATCGCTCTCTCATGATGTTTCCTTTATTCGCAAAGCTCCTTCTACGAGGAAGCATCGTCTGTATTTTTGGCTTCCTCGCAGAGAAAGCTTCGCGAATAAACGAACATTATGAGAGAGCGATCTGAAAGTTTCAATTTTCGACTTTTATGAGAGAGCCATACAATAATTTCGATGATCAACTGTTAGGAGAAACTATATGAAAGATAGAATTTCTAACTTCAGCGAGGAAGCGATAATGAAAATTTCGATTTTCAACTTTTTTTCAACGTCAAAACTACTGGCCTATTCGGGTTCGGCGAGTAGAAATACATGAAATTACGAGTTCCCGATTTTCGTTTGGCACATTCGACTCTTAATCAAGAAATCCAAACGACACCTGCTTAATCTAGCTTTTTCAACCCCATCGCATCCATCCTCCGCGTAGAAATACATAGAATTATGAGCTCCTAACTTTTGTTTGGCACATTCGATTATTACTCAAGAAATCCAAACGACACCTCCTTGTGTAGCTTCTTCATGGTCGCCGCTAAATCGAACGAAAATAATTCCCTGACATTTCCCTGATATTTTCGAAAATTTCCCTGACAAACTATTCGGAATCGTGTGAAAGAATTGATACGCCGTAGGAACATTACACATGTTTACTTTTATTTATTCTTTGGTTTTTTTTTTTTTTTTTTAATTAAATTATATCATTGGAAGAAATAAACAAGATAACCTAAGAAGATATCATTGGAAGGAATAAACAGGATTACCTAAGAGTTATTGTGCTTCCTTCAACGCCGTAACTTTTTCATTGAGAAGAGCTTCTTGTTGCTTTGCATTTTTTACGAGTTAGGGTGCCCGATTATTAACAGTTACAATGAATTTTTAATCGTGATCGCCGGATTTTCAATTTGTTTTTATTTACTTAGAAAAAAAAAAAAAAAAAAAAAAAACGAATGTACGCCTATAATTTGTTTCCACTTTTGTTTAATGATTTGATATTTCGTATTTTCCCTGACTAACATTTAATTCCCTGAAGTTTCCCCGATGTCCCTGAAACTTAAGAAACCCACGGAATATTTCCAGGTTTCCCTCTTGTCTATTTCTTGCCACAAAACACGACGAGCGCCCGGATATTTCGGCTGTACAACAGCGAAGCAAATAAATCGCTGGCCCGCGATAATTAGCTTCCGCCTCTGTGCGAGACATCTTCGCCGCTATTAATTAGTATAATTTTTTGTTCCCCACTCTCCGGGCCGGGAGTATGAACAATTTGTGTAACACATGCGGCAGAGTGGCACGATGTGACTGGCAGTCCGCGTAGGTGTGGCCGACCCACGGGGATCGAGCGTAAATTCGTGCCTCGCGTAATTCTCCCACGAACGAGAGCGTTACACGCTGAGTATAACGGAGAAAAGTAAGAACAAAGAAAAAAAAAAAAAAAACGAATCACAAAGTGGTGAGCGATGGTGTAGGCGGTGGAGTTTACCGCAACGATGTGTAAAAACCGAGTACGCGCAACTCGACCACGTTCGCACCCACCTACGCATCGAGCCACCGGGAATGTCGGTCACGTAACGAGAAACCATTCAAATTATCGTGCACGCGACTGTCCCTCGAAGCACTCGTCGCAGCCGCGGCCCGACACCGGCCCGAGGCACGCGCGACGCCACGATCATGGGATTACTCGAGCCCGTAGTTTTGAGACTATTCTCGGCTCGGCGAAACTCAAGCGTCCGAGATTTACAGACAATATGTACGTGCGACGTTCGTCGGACTCACCACCGGAAACTTGGTCGTCGTAGTCGAGACCATCGAGACGAGCGATCTCTTGGACGGACTTGTGGTGAAGCGTTGTTGCTCCTCGATCTGCCAGGATGTCGACGTCGGGGTCGGGGTCGGTATGCCGAAGGCCGTGCTGACGAGACACCCTGCACCGTTGATTTCAAGAGGCCAAGGTAACTTCGATTAATCACTCGGTCGGCTCAGCCACGCCGACTTATTCCTTTGTCTATCTCAATCCGTCTCGCTCGACCAATCAAAATCGTCCCGCACGGAGAACAAAGAGAAAAAAAAACAAAAAAAAAAAAAGGCGAAAAACAATATCTAACCGAAAGAGTTTTCATCGAATTTCATGCTACAAAGGAAAGCTCGATGTAATTTCGTTCTTTTTTTTTTTTTCGTCAACCATTTGAAGTATCTTTATGAGGCGAGAGATCCGAGAGGATTGTGTCGTAGTTCGAGTGGCTGATCGATCGTTAATCAACGTTGCGAAACGCGTGCGACAGAAAAAAAAAAAAAAAAAAAAAAGAAAATCCGACCGGAGTCTCCAATAAGAGCGAAAGAAATTGCTTACAGAGAAGGAAGAATTCCCTGGACGTGGGACAGAGTGCCATGGCGCCGTGATGATTTTTCCAAGATCTTTTGTTGTTGTTGTTATTTTTATTCTCCGTTGATCGTTCCGTTGTGCGCGAACCTTACTTTTTTCTCCTCTTCCTTTTGCCTCGCGTTACGGGAGTAATGATGATGGCCGCCTTGTGCAGGAGCGCTAACCCTGCTGGTCACTCGCGACTGTCGCGTCTCGAGTCTCGCGATGGTTTGTGAGAGGGCGAAGCAGGAAGGCGAGAGAGAGAGGGAGAGCGGCGGTTCGCGGCCGATCAATAGGGCGAGCTTTTCCAGCATGCGCTACTCGAGACACCGGCGTCGACGTCGCGACTCGGCACACCGAGGGGGAACTGACGTAGCGACCGAGAGCGTCCCTCTCCCGCCCTCCACGGACGGACGGGGAAATTCTTCCGACGTCCGACGTTCCAGCGGGCCGCGCCAACTCTTTCCCCTCCCCGATAGAGCCAAAGAATTTCATTCACCGATCGGTTCGGGCGAACTCGCGCCGAACGATATCCCCGACAGGTACGGTGCGATCTTCGTCATCGTCGCCCACGCAATTTCGACTGTTTTTCCCGTGACGCGCATAGCCAAAGCCCGTCGTGCCTCCGATTAATCGGGGCTGTTCGATCATCCTAGCGCATTCCCATTGTTCCGAGGAGTTCGTTAAACTCCCGTGGTGCGGATCCGACGCAGCAGAGCAACAGCGCTGGCGTTTGTTGTTTTGCCGCTCGAAAACAAATACGCTGGTAAGAAAGAATCGAAAAAAAACCTTCCTGAGAACGAGCACAATACGAGGATAATCTGTCTTCGATGACCGTATTAGCGCACCATTAATTTTACGCTACTGCATAAACTGCTTGAAACAACGAAAGCAATAGTGACGAACGAAATAAGTATCGTATAACTGACAATAAGAACCAACGAAAAAAGAGCCAATGAAAAAAAGGATTCTTGTTTCTCATTGGCTGATCGATATGACACCGCGAACTATTAATTTGTTTATCGTAATGTCGTTTGTTTACGTGCGTTTACACCTCAGCTTACATTTTTTTTTTTTTTTTTTTCGTCACAAACATAGATCATTATACAAAGACTCAATATGCCAAATTTGATTAAGTAATATTTTGTCGTTTCATCAGACACTTGCGCCTTCGAAAAGATGCCAAAGTGAGTATTCGCAGTGAAACGCATAATTCCCCTTTGTTTTTCGGGAGGACAGTCGGGAGTTAATGTAAAACATACAAAAAAAAACAGCACCGTCATCTCCCCCGAGTCCGTTCGATAGTAAGGGCGAGAAACTGCGGATGAGAAAGGCGCGAAGCGCGAATCGTGCGCAGTTTTTTTTCATGAAAAAAAAAAAAAAAAAAAAAAAAAAACAAATTGTTACGCTAGCTGTTTATTTTGGTCCTATCTTCGCCGCATCCTCGTTCGATTCGAAACCTGTTGGTAGAACGATCGCCGCGACCCCTGCCGTTATAATCTCCGACGCTCCTATCATCGAATCATCCTCCGAACGCTCCCCCGGTGAGTCGTGTAACAGATGACGCGAGCGACGCGCTCGTCGCCATGGCGACGGAACGACGGATCTCTCGTTCTGATGTTCCGCGTTCCGGCGTTCCCCCATTCTAGCGAGCGGCCGTCAGCTGTTCAGTTCGATACGAAATCCGTAGCAGCAGTCGCCGAACGGCGAGAGCTCAGCGTCCCCCACCCCGCCGCCGGGCAGAAACGAGACTGGCCAAGTGCTCTTTCGTAAAAGTTCCGGAGATGAGCGTCAAGGGCGCTTATGAGTGAGCGAGTCGATCGAGTATCGCGCTAAATACGAAGTTCGATGCCACCGGGCCGATAACCGTGATTCTCAGAGGATTGCTTCACGTCCCCGCAGTTCGATGATCTTTCGTCACCGACAATCGGATCTACAGCGAGCCGGTACTTTCGGCACAAAGTCGCCAAGTGAATCGGGCAAAAACAAGCGTCGGGTAACGCTAGATCGTCGTACGTCGCAACAGTTGAGCGGATGAACGCGAGGAGTCGCGTCGATCGCTCGGGCAGCTCGCACGTTAGTTACACCTACAACCCTCTGTGTCAGTCGGTGGGCAGGAACGTTCCCTGACAATATATCCTCACGCGAGCGTGCTACACTCGACACATACACGTACACAAGCATCTATATATATATATTTATATATATAGAGATATACACATATATATATATATATATATAGAGAGAGATACACACACACATTAAAGTAGTAGGAGAATAAAAAGCGGAAGAAAAATAAAAAAAATAAACATCACAAGTGATCCGGGGATTAAAAAGAGCAATCGTCGATTTATGCAAAATCTTGCGCACAACGTGGATGTATTGACGCAAGGACTAAAATACGGTATATCTGGACTCATGAACCTCGCAAATCAGACTGCCGATCCTCAGAGTGGTGTTTTCTATGTTAACTTCAATCAAGACTGCACGTAAGTGAACGAGTTTGTGAGAGCGAGCTCTCGCCAACCGCGCTCCCCAAGCTATTCCCGTGTTATTCCGTCGTTCGTCGGGCGAAAGAAAAAAAAAAGAAAAAATCGTGAGAACGCCAAAGGTTCTTTGTTACGAACGGTAGACGAGCGGTCGCGGCGGAGAAACGTCATTCCACGATCGTGCGGGCCCAAGGGGGGTCTCCAGCGATCCCTTGTCCCGCGTAAAATGGTAGTTGCCATTATTTGCCCTACGAGTGTGTTGATACAGCGTCTCAACGTCCTCCCCCCCCCCCTTCCCCTGCGCGTCCCCGCATCGCGCAACTTTCGGGCCCCGATTCGATGTTTTCGTCAGCTTGCGTCACTCTCGCCTCACCTCCCTTCCGTTTTTTTTTACATCCGTTAATTGCGCGTTAACGAAGTAACCGTTCCAAGCTCGCGGTGCTTTCGTAGCTGCGTGTCTATAAATGTATATATATATATATCTTTAAAAAAAAAAAAAAAAAAACAACAAAAAAAATACTCAACTTGGCGTATGACGATACTTTCGTATCGCTATCTCGGTCTCTCTACCTTTCTTCGACGTCTTTCCTACTCTTTATCTGTCCGTCTCTCGCCCCCTCCCTCTCGCGCTCGCCTCCCTCCCTCCATTCTCGCAGCTCTCCGTCGTTACTCCCCTTCCCCCCCCCCCCCCTCCGCCCCTCCACCCCGCACACGCGTCACGACACACGCGCTCGTGCATTCGCCTTCGATGCCTTTCTAAATTTTTTTTTTTTTTGCCCGCCGTGCACACTCGCTATGCAATCCGGATTGCCTAACACTCGTTGACAGTCGTTTCACGTTGCCACCGCACAGAATGAATCCCCGACGATGATAATTAACCGACCTTCGGATCTCCGAAACACCATGGAAGGCAAAGGTTGTCAACAACCTTGATCCGGTTTTGTTCGATGTTATGTCGAAAATCCATTGGGATCTTAGGAATAGCTCGGATCTATTATTATTATTGTTGTTGTCATCATTATATTATGATTATGATTATTATTATTATTATTATTATTATTATTATTATTGTTATTATTATTGTTCAGCTGTGTCATCTCACAACGCTATTAAGCCAATAGTTATATGCTATATTTTACGATTGTTCATGAAAACGGTGAAAAATGCCGAGTCGTATCTTCGAAGTTGAGTTTCCGATAGGTATATATGTGTATATATATATATATCCGCAGCTGCGACGCTACACCGGTTAAAGTCGGACGGTCTATCTTGCAGCCGCGGACCGTTGGTGTTGCATTGATTTTCAACCTTCGTCATTATAGCGACAAAAAAAGAAACAGCTGCGTCACGAAGTTCGAAGTTCGTCGGGAGCGACCGCCGAAATTGTTTAATTTGACTTTTCGTTAATTTTTTGTTTGTTTTTTTTTCCTTGCAGATCCTTGGCTGTGGGCTCTAAGACTGGCTACAAACTTTTTTCCCTCAACTCTGTCGATCAGCTCGAGAAGATATTCGAAAATGGTATTTAAGTCCTTCGATCAATTTTTGTTTTTATTTTTTTACACCGTTTACGTTCTCTTTCGGTTTTTGACGATGTTATTATTTTCTTATTTACTTTTTTTTTGTTCCAGACACGGAAGACATATGTATCGTCGAACGATTGTTTAGCAGCAGCCTTGTGGCAGTGGTCAACGTCTCATCCCCGCGTAAACTCAAGGTCTGTCACTTCAGGAAGGGCACGGAGATATGCAACTACAGTTACTCCAACACGATATTGGCTGTGAAACTCAACAGAGCCGTGAGTCGCGTCGATCGTTCGATGCAACGAAAATAATTTACGAAAACTCTCTCGTCCGCTCGATGATCCACGTTTCGATTCTGCGTGTTCTCAGAGATTGGTCGTATGCCTCGAGGAGTCTCTCTACATCCATAATATACGGGACATGAAGGTACTGCACACAATTCGTGACACACCGCCGAACGTCGCCGGCCTCTGTATTCTGTCGATAAACAGCGACAATTGCTACCTCGCTTATCCCGGCTCAAATACCATCGGGGAGGTGCAAATTTTCGATGCCATTAATTTCGTAAGTTCAATGAGTTTTTCGTATGCGAATTTATCGCGCTGTTCCGTTCAACTCTCCGCGTACGCGAGCCTCGCGCCGAGCGTGAACACGCAGACCGGGAGACCCGCGACCTCGTCAGACCTCAGATGTAAATGTACATTTTTTATAATGGCACACTATGTATGGTCGATAAAAATATTATTTTACAGAAATATTGTACCGTGAACATTACACTTCGTAAACTATTTTTCCGAATTTCAATATCAGTCCTTTATTAGATACAGTGATTTTTATACCGTGCAATGCGAGTACACTGATAAAAAAAATGCAGTTGAATCAAGTAAAGATTCGTGCAGGGACTTTCGAATAAAAATGTTGGTCGAAGAAAATATTTTAATGCCTCAAAAATATTTTGGTAAAATCATTCGAAGAATTGTTGGACTAACCAGCCTTTTAGTTGCACCAATTAAATATTTATTTAAACGTCCCTGCCCGAATATTTAGTTGATTCAACCGTATTTTTTTTATCTGTGCACTCGCTGAGCGAGGATCACGTACGTGAAGGGCTAAATTACATTATGAATACCTAATGATTACTTGTCAAAAATAAAATAATTGTTTCAGCAAGCAAAGACGATGATCCCTGCTCACGACAGTCCACTCGCGGCCCTCGCTTTTAGCCCAAATTGCACCAAAGTCGCGACGGCCTCGGAGAAGGGAACCGTGATCAGAGTTTTTCAGGTAAATCGACGACGATCGATCGGAGATTGGGTGTGCCTCTTACTCGACGTATATCCTCGTTATTAAGGGCTTACGCCACAGTAAATGGGTAAAAACGCATGCACATTTCGTGATTTTTTCTCTCGCTAAATATACGCTTCATCGATTTAATTTTTTTAGGGTGAAACGACGATATATTACCGAACATTCGGGAATTTTTTCATCCAGTTTTATATGTTATACATTCTTTTTATCGGTTGGCGTAAACAATTTTTTTTGGAAATTCCTTTAGGGTGTCCCTGATATCAACTTGTCATTTTGTTGGAAACAGAAAATTTGAAGTGTTTCTCAACAAATGTTATATAACGCGGTCCTTGGCGAGGGAAACAAAAAATTGGCAAAATGGCGGCCATTTGAAAATGTCGATTTTACCAATTTTTCAACACTGAATCATTTGAAAAAATATTTTTTTGTTACTTTTGTTTTTATATGAGACGGTCAAGGACTAAAGACTCTATTTAAGTATATAGGTACAAATTTTCATAAAAATCCATCAAACCATTTTTGAGATATGAAGGACAAAAACAAGCAATTTAAAAAATCGAAATTTTACTGTGACGCCTTAATTCATTCGATCTCTTCAAAGGTTCACGATGGAACGAAACTGTTCGAGTTTCGACGAGGCGTTAAACGATGCGTGTCCATCAGTTCTCTGGCATTTAGTATGGACTCGATGTTCTTGTGCTGCTCCAGCAACACCGAGACCGTACACATATTCAAGTTGGAAGAACCCAAGGAGGCGTGAGTTGATTATTTAAAGTCCATTCATTTAATTTGTCCAATCTGTCGATAAACACTTTCGTAATTAACTGTTTACGCAGGCCGAAGCAAGCTCCCGAGGAGACACAAAGTTGGATGGGTTATTTGACGAAGGCCGTGTCGGCCTCGGCGAATTATCTACCCTCCCAAGTGACCGACGTATTCAATCAGGGACGAGCTTTCGCGAGCGTTCATCTACCATTTCAGGGACTGAAGAACGTTTGTGCCATCACCGAGTACGTGCATTATTATTTTTTTTTTATCAACAAAGCTATTCCTGGTATCTTAACAGAGTATCTAGTGGACCTTGAAGTCCTTAAAGTTCTAGAACTGACCTTGAATTTTGCTTGTCCCTCAGAAAGTCCTGGAATTATCCTTGAATTTCACTTGACGTCCTTGAATTTATTATTAACCCGCAAATTTAAGCTTATTTCCGTCCGGACGGATTGAGAAAATGTACATTTTCAGCGACCATCCTAAAAAAATGTGTATCTCAGTTTTGCATTTTATTTACATTCGTGCATAGTGAGTAGTATTTTTTCTGAACCGATTCGAACGTAAACGACAACGGTTATCGAACTAAGTGTTATTTCGTACGTCATACGCCATATGCATATTTTTATTTTTTATAAATGCCCCAAGACAACCTGGAATTGTCCTGGAATCGTCCTTGAATGTCGCCTGTCCCTGAAAGAGTCCTGGAATGTCCTTGAATTTCACCTAACGTCTTTAAATTTTTTATTTACCCGCAAATTTGAGCTTACTTCCGTCCAGACATATCGAGAAAATCTATATTACTAGCGACCATCCGAAAATAAAAAATGTGTAGGGGAGAGCGAGGCAAAATGGGACAGTGGGGCAAAACGAGACAATGAGGAAAAACGCAATTTTCCAATAATTTTTCGACACCACCGGAAAACCGATTCCAACGTAAACGAAAACCGTTATCAAACTATGTAAATTTTATGACCTACGTCGTGCTCGACATGCATTTTTTCATTCTTTATAAATGTCCCAATAGGTCCTGGAATTCTCCTTGAATGTCTTTGAATTTCTTACGAACTTATTACCGGAAAAAAACCATGGTTAATCCTTTAATCCGTTTAATTATTTTGCAACAGAATACAGAAGGTTCTCAGGCTGCTGGTGGCCAGTGCGGACGGATATCTCTACGTCTATAATCTCGATACAACCGAGGGAGGAGACTGCACTCTTCTGAAGCAGCACAGGTTCGTCGCGGCCGTTATATCATTTATGTTCACATCGTTGTCGCAAGTATTATTTTGCTTACTCATATATTTTTTAATTTTCCAAACGCAGACTAGACGGTAAGCAAGACGAGGTAGATTGTGCCAGTGTATCGACCGTGGGCGCGGGTTCCGGCGAGGCTGGCGCCTCGGCCACACCCGCCGCGCCGATAGTACAAAATCCAGGTATCACATCAAACATTATTCTCTGATTAAACTATAAATATTATTATTTTATTTGAAAGAATATGAGAATTGGTAGAAAATTAACTTTGTGTCGCATGATAACGAAGCGAGTCGATCGTGATTTCGAATCTCGGTCACTATACGACAAAAAAAAGAAAAAATTGGCAGCAACGAACAATGTTCGAAACGTGCGAGAATCGTTGAGACTCACTGTCACGTTTTTTTTTTACTCTTGCTTAATCAGTCACGAAAGTTATTATGCATTATAGTACTGAATTCTGGGATGTTTCGAACAGAAGCGGACGACGCGAGAAATACAGTGTCTTCCGCCCGTGTTTTGCCACACACGCACACAGTGAGCAAGCGCGACCGCCGTTGATTCGTCGTTATCGAATCGAGTTCCGCGTTTCCATATCTTTCGTACGATTGAATGACTGCGAACTCGAGACTCGACGAGGTTGACGATGAAGCTGCAGTCACGCGTGCTCGCCACATCGGACTATCGTGTACGGAATCGGAGAAGTAACTTTTTTCTTCTTTTTTTTATATTGTTTTCTTTTTCGAATTGCATGACTCTGTCACGTGCAAAGAGACGGATTTTTTATACAAAATAATTTTAACAACATTTTCGTACCTATATATATATATATAGATATATATATATGTGTGTGAACGTTTATCGCTACTCGACTTGTAAAAGACACGTATTTTATCCTTTACCGATTTAGTTTATACGTTACTTGCCGCCAGAAATATAAAAACTTATCTACTTGAATTTTTAATTTTTTTTTTTCTTAGATATAAAAATGCGAAGTAGCTGTCGCGCATTAATTATCAATATTCCACCGTCTCGCGAAGCTACGATGACCCCGGAGCTCGTTGTCGGTTCCTCGGCGATTTCAGTGAGAATAACCCGAGAGGCTAGCGATTCGCGAACTCCGGGGCTAGCGCGGAATCCAGGGACGGGCAATAATTCAACGTTCCGGCTACTTAAAAAAAAAAAAAAGAAAAACAGAACTAGCTTATCTCGTACAGGCATCTATCACGATTCACGCAAAGTAGTTAGAAAATTGTATACCGTGCGTTCCTGGAGACGGTGTGTATGTCGCTGAATTAGTCGAAGATCGATCTACATATAGTTGCTTGCTCCCGTAAAAGAAAAAGTATCAGACACGAGTAGTTAGTAATTTTTGTTTCAATTTTTTTTTTTATTTTCTTTCCTTATATGTGGAGAGTGCGTGTGTGCGCGCACATCGAGATTACGAGAAACAAACAAAAGACACGAGAAAGAAATAATTTAATAAGAACCAAAAAAGAAAGAGAAAAAAAAGGCAAGAAGTGCCCAGCGCGCGAACTTTACACTCGCTTCTTCTCTCGCTTCTTTAACTCCCGGCCCTCCCCCTCGTTCCCCTCGCTCAAAATCGGACTGCCGAAAGATTCTCGACGTCTGGAGAGGGCAATCGGCCCGGGATTACTGTTGACCTCACTTGATGTATTTTTTTCTTTTTATTATCCGCTGAAGCCTGCATAAATAGCTACGCGGGTGCGTTGCGCGGCCGTTCGCCAGACTCCATGTCAGGTACTGGTATGTCCTCTATTCACCCCCATTTTTTTTTCTTGCGCTCTCATCTCTCTATCTATCGAACGAAGATTTATATTAAAAAACCAACCCACATAAAAAAAAAAAACAAAAAAATAAACACTCACAGACACACAGTTGTTTATTGTCGCCCGGTTGACCCGCTAGGAGGGTTTTTACCGTCTTTATCGCCTCATTTCTATCTATCCCTCAATCTATTCTCACCGAGACGAGAGGGCAACGGCTTTTCATTCTTTTCTTTTTTATCTTTTATACAAAACTATACATAATGCGTGATTAACAATTTAACCGCACATACACACAGGCGCGACTACGGCTTAGCAAGAGGCACTGCCGCTAATTTAATATTGTACAGAAAAAAATACCATACGAATAAGAGCAACAGTTTAACGATTGGCTGCATCGGAGGTATGTCGAGAGAGTTTTTTCGTCGAGTGGTGTAAGGCAGGAAATTTCCCGGCACATGGCCATAATATCTTTAATTACAAAATTGAAAAATAAACAAAAAAAAAAGACAATTATTATAATCGACACAACATTTTCTGACGTGCGAGTTTACGTATAAAGTAAAATTACGGATAAAGGGTTCGTTTTTCTGTCCCCCCGATTCAGTTTCTAACGACCTCTGCTCCCCCAAACCACCCCTGGCAATCGGCGTGACTAACTCGTTTTTTTTTTTTTTTTTTTCTATCTACCAATCGCTACATTCCTATCCCTCCGTCTCCTTATCTTTTAACGAATTACTTGTTTCGTTATCGCATGAATGTGTTTCGTTCTCTTCTTTCTGGAGGCTCGACGCGCGCATGACGATCACTCACGCTGCTGAAGTTGCATGCTTCGAACGGAAAAGTCTATTATTATTTTTCCACTTTTCTTCTCCTTAGTCTTACTTATTTGCCTGCACTCTTATACGTTTTTTTATCTTTGATTTCTGCAAAGCGCGACTGTAATCGATAATCGATCATTATGTAACCGAGTGGACTGTGCACCGGTGAACTATCACCACGAATAAAAAAAACAAAAACATTAAGTCGTCTTCCGGTGATTCATCAGTGCATATCCACCGCGTAGTATGTGCATGCCTGTACTTTGCGAAGCGGTGGAGTAAATTATGCAACTCGTTCCGCTGCGCCGAAATCTAAAATTTAGTCCTACTAGGAGTAATGAAGAAAAGAAAAATTGTTGACTTTTTTAAAATTTCGTAGTCAGTTATCGAGGAATTTAGATCAAAATTCCTCTACGGTATTCGGTTAATTAGTTATCGCTGTAGTTAACCCTATTGCGCCGTTGGCTCTCGGTCTCCTTGGTATTCCTCAGTAACGTAGACCGTGTGTTCCTTAATTCGTCCGTTTGTGTCGTTGGCTACTTTCGAGATGATTTGTAAATTATCTCGAATGTAGTAAAACATTTAAGTTAAAAAAAAAACATTTGAGACGTATCGCAGATGTTTCTTCCTCCACTTTCCTGTGTTCCTTAATTTACATGTTCCTGTCACTGGCTGTATTGTAGATATATTCTCGAAAAAAAAAAAAAAAAATTAAAGTTCTCTGTAACGTCACTTTCGGTATGAATTCTCACTTTTAAACCGGAAGTGACGTCATGCAGAAAAATTAGAAAAGTTTCGTTGTGACGTCACTTCCAGTTTCAAAATCACAGTTTACAGCCAGAAGTGACATCGTACGGGAAACTTCACCTCCGGTTTCAAAATCTCGATAGTCGACCTAAAATGATGTCATATCGGAAGTGACGTGTTTCCGGTACGACGTCACTGTCGGTCGAAAAAATGCATTTTTAAAACCGGAAGTGACGTATTTCGGGAATAACTTCAATGTCGGTGGAATAATGCTATTTTCAAACATAAAGTAACGTATTTCCGATATGATGTCACTTCGAACGAATAATAAGATTTTCACACCGGAAGTAACGCATTTCCGGATATGACGTCACTTCCAGTTGAAAAAATGTATTTTCAAATTGGAAGTGACGCATTTCCGGATATGACGTCACATCCGGTTGAAAATAATTTATTTTCAAACTGGAAGTGAGGCATTTCCGGTATGACGTCACTTCCGGTTGAAAATAATTTATTTTCAAACTGGAAGTGACGCATTTCCGGTATGAGATCACTTCCGTTCGACCAGCGAGATTTTTAAACCCGAAATGATATTTTCAAACCGGAAGTGACGTTACGGAAAATGATTTTTAATGTTTCTCTGGAATGTATATCGAATTCAGCCAGTGAAATGAACATGCAAAGTAAGAACGACAGGAAAGTGGGCAAAAGAACGTGAGATTGATACGTCTGAAATGCATTTGGAATTCATCTCGAATGTAGCCAACGACAGAGACGGATGAATAAAGTAATACACGGAGAAGTGTTTCCTGGTAACTGCCTGTGTCCCAGTTTACATCTTGGTACATTACAAAATTTTTATCGATCATAACACAGAATCTTCTTCTTATTGCCTCTCTTGCCTAACAAGCTTGATATTCGATGCAGGCTGAGTCATCAATCATTGTTTAAAAAAAAAAGAAATATAATAATTAGAAGAAAAAGAAAATTCATTTCCACCGGGTTTCTCATTCGCATTGTACTAACAAGAAATCATAGTCAATGAAGAAAAACAAAAAATCGATTTTCGACGGGAGGGTATACAAGCGCATTGTCATAATTGAACTTCGATCGGCTTTTTTGTTAATCGCAGTGGGTCGACGAAAAAGGACACAATCGATCGGTTAATGCGGTTATAAATGATTTCTAGAGTCGGAAAAGTATCACGAAATGATAGCAGCTACGGAGAGTCCACCGAAGGGAGGCGGGACCTTTCGGCTCAACGACGACACTGAATTCCCACCGGTGACGCAGAGGACCGACTGAAGATTGGACAGGAACGACACGCATATCAAAAAATAAACAAACGATTGAGAGAACAGGCGAGAGATCTCACGTGACACGCCGAGTGATGATGCTCCGAAGCTGGAGGATGTGCCGGTATGAGCACGGATGAAAACGAGACCCCACTTGCGGACGATGGATTCGTGTGTGGCGTGGTTTTACCAATTCTTATCCTTGTCCCCCTTGCAAAGTCTAATTTATAAAAGCGTGAAGAAAAAAAAAAAAAAAACAACAAAAAAAATCATAATAAGGGAAACTCGTTTCCTCGATTCCAGCGTGAAGCTTCGTGTATTTCAAAAGCACGAAACCCCCGTCTGGGCTGGGAAATGCAAAATACATGTCGCGATCGTGCCATCGCAAAAACAAAAGAAAAAAACAACATAAAAAAACTATAAAAAGCTATAAAAAAAAAAAAAGAATCACAAAAACATTCATTAAAATTCACACACGCTCTTCTGTGTCTTTAATTTTTAATATATTTAGATTGTTCGTAACTCGTAAACTCACGGAATCGGTGCCAATAGCTCAGAAGCCCCAATTATCGTCGGTTTCTAACGCGGACAACGATGCGCTTGCGAATGAGTTATTTGTACATTTATCTAAGGGTAGAGACTATCAGTTGGTTTTCCTCTTTTTTTCCTACTCGTTTGTCCGTTGACTTGTAAAAGGGCGCGGACCCGTGACAATTTGAGATTTATCTTAGAGACGAAAAAAAAAAATTGAAAAAAAAGATGAAATCCTCTTACTCACAGGGCGAAAGTACGCGAATACCTTCGACCGAGTTAGGAAGATAACACGCCAGGCCACAGTCAATAGATCCACGATGTGTCCTTCGACAGTTTTGTACTAACTCGTCTTGTTTAGTGAATAGTTTTACTTTTATAAAAGATGAACTAAAACGCTAATAACCCATGTACATACACACGAATGCTTGTGCATTGACGTTATTGCATATATATATATATATATATATATACACACACATATGTGTATATATATATATTATAGTGTCTAATTAATACACGACAACATGCTAATGTAAAAAAAAGAAACAAAATGAAAACGATGAAAGGAAAGCCAAAAAATGAGAAAAAAAAACACTTGTTAGACTTTTTCGTAACTCCTTTTTTTTTTATTGAGTCTTACATCTTTGTTGTATCTCTTTCGATTTCATCCACTCACGATCGTCACACTATAATGGACGGCCCTACGGGCGAAAA